>CACSLI010000176.1:0-600000 GCA_902706615.1 Meloidogyne luci | reverse complement strand
CAATTAAGTTCTTTCCCTTAATGGGATTAATCTGATACAATCCTCTTTAAAGAAGGTAGAGACAAATAAAGGGCAAAAATCATGATTGTTTGAAGTTAACAGCTTGTAACTTTTTAGGGAATGGACGAATCTTATCAGCTTCAAAGAGTAAAAAAATCAGCACATTCAGGGCTTTCGAATGATATAAAATTTATTCGAAATGGTCAACATAAAATAAAGTTATGGATTGAAATATAGTTGAAGGAATGCTGAGACTCTAGCATCCCTTTACCTATTAATAGAACAATATTTTTTAAAAAATTTTTTTATTTTTTCTAGTCATTAATTATTCTGGATTCGAATAGTATAGACTCGACAACTACATCAATAGACCAGTCCTTCAATTTATCAGAATTATTTAATAACCATCAAGAAGAGAAAAATCACCAAAAACAATTTTTAATTAAATATGATTCTAAAAAAGAAGAAATTTTATTAAAATTAAATAGAGAAGAAGTTTCAAGAATTTTAAAAATTTCAAGAATTTTTGTTTCCAAATTTTTAAATAATCCTTGGATGGAAATTGAAAATTTACAATTAAAATTAAAAAATCAACATAGAGAAACTTTGGCTATTGTGGAATTGCCTTCAAAGGAAAGAAGACCTAGCAGCAATACTTCTTCTACTCCTTTTCTTTTTTGCGCATTTCAATCTATTGCTTGTCAACTTGAACAGGAGGTGAGTCATTTGGTCACTTATACAATATTTGGGTCGTTTGGTCACCTAACTAATATTATGGTCATTTATACTTTCTTGGTCATTTGGTCACAAATCAATTTTAAGGTCATTTGGTTACTTACCCAGAATTTAGTCATTTGGTCGCTTTCCCAAAATTATGTCATTTGGTCACTTTTCCCATATTTATTCATTCTGCCGTTTACTAAATATTTTCTCATTTGGCCATTTACCCCATTCTTTCTCATTTCGTCACGCTTATCAAATAAACGGAATATTTATCTAATATTTTATTTCCAGGACGCTGTGGATGTTTTACTATGGCTTGCTTCATACAAGCATGCTTATTGTTGTTGTTGGACAGATTTGGTTTTTTATTAATTAATTAAAATTTTCTAAATTTTATTTTTTGCAGCGTGAAATAGAAATGATATATCAAAGGGTATTGGAACTTGTAGAATTACAACAAACTTTTTGTTAAAAATTTTGTTATTTTTTGTTGTATATATTTTTTGTTAAAAATTTGAGTAAAAATTAGGTTGAAATTTTTTAAGTAGGGTGTGTTGCCATTTTCGAGAACCGGGCCGACCTTCGAGGCAATTTTTTTCGGTGTCTGTTTTTATCGGACCAGGCCATATATGTATTTTTGGGGCCAAATACCCTATACCCGATATTTCGGACGGAGTCGATTCTGACAATCTTAATTTCAAGAAGCCAGCAAATTTTATTAAGCTGATTTATATTCTTTTACCAAAAGAAAAAAATAATTGGGGGTTACAACAAATCCTAACAAGTTACATAATATAGAAGGGTGTGACTATGACCTATAGAATATTTTTATATATTATTCTCCTCAATTCACATCCATTTTTGTCTCTCCCCTTCAATCATCAGCTTTTTGGGCTGTTTCATCAGTTCTTCCCTAATATTATCACATTGCTCTTCCAACATTTTATGTCGCACCAACATTTTGTAGTCGGAGAAGAAGTTGTCGAGCAAATCGTCTGGACTGGAAAAAAAGAAAAATTTTGGAAAAAATCAGGAAATTTAGTGTTTACATCAATTCGAAGAAGTCATCCACATTGTTGGCTTGCAATGCCAACTTCCTCACTTTTTCTCGCGCTTCGAGTGGACTAAGCAAACTGACAGAAGACTGGATAGAAGAGGGAACAGACTCCATATCCGAGTCAGAACCTTGGAGAAGAGCTTTGAACACACTTGGAGAAGCGGGTTTACGTAGCTGTAAACCTTTGGAAGAGGAGGGAGGGAGACAGTAGTAGGAATCTGAAAAATTAAAAGATTTTTTGAAGAGTCCTTTTAAAAATTCACACCTTCAAATGTACTTGTTCCCAAATCGCCAGTAGACGCCGATCTAGCGATACATGACGAATAGGCGCGGACGAATAGGCGCGGACGAATAGGCGCGGCCGAATAGGCGCCGAGACAAATAGGCGCGAGACGAATAGGCGCGGGACGAATAGGCCCCAAGTTATTTTTTTCCCAGAAAATTTTTTCTAATTTTCTTCTTCTGATTTTTTTCTTCAGATTTTTTTTTGATTTTTTTCTTCTGATTTTCTAACATTTTTAAAATCTTAATTAAAAAAAGAAACATAAGTTTTATTAGTCGGTGGATTAAGGTAGATATCAATAAATTTGGAGAGATGGATATTGTGGATTTGGGGATTAGGAGGGATATCGAGAGATTGAATGACACCAAAATCAGCTCGATTGGATGATTCTGAACAAAGTTACGACCAACTGAATCTTCGCCGGAAAAACCTTTTTGTGCTGCTACGGAGGGTAGGCCGGAAAAATCAGAACAAAGAAATCAGAACATCAGAACAAAAAAATCAGAACATCAGAACAAAAAAATCAGAACATCAGAACAAAAAAATCAGAACATCAGAACAAAAAAATCAGAACACAAAATCAGAACATCAGAACAAAAAAATCAGAACAAAAAAATCAGAACATCAGAACAAAAAAATCAGAACATCAGAACAAAAAAATCAGAACAAAAAAATCAGAACATCAGAACAAAAAAATTTCCTATGAAAAAAATAACTTGGGGCGCCTATTCGTCCCGCGCCTATTCGTCTCGCGCCTATTTGTCTCGGCGCCTATTCGGCCGCGCCTATTCGTCCGCGCCTATTCGGCCGCGCCTATTCGTCCTGCTCCGCGATCTAGTGAAGAAGTCGTCTAATGAGGCAAAGGGTCTAGCAGAGTATTCCAACAATTGCCCTGAAAAATTTTGAAGGAAGCTTGGCTTTGAATGGTTTTAATTTTTACATTTTTCCGGATCAAGCTCTTCCATTGTATGCATAATTTCAGACGACACACCAACAGACACATTGTCCCAATACCAACACAACTTCTCGTCCAAAAAGTAATCTCTATCACTGGTAGTTTGAGGGCAAGTCTTTGTAGAAGTTATATCTGAAAATTGGAGGAAAATTAGAGGAAGAAAAACTCGGAAGAAATTACCCTCAAGTGAACCTAGAAGAGGCTCAAGACTGAAGTTTTCAGAAGATGTCTGGCCAAAGTAGTCATCAGAAGATGATGTCAAATTGCTGGCTTCTGCCTTGTCGCTTCTACCGTTAGCAGTCACAGCATCAAGTGAAGTAGGAGTGAGGTAGTCGTAGGACCTAGCAATGAGTCGGCGGCTAGAGTAGGAAGGACGATCAACGGCCTCAACAGAATACGAAGACACTTAAAAATGTGGTAATTGAAGGAAGAAGTCGAAAATTTGCAGCTTACATTGTTCCTCTTCTTCATCACACTCCTCTACAGTTTCCAACTTGGGCTTTTTAATAGAGAAGGTTGCGTGTCTGTGGCGAGTTCTAGCTTCGCATTCAGCAATAAACTTCATCAGTTCAGGAGTATATTCGAAGAGACCTGGGCAGGATTTGGTGTGATGACATCCAGAAAAGCAGTCATATTGCGGCCCTACACGACGACAGGATCTACGCGATGGTGGTTTCTTTCTGTCGCTGAGAAGATGATGCGCGCTCTGGGCCCAGAATACGTGGCCATCTAAAAAGAATAAAGAGGTAACAGAATAGCTAGATCCGTTGGGTAAACCCTTACGTTTCTTCAAGTAAGCATACTTCCTCTGGCGATAGTTGAGCTGTTCTTTCTGCTCCTCCTTCTGCACAGATTGAGCCGGCACAGGGTTCTGGTTCTCCCGATTGTCGAATCGTTGACGCAATTCCTGCATGACACTCGTCAGATCTTCCGCTGTCGTTTGCGGTTGTTGTTGCTTCGGGTCGAACTCGGCAAGATGTTGGTCAGAGCAAGCAGGTTGATCAATGGCCTCATCGGAGTACTCAGACACTTAAAAATAGGATTATTTTGAACGTAAAAGACGAAATTTGCTTACATTTCTCCTCATCACCAAGATTCTCCATGGTTTCCCGCATGGACTTTTCTTTCAAAAAATCTGGAATTTCGGAATCCCATTCGACTGCCAACTTCATCTCTTCAGGAGAATACACGAATACAGATGGGCAAGACTGGGTATGCTGAGAACAGCCATAAAGACAATCATATTGCGAGCTTGGACGATCACACCACTCCTCCGTTGGAAACATCTCCCTGTCGCTGAGAAGTTCTGTCGCGCTCCGCATCTGAATCCGTTCAATAATACCCACTAAAAATAATGTTTTAAACAAAATTGGTTAGTGAATGGACCTTACATCCCAAACGCTTTAGACACTCCTCCCAAAAAGCCTGCCTCCTCTGAAAGAAGCTAAGCAGTTCTTTCTGCTCCTCCTTCTGCACAGGCTGAACTGGCACATCGTCCTTGTCCGTCGGTTTGTCGAATCGTTGAAGCAATTCCTGCATGACGCTCGCAAGTTCCCCTGCTGTCGTTTGTAGCTGTTGTTGCTTCGGGTGACAGCAGTTGTGCGTTGGAGACGACATTGTAGTTTAGTCCTGTCGATGAGTGGCGTGGTAAGAGGCGAATGAAGATATTGAACATTTCGATAAAACTGCTTTTATAACCTCCAAGTCTCTTAGTTGGCAATTTCGGTCTTCCTTATTGAGAATATACTATAAAAGCCCCCCACATTTCAGTCATTCTCACCAGCTCTACAAAACAATCATCGCAACTCATCGAACGTCTACTGCAACTCTACATGCTCATCCGCTGCCTTCTTCCAATGGACCTCGACACCGGACCTCTGGCCAAAAAGTCGTCAACGCTGTGCTCTCTGCTGCTGCTGCTCACCATCGCCGTTCTTGCAGTTCTCGGACAGGACAAAAGCGAAGAAGTCGGATTCGGCAAGCACACAATGATTAACAACACCACAGTGACGCTCGCCGGCAAACCCATAATTGCCAACAATACGTACTTCAACTTTACTAGTTGTCGCTTCAAGGAGTTGTATCCGGACGCCTGCGATGTTTCAATCGAAAACGGCTACATGTGAGGACTTTTTTTTTATCTTTAAAGCTAATTGTGATTAATGTTTTTTTCCTTATTTCAGCGAGCTTCGGTACAACTTCGGCAGCAAAGGATGCACTGTGGACCTGCTCAGCACCAGCGCGGCGAACGTCAACACGATCAAGTTCAGGGCCGGAGTGCGAGGAGACGCAAAAGGAGGACTCAACAGATGCCTTGATGAAACTATTTACTTCGAGGAAAGCTATAACAACATGTGAGTTTTTGCTTCCTTATTCTATTGGGCGGTTAATTTATGCTAATTAATTTATACTCATTTTGTAGCCTGCCTTTCGTCTACAGCGTCAACAACAGTGTCATCGAAAAGCTCAACAACCATCGGTTCGTTCCTGGTGAGGGGTGTAAAGGATCTTGCAAAAGCTTCGATGGAAACTGTATGCGGAGTACATCACTTCAAGTCTCGTGGAGCAGAGCGGATGGAAAGGTCTTTGCTCACACATATCTAAGTAAGAGGCCTGTTTGTTTTTATTTTTTCTTAAATCACTTTTTAGTTGGAGAAAGTACGAATCAAGGCTTGAGTCTGTCCAAAGCGCCTACGAGTGATGACATAACCCTAGACCTGGAGATAAATACTGCGAGCGGATTCACGGCTGAGTATGCAGTAACGGAGCCATTCTTCAATGCCTCAAAGGGAGCTGTCTGCGTTCCAGAGTCAACTCCTCTCTTCGCGCCCAAAGCATGGAACATCACTGATGGGGAGCACAGGGACAAACACCTGCTCGTCTTCAGCCTGCTTCGACAAAATGCTTCTTATACATATAAAGGAAAAAAATTGGCAGAGCCTCCGAATGGACCGTTTTGTGAACTCTTCGTTCAATTTGTGAGTTTTTTTGTTAAATTTTTTGAAACCTTTCTAAAATCCCATTATTTTTTCCAGCATACAGACAACTACAGCCTGCTCCTTGTCGACCGCTTTGCAACAACAACGCCACCGACTACAACGACTACTCCAGCGACCACAGGAGCTCCAGCAGCGGAAACATCAGAGACGCCTGTAACGACAACATCTTCATTGCCAACTCCGCCTGCGACCGTCGACAGCTCCCCTTCCACCACAACGACATCTCGAACAACGACAAGGGGCCCGGAACAACAGGAGTGTGGCGGAGGTCTTCTTGCAATTGGCACTGCTGCTGCTGGCCTCTTTGTCGGGATCATCATTGCAGTTTTGGTCTGGCTCTGGATGAAGAACAAGGCAGGAAAGGATACGAAAAAGGGCGGGAAGCAGGACGCCGAGCGTGCAGAAGAAGATCGTCTGCTTGCGCTGTACAAGGCTGAGGAGAAGACCAAAGGC
Organism: Meloidogyne luci; assembly: GCA_902706615.1. NCBI lineage: Eukaryota > Metazoa > Nematoda > Chromadorea > Rhabditida > Meloidogynidae > Meloidogyne > Meloidogyne luci. Next base: position 593,530 of record CACSLI010000176.1, on the reverse strand, counting down.
AAAAAGGTCGTCGGGACATTTGCTGCATGGAAAAAGAAAGTGAGTTTAAAAATTTCATTTATTAATCAGACCTAAATTTCCCCCATTTTTCAGAGAAAGGAGCTGAAGACTGCGGTGGGGCTGCCTTCAATCGAGGACGAGATCGCCGCAATCTGGAAGAAAGTGGAGAAGAAAAAGGCCATGGACAAGATGCAGTACCTTGTGGATCAGTTCGAGAAGCAGAAGGACAATGAAATCTTCGAGCGGGAATACACGCCGGAACTGAAAAAGAAGGGACTTGCAGCTGTTGGGTCTTTCGAGAAGTGGAAAAAGGTGAAATTTTAAACATTTTTTTCTCTCTGAATCTCAGCTAATCCTCCCAATTTTTATTTTCAGAATAAGAACATTGCGGCGACGTTCACCTTGAACGATGGGACAAGGACGGCGATTGAATACGAGCAGCCAAAGGTCATCGAGAAGATCGTCGAGAAGGCTGAGAAGTGGACAATCGAGGAGGGGCCGACAATTGAGGAGAATAGAAACGCTGTGGACGGTGTTGAGGTTCCAAAGACTGAGGAGGAGGAGGAGGTTGATGAAGGGTGGATTCCGCCGTCGGAACCGAGTAATAACCCGAGAGAGGAGATCTAGTTGTGATAAATTTGTGTCACCATATATTGTTCTCTCATTGTATGTATTGTATATTTCTTGTTGTTTGTATTGTATTTGAATTGTTGTATTCAATTGTATTTTTGTATGTGTGAATAAATTGTTGTTTGAGTATTTTTGTTCTCGACTTTGCAATATTTTTTGTTCTCGACTGGCCGTTCCGGGATTAATCCTTTTTGGACAAAAGATCGCGACCCTCTCTTTTTCAAGGGACAGTCCAAGTAGGCGCGTGGCCATAACGGCGCAAAGCCATAACTTTCTGAAAAATTTCTGGCCCTTATTAATTTTGGTACCAATCTCTTTAGCTCCATGAGAGTAATCGTTTTATATATAATCGTTTTATATAGGATTCAGAAATTCAGAAACTACTTGGGCTGTACTTTGGACAAAAGAAAATATCTTTTCCAATCTCTTTTCCAATTACCTTACCCTTAACTTTTCGCTTTAGCCATTGAACTTAATTTCTTTTTTGATTTTTTTGACATTTTCTGCTCCATTATACACTTTTCAGTCATTCCCCCTCATTTTTCATGTTTAAATCTGACTCTTTTTGGGTCTTTCAGTCTTCCAATTTAACAATAAATCTTCTAGCCAATTCTACGAGCCATGGGCGCTTATTAGACTCCTCCCAAAAAGCCTGCCTCCTCTGGAAGAAGCTAAGCTGTTCTTTCTGCTCCTCCTACACAGGCTGAACTGGCACATCGTCCGGGTTCGTCAGTTTGTCGAATCGTTGAAGCAATTCCTGCATGACACTCGCCAGTTCCCCTGCTGTCGTTTGCGGTTGTTGATGATTTGGATGACAGCAGTTGTGCGATGGAGACGACATTGTAGTTTAGTCCTGTCGATGAGTGGCGAGGTAAGAGGCAAAGCGAATATGGTGAACATTTCACTAAAACTGCTTTTATAACCCCTATGTTCCTTTGCTGATAATTTCGGTCTTCCTTATTGAGAATATACTATAAAAGTCCCGACATTTCATTCATTTCCCACCGACCCAACAAAACCATCAACACATCTCTACAAACGTCTACATCGTCTACACAAACAACTCTTCATGCTCTGTCTTCTTTCATTGGAACTCGACACCGGACCCTGGACCAGAAAGTCGTCAACGCTGTGCTCTCTGCTGCTGCTCATCATCGCCGCACTTGCAGTTCTTGGACAGGACAAAAGCGAAATCGTCGGGTTTGGCAATCACACAAAGAATGACAACAATGTGACGCTCGCTGGCAAAATCATAACTTCCGACAAGGCGGACTTCGACTTTGCTAGCTGTCGCTTCAAGGAGCTGTATCCGGACGCCTGCGATGTTTCAATTGAAAACGGCTACATGTGAGGACTTTTTTATTCTTTTTTAAATACTAATCATAACTGACATTCTCTTTTGTTTCAGCGAGCTTCGGTACAACAACGGCAGCAAGGGATGCACTGTGGATCTTCTCAGCAAAGACGCGTCGAACAACAGCACGATCAAGTTCACGGCCGGAGTGCGAAACATAAAAGGGGGACTCAGTAAATGCCTTGACGTTGGTCAAAACCTCGATAATAGCTATAACAACACGTGAGTTTTTATTTCCTTATTCTATTTGAAAGTTAATTTCTGTTAGTTTATCCTAATTTTTATAGCTTGCCTTTCGTCTACAGCGTCAACAACAAGGACATCGAAAAGCTCAACAACCGTCAGTACAACGATCCAAGCGCAAAGTGTGATGATGTAGCTTGCCAGGCCATTAATGGAAAATGCATGCCGAGTACATCACTTCAAGTCTCATGGAGCCAGTTGGGTGGCAAGGTCTATGCTCACACATATCTAAGTAATAGGCCTGTTTGTTTTTATTTTTTCTTAAATAATTTTAGTTGGTGAGGACAAAAGACGAGGCTTGAGTCCATCCAAAACGCCTGTGCGTGAGAATATGACGCTAGACCTGGAGATAAAGACTGCGAGAGGATTCACGATGAAGTATAAAGACGTCGACCCATTCAATGCCTCGAAAGGAGCTGTCTGCGTTCCAGAGTCAACTCCACTCTTCGAACCCAAAGCATGGACCATCACTAATGAGGAGCACAGTGGCAAACATCTGCTCGTCTTCAGCCTGCTTCGACAGAGTGCTGCATATACGTACAAAGAATACAACTTGGCAGAGCCTCCAGACGGACCGCATTGTGAACTCTTCGTCCGCTTTGTGAGTTCTCGATTCATTTATTCTGTATGACCCGTCTAATAGTTTTGATTTTCCGATTTTTAGGATACAAACGACTACAGCCTTCTCTTTGTCGACAACTCTCCGACAACGACGCAGCCGACTACGACTACTGTAACGACCACAGCAGCGGAAACATCAGAGACGACTGGAGCGACAACATCTTCAGCGACAACTCCGTCTACGACCGCTAACAACTTCACTTCCATCAGAACGACGACTCAAGCAGCGACAAAGTGCCCGGAACAGCGGGAGGAGTGTGGCGGAGCTCCCTACCTTGCGATTGGCATTGCTGCTGCTGCTGGCCTCTTTGTCGGGATCGTCATTGCAGTTTTGGTCTGGCTCTGGATGAAGAACAAGGCGGGAAAGGATACGAAAAAGGGAGGGAAGCAGGACGCCGAACGTGCGGAAGAAGATTGTCTGCTTGCGCTGTACAAGGCTGAGGAGAAGACCAAAGGCAAGAAGGCTGTCGGGACATTTGCTGCATGGAAAAAGAATGTGAGTTTAAAAATTCGAGGAAATACCTACATTTAATTAACCTTCTTTTTCCATTTTTTCAGAGAAAGGAGAGCGAAACGAAGACCGCGGCGGAGCTGTCTTCAATCGACGACTTGATCGCTGCAACCTGGAAGAAAGTGGAGAAGAAAAAGGCCATGGACAAGCTGCAGTACCTTGTGGATCAGTTCGAGAAGCAGAAGGAAAAAGAACTCTTCGAGCGGGAATACAAGCCGGAACTGAAAAAGAAGGGACTTGCAGCTGTTGGGTCTTTCGAGGAGTGGAAAAAGGTGAAATTTTAAACATTTTTTCTCTCTGAATCTCAGCTAATCCTCCCAATTTTTTGATTTTTCAGAACAAGAACATTGCGGCGAGGTTCACCTTGGACGACGGGACAAGGACGGCGATTGAATACCAGCAGCCAAAGGTCATCGAGAAGATCGTCGAGGTTGAGAGGGTCATCATTGAGAAGGCTGACGAGTGGACAATCGAGGAGAACCCGACACTTGAGGAGCAGGAGAGACTGGCGGAGATAAAGGCGGCGAATAGAGGCGCTGTGGACGGTGTTGAGGTTCCAATGTCTGAGGAGGAGCAGGAGGTTGATGAGAGGTGGATTCCGCCGTCGGAACCGAATAATAACCCGAGCGAGAATAGCTTGTTGTGATAAATTTGTGTCACCATATATTGTTCTCTCATTGTATGTATTGTATATTTCTTGTTGTTTGTATTGTATTTGAATTGTTGTATTCTTTTTTTTTTTTTTTTTCTTTATCGAGCACAAATAAATAAGTGTGAAACAATAAAATAAAACTCCTGGATCCACAGGGATCACTTATGGAGAGGTAACGTATAAAAAAAAAACAAATACAATATGACGGTTTTTAAAAAAAATGTTAAGTTAAAAAAAATATAATGGACTCCACAGAAAAATAAATTAAATGTATGGAATTAAATGTTAAAAAAATATATAGGTATATTTGGGTATATAGAAAATATTTGTTTAAAAATAATTTTAAATGTAAAGTAAATTTATTTAGGTAAGAAAGTGAACATTTTGGTTAGGATTTTATAGTTAATACACTCCATTAATTCATACTCATAAACTATAATTTTCTGTCGTTAATACGTTGTCTAAAAATTTTTTAAATTGCGGTATAGTATTGATTTTTTCAATTTCTTTTTTTGGAAGTTTATTCCACCTATCTATGACTCTATGTGAAAAGAAATGATTATTTTTGGCTTGTTTTTTAAATAGCTGATATTTATGTAAGCGCGGATTAATTCTATTAGGTTTTGAAAATATTTTTTCTGGATTTATTTTATAGAAACCCATGATTATTTTGTAGGTTGTCATAAGATCTGTTTTTATTCGACGGAGATTGGAGGGAAGGAGGTTGCATCTTTTTAGTCTTTCGTTATATTCTATTTTCTGATATTTGTATTTATATCTTAAAATTCTCCTTGTAAAGTTTTTTTGTGGTCTTTCTAATTGTTTATTGAGATATTCTAATTTGGGGCTAAAATTTTCGGTGGAATACTCCATAATTGGTCTTACGTATGTTTTGAATGCCTTTACATATGTTTCTATTGGTAATGTTTTAGGTAATATTCTTAGGATATTGTTTATTCTTATAAATGAGGATTTAGTAATTTTTGATATATGATGATCGAACTTTAGCTTGTTATCTATGTATATACCTAGGTCTCTTATGTTATTAACCTCTTCGATTTTTTTACCATTTACCTCATAATTAAACCTAATTTTATTGTATATTTTTAAAACCTTTACTTTTGTGATAGAGAATTTAAGTTGATTCATTTCTGCCCATTTACACGCATTGTCTATAGCCCCCTGTAACTCTATACAGTCCTTTTCCGTCTTAATTTCTGAATAAATCTTAAAATCGTCCGCATAAAGTTTTACTTTAACATTTTGTGGAATGTATTTTGGAAGGTCATTTATATAAATTAAGAAAAGTAATGGACCTAACACTGTCCCTTGTGGGACTCCTGTTTTTGGGATAAATGGTTCGGAGAAATGTTCTCCTATTTTTACACTATGTGATCGATTTGAGAGAAAATTTGCTACCCATTGAATTATTGACCTATCTATTTTTAATTCTTGCAATTTTCTAATAAGTATTTCGTGGTTTACTTTATCAAAGGCTTTCTCAAAGTCAAAATATATTACATCTGTACCTATTTTCCTGTCAAGTGAACTATACCAGTCTTGCATCGATGATAAGATTTGAAGTGTACAAGAGCTTTTCGGTAAAAATCCAAATTGCTCTTCTGCGATTAATTTTTGTTTGTTAAGGTGTTCTAAGATATTATTTGCTATAATACGCTCAAAAACTCTACAAGTCGGGGATGTTAAAGCAATTGGTCTGTAATTTTTTGGGTCGTTTACCGAACCCTTCTTTTTAAATATCGGTAGAATGTGGGCTGTTTTCCATAATTCAGGGACTATTCCTGTTTTGAATGTATTTTTATATAAAATTGAGAGAGGAAGAGCTAAGGGGGTAGCACATTTTTTTAGAAAATATTGGTTGATATTCTCAGGACTATGGGATAACTTATTTGGGAGCTTTTTTAGTAGTTTTTCTATTATATATGGTTCAAAAGTGATTTCTTCATGACATTCGTCCTCAGCTACGAGGCTTGCTTGAATATTGTTTTTACCTCCACTAACTATTTCTTCAAAAATATTTCTAAATTTATTTGCTTTGTCTGTGTCGGATATTATGGGGTCGCCTTCCTCAGATTCCTTAAGTATAGGTATACCAGAGAAGTTAAATCGGTTTCTTTTCATTAATTTATGTATTTCCCCTATGTGTCCAGATCCTATTTTTTTTGATAGATAGTTGTTTTTATATTTTCCTATTTGTAATTTACATTTAATTTCAAAACTTTTATAATTATCTTTACTAATTTCCCCTAATTTTAGCTTTTTCCATGCATCAGCTTTTTGTTTGATTATTTCTCTAATCTCTTTAGGGTATTTCATGGGTGTTTTCTCACCAAATTTTTTAATTGGGATGAATTTTTGAATTACTTGGGTTATTATTGAATTCAGTATTTCGGCCATTTCTGAGGGGTTTTTTTTATTAAGTATATTGTTCCAGTTATATTGAGCTAGGTACCAATTGATTATTTTATATTTCCCTTTCTTAAATAATAATACATTTCTTTTCTTTTTAGATGTTATTTTTTCGAATGGAAAAATTAATTCAAATACTATCGGTTTGTGGTCACTCAAAACCAAATCATCTATAATTTCGTATTTTTCTATTAATTGCTTATTTTGTAGGATAAGGTCTAGTGTATGGGAAGTATTATACATGGTTGCCTCTTTTATTATCTGATTTAAATTTAGCTTATTCATGGTATTATAGAAATATAAGTTTTGATTATCTTTAGGAAGTGTAAAATCCTGCCAATTTATTTTTGGAAGGTTTAAATCCCCTAATATAATATTTGAGAGATCATTTTTATATTTTTTCTTTATTAATCCCCAAAATTTTTTATCATCAACTAATTTTGTATTTGGCGGCCTAAATATTAAATGGAATCTAATTCTTTTAAATTCTGAATATATATCAAGGGTAAGGAGTTCATAATTGTATTCGGATATTGAAAGAGTAGGAATATTAATAATTTTTATATCCTTTTTATAAATTACGCCTACGCCGCCGCCTCTTCTTTTTAACCTATCTACTCTCATAAAGTCAAAGCTATCAGAAATGAGAAGGGATTCGTTCGATATATGATCAGTTAGCCATGTCTCACATAAAAAAGCTACATGAATATTATTTTTTATTAAATAACTTTCTAACTCAAATAATTTATTTGCGGCCTTTTCTGAATTAATGGAGCGTATATTCAAGAGTAAGCAATTTAATTTTTTATTTTTTTCCTTATTTTTCTCATTGATTATCTGTGAGGTCCCTATATCCTAATCCATGTTCACTGACTTTTTATAATGAATTTTAAGATTACGATAGCAGGCTGTACCATTTCCGTGTTTTTCATTAATTTCCTTGACTTGTTTTTTAAGGTAATTTTGAAGTTGCAGCTCTGGAGGAGTTAAGTCCCTTCTCGCGAAGGGGCTATGTCCACCCAGTATTGGTTGATGTAATAATCTATATTGATTAATAAATGATTGTGCAGCTGAAGGTGTAGTAAATTTAACTTTAATGATGCGGTGATAATTGTTGTGCTTCTTGATTCCGTGTCTTTTTACCTCAAAAGTTTTAGCTTCCCTAAAATTTTTGTTATTGATCACTATTTGAACGTTTCTTTCTATATTTTTTATATCTTCTTGTTCAGTTTCCATTTCTGGAAATCTTTCTATGACAGCATAATAACTCTTCTTATTATAAAGTTCCTTTAAATTTTCATCGAATTTTGGTTGTTGCAGTTGTTCGATTATTGTTGCTGCTTGAAGAATTTTTGGAGGCATTAGATTAGGTGGGCACCCCCAGCGAGAGGTCGATTGTTTTGGTTCGGAAAGAAACTGGTTGTTGTTGTTTATTTGACTTGATTGTTGAAATTGCTCAAATAGTGTTTTAATAGTTGTTTCGATTATTGGTTTCAGGAGTTGTACAACATTTAAGGAGATTTGTTCAATTTGTTCAGTTGATAAAATTGGAATTTTATCACTTTCACTATCCCCACTAATCGATGTGCAGGGTCTTTTCGCGTTTCCCATGAAGATTATTATATTTGAAAATATTTATAGGAATGAAAATATTTATAGGAATGAAAATATTTATAGGAATGAAAATATTTATAGGAATGAAAACCGACACTTGAGGAGCAGGAGAGACTGGCGGAGATAAAGGCGGCGAATAGAGGCGCTGTGGACGGTGTTGAGGTTCCAATGTCTGAGGAGGAGCAGGAGGTTGATGAGAGGTGGATTCCGCCGTCGGAACCGAATAATAACCCGAGCGAGAATAGCTTGTTGTGATAAATTTGTGTCACCATATATTGTTCTCTCATTGTATGTATTGTATATTTCTTGTTGTTTGTATTGTATTTGAATTGTTGTATTCAATTGTATTTTTGTATGTGTGTAAATAAATTGTTGTGTTTGTAGTGTTTATTTGATTCGATAAATTAAGGAAAAGTTTAATTCCATTTTACTTCAGAATTATCATTGCCAAACTTAGAAAATTTCTCCAGAATTATACAATACCTAAGTTAACTAAATAATTCTCAAAGTAGCCTAAACCCCGCTTTCCTTTGCCATATTTTTTGTTCTCGACTGGCCGTTCCGGGATTAATCCTGGACAAAAGATCGCGACCCTCTCTTTTTCTCAATTACCTCACCTTTAACTTTTCGTCTGAATCGTCCCCTTTTTCGATTACATTTTAACTTTCCGTTTTCGACATTCAACTTAATTTTTTGATGGATTTGTTACATCCTCCTTTACACCCACTCCAAATTCAACCAAGTATGAATTCTGTGGAGGAACATTTTAAAAACTTTTCTAGACGTGCTCAACGTATTTGCCATGGTATTTTTTAAAATTTATGTTTAAAACACAATTTTTAACACTTGTAGAAAACGAAAGAAGCAATCTTCTCGCATTGATGAGATTGGTACTAAATTCTCTTTTGGACGATCAAATTCGACGTACTCGAATATTGGACTTGGTAGAATCTCAAGTAATTAGTGATTTCTTCATTATATTCGAAAAGTGTCTTTGGCATGGATTTAAAGTGCCAGGTTTCTTTTTTAATTTTAAGACTTCGAATGTAGTATAGTCGTTTACTTGGCCCCTTTTTTTGCTCATTTTTAAAAATTGAATCCTTTTCGATTGTTAACGGGAGGTATCTTCGATGCCTGACGCCAGTTGGTGATGTCTCTGTATATTTAACCGATGGCACACGTCCCGAATGCTGAGGCAATCGAGTCTCTAGTTTTACTCGTAAATCCCAAGGCAGCCAGACATATCTTCAACTAACAAGAATATATAATTCCTTAACAATCCCCGTCCACATTTAACTGCGTAAAAGTCTTTGTTTTTTATTTCGTCAATTTAATTATGCCAAAAATATAAAAATGTGAATTTGGGAAGTAAGGAAAGCAGGTTTGGCCATTATTACACCTTAAAGAAAAAAAGGAAAACGGGACCGGTAAATGACTATATATCTCTTAAATTTCCAAGTTTTAGCTTCTTCCCTAATTGGCAGAAGAAAACTTCCAGAAACTGAGATGTGGGAATTTGTTGGTATTGCAAGCAAGTCGAATAAAGAAATGGAGGATCTTTATAATAGTTTGGGTGGAATGAGTACTTTAAGGTTTCTTTTAAATTTATTTTTTTTAAAATTTCTCCTTTTTAATAGATCAGTGTTAAGTAAATATAGAGGATTTTGGCGATTGGCTTTAATGCAGAAAAGACTGGCGGAATATCTTTTATGTCTCTATGAGTGCCCAAAGAAAGAGTAAGAATGTTTTTGATTGAATTTTAGCTAATTTTTGGGGAAATTTTGGGGAGTTTGTTTCTTCATGTAGGAGAACCAAGCCTTTTTTCTTATAGGAAATAAGGTTGTCGGATGGTGTGAGATCTTCGTTTATCCGGATCCGAACCGAAATATTCCGGATATTCGGGGTTTTTCGGATCCGAATATCCAGATCCGACAACCTTACTAGGAAAAAGGCCGGTGATTATTCGTGTTTGATTTTGTATTTTTATGTTCGCCCTTTCGTTTTATATACTTTTCAGAATCCAATTCTCTTACCCTCTCATTTTTAATGTTTTAAATTTTTGACTTTTTTGGGTCTTAATCTTCCAATTTAACAATAAATTAAATTTTTAGCCAGTTCTACGAGCCATGGGCGCTAATTAGAAGCGAAAGTTGCAGTTTTCTTTGTGGCGCTTTTTTATCGCTAAACGTTTTTGATAGCAATTTGCTTGTTGAGGAAGACGCTCTTTTGGTTTTTTTAAAATTTTTTCATTAAAAATTACCCAAAAATTTATTTTAAAGGAGCAAATCAATTCTTTCGATTTAACTCCATATATTCGGCTGCCAACGTTGCCTGGACATTTTCCTGAAGCTTTTGATAACGATAAAGACTGTTCGATTACTACAGAGGAAGAATATACTGATTTGAGGACTATATTGGACCAAAAACAATATTTGGAAGAGAGGAATAGACAATTAAGGTTGGGAGTTTAACTGTTTAAGAATGGGATTGGATTCGATCTAGTCTTATCCCGAGCCCGAACTTCAACAACTTTTGGCCAAAAACCCAACCCTGAAAATCTCAATCAAGACAAAACCCCAACCTTCGAGCTTTTTTGACTGTCTGACAAGGGAACATTCCGAACTATATGTAAAAATTTCGAAAAATTTTTTGCACCATTGTGTCGGTCAGGGTCGATAACCTATTAGCCATTTCTGGCTTTTCCCCCTGACCCGCAAATTGAAAAGTTATAGCCCTGCCTTAAAAATATCATTTAAAAAATTAATAATTTTTTAGTGCTAATATAGAACAACTAAAAATTAAAGTTGACAAATTTTCTAATGGATGTTCTACAAATGAGGTGGTGAAATTTTGTAAAATAATAAGAAGACTTCGAGCACAACTGGCTTTAAATTTATTTAATTATTTAATAAAAATTTTTTATATTTTTAGACTTTACACAGAAATGATTCTTCATTAATTTTTACTGAACGTTTGAGGGACCTGGAACATGAAAGGGACATTCTCAGAGCAAGATTGGCAGAAAAAGAAGACAGTTTGGCAATTAGGTATTTAGTTACATAAAATGGTATTTGTAGAGATTGGGGCCGCTAGAGTTTTTAGATTCGAAAAGACTTTTCTAGATGTCGTATGGTTCAGATTTTTTCAAAAAAATTTTCTTTCGAAAAATTCCAGTTAGGTACACCCCAAGGTACCGCAAAGCCTATAACTTGGTTCAAAGTTAACGAATCAGGGACGCCCTCGTATGGTTCGATGCACCTCGACGAGCTGAATCAAACCATAGCAGGGCGCCCCGGATTCGCTAACTCTGAACGAAGTTGAGACTCTGCGATACCTTGGTAAGCTCTCTTTCCAGCGGTCTTCCAATCTCTTCAAATTCATTAAAATTCAAATTAAAAAAAAATTTTTTTAAAGTCAAGACCAATTAAAAGGCACACGTCGTTTTACCGAAGATTTGTATGAAAAATTAAAAGCTTCTGAATGTAAAATAAAAAGATTTCAATCAGATATAGAAAAAATGAAAGAATTAAATAATAAAGAGGTTAACAATTTAAATGATTCTTTAATTTCTTTGGCAAAAAATTTAAAAAATGAACAAATGGAGGAAAAAGAATGTTTTAAATTGGAATTTGTTAAAATTACAAAAATTTATTCTGAAACAATGTCAATGCTTAAAAATAAGAATGAAGAGCTTAGTGCTGAAAGAGAAAGTTTAAATTCATTAAAAAGTGAATGTAATGAATTAAATGCTAAAATTAAGGTTTTTTACTTTATTTTTTTTTAAAGGGATATTGGGGGAAATATTGGCTTTCAGTTTAGGCGTCCAATCGCACCTTTTTAAGTCCAATCACATTTTTAACTGACAAGTGAGCAGAGCTTTCTATTTCCATAGATTTTGTGATAATCTACGAAGCTTTGTAATATCGGTTAACTTTTTGGGTGGATCCTTTTTTGGTTATTCCCTTCATAATAAAATGGTTACCAATTAAGGCGGCCCACTGCCCTATCATACCTTTTCAGTTTCTGCGACACATTTTCTCCTTGTTTGGATTCACGGGCATTTATTGAACCTTTTTTGATTACTTATTATTCTAGTATCTAAAGTTTTAGTTTGGTTAGAGGTCGACAAAAACCGTGTTTGCAGGGTCCATTATTAGGGATTTTTCCTTCTAAAAATTTATTCGGGAATGGGATTCCGTCCCTCGTCGAACCTCTAATCTTATTGTTAGTTATAAAATCTGCCAAAAACTTAACGGGTGATCCTAACCACGTTTGCCCTCTATGGCTTGAATTAAATTTAAAAAAAATATTTTTTAAAGGCTTTAACCAACATTGAAAATGAATTGTTAGAATTAAAAGAAGATTATAGAAAATGTAAACAAGAATTGAGTGAATCAAAACAAGCATTACAAGAATTTAGTGAAGCTTTGAGTGAATCTAAATTACGTATGGTTGAATTAAAAGAAGAAATTATGCCTTTAAGTGATGCAAAATGGATAAAAGATAAGGAGGCTGTGCAGGTTTTTTTGAGGGATTTTAAAGGAATTTTTTTGAAAAATTTTTTTGTAGTGTAGACTATGTGATATTCAATTCTCGGTAATTCAAAGAAGACATCATTGCAGGTAAGGAAGAGAAATTTTTGAATATTTTTATTTGAGATGTGGCTATACATATTTTTAATAAGAGGTTTTGGTTAACGATTCCTGGGAAATCTTGGGGTAATATCCGATTGACACCTAAAAGGTTTAGACCCCTCTCTTAGACAAGTTTTAGCGGGAACGCGCAAAACTTTGAGGGAAACGACTACCGAAATCTTTTGGTACCAAGAATCGGACCCTATCTTCGCGGGATGGAGAAAAGGAGAACAAAGGGAAGGGCTGGAATATGCCAGTTTCTCCCCTTTTCATTTTTTTAAAAGTCACATTTTAAATATGGGGAAAACGAAAAAAAGAGAGAGTCTAAAAGTAAAAAAATTTTTTCTTCTCAACAGAAATTGTGGTCTAATATTTTGCAATTCGTGTAGTAGTGGACGTGTTAAATTACCATCAAATTACCATCCTGTTCGAGTTTGTTTAAATTGTTATCATTTACTTAGAAATCGACAACTTTCGATTAATTCAGTTTTTGACAGAAGGCAAATATGAGTGGACAACAAAAAATTTTTAATTTTTTAGAGAGTTCTTTTTTTCAGACAATTGTTTTAGTTTTTTAGGAATCGCCTTTAAAATTTTTAAGTACATATTTTTAGAAATCACTACTTTTCATGATTTGTCCGCAAAAATTTTGCGGACAAATCATTTATTAACAAAAAAGTCCGCAAACAATTTTTTGTCCGAACCTTTGGTCGGGAAATCATATCTTATAAATATCTCCTCACTTAGAGGCCAACCAACTTTTTTTAAACTAATTTAAATCGATGTAGAATTGGGGTGGGTATCTTATAGTAAGATAATTCGGACTGTAATACTTGTACTTTGTTATTTTTTGAACAAAGAAAAAATCGCGTGATATATCAAAAAAATAAAGGCGCCTCCTAATATTATATTTATTAATTTTTTTACATATCTAGGACATTAATTAACCATATTTTGTTGTGATTTTTCATTTTTTGTAGCCTAAAATTTGAAAATATTCCAAAAAAAAAATCCTCGATATTTTATAGTTACTATGAGTAGTGATCGGAATTTTGTACCGTGTCGTATTCCGTACCGTATTACCGACAGTAATAAATACCGAGAAATACCGAAAATTTTCATAGGTACCGTATTACGATACAGAAATTTTTTTAGTTTTTCAGTACCGTATTCCTTACCGTACTACCGATACGTAATACCGAAAAATACGGCCCTAGTACGGTACGGTCCAATCACTATTTATTAGGAAACATGGTAGAAAGGAAGAGGGATATTTGCGCGGAATAACAACGCTTTTGCGGATTAACAACATTTACGGATCGTTAGTTGTATAAAATTAGGTTAAGAAAGAGATGTCTAAAAGGATTGCGATAAAGCACAATTTTTGTGTTTTTAAATAGTTAAAATTAGTACAAATGTAGTTTACAATTTTTATTTTATCTGTTGGTGTTGTTGTCTCGCAAATATCTCGTGCCACTTTTTTCTTAATTTAATTTATTTCCCCTTTTTTTGTTAATTTTTTCATTGTTTAACCAAATATATACTCTTTTCTGACTCAACTGACCTTTTTTAAAAAATAAAAACCAAATTTTAATTTTTGTTTTTTAGTGATTATTAAAGTTTGGGTTTTTTCAATTTTTTATACTTACTCAGAAATGGATAATTTAGTGAAATGTGATTTTTAATTCAAAATTAAAATCCTCATTTAAAGAAATTTTGTAAAATTTTTTTTTGATTGTAAAAATTAATATTTAAAGAATAATCGAGTCTCGTTATAATATACTCCCAGATACGTTTTTTTGTTCTATTTGGTTGGCCTTTGGTGTGAATGGAGGGAGATTCCTATAAACGATGCCTCCTCCATTTTTCTTGTTTTAGGGGTTGTTGAAATTTCCAAGAGAGCTCTGGGCCCCAAGAACGTACATATAACGAGATTCGACTTATTTAGAAGAGAAAAATTTTTTGAACAAATTAAATTAATTTTTACAGAGGAGTGCAATTCAACTATGTAGAATTTCAACTATTTTTTCATTTTTTTTTGTTAAAAAATTTTTTTGTCGTCTTTTTATTGATTTTTAGTATAAAATTGGAATTTTAATTGGAATAATTTTTAAAAATTTTTTGTGTAGAATTTCTCGAATATTTTTTAAAATTTATTTTTTTGTCAACATTTTGTGTCGTCCTCTCTTGTGTTTAATTATGAATAAAAAAAAGTTTCGCTGTAGTTTTTAAAAATGAAACAAATTAAAAATTGTTTAGTATAAATGGGAGAGTTTGAAAATTTGGAAGGCTTGTGTTGGGAAAATTTTTTTGACCAAGTCGATAAACAATTTAATGAGGAGGTTGATGAAGAAGGGGAGAGTAAATGGAATGGAGGTGGTTCGAATGAAATTGTTGCCTTTTCTGGTGTTGCAACATTGCCACACGATAGTAAGTAAAATTGGGAAAGATGGTTGAATTAAAATTTATTTGATTTCAAAGAGGCTGTATGTTATGGAGTTTGTACTGTTTCTCAAGTTCCGAAGCTGGTGAAATGCGAGGTTTTTTTCTTTTATTATTAGGAGATGTCGTTTTTGTGCTAGTTGGGGTCTGTTCCACAAAGCGACATTGACATCAAATGTTGATGTCACAAAATGATTTTGAAGTCGCTTTGTGGAGTACTCGCAATCGGAATGGCGAGCGATTGCCAAATGTCGCGATATTTCATGTCAATTTCGCTTTGTGGAATAGGCCCCTGTCTGTTTCGAAAAAACATCGGAACAGTTTCCACAATGTTACATTGCGACAAATGCCATTGACATTTGCAATAGTTTGACATTTCGATTAGTATAAAATCCCAGGTTTGTGTGTTAGATATGAGTGTAAAAGCGTTGCGTTTTTAATGTTGCTCCAGAGAGTTTCGGAAAAAGGTCAAAAATATCGAAATTTAAATTTCGGAAAAATACGAGAAAAATATTTTTTTAAAGGACTGCTCTCTTGTTGTAAAAATGGTCGGGTTCGGACACCACCGGAAATTTCGACATCGAGAAAGTCGTTTATTTTTGGCACGACAATCTGTAAAGGACGCGGAAGATTCTTCAAATTCTGATTCAAATGATGACTGTCAAGGCTTTCTTTTGTCACCTCCACATCATCATTTGTCTGTCGCTTCGACTTCTGAAGCTTCGTCAATTTTTGAAGGTCATCAGTGGAGGACAACACATCCGTTAGATCCTAGGTTTGTGGTTTTTTTTGGAGATGAGTTTTCTTATCCTTTGGTTCGGGTAGTGTTCTCGGGTTTGGGGGAACCGTAACGCGTCGTAATTCCAAAAAGTTGAATTCTGTTACCTACAATAGCCTGTGTTTGAGCTGTAAAAATAGGCCTTGGGACGTTCCCTAGTTTTACGGATTTTTTGTTTTGTGAAGCATTGGAATTAACTTTCGCCACTTCACGAAATGTCGATTCTCTTATGCGGGGAAATGTCGTTAAGCTATATTCTCCCTTTTATATTCCAAAGTCCACTTCAATATTTTTAAAATTATCGTTCAGCTCAACAAAAGCTTCTAGTTCATCTTTAAAGCAAACTGCAGGATCAAATAAGCAACAACAACCTTCAAAAACAAATGAACCTCCTCGGTTGTATGGAGTTGAAAAATGGAATGATCTCCGTCTTGTTTTGAAGAGAACACCAGAAAAAGTAAGATTAGTGTCGTTTGGTTTAGTGGGATAGTTCTTGGGTGTGGAAGCAAGGGGTCGTGGGTTCGAGTCCGTTCTGGGTGCAATTATTTTTATGGCTTATCTATAATAAATAATGGAATTCTATACCTGTCTAGGCATCAAAAAAATTTATTTGGGTATTTTTAAAGGTATTTCAGTTCTCAAAATTTTTTCTTTTTAGGCAGCATCGCAAAACGCAGAGCACCAGCATAATTCAAGTAAAAATGTTGTTGAACATGAAAATGTTGAAGATGTTTCTACCAAAAAATTGCGAAAACCTCCACCATCTAGAGCTATTGGATCAAAAAGGAAACGGAAGAAAAAGACGAATAAACGAACAAAAGAATCAGATGACGATGAGGAAGTGGCTAATGTTGAAGATGAATCTCCCCAATCTGCAGGAAAAGTTTATCAAGTTAGTTTTTTAAGAGTAATTTGAGGTGAATGAAACGTAGCAAAGGGTGTTAACTAGGAAGATTTTTGAGCACCTAGAGGCTCAGGCGAAAATTTTTCATTTTCCATCTTTCTCCCTCCCAACATCTTTTTGGAAGGGAGAATGTCTTTATTTAGGTCTCCAACATCTTTCATTTAGGGTCTGAAAGATGGAAGGAATGTTTATTGGATCTCATGTATTTATAGGTTCCTAAAGCCTACTTAAGGATGACGAAATTATTTTTAAAGCCTTCTTAAGGACTTGGGGATTAAGAACTGCAGGACTTTTTTTCTTCAAAATTTGGAGGATTTGACCTGCATCGTGAATTGTTAACGTTACTTGGAGGTTGAAACGCTTCTTACTCTAAATTGAAACCCTTCTAAATTTTCTCTAAATAAAAAAAATTATTTTTAAAGCCTTCCAATAATGATCTTCAAGAATGTGATACTTTTACTGATGATGCCGAGCATGATGACTCATTTGTAACAATTCCAACACAATTAACCACTCCCTCAAATGACGATTCTTTTGTCACCATTCCAACCCAACTAACACCTTCAACGGCAGCAAATTTTTGGGATCCAAGAGAGGCTGCTGGACGTCCAGATGTTGTTAAAGGAACGTTCAAAAAGACTCCATTAAGCAGTAAATTAACTTCATCACATTCTGCACCTATAAGAAAAACAACTTTAAATTTGTCTGTTAAACAATTTCAACAGGCAACTTCGTTTACTTCTGCAAATTTAATTCAAACAAATATGGAAAGTAATAAAAGAGACACTAATTTGGATAAAATTGCAGGGCCGTCAAGTAATAAAAAAATTTTTGGAATATTTCTAGGGGTTTGAATAATTAGGTGTTTATGGTTTAGTGGGATAATTTTGAATTTTTGGGGTGTAGGTTCGAACCCTCTTGGAGCAAAACATTTTTATTTTTAGACTTTTCCTCTTTTCCAAAATTTTAAACTGTTTCTAGGATTTGAATAAAATTGCCTTTATGGTTTAGTGGGATAATTTTGTATTTTTTGGGTTGAAGGTTCGAACCCCCTTGGCGCAAAGCATTTTTATTTTTTTAACTTTTCTTTTTCCCAAAAAAATATTAATTATTTTTTACAGTTCTTAAACGTCCCGGTCAATTAACTTCACCTCCTCAATATCATCATCAACAAAATATTCATAAAAATGAAGAAAAAAGTGTTGGGAGTGTTCAACAAATTTATAATAAATATTCTGGTATTAATTATAAAAATCCCGAACAAGAACAACCACAAAATTTAAATTTACAAAATCAATTTTCTAAAATGCAACAACAAATACAAAAACAGAGAGGACTTACTAGAGGTTTTTTTGTTTGATTTTTTATTTGTTTGGTTAAGTTGGGTAATTTTGGATTTTTAGGTCGTAGGTTCGAACCCTCTTGGGGAAATTAATTTTATATTAATTTCTTCGAGTTATTTTAACATTCTAATGGTTTTTTTCTTTTCTTTTTTTCTACATTCTAATTTTTAAAATTTATTTTTCTTTAAGATTTTGATGCTATAAGCCCTAAAAGTAATAGAAAAACTACTCCTGAAGAAGTTGACCGCCCTGATAGTCGTCATTCGCCCTCTTCTGACACATCTTCATCTACTTCAAATATTTATATGGATTCACAAGAAAGTGCAGCCTTGGCAAAATCAACAAATGATTCAACTTGTCATTCTAATTTTGTAAATAAATTGCCTAATAATGTTGTTCAGTCAAATGAGGTTTTTTAAATTTTTTTCGTAGTGTTCCCGAAGAGTTCTCCTCCCTGGGAATCATTGGGGACTAGGAAAAGGGACAGAGTGAATCGTGGCCTTGAAAATATAAAATTTTTAATTTGTGGTTAAGTGGTTAATTTACGGAATATTAGGGACAAGGTTCGAATCCATCCATGAAACTGACCAGAACAAAATTTGTGGAACTGTCGAAATTTTATAAGTGTCGTCAGAAACGTTAACCTAGGAACATTTCGATTTTTAGGAACCGTGGAAACATGGGGTTCTAGTGCATTGAGTCTCTTAATTTTTTATTTAAAATAATTTCTAAAAAAAATTTTTTTCCAGTTTTCCCGTTCAACTCAATTTATTCATGAAGCAATTTCTAACTCACAAAAACCTCCCACTATGTTTCGTTTACTTGGACGAACTCCAACTACTGGCAGTAATGAAAATAAAACAACAACAATAATTGTCAAGAATAGTCCAAATAATAATGCACAATGGAAAGGGACAGATTCGGTTTTCTTTTTCTTTTTTAAAGAGGTTAATTATTTTTTAAAAAATTCTAGAATTCCTCAAGTTCACCCCTTTCAACCCCTCAACAACGCAAAATTTCTTCTGCTTCCTTCTCTGGACGAAGTCATTATATTTCCCCAAGCGGGACTCGTTTTGTTCCTGTTGATCCACGTGGACTTGTTTCTATGCAAAAAAATTCTGCATCAAATTCTATTACTAGTTCAAAATCAAATTCTCCTATAGCAGCTATTCCTTCAACTCCTAGTCCAGCATCTTGTTAGTTTTTTTTTTATTTTTTATAGGGTGGGATCAAATGTCATTCTTTTGTTATTTGGTTTTTAAAAATTTTTGGGGTTTTTTGAAGTATTTTATAAGTAAAGATGCCTTTGATAATAGTTAAAATAAATTATGAAAATATTTTACATGGATGGGTTCGAACCTTATACCCTACTATTCCCTAAGTAACCCACTTAACCACAAGAATTTTTTTTTGTATTTTTCTCATTTAATTTTTTTTTATTTTTTGTAGATATCAATTCCCCTCCACGATGTGAAATAATAAATCCGACTGTTGATATTAGGACACCGAGAGGAGAGACTAATCAAAATATTTTTGGTAAAAGAGATTTTTTGGGTTAAAATTTTTTTAATTTTTAGGTGTTGATTATGAACAACAACATCAATTTATCTCTTCCACCCCAAAAACTATAAATAATATAATTTCATCATCAACAATAACAACAACAACAGCTAATAGACGACAACCCCAACATTTTCCATCTACTAACCAAACAAATTCTAATTTTTTCCGTAAGAGACAAATTGTAGAAGAAATGACCCCACAGGCATTAATGACTTCTACTCCAAATCGTTTTCATCAACAACAACGAACACCAACATCGTCTATTACACATAGTAATATTAAACGGTTTAGGCCAGTTATGTCGTCTCAAGAGGGGGATCATCAGCAATATGGTAAGGGAGGGAAATTTTTATCTTTAGATTTTTTTAATGTGACATAATGCCAAGAGAAAATTTTTTAACAAGTTGAGTTTTGTGTTTCCCTTGGGCTCATTTACGTTGGTAGCAAGGGGAGAAATTTTTCTGCGTCGATTTTTTGGTGCCGAATTCCCCTCCCCCTTCCGGCTACGAGCCTGATTGTTGCTATGTATTTTATAGAGCCTAAAATAGCGAATTGTTTGCTCGTTGTGGCATTTTGTCACAAACCATTTTGTCACATTTACCCATTTTATGAATTAGTATTTTTCACAAAAATTTCAACTTTTTTATACTCTTCCTATATATTTTTTCATAATTTCTAGCTTGTATAGATTCATTTCCATCTGATACTCCAATCCTTCACCCGCCACGAGTACGAACTTTGTATCCTCAAAAACAACAACATTCTACTATCAGGTTTATTTTTTTTTAAATTTATTTTTCAAATATAAAAATATTTTAAAGTGCTTCACCAATACCTGGTACATCTACATCAATGGTTGATATTCAACAGCCAACATGTTATCAAATTTCTTATCAAAACCAAATTGTCAATCAAAGAATTCATCCTTCTTCGTCTCAACAGCATTTTACTACATCAAATACTCTTGGACAACAACATCCTCCTTCGCAGCCATTTAGACAAGCATTTACGTCAACAATACAACAACAACAACGTCAACAACACCATTATTTGAGGCAACAACAACACAATTTGCGTACACAATTAAATAGAGGAATAAAGTATTTTTTAATTATAACTTGTTAGAGGGTTTTTATGATATAAAAATGGAGATAGGGGTTTGGGTAGTAGGTCAGGTGTTGGATAGCCGAGAACTATGCGTTTTTTAAGCCTCCATGGATTTTTCCTGGAGATCCTGGTTTTTGGTTGAACTCCAAGCGCTGCTTCATTTTAAAAAGTGGCAGATTAAATGCGGTAGCGGATGGTAAAAGGACAGAATTCTGTTGAAAGTGATGACATTTCATTTCATCCATGAATCAAGTCCAGACCAAAAAAAAATTTTTTTTGTTAAACATTCATTTTATGAAATTTCTTTAGGTTTTCTCCTTGTCAATTGTTATTTATTCACTTTTTTTTACATAATTTGTTTTAAATAAAAATTTTTTTTTTATTTTTTCAGCACTTCAACATACTTTCCAAAATCTTTATCTTCACTTTCTGGCGAATTTGCATTAGAACATCAACAACAGCATTATTCACAAAGACATCAACAACAATTTAATATTAATTCTCCAACTGAAGATCCTCCATTTAATGAATATATTATTGGTTCACCTCCTCCTTCTGAACAACAACAACAACATTTTCCTGAACGAATAGCAACATCTGGTTTATATGAACAAAGTTTGTTTTTTTTAATTTAATTTTTTACTGAGGGGGTTGAGGGAAAATATTTATATCTGTATAAATCATCGATTGTAAAAAAATTTTTGTGAGACATTAAAAAACCCTCGAAAGTCTAAATCGGAATTTTGAAATGGCCCGGGCATAATTCCAATGTCTCTTCATTTTTTGAGAATGAGACATTTTGAGTGATTTCTTTTTTGGAATTTTTTACCTTTTTTGCATTTTATTCTTTGTATCTTTCAAAAAAATTTGTTTAAAAAATCCTGACATATTTGTTAAGCAGAGAATCCATCAGGAATGAATATAATGCGTCGAGCGGATCAACAACAACAATTATTACCATCACCCTACAATTATTCAACAACACCTACCTCTACACCAACAACAATTCGAAGACTTCCAGTAATAAATCCTCAACAACAAATGCAAATTAATCATCAACAACAACAACATTTTATTCTTCCTTCTTCTTCTTCAAATCGTTTTACATCTTCAACAAATATTGCTCACAATAATAATATTCCTCTATTTTTACAGCAACAAACAAATATTCCAATGGATTATAATAATCTTCAACAACATGCTCATCAACAACAACTAAATTATCATCAAAGAGCAACAACAATGACAGAATATAGGCCAGGAATGGAACCTATTGATACGCATGGTTTGTTTTTTTTTTGAAAAGTTTTTTGTTTAGTATACGTTTTTATGGTCACTGACATGAGTAAGAAATGTCCTGGCTCTGGGTTTGATTTATTGACTTGGGCCTTTAGTCCATGAAAACCCCAAGCCCGTCAAAAACCAGGAATGTCAAAAAATACCTGGGCATGGACTCTGGCTGCAGGTTAAATCCAGGCCTTGGTCCAACCCCAGCTCGATCTTTAATTTATTTATTGATGGTGTGATTCGTGTTACTACATACGTTTCTAGGTCTTTGCTAGTGATAAGAAAACGTGCCATCCCGATTCCTGCAAATCAAAAATTTAATTTTTATGTATTATGTCGGGACGTTCAATGGTCTATACTGACATATCTTTTGTTTCAACTTTTCTAGAAATATTAGACCCCCACCTCCTTCATTTCCCTCGAGTTTAGGAAGCCTCACTGGCAGTTCCTCCTCTCCCCTCCTTCTAATATTAACTTCTCCATTTTTGTTCAATTTCTTTCTTCGCCATTTTTGTTCAATCACTCTTTTTATCTGTACTTTTTAACTCATTAAATTTCTATTTTTTTCAAGCAATTGATCCTCCACCAATTTTGGAAGCAGAAGGAAGATTATCTGTTATGGAAACAATTTCTTCTTCTTCTACTTCTATACCTTCTGTTTATAATCGACAACAACAATTGAGTGTTGTTTGTTCAAATGAAAGTAATACGTCTGTTTCGACGAATCTTGCAACACCAAATAAAAATTCAAACAATGAAGAAGATGCTGGAACACGTTCAAGTTCAGCTTCAGATTTGGATTTGCGTGAAATTGTAAATAATAATAATATTCCTTCATCACAATAAGAAGGTTTGAAAAAAAGGTTTGTGAAATTTTTTTTAATTTAAAAGATTAAAAAATTTTTTTAATTTAAAGAGTAAAAAATGGAATATATATGTAGGTATGATTTTCTTGATTTTTAAAATGATTTTTAATTTTGGGTAAAAATTTAAAACTGCCCTAAAAAAGTAAGTAGACTTGCCTGTGAACTTTCTCGTTTTTTGTTAAAATTTTTTTTCAAAATTCCTATTTTCTAGGGATTTTTGGTGTTGTTGTTGTATAACCTGGCCATGACCAGGTTTTCAAGCTTAAACTGCTCTAAAAAACCTCTTTTTTTATCAAAAAAATTCTTTTCGCTCTTTTCATTATACTCAATAGGGTTGCTCACGGACGGTTAACCGAACCGGAACCGTTAACCGGTGTTTTTGGCGAATTAACCGGAACCGAAAACCGGGGGTCGAAAACCGCCGATAACCGAAAACCGGGGGTACCGGTTAATAACCGGTAGTGAGCAACCCTAATACTCAACCAATCCCAAAAACTGAAACTTTGAACGGCCATAACTAGGGTTGTTCCCCGTCCCCCCCCCCCCTTCCCCGTGGCGCTGCCTCCCCGAAAATTTTCCCCGTGGCCTCCCCCCGGCCATAACTCGGTCCAAACTAATTTTGCAAAAAAAAACCCGCAGACAACTCTAGTAAATCGAGGGTCCTCTATCAAATGGTACCAAAAAATTTATCAAATTCGCAGTCACAGTAAAGAATGGTTCCTTGTCAGAAGAGTAGTTCTTTGAAAACCTGGTCAGAATTTTTGCTCTGATTTGTTCAACTTTTTTCTCTATTAATTTTATATTTAAGAGAGGGTTGCTCCGTTTTTCTTATTAAAAAACGAGCTTAAAATTTGGGACAAATTTATTTTTCTGGTTTTTAGGGATTTTCGTTCTCATCCATTTTATTCAAACACACAAAATTTAATTTTGTCAAAAAAAATTTTTTTTCTTTTCTTATTGGCAATTCAAAAATGTTTACTGGTTTTAATTGACATTTATTCATATATTTTATCTTTCATTTGTAAAATAATTTAAAGAAAAATTTTTTTTCTTCTAAAGACTGTTGACGGGTATTTTTAATACTACAATTTAATATGTATCCTTTTTTTAGCGTGCTGTTAAATAATTTTTAAAGGTTAAAAAAAGCACGTGTTTTTGTAAACAATACTACAGTCGAATTTCATTATAAAGATACCCACGAGATTTAGTTTATGTCAAGGTATATCTTGGATTAAGGTTAAACCTTTTGAGGTTTAACACTCCTCTCTTGCCACTTCCTTTCATACATCATCCGAATTTTTACGTCAGTTCAGTTTAAGATCCCGAGCAGGGCTGTCTGCAATTGAAAAAAATTCCTCAGTCTGCAAGCCCAAAAACCAAAAAATCTAAAAAACGCAATGCACAATCCGCTTGTCCGGATAGCCTTGTCCCGAGGGACGTGTTTTTAAGCCTGATTTGACTTCCATTCATATATCACGTTCACGTAGCTCAATTTGGTCCCTAAAAGAGGGGTATATTTTAGAGGTTATGACTGTATTCGCTTAACTCATTATTGACTAACCAAATTTAGGTTTATCTTGTATCCGAGGGTATCTTATAAGTAAAGTCCGATTGTAGTCTTCTTTCAATTTTTAAAAAATTCAAGAGACATTTTGTTAATTAAATATTTAAGCTTTTCTTTTTTTTGTTGTTTTTAAATGTTGGAAAAATGAGAATAAAAATTTTTTGACCTCTAAAAATTTTTTTTTGTTTTTTAAATATGTTTTTTTGCATTTTCGTATATCTCTTTATTAAATTTAAAAAAATATTTAGAGAAAAAATTTTTAGGAAAAATCTTTTTTGTTGTAAAAATGGATGGTTTAAATGGTGGAAAGAATGGGGGAGAAGGAATGGATGAGGAAGATGAACACCCTTCACACCAACAACCTCAACTTTTGTTTCAAGAGAACGACGGACAAGGACAGCAACTACCCGAAGTTTTATTTTTAGAAGATGAATATGAACAAAAATTTCAACCTGAAGGTTTGTTTTTAGTAGGGGTTGACCTCGAATCCTGAGGGAACGTTTTTCTGGGTGCGTAGGAGTATCACTTAAAATAAATTGTGAGTCTGTCAGTCATCCAACGCACCCAGAAAAACGTGCCCTCAGGATTCGGGGTAAAACCCTAGTTTTTAGAAGAGGAAGAAGGGGAGTGGACGTCCTTAAACGATCAAGTATTGGAAGAAGAAAAAAATGAAGGGGAAGATGAACATTCTTTAATTGTTGACAATTCAATAGAGAGGATAGAAGCGCATAAAAAAGATGTTTTTTGTTTGTCTTTATCAAAAAATGAGAGATGGTTAGCTACTGGTTCTGAGGTTTTTATTCTTTTTTCTGGGGAAAATTTGATTATTAAATTTGGTTTTTTAAAGGACGATACAGCAGCAGTTTGGGATACAAGTCAAAAACGTTGGTATAATTTTATTTGTATTGTTAGGGGGTTTTATAGGTAGAAAATTCCTGAAAAATTTTATTAGTGATGAAGAGTATATGATCTGTAGGGGTCGCTTAAAAGCTTCACCAAGTAGCTAAAACAGATTTTAACATATTGAGGGTATTATAAAGTGAGAGGTCGATAAAAGTATTTGAGTCGGTGCCGATATTTACACAAATATTTAGAGTTGTCAGTTCGGGACATAAGGATTTTTTGCTTTAATTCTTCGGTTTGGTTATAAAATTTTCCTAGAACTGGCAACTCTCCAAACATTTTAGCTAATGTACACCAGTAAAGAAATATGTATAAGTTACATTAACCCAATCTTAATTTGAAATTTAACTGTTAAATTATCAATCAAATTTTCAATAAAAACTATGCAAATCCTCTTTATTTTTAAAGCTATACGTCAACATTTACATATTGTTGGAAAACATGTTGATTCTGTTCATTGCCTAGCGTGGAATTGTAGCAGTGATTTACTCGGTTTTTTAAAATTATTTTTTCAAAAAAACTCTTTTAATTAAGCAAGTGGAGATATGTCAGGGAGAATTGTCTGCACTCTTGTGAAGGATTACTTTAATAGTTCATCTACTTTAATAGTTTTGTTTTCTCTTTTAATTTAAATTAATTTAAATAATAGAATAGGAGATCCAACTAGCTAGCATTTAAAACACTTATTAGGCGGGAGATTTAAGATTAAAAAAAAGAAGATAACCACCCCCTATAGCTTACATTAGTCGGCAGATCACCACTTTTTAGTGAAGCACATGTATGAGCAATACGCATAGCAATAACTGCCAAAGGTCGTCTGTGACTCTCTCACTAACTATACTAAATAAAACGGGTTCTTTCTTTGTTGAATTCATGTTAGTTTACTAGAGTTTTTACGAGTAACTCTAACCCCTTATGTCATATAATGTATTTTCTATTATAAGTTGCTTGACATTTTCAACCTTTAAAGTGACTTTTTTTCTTCCCAATTTTTAAAATTCAAAAAATTTTTATTTTGTTTTTTTAGATTGAAGATTGTCAATCAACATCTGAACAACAACAAAAACAACAAATGCTTGACAATCAAGAAGAAGAAGAAGAACATGAAAATAGTTTTGAACATATTAGATGGCTTTTATGGCATCCTTCAGCTAATGGAATTCTTTTTGCTGGTTCGGGTGATGGTTCTATTTGGATGTGGCTTGTAATTTTGAATGAGGCTAATTTTTTAAATGTTCAACAATTTAAGGTTTTTTTAAGTTATTCAATCGAAACTTGATATAAGATAAACCCTTGGGACTGGAAAATTTTTTCTTATGTATAATGAGGGGTATCGTTAATACATAGAGAGGGTATCGTTTGGGTAGTAAGGCTGACGAATCCGGATATCCAGATCCGAAAAAAGCCGGATATCCGAATTTTCGGTTCGGATATAGGACCCGATATCCGAAGATTTCCAACTATCCGCCAACCTTGTTGGGTAGCGCCTAATAGGATCCGACAAGGGCGTATCCAGGGGGTCGGTTTCGGGGGGGGCTAACACTGGGTGGGCGCAAAAATTTTTGGCGTTTACCTTGGCGTTCCGGACGCAAATTTTTTTGTACATAAATTTTTATCTTTTCTGCGCCGCAGGCGAAAATTTTTTGAATTTTAGAAGGCCGTAGGGCGAAAATTTTTGGAATTTGGAGCAGGCGAAAATTTTTGGAATTTGGAGCCCAAGAAGCCAGATTTCTTCCTTTTTTAGCGCCGCAGGCGAAAATTTTGAGGATTTTGGAGCTCAAGAAGCCAGATTTCTTCCATTTTTTGCGCCGCAGGCGAAAATTTTGAGGATTTTGGAGCTCAAGAAGCCAGATTTCTTCCATTTTTTGCGCCGCAGGCGAAAATTTTGAGGATTTTGGAGCTCAAGAAGCCAGATTTCTTCCATTTTTAGCGCCGCAGGCGAAAATTTTGAGGATTTTGGAGCTCAAGAAGCCAGATTTCTTCCATTTTTTGCGCCGCAGGCGAAAATTTTGAGGATTTTGGAGCTCAAGAAGCCAGATTTCTTCCATTTTTTGCGCCGCAGGCGAAAATTTTTTAAAATTTGAGGGTTGTAGGCGAAAAAATTTCACTTTTTCGACCATCCTTCTCCTAATTTTTTCCCCCTTTCCCCCATTTCGGGGGGGGGCTCTAGCCCCCCCCAGCCCCCCCTGGATACGCCCTTGGGATCCGAACGAAAAGATTTCGAAAACTCAACCGAAAACTCGATCCGACTGTTTTTCTTCTCAACCCCGACCTATTCTCCCGATTTAAGACCCAACCAAAATTTAAAAGACGTCCATTAAATAGATAATCATCTAGTATCGAGTGTATCTTAAATTTCGATAATTTTTTTAAAATTAAATTTTTTTTAATTTTTGGATCTTCCCAAATTCTTCAAATTCTCCTTGTGTGGCCGGCAAATTCCTTGAAGGTGCAAAACATTTTTTATCAGTTTATGAAGAAGGTTTGGCAAAAATTTGGGATTTAAAAAATGCTGTTTGTGTAAGTGAAGTTAATTTGCCTGGGTCTTGTACTGGTGCAATGGATTTACATTTGTCTGGGAATATGGCAGCTTTTGGTTTGTTTTTTTTTTGAAATAAAAATTTTTCTTGTGATTGATGTGAAATTTTTAACGGGATTTTTTTCAGAAATTAAAAAAAATTTTTAAGGCTCAAGGCCTTTGGGGCTATTATATAATTATTGTGCGAGTTGGAAAAATTTTACCATTTCAAAAAAATCTTTTTTTGCTTTACCGACATGGTTGCTTTAGACACGATAAGACTCTCTGCCTTTTGGTTTACGAGCAGTCGGATTGCGTCTTTTTTTGACTTGCGGTTTGCGGATTTTAAAATTACAATTGGCAAAAAATTTTTTTCAGTTGCTTGCATTCCTATTTACGAGTCTCAAATTTAAACCCAAAATCCCAATTGAATCCCCAAAAAAATTATTATTTTTTTGTTGAAAGAAAATTTTTTAAATTTATTTTAAAGTTTAAGTAGTAAATTAATTCTATTGTTTGACAAGAAAAAGAGTTATTATTCATGAAAAAAAAATTTTTTCATTTTTAAATTTTATAGGTTGTTCAAATGGTCAAATAGCTTTAGTTACAATTAATTTGATTGATCAAAAACTTAAATTAATACATGTATTTATTACTTCAAATAAAAAGGAAGAAGAAAATGAGGAGGAGGAAAACAAAAATTGCAGTGTTGAATGTATTAAATTTTTTCCTGGAAATTTTCTTTGGCTGGCTGTTGGTATGGCTAATGGAAAATTAATTATTTTTAATTGGGAACATTTAACTGGACGTTATGAATTTTTGAATGAAGGTAAGGAGATTTTATATTTTTTTTATTAAAAATGGGTTCAGGCAAGGTATCGGGAGGCATAGTAACTTCGTTCAAAATTATCGAATCACGGGGATGCTCCGATATGGTTCGGTGCGCCTCGAAGAGCGGAATAGAGAATCATACCAAGGGTGTCCCGGATTCGACAATTCTGAACGAAGTTGTAGTTGGGCTTTACCTTGATCTCGGGGTGTACCCAAAAAAATTTTTATAATTTTTTTGATGAATATTTGTTTGAATTTGGAGTGGAAGTAAAAGGGGGTGTAATGAATTCATTAAAAAATTAAGTCAAAAGTTTAAAAAGAAAAGGTTGAAGATTAAAAGGGAAAAGAAGGCGCGTCAAGAGAATTTTCTGCAAGAGGGGTTATGTCTGGCTAGTTGAGATCAAAGAGATTTCACAGAGGATAACAGGGTTTAACAGCTGCTTTGAAACTTATTTACATTAGGTATCCTGGAGAAATTTTCTAAGTTTTGGGTAGTTAAACTTTCCCTAATCTTTCGAGTCTATAAAACAACACAAACACAACAATTTATTTACACACATTAAAAATACAATTGAATACAACAATTCAAATACAATACAAACAACAAGAAATATACAATACATACAATGAGAGAACAATATATTGGGGGGAACAATGTGAACAATATATATAGGGGGACATAGCAAAGGAACAATAATCACACATTTTTATATCTCGAGCGTCACCTTCACACAACTTCCGGGCCCAAACTCCTCCTCCCTATTCAGTTGCTGGAATCGACTCATCAACGGCCCCGGGAAGATATGGCTTGTCATATGCCTTCTTTCCCCTCCCATATTCAAGCGCAGTTGATGTTCCATCGATCACTTCGAACGGATAGATGTTCCTCCTCTGAAATATAAAAAAATGATTAGTTGACCTTAAAAAAATTTATTTTTCTCACCATTTTCCAGTCCTGGTAACGCCCAACGGCATCATATCCCTTTATAGTCTTTTCCGGCTCATATTCGCGGTCGTAGACCTCTTTGTCCCTATGCTTCTCGAACTGGTCTACAAGGAACTGCATCTTGGCTTTGGCGTGATCTTTCTCCACTTTCTTCCAGATTACAGCGCACAAGTCGTCGACTGAACCCATCTCAAACGCAGTCGTTTCATCGCTCTCCTTTCTCTGAAAAAATGGGAAAAGAAGGTTGATTAATTTGCCCAAATTTTAAACTCACATTCTTTTTCCACTCATCAAATGTCCCGAGGGCCTTTTTGCCTTTGAGCTTCTTCTCAGCCTCGTACAGTGCACGCAGACGTTTGTCTTCTGCGCGTTCGGCGTCCTGCTTCCACTTTTTCTTATCCTTTTCTGCCTTATCCCTCATCCAGAGCCAGACCAAAACTGCAATGACGATCCCGACAAAGAGGCCAGCAGCAGCAGTGCCAATTGCAAGGAGACCTCCGCCACACTCTTCTTGTTCCGAGCACTTTGTCGTTGTTCGAGTGGTCGTTCTGATGGAAGAGAAGCCGTCGACGGTCACAGGCGGAGTTGGCAATGAAGATGTTGTCGTCCCAGGCGGCTCTGATGTCCCAGTTGTTGGAGCTCCTGTGGTCGCTGCAGTAGTCGTCGTAGTCGGGGGCGTTGTTGTTGCAAAGCGGTCGACAAGGAGCAGGCTGTAGTCGGATGTATTCTGGGGAAAACAATTATTAGAAAGGTATGTAAAAATTTGAAAAAACTCACAAATCGAACGAAGAGTTCACAGCGCGGTCCGTTTGGATGATCTTTTGTGAGACGGAGCCCCTTGTACACGACAGAAGAGGTTTGTCGAAGCAGGCTGAAGACGAGCAAGTGTTTGTCCCTGTGCTCCCCATCCTTGATAGTCCATGCTTTGGGTTCGACGATGGGATCCTTCTTTGGAACGCAGACAGCCTCCTTCGAAGCATTGAAGCGCTTTCCATTAAAAATGAATCCGCTGCTGGTACTTATCTCAAGGTCGAAGATTACATTGTTGTCGTTCACTCCAGCCTTGTCCTGCCAGAGGCCTTGGTGTTGATCTTCTCCAACTAAAATATTTTAATGTATATTAATTACCTAAAATACGTTTAAGCTTACTTAAATATGTGTGACCATAGACTTTATCCTCAGACTTGCTCCATGAGACTTGAAGAGATGTTTGCTGCATACATGTCCCATCGAATGCTTTACATTCGCCAAATTTGCTGCAGTTCTCAAAATTCCTATGCTTACGATTGTTGAGCTCTTCTATGATCGTGCCGTTCACGCTGTAGACGAAAGGCAGGCTAAAAAATTTAACAAAACCTAAGTCGCTATTAGGTTAAATCCAAGTCGGCTAACTCAAAAAAACTCACGTGTTGTTATAGGTGTCCCTGAAGAGGGTAGTTTCATCAAGGCAATCGCTGAGTCCTCCTTTTGCGTCTCCTCGCACCCCGGCCTTGAACTTGATCGTGCTGTTGTTCGACGCGTTCTTGCTGAGCAGGTCCACAGTGCATCCTTTGCTGCCATAGTTGTACCGAAGCTCGCTGAAATTAAAACAGAATGTTAGTTACGATTAGTCTTTAGAAATTAATAAAAAAAAGTCCTCACATGTATTTGTCTCCGACTGAAATATCGCAGGCGTCCGGATACAGCTCCTTGAAGCGACAACTAGTAAAGTTGAAGTACGTATTGTTGGCAACTATGGTTTTGTCGGCGAGCGTCACTGTGTTGTTTTTATCCTTTGTGTGCTTGCCGAATCCGACTTCTTCGCTGTTGTCCTGTCCGGGAACTGCAAGTGCGGCGATGGTGAGCAGCAGCAGCAGAGAGCACAGCGTTGACGACTTTTTGGCCAAAGGTCCGGTGTCGAGGTCCATTGGAAGAAGGCAGCGGATGAGCATGTAGAGTTGCAGTAGACGTTCGATGAGTTGTGATGAACGTTTTGTAGAGCTGGTGGGAAAATAATGAATGTTGGGGCTTTAATACTATCCTTCTATAGGATAAACCCCTTAAAGAAGGGCTATAAAAGCAGTTTTATTGGAATGTTCAATATCTTTCCTTGCCTCTTACCACGCCAGTCATCCCCCAGTTGATGGAACTAATTTGTGTTGATTGAACTAAAATTTTTGAGAATTTTCTTTTTAATTCACCAATAGATTCTTAAAATTATATTTTTTTTCTATTTTTTTCAATTTTAATTTTTTTTACAGACGAAGCAGTAATTGATTGTTTTTGGAATATTAATAGTGCAAATGCTTCTTCAATTAGTTTAAGTTCAATTTGTGTTGATGGAACTATTCGAAGTTGGGATGCTAAAAATGGGCATTTAATTGGGGTAAGGGAAATGGGAAAAGGAAAAATTTTTTTGAATTTTTCTATTAAAGAAAATAGATGGGGGAGGTGATCAAATTTATTCTGCTATAAAATTAAAAAATAATGTTGATGATGGAATTGAAAGAATATTAACGGGATGTGAAGGGGGGTTAATTAGAATATTTGAACTTTCTTTTTAGAAAAATAAAAAAAATTTTTTGTTGACTTTAATATTAAAAAAAATTTTTTTGGTTATTTTTGGGATAAAATGTCATCACCTCTTAACATTAAAAAATTTAATTAAAAATTCTGAAAAATTTTTTTGAAGAAAATAGATAGTTGTGCTGAGGAAGGTTGGCGGATCCTGTGTAATACACGCATATTCGAAACAAAAATTTGCGGATAACCGGTCTTTCTTCTGAGCCGGATCCGCCAACCTTTTGTTTCCACAAAAATTTTTTTTAATATTTTAATAGGGGTGACATTTTTCCCATAAATAGATTTATTTTTTTTTTAATATTAAAAATTTTTTTGTTTATATTTTTGTTATCTACATACCTACATATATTTAAAAATAAAAATTTTTATTTTTATAATTTTTAAAAAATATTTTTAATGATTTTTTTCATTTGATATCTTATTAATATTTTTTTTCTTTAATTAAAAAGATTTTTTCCAGTCATCAAAAAAATTTTTTTTCAAAAAAATTAAAAATGACTTATCAAATGTATCGTTCAACAACTATTGGTGTTGCATTGCAAAGTGCGTAAAAATTTTTTTTTGAAATTTTTTAAATAAAAAAAATTTTTTTTGTTTTTAAAGCCTCCCTAGATGATTTAATTACTGAGGGGTTAATTTCTCAACAATTAGCTGGCACTGTTATGACAACCTTTGATAAATGCATTAATAAAGCGTTGTCTGAAAGGGCAAGAAATAAAGTTAATTTTAAGGTGAGAAGCAGTTTTTGAGGGAAAAATTTTGATAGGGTGACATTTGGTCCCCATAAAATTCGTTAAGGCTTGGAGTGATTTGTGGAGGCTGTTGGTAAGCTGGTGGGTCTCCTGTCACTCGAAACCCTCCCGATTTAGCTGGCATGAGGGAAAAATGGCAAATGCTCGATTTTTACAACCCAAACCATTCCTGGGGTGGAGGAGGGTTGTAAAATATATTTTTAAATTCCGTTCGACTTGGGGTGGAAATATATTAAAAAAGATTTTTTGTAAAAATTCGTTTAAAGGCAGAAAAACTGCGAGCATATCGTTTCTGTGACAATGTATGGACTTTTATGATGGAAAATGTTGAATTTCGTGATGCGCAGAGGCCTATTGAAGGAAGTATTGATAGAGTCAAATTTGTGGCATGTAAGTTATTTTTTAGAGAATTTTTATTTAAATTTTATTTAAAAAGAAATTATTTTTAATTTTCAGGTGATGCAAACGTACAAAAGAAGGGGCCTTTAGAAAAGCCTTAAAAATAAAAAGAAAATTTTTTTTCTTTAATTTATCAAGTCTAAAAATTATGTTCAATTTTTCTTTGAAAATATTGGGGGGTTAACATTTTATTCAAAATTATTATTTTTTGTTAACTTTTAAAGTGGTAAAAAAAATTTTTTTCTTTTCAACAATCTAGCTACTACCCAAATCAATCCATCCTCTCGTATTGCCACTTTGGTTTAGTAAGGGATATTATTGTCGGATTCATTTAAGGGAGTCGATGGAAGGAGTTCAACCCCAAAATTCGCCCTACTCCCTTGAAATCTTCTTAAATTCCCTAGATCCTTTAATACCTTCCTGTGTTGCCACTTTGGTGTAGTAAGGGATATATTGTCTAATTTATTTAAGGGAGAAGAAAAGGAGTTCAACTCCAAAATTCGCCTTCTCAATCCCTCGAAATCCTCCCAGATTCCCTTGATCCTTCGATATTCCCCAAATCCCCTGATATCCCTTCAAATCCTCTGGTATCCTCCAATATCCGTCCAAACCTCTGATATTCTCTGATATCCATTCAACTGATACCCCGAACCATCTTTTTTCTTTCCTCCAAGTCATTTTTCCTAGTTAAACTAAAAATTAAAGTTGAGACTCTATTGTCCATTCAATTCCAAAATTCAATCCCTGCCTTCTTTTTAAAGGTTAAAACTTTGATTGTTTTAAAAAGACCAAGTTAATATTCGTATTTTGCGATCTTTTGGGTTCGCCTCCAAACAAGCATGAAAGAGAAGAAGAAAAGAGAAAACAAACAAATACACACACTTGCTAGCCGAAAATCGAAGAAGAAAATGACTATTTAAAAACAAAATAGAAAAATTAAATAGTAGGGAGAAGACAATGTGTCTTTGACCAAATTTTATAATATATACATGTGGTGGTTCTTGTAGAAGAAAAATACATATCTTTTTTACACTAGTTTATAGCTTCAAACAACAATGGAAAAAATTGAGAGCACAACAGAAAATTGGCGACTTTTTACTTTTTTAAGAGGTCAAGTATCCGGAAGATCACCGAAAACGGACATTTGAGTCACGTTGAAAAGTTAATCGAAGAAGAAATTTTTTTTCTTTTATAGTCTGGCACCGTGGCTGAGCGTTATTACGTTTGGAGTCCATTTTTGGCCGATTTTTGGCGTTTGGCGTGTTTTTAAAATTTGAAAAATTGGCGTTCCATGCGAAAATTTTGGCGCACAGCCCTCAGGCAACAAATTGTCAAATTTATCGCCCACTGGAGTCTGAACATTTAGTAAAGTAAATTAAAGTCTGACCCAGGAGGATGATTGAGTCTGACCTTTATACAAACCATTTGAGTCTCACCGAGAATATTATCCCATTTGAGTCTGAGATTTCTACATCAACTCCTCGACTCAAATCGACTTGTTGTTCTTCTAGTTTGTGCCCCCACTTGTCTGCATCATTTTCACCACATTTTTCTTCCCTCAATTTAAATACCCAATACTAGAAAAGATAGGTCTCCTTTTCTTGTTTTAGTAGCAGCATATTTTTCTGACCTAACTATACAATAAAATATATTTACTTTTCTCTTATATATCTCTTTAAATATAACTTTTCACATTTCTCTCAAAATTTTCCCCAAAAATTTTTTTTAAATGTGCTACTCTCTTCCATTCATTTATTTTTCTCTCATTTTTCTCTCATTTTTAATAGTTAAAAAATATATTGATATAGAGAGTAATAGAGAGAAGCGTTAGAAATATTTTTTTTAAAAGAGAGTTTTCTCCCTTTAAAAATAATAAGTACACTAACCAACCCTTCTCTTCTCAATCCTTATAGCGCCTCTTATATGCTTGGTCGTTGTCGACGCCCGGGTTGAGGAGAGAAGAAGAAGAGAGAACGTCCTTTTTTCTTCTATGAAAAAAGCAGTTTTTCTTTTTTCCTTCTTTTTTTCACTTGTATAAATGATGCCAACTCGTATTTTTTATTATTTTTAGGAAGAAAAAATACAAATAAAATAAATTCAGTAAATATTATTTAGGCTTTTTTGGCCAGTCATTAATATTTTTTTTCTGAAACTTTTTTAAATCCTCTATTAATTTATTAATTTTTAATTTGAATTTCTAGTTATGTTCACAATTTACCTTTATTTTATTAAAAATTATTTAAACAAATGTAGTTACTCGAAAACTGAAAAAAGAGAAAATTAATTTTAATTGTCTGCGTAATCGATTCAATTTTCTTCCCAATTTAAATTAAATAACTTTTTTGGCGTTATAAATTAATTTTTTTGGCGTTTTATTTTTAATAAAAGTGCTTGTTTTCTTAGTTGCGCCATATTTTGCCAAAACGACATTTTGCCAATAAACCTATAACATCACGTTTTGTCAACACTTCCTTGTTGACAAAATGCGGATTTTTACCCTTATTGGCAAAATATGGTTTTGGCAAAATATTTTAGTGATACCTTCTTTATTTCTCTGTTCATCTCTTTTAATTCTATTATATTTCTCTTTTGTGTTAATCGACTTTTAATTGTCTGCGTTGACTAATTTTTTTGATTTTATCGATTTTATTTTGATTTTTCTCGATTTTACTTTTATTTATTTTTCAAATTTGATGTCTTTCTTGAGTGTCCACAATATCAATAACCTATATTTTTAAATTTTTCCTTTCCCTCTCTTTTCTAAATTTTCCCCGCCGTTATAAAAATGGGTGAGGGGTAAAACGAGGAATTCCAAAACACGGAACAGACAGAACACGGAACGACAAAACGAGGAATTACCAAAACACGGAACGACCAAAATACGGATCATACCAAAACGAGGAACAGACAGAAGGCGGACTTACCAAAACACGGAACGGCCAAAAGGAGGAACGACCAAAACACGGTCCAGAGAAATAATAATTCTTTGTTTTTAAAATATTTTAAATAGTATTAAATATTAAAAAAAAATTTAAAATACTGGTTTTTTAAATCAGAAATAATCTCAAAATTAGAATTTTTTAAAATTAGAATATTTCTTAACTCAGAATTTTATAAAAATCAGATGGGTCAATTTAATCAGTCACCGATAAACCGGGGTCCCCGATATTCATCTTGAGGCTTCGAAATCCACTTTTATCACTGATAAATTAATAGACCTAACCTCTGTTAATCCCAAAAATCCCTCGATATCTTTGCTAAACTTCAATACTCCTTAATCATTTTAATCAGTCTATCTCACCATGTGGATTCAAATGGGGTGGATACAATTCCTTATATTTCCCTTAATCGTTATATCCTCATAATCCCTCCTCCCCTTTACTCATCGTTATCCCCCTTTATTCCTTTCACCCTCCTAATATCGAAAAAATTAGTGAGGGTATTTTTATTTTTCCTCCAATATTTTTTAGGAATTATTATTTCTCTGGACCGTGTTTTGGTCGTTCCACCTTTTGGCTGTTCCGTGTTTTGGTAATTCCGTGTTTTGTCTGTTCCTCGTTTTGGTATGGTCCGTATTTTGGTCGTTCCGTGTTTTGGTAATTCCTCGTTTTGTCGTTCCGTGTTCTGTCGTTCCTCGTTTTGTCCGTTCCGCGTTTTAGCCCGACACGATAAAAATAGAAGCAAGCGAGTGTTGTGTGATTTTTTTTAAATTTCGATCTTTTGGGTAGTTGTGATTGCAACTTTTTATTTTTTTCAGTTATTTTGCTGTCTATTGACTATTTTTGTATGTTTATTTAAAAACAATTAATTTTTTTTCTACCAAAAACACCAAAAAAACTCCACCAAAAATACCAAATGAATGATTGTGCTGGTCTACAAGCATCGTTAACCAATGGTGACTGCATTTCTTTACCTCCATCATATGAAAGACAACAAATGCCAACAAATCCGGCATTTTGGAATCCTCAACAACAACAACAACAAATTGCATTTAACAACAATAATGGTGCTAATATTCAAAGAAATAGTTTACTTTTTGATACTCCTACAACTTCGCAAAATGGAAATTTTGGTAACTTTTTTAATAATGTCCAAATTGTAAAATGGTCAAATTTAGGAAATAACGGGAAATGCCAAATTAGGGATTGAAATTTTGACTCGACTTAATTTTAGAGACCGGAACGGGATCGGACCCAGTCCTTTTCCCGGCTTTTTTAATGATGCCGGGATGAAACCGGGATCGGGAAATCCCGGTTCCGGGTCCCGACCGGGTTTCTCTGCTTCACTTTCCCATTCTCGGTTTTCTCAAAATTACGGTCTCTACTTAATTTCCCTGTGGATAAAGAATTTCCATTTGCTTCGTTAGATCAACATTGAGGGGTTTTGTGACAAAATGTCCAGATGGAATAAAATTGGCATTTGGTCTTTTATATTTTTAAGGGATTTTTGTAATATTTCCTTCCAAATTTTTTTTCTAAAAAATTTTCAACCTTAATATAGATATTATTCAACAACAACAACAACTTCCTCAATTTACCCCAGAAGGACCTTCACCAAATATATCATCTCCCTACTTCAATAATCTTTCACAACAACAATTAAAACAATTTCAAGATTCGCAAAGAAAAAGTGTGGGAGGGGGAACTAATATATACCAGCAGCAGCAGCAGCAAGAATTTCAACGTCCAACAAGCAA
Source organism: Meloidogyne luci (assembly GCA_902706615.1). Lineage (NCBI taxonomy): Eukaryota > Metazoa > Nematoda > Chromadorea > Rhabditida > Meloidogynidae > Meloidogyne > Meloidogyne luci. The sequence goes on along the minus strand of CACSLI010000176.1, from coordinate 555,380 downwards.
TTTTTCTTCTTCTGGACAACCACAATTTGTTGATCAACAAAAAATTCAGCAACAAATAAGCTCTCCTTCAGTTACTTCTACTGCTGATTTATTAGTGCCTAATGGAGTTGGAGGAAATGGGGGACAACAAGGAAATATTCAGGTTTTTATTTTTAAGTTTTTTGTTCAGAAATGGGGGTTTCCGTTAATGAGGATTTTTTAAGCATTTTATTTAATTTATGTGAGGTAATAGGAGCTCGTGCTGTTAGTTTGGTGTAGTGGGAAAGTGTTGTGTTGAAACCTTGTGACTTGGGAAAGCACGGTGGTTCGATACCCATTGAGGATTTCTTTTTTAAAATATGCTTAACAAACAGATTCGGTGTTTTTCTTAGAATTTCTGTGTCTTTATAAACCTCTAAGAATTTTTTTTCTAACTTTAAAAAAATTCCAGCAAGGTTTTCCACCTCATTTTCAATTGCCTCAAAATGGAATGTTTGATCCTAGCAACAATAATAATGGTGGAATATTAGATGTTAACAATCCAGCAAATTTTAATATGAATGGAAATTGTAATTCTCCAATGTTTAGACAGTCTATACAAATGAATAATAACGGTTTTATTTTTTTTAATTTTCTAAAATTTTTGTGAATGTAGTCAGAAATTCGTTTCAGTCCAAAACGGGGATCCTATTGACATAAAGCCCTTTTTCGATTATCAGGGTCTATTATACAATAGTGTTGCCAGCACGACTGTGACTCGAGAAATTTTTTTGTATCTATCTTAAATGTCTAAGGCAGCAAGGGCGTAGTCAGCGTCGAATTTTAGTGCTGCTAAATTTGGGTGTGCGCCTCTCACCCTCTGGCTACGCCCTTGTAAGCGGTATGTTAATCCGAAAGTCATCCCGAGCCGAAAACGACATCTTATAACCATCTAATAATAATCCTAAGTTCTAAAATATCAAATTTTTATTTCGATTTTGGACAGTAAATTTGATGAATCCCTTCAAAAATGTTTTTTGTTTCTTTTGCTAGTCCCTCTAAATTTTTTAATTTTTTAAGGTCAACAATCAATTTCGTCACCTCTAATTGGCCAACAACAACATCCACAAATGATTATACCTCAACAACATCAACAACAAAATCCTTTACTTTGGCAAGGTATGCCTCCAAATATGAGAATGGCATTACCGCCTAATGGACAGCAACAAATTGTTTTGAATAATGGAAGTGAATTTGAGGTTTTTTTTTAATTTTTTTGATGGTTTATGTTTTTGAGGAAATTTGAGGTTTGTGAGGAAATTTTGAAAGGTTTTAAGTTGGATTTGGGATCAAATGTCACCTTTCATTATTTGCCCTTTTAATATTTTTTTGTCCCTAAAGCTGAGTTTTTTTAAGATTTGGGCTCATTAATTTTTTTAATTTTTAGGCTCCGCCCTTTCAAATGATACCAAACAATGGAGGACCAAACAATTTATTTGGCCGTTCCTCGTTTCTTTTTACATCTGATTTTGCAAACAAAGCAGCTCAGTGTGTTAAACAGCGTCAAGTCCCTGATCTGGCTATTTGGCATGCTCATACTTTTGCTGATTGGCATTTTTCGAATCCTTCAACTTCTAAAGGTTTTTTTTGACTATTTAATTTTAAATAAAATTTAATGGATAAAAGGGGAAAATAAATTGTGTCCTTTACTGACTGGTCAATGTGCCCTAGCCTTAGCTTCTTTTTCTTAAATCTGGAAGGTGTAGAAACCAAATACTTATCGGAATTCTTGTCTTTAATAGATGGGAGATTATTTTTTGGGAAATTTGTGATTAAATTTGTAGGTGTCCGCAAATCCAAAAAAATTTTTTTTTATTTCTCTAAACTCCAAATTTAAGCATTTTATGGTCCTCAACAATCTATGAATCCAATAAATTTACCAATGCGAATGAATGGTAAATCTCCACATCCATCATCAACTCCTTCAACATCACGTTCTAATAAACGAAAAGCTTCGCAATCAACGGTTTTTTTAAATTTTTATTTTATTAAAAATTTTTACAGGTCCAAGAACAACAAAATTCTTTGTGTAGTCCTTTACAAATTCCCAATAACAATAATTTTGTACTTCCTCAACAAGGTTCTATAATTAACAACAATAATCCAAATATTCATAATAACATGGTTTTACAACAACAACAACGTTTTGGTTCTAATAATAGTAAAGATGTTTGTGATTCTTCTAGCAATGGGTTAGTTTTTTAAATTTTTTTATTAAGAAGGGTAAATGTATGATCGTTCGAAATTTTTTTCGATCCCCTTTGAGGTTTGGAGGATTTCTATTAAGCTGAACCTGATTGAGTTGGGCCGCAGTTGTTGACGCTAAATTTTCCAATTTATAGGAGACTTTCCTTTTAAATATTTAACTGGGAAAGGAACCAGCCAATTCTTGGTCAGGAATTGTGGAGAGCTTTTTAAAAATATTTTTGGGACAAAATGTCATCTTTTCTATAAATATTGGATTAAAAATTTAAAATTGTCACTAAAGAAAATTCTTACCCTTTTTTAAAGCGCTGATATTAACAATATGTTTAAACGTCCTGATGCTATTTCTGGTGATAATTCTAATAATACACCAACAAATTTACAGCAACAACAACAAAATTATTTTTGTATAAATTCTGGAAATGTACAAAATATTGATGGAAATATTGGACGTTTAGATGATGAAAATCCTTTAAAGTTTTTAATTTTTAAAAAGAAAAAAAGAAAAAAAATTTTTCCCCTTTAAAGAAAAATGGAAATAATGGCAAGTAAAACATTAAATGAACAACCAGTAAATAAAATGATTAAATTGGGGGGAGGAGGAGATGAAGAAGAAGGAAATGCTAATAATTTTAATAAATTAAATAATAATTTACAACAACAAAATTGTGGAGATGCTGCAAAGTATATTTTTTTTTATTTTTTAGGGAATTTTAAGAAAATTTCTCTGTTCTAATTAGAAAGAATATTTTTATTTCCGCTGTATTTAACAAAAAACAAATAGTCCTCAATATAAACATGCATGGCGCAGTGGGTAACATCTTAGTCTTTTCACTTTTAATGTTGTGGGTTCGAATCCTACCGGTTGGAAACGTTTTTTCTGAGCCTTTTTCTTTTAAAAATTTTTTCTAGTCTTCCAAAAAAAATTTTTTCGAGCTTAAAAATTTTTTTCTAATTTTTAGGCAAGAAAAACTTCGTAAATTGATTGAAATGGAAAGTGTTTTGTGTCAATTTTCATCTTTTGAAAATAATAATAATAACAACAATATGTTACCCCAACCACCTCCACCTAATTCCTTAATTCAACAACAACAAATTATTCAAATGCAACAACAACAAAATTTTATTTCACAACAACAAAATGGACTTTTGAATAATAATTTCCCTCCTCCTCCACAACAACAACAATTTCCTCCACAAATGATTGATAATATAGAAATGGGTGGGGGAGGTGGACAGCAACAACAACAATTTAATAATAGACCACCTTTCTTTCCTAATATGATGTTTGTTTTTTATATTTTTTTAATTATTGTAAATTTTCTGTGATAGAGACCCAAGGAAGGCTTTATTTTTCGGCTGTTACAAAATTTTTTTAACCATCCATAAAAGGGGGGAGGCTTTAATTTAGATGGGGAGGCTCAAATTCAAAAAGTATTTATTTTGAGATAATCCCTATGCTTCAACTATCCATTCAACAAATATACCTATATATCAATTTGTGAAGCTTCTTAATCTTAAGATAAAAATCAAGAAAAAAGGGCAGCCTCGGAATTACCATATTTCCTTTTGATGTTTGTTGGCTTATCAACTAATAGGTCTCTACTATTTTAGCTCTTTAAATCAGAAAAAACCCCCCAATTAATTCCAAAAACTGATTTTTTTTATTGTTCTTTAAAAGATCCTTTTTATATATTTTTCTTCTACAGCCCTCCTCAACATTTTAATCCAATGGTAATGCCTCCAATGTCAACAATAAATAATAACATTCAACAACAACAACAACAATTTATTAATAATCGTTTACCACCTTCAATGATTCCCCAACAACAACAAATATTTTGTACAGAAGCACAATTAATTCAACAGCAACAACAAAAAATTGAGACAATTAATTCTTCTAATTGACAAAAAAAATTTTTTTTAATATTTAAATATAATTTTAATTATTCCAGACATTTAATTTCCTTCCTTTTTTTAAAAGATATTCACTTTTCTTTATTTTTTTTAGAAATTGAACTTGTCTGTTTATTATTAAACGATTAACAAGATTAAATTTTCTGTTCCAAGTTATAATTGGAACTTTTTCGAGTTGCTTGGGTCTCTTTTAAACTGACGCTGGTTTCCAGGCTAAAACCCTTAAAACCCGAATTTTATCAAAATAGCAAGTCCCGACTATATCCCGACTCGAGTTTTAATACACACGAGTTCAATTTCTAAAAAAATTTCACTTACACACAAAACTAGACAACCAAAAAACCAAATTTTAAGTAGCTGCAAAAGTTTTTAACTAGGGTGGCGGGGTTTTCGTGTCGGGCCGGTGTTCGAGTCATTTTTTGGGCTTTATTTTTATCGGACAGGCCCGACCGAGTGAGTCTTTTTCGGGCCCCATAATTCGATGCCCGACTCGATCTTTCGAACCGTGCCCCCAACCCTAATTTTAACTGCCTACACAGCTCTTTTAGAATAATGCAAAATATTTTAATTTTTAATTATTTCCACCCATATATATTGTTGTGCCTTTTTAATTTTTTTTTCTAATTTTTTTAATATTTAAGAGCTAAATATTGTTTTATTTTTTTTTTGTAAATTCAACTCTACTCCTTTTTTTAAAAATACATCCTTTTTTCTTTTTTAGAAATTTTTTTTCTTCTCCTCATAATTTAAGCTTACATTTCTTATAATTACTCTTTTGTATATGTACTCATTTGGCAGTTTAAAAAAATTTTGAATAAAAAGCCCAGAGAAAATTATTGGTTTGATTGTTTGAATTTGGAGTGATTGTAAAGGAGGATGTAATAAATCCATTTAAAAACTAAGTCGAATGTCTAAAGCGAAAAGTTAAAAGTAAGGTCGAATGTCTAAAAACGAACCTAGATCTCTTTCGGGGAAAAAAGGGTCGCGATCTTTTATCCAAAAGGATCGGAACAAAAATTATTCGAGAACAAAAATTATTACAAAGGAAAGCAAAGCTTAAGTTCGTTGCTTTGAAACTTATTTATTTACATTAGGGATTCTGGAAAATTTTTCTAAGTTTTTATTAGTAATTTTGGACTAAAATGATAGCAAATCTTTCCCTAATTTATCGAATCAAATAAACAATACAAACACAACAATTTATTTACACACATCAAAAATACAATTTAAATACAACAATTCAAATACAATACAAACAACAAGAAATATACAATACATACAATGAGAGAACAATATATGGTGACACAAATTTATCACAACTAGATCTCCTCTCTCGGGTTATTATTATTCGGTTCTGACGGCGGAATCCACCTCTCATCAACCGGCTCCGGCTCCTCCTCAGACATTGGAACCTCAACACCGTCCACAGCGCCTCTATTCGCCGCCTTTATCTCCGCCAGTCTCTCCTGCTCCTCAATTGTCGGGTTCTCCTCGATTGTCCACTCCTCAGCCTTCTCAATGATGACCCTCTCAACCTCGACGATCTTCTCGATGACCTTTGGCTGCTCGTATTCAATCGCCGTCCTTGTCCCGTCGTTCAAGGTGAACGTCGCCGCAATGTTCTTGTTCTGAAAAGTCAAAAAATTGGGAGGATTAGCTGAGATTCAGAGAGAAAAAATGTTTAAAATTTCACCTTTTTCCACTCCTCGAAAGACCCAACAGCTGCAAGTCCCTTCTTTTTCAGTTCCGGCGTGTATTCCCGCTCGAAGAGTTCTTTGTCCTTCCGCTTCTCGAACTGATCCACAAGGTACTGCATCTTGTCCATGGCCTTTTTCTTCTCCACTTTCTTCCAGATTGCGTCGAGCTCGTCCTCGATTGAAGACATCCCCACCGCAGTCTTCAGCTCCTTTCTCTGAAAAAGTGGGAAAAGGTATAAGTTTGATTAATAAGTGAACGCTTATTAAACTCACATTCTTTTTCCATGCAGCAAATGTCCCGACAGCCTTTTTGCCTTTGGTCTTCTCCTCAGCCTTGTACAGCGCAAGCAGACGATCTTCTTCTGCACGTTCGGCGTCCTGCTTCCCTCCCTTTTTCGCATCCTTCCCCGCCTTGTTCTTCATCCAGAGCCAGACCAAAACTGCAATGACGATCCCGACAAAGAGGCCAACAGCAGCAGTGCCAATTGCAAGAAGACCTCCGCCACACTCCTGTTGTTCCGGGCGCTTTGTCGTTGTTTGAGTGGTCGTTCTGATGGAAGTGAAGCTGTCGACGGTCGCCGGCGGAGTTGGCAATGAAGATGTTGTCGTTACAGGCGTCTCTGATGTTTCCGCTGCTGGAGCTCCTGTGGTCGCTGGAGTAGTCGTTGTAGTCGGTGGCGTTGTTGTTGCAAAGCGGTCGACAAGGAGCAGGCTGTAGTTGTCTGTATGCTGGAAAAAATAATGGGATTTTAGAAAGGTTTCAAAAAATTTAACAAAAAAACTCACAAATTGAACGAAGAGTTCACAACGCGGTCCATTCGGAGGCTCTGCCAAGCTGTTTCCTTTGTACGTATACGCAGCATTCTGTCGAAGCAGGCTGAAGACGAGCAGGTGTTTGTCCTTGTGCTCCCCATCCGTAATGGTCCATGCTTTGGGTGCGAAGAGAGGAGTTAACTCTGGAACGCAGACAGCTTTCGAGGCATTGAATGGCTCCCTTGCTGCATACTCGACCGTGAATCCGCTCGCAGTATTTAACTCCAGGTCTAGGGTCATATTCTCGCTCACAAGCGCCTTGGACTGACTCAAGCCTTGATTCTTACTTTCTCCAACTATAAAGTGATTTAAGAAAAAAATAAAAGTTCTCTTACTTAGATATGTGTGAGCATAGACCTTTCCATCATATCCGCTCCATGAGACTTGAAGTGATGTATGCGTCTTGCAGCTTCCATTGATGTTTTTGCAAACAGCTGTACACCCCTCACCAGGATCGAACCGATGGTTGTTGAGCTTTTCGATGGCCGCGTTGCTGACGCTGTAGACGAAAGGCAGGCTATAAAATGAGTGTAAATTAATTACCACAAATTAACCGTCAAATAGAATAAGGAAGTAAAAACTCACATGTTGTTATAACTTTCATCGTAGAAAGTAGCCACGTCAAGGCATCTGTTGAGTCCTCCTTTTGCGTCTCCTCGCACTCCGGCCGTGAACTTGATCGTGTTGACGTTCGCCGCGTTGGTGCTGAGCAGGTCCACAGTGCATCCCTTGCTGCCGTAGTTGTACCGAAGCTCGCTGAAATGAAATAGAATGTTAGTTACGATTAGTCTTTAAAAAAGAATAAAAAAAGTCCTCACATGTATTTGTCTCCGACTGTAACATCGCAGGCGTCCGGATACAGCTCCTTGAAGCGACAACTAGTAAAGTTGAAGTACGTATTGTTGGCAATTATGGGTTTGCCGGCGAGCGTCACTGTAGTGTTGTTAATCATTGTGTGCTTGCCGAATCCGACTACTTCGCTGTTATCCTGTCCGAGAACTGCAAGTGCGGCGATGGTGAGCAGCAGCAGCAGAGAGCACAGCGTTGACGACTTCCTGGTCCAGGGTCCGGTGTCGAGGTCCATTGGAAGAAGGCAGCGGATGAGCATGTAGAGTTGCAGTAGACGATGTTGACGTTCGATGAGTTGCGATGATTGTTTTGTAGAGCTGGTGGCAAATGAATGAAATGTGGGGGCTTTTATAGTATATTCTCAATAAGGAAGACCGAAATTATCAGCAAAGGAATGTCGGGGCTATAAAAGCAGTTTTAATCAAATGTTCAATATCTTCCTCTGCCTCTTACCACGCCACTCATCGACAGGACTATACTACAATGTCGTCTCCAACACACACCTGCTGTCACCCGAAGCAAAAACAGCCGCAGACGACTGCAGGGGAACTGGCGAGCGTCATGCAGGAATTGCTTCAACTATGCGACAAACCGACGGATCCGGATGATGTGCCAGTTCAGCCTGTGCAGAAGGAGGAGCAGAGAGAAGAACAGCTTAGCTTCTTTCAGAGGAGGCAGGATTTTTGGGAGGAGTGTCTAAAACGTTTAGGATGTAAGATCCATTCACTAACCAATTCTGTTTAAAGCCTTATTATTTTTACTTTCGCTTCTAATAAGCGCCCATGGCTCGTAAAATTGGCTAAAAAATTTATTGTTAAATTGGAAGACTGAAAGACCCAAAAAGAGTCAGATTTAAAACATGAAAAATGAGGGGGAATGACTGAAAGGTGTATAATGGAGCAGAAAATGTCAAAAAAATCAAACAAGAATCATCACTGGCCTTTTTCCTAGAAGAGGCCTGGTTCTCCTACACGGAGATCGTCCAAAGTTTTTAAAATGTTCCTCCATAGAATTCATATTTGGGTGAATTTGGAGTGGGTGTAAAGGGGGATGTAATAAATCCATTGAAAAATTAAGTCGAATGTCTAAAACGAAAAGTTAAGGGGTAAGGTAATTGAAAAGAGAAGGTCGCGATCTTTTGTCCAAAGTACAGCCCAAGTAGGCGCGCGGCCATAACGGCGCAAAGCCATACCTCAAGATTTCTGAATCCTATCAAACTTAGAATTAAACGATTACTCTCATGGACTTGGCGTGTCCCTTGAGAAAGAGAGGGTCGCGTCCTTTTGTCCAAAAGGATTAATCCCGGAACGGCCAGTCGAGAACAAAAAATATTGCAAAGGAAAAAAGGGATTAAGCTGCTTTGAAAAATTATTTATTTAGATTAGTCTGGAAAGTCCCTTCGCCCCCACCCCTAGAAATCTGGAGAAATTTTCTAAGTTTGATATTAATAATTCTGAAGTAAAATGGAAATAAATTTTCTAATTTATCGAATCAAATAAACAATACAAACACAACTTTTTCTCCTCATAATTTTCTTCTCCTCATAATTTAAGCTTACATTTCTTATAATTACTCTTTTGTATATGTACTCATTTGGCAGTTTAAAAAAATTTTGAATAAAAAGCCCAGAGAAAATTATTGGTTTGATTGTTTGAATTTGGAGTGATTGTAAAGGAGGATGTAATAAATCCATTTAAAAACTAAGTCGAATGTCTAAAGCGAAAAGTTAAAAGTAAGGTCGAATGTCTAAAAACGAACCTAGATCTCTTTCGGGGAAAAAAGGGTCGCGATCTTTTATCCAAAAGGATCGGAACAAAAATTATTCGAGAACAAAAAATATTGCAAAGGAAAGCAAAGCTTAAGTTCGTTGCTTTGAAACTTATTTATTTACATTAGGGATTCTGGAAAATTTTTCTAAGTTTTTATTAGTAATTTTGGACTAAAATGATAGCAAATCTTTCCCTAATTTATCGAATCAAATAAACAATACAAACACAACAATTTATTTACACACATCAAAAATACAATTTAAATACAACAATTCAAATACAATACAAACAACAAGAAATATACAATACATACAATGAGAGAACAATATATGGTGACACAAATTTATCACAACTAGATCTCCTCTCTCGGGTTATTATTATTCGGTTCTGACGGCGGAATCCACCTCTCATCAACCGGCTCCGGCTCCTCCTCAGACATTGGAACCTCAACACCGTCCACAGCGCCTCTATTCGCCGCCTTTATCTCCGCCAGTCTCTCCTGCTCCTCAATTGTCGGGTTCTCCTCGATTGTCCACTCGTCAGCCTTCTCAATGATGACCCTCTCAACCTCGACGATCTTCTCGATGACCTTTGGCTGCTCGTATTCAATCGCCGTCCTTGTCCCGTCGTCCAAGGTGAACCTCGCCGCAATGTTCTTGTTCTAAAAAATCAAAAAATTGGGAGGATTAGCTGAGATTCAGAGAGAAAAAATATTTAAAATTTCACCTTTTTCCACTCCTCGAAAGACCCAACAGCTGCAAGTCCCTTCTTTTTCAGTTCCGGCGTGTATTCCCGCTCGAAGAGTTCTTTGTCCTTCCGCTTCTCGAACTGATCCACAAGGTACTGCATCTTGTCCATGGCCTTTTTCTTCTCCACTTTCTTCCAGATTGCGTCGAGCTCGTCCTCGATTGAAGACATCCCCACCGCAGTCTTCAGCTCCTTTCTCTGAAAAAGTGGGAAAAGGTATAAGTTTGATTAATAAGTGAACGCTTATTAAACTCACATTCTTTTTCCATGCAGCAAATGTCCCGACAGCCTTTTTGCCTTTGGTCTTCTCCTCAGCCTTGTACAGCGCAAGCAGACGATCTTCTTCTGCACGTTCGGCGTCCTGCTTCCCTCCCTTTTTCGCATCCTTCCCCGCCTTGTTCTTCATCCAGAGCCAGACCAAAACTGCAATGACGATCCCGACAAAGAGGCCAACAGCAGCAGTGCCAATTGCAAGAAGACCTCCGCCACACTCCTGTTGTTCCGGGCGCTTTGTCGTTGTTTGAGTGGTCGTTCTGATGGAAGTGAAGCTGTCGACGGTCGCCGGCGGAGTTGGCAATGAAGATGTTGTCGTTACAGGCGTCTCTGATGTTTCCGCTGCTGGAGCTCCTGTGGTCGCTGGAGTAGTCGTTGTAGTCGGTGGCGTTGTTGTTGCAAAGCGGTCGACAAGGAGCAGGCTGTAGTTGTCTGTATGCTGGAAAAAATAATGGGATTTTAGAAAGGTTTCAAAAAATTTAACAAAAAAACTCACAAATTGAACGAAGAGTTCACAACGCGGTCCATTCGGAGGCTCTGCCAAGCTGTTTCCTTTGTACGTATACGCAGCATTCTGTCGAAGCAGGCTGAAGACGAGCAGGTGTTTGTCCTTGTGCTCCCCATCCGTAATGGTCCATGCTTTGGGTGCGAAGAGAGGAGTTAACTCTGGAACGCAGACAGCTTTCGAGGCATTGAATGGCTCCCTTGCTGCATACTCGACCGTGAATCCGCTCGCAGTATTTAACTCCAGGTCTAGGGTCATATTCTCGCTCACAAGCGCCTTGGACTGACTCAAGCCTTGATTCTTACTTTCTCCAACTATAAAGTGATTTAAGAAAAAAATAAAAGTTCTCTTACTTAGATATGTGTGAGCATAGACCTTTCCATCATATCCGCTCCATGAGACTTGAAGTGATGTATGCGTCTTGCAGCTTCCATTGATGTTTTTGCAAACAGCTGTACACCCCTCACCAGGATCGAACCGATGGTTGTTGAGCTTTTCGATGGCCGCGTTGCTGACGCTGTAGACGAAAGGCAGGCTATAAAATGAGTGTAAATTAATTACCACAAATTAACCGTCAAATAGAATAAGGAAGTAAAAACTCACATGTTGTTATAACTTTCATCGTAGAAAGTAGCCACGTCAAGGCATCTGTTGAGTCCTCCTTTTGCGTCTCCTCGCACTCCGGCCGTGAACTTGATCGTGTTGACGTTCGCCGCGTTGGTGCTGAGCAGGTCCACAGTGCATCCCTTGCTGCCGTAGTTGTACCGAAGCTCGCTGAAATGAAATAGAATGTTAGTTACGATTAGTCTTTAAAAAAGAATAAAAAAAGTCCTCACATGTATTTGTCTCCGACTGTAACATCGCAGGCGTCCGGATACAGCTCCTTGAAGTTACAATCAGCAAGGTCGAAGTTCGTCTTGGTGGCAATTATGGGTTTGCCGGCGAGCGTCACATTTTCTCCATTCTTTGTGTGATTGCCGAATCCGACTACTTCGCTGTTATCCTGTCCGAGAACTGCAAGTGCGGCGATGGTGAGCAGCAGCAGCAGAGAGCACAGCGTTGACGACTTCCTGGTCCAGGGTCCGGTGTCGAGGTCCATTGGAAGAAGGCAGCGGATGAGCATGTAGAGTTGCAGTAGACGATGTTGACGTTCGATGAGTTGCGATGATTGTTTTGTAGAGCTGGTGGCAAATGAATGAAATGTGGGGGCTTTTATAGTATATTCTCAATAAGGAAGACCGAAATTATCAGCAAAGGAATGTCGGGGCTATAAAAGCAGTTTTAATCAAATGTTCAATATCTTCCTCTGCCTCTTACCACGCCACTCATCGACAGGACTATACTACAATGTCGTCTCCAACACACACCTGCTGTCACCCGAAGCAAAAACAGCCGCAGACGACTGCAGGGGAACTGGCGAGCGTCATGCAGGAATTGCTTCAACTATGCGACAAACCGACGGATCCGGATGATGTGCCAGTTCAGCCTGTGCAGAAGGAGGAGCAGAGAGAAGAACAGCTTAGCTTCTTTCAGAGGAGGCAGGATTTTTGGGAGGAGTGTCTAAAACGTTTAGGATGTAAGATCCATTCACTAACCAATTCTGTTTAAAGCCTTATTATTTTTACTTTCGCTTCTAATAAGCGCCCATGGCTCGTAAAATTGGCTAAAAAATTTATTGTTAAATTGGAAGACTGAAAGACCCAAAAAGAGTCAGATTTAAAACATGAAAAATGAGGGGGAATGACTGAAAGGTGTATAATGGAGCAGAAAATGTCAAAAAAATCAAACAAGAATCATCACTGGCCTTTTTCCTAGAAGAGGCCTGGTTCTCCTACACGGAGATCGTCCAAAGTTTTTAAAATGTTCCTCCATAGAATTCATATTTGGGTGAATTTGGAGTGGGTGTAAAGGGGGATGTAATAAATCCATTGAAAAATTAAGTCGAATGTCTAAAACGAAAAGTTAAGGGGTAAGGTAATTGAAAAGAGAAGGTCGCGATCTTTTGTCCAAAGTACAGCCCAAGTAGGCGCGCGGCCATAACGGCGCAAAGCCATACCTCAAGATTTCTGAATCCTATCAAACTTAGAATTAAACGATTACTCTCATGGACTTGGCGTGTCCCTTGAGAAAGAGAGGGTCGCGTCCTTTTGTCCAAAAGGATTAATCCCGGAACGGCCAGTCGAGAACAAAAAATATTGCAAAGGAAAAAAGGGATTAAGCTGCTTTGAAAAATTATTTATTTAGATTAGTCTGGAAAGTCCCTTCGCCCCCACCCCTAGAAATCTGGAGAAATTTTCTAAGTTTGATATTAATAATTCTGAAGTAAAATGGAAATAAATTTTCTAATTTATCGAATCAAATAAACAATACAAACACAACTTTTTCTCCTCATAATTTTCTTCTCCTCATAATTTAAGCTTACATTTCTTATAATTACTCTTTTGTATATGTACTCATTTGGCAGTTTAAAAAAATTTTGAATAAAAAGCCCAGAGAAAATTATTGGTTTGATTGTTTGAATTTGGAGTGATTGTAAAGGAGGATGTAATAAATCCATTTAAAAACTAAGTCGAATGTCTAAAGCGAAAAGTTAAAAGTAAGGTCGAATGTCTAAAAACGAACCTAGATCTCTTTCGGGGAAAAAAGGGTCGCGATCTTTTATCCAAAAGGATCGGAACAAAAATTATTCGAGAACAAAAAATATTGCAAAGGAAAGCAAAGCTTAAGTTCGTTGCTTTGAAACTTATTTATTTACATTAGGGATTCTGGAAAATTTTTCTAAGTTTTTATTAGTAATTTTGGACTAAAATGATAGCAAATCTTTCCCTAATTTATCGAATCAAATAAACAATACAAACACAACAATTTATTTACACACATCAAAAATACAATTTAAATACAACAATTCAAATACAATACAAACAACAAGAAATATACAATACATACAATGAGAGAACAATATATGGTGACACAAATTTATCACAACTAGATCTCCTCTCTCGGGTTATTATCCTGTTCCGGCTGCGGAATGTGCATAATATCAACCTCCTCCTCCACAGACTTTGGAACTTCAACACCGCCAGCAGCGCCTCTACTCTCCTCCATTCTCTTCCTCTCCTCAATTGTCGGCCCCTCCTCGACTGAAGACATCTCCACCGCCGTCTTCATTTCGCTCTCCTTTCTCTGAAAAATGGAAAAATATAAGATTGTACAAAAGAATGTTTTAAACTCACATTCTTTTTCCATGCAGAAAATGTCCCGATGGCCTTTTCGCCTTTGATCTTCTCCTCAGCCTTGTACAGCGCAAGCAGACGTTCTTCTTCTGCACGTTCGGCGTCCTGCTTCCCTCCCTTTTTCGTATCCTTTCCTGCTTTGTCCTTCATCCAGAGCCAGACCAAAACTGCAATGACGATCCCGACAAAGAGGCCAGCAGCAATGCCAATCGCAAGGTAGAAAACTCCGCCACACTCCTCCCTCTGCTCCGGGCACTTTGTCGCGCATTGAGATGTCGTTCTGATGGAAGTGAAGTTGTTAGCGGTCGTAGACGGAGTTGTCGCTGAAGATGTTGTCGTTCCAGTCGTCTCTGATGTTTCCGCTGCTGTGGTCGTTACAGTTGTCGTAGTCGACTGCGTCGTTGTCTGAGAGTTGTCGACAAAGAGAAGGCTGTAGTCGGATGTACTCTGGAAAAGTTTACAAAAAATATATTATGAAGGTTAAACAAAAACTAAAACTCACAAAGCGGACGAAGAGTTCACAATGCGGTCCGTCTGGAGGCTTTGCCAGGTCTTCTCCTTTGTACGTATAAGCAGCATTCTGTCGAAGCAGGCTGAAGACTAGCAGATGTTTGCCACTGTGCTCCCCGTCCGTTATGGCCCATGCTTTGGGTGCGAAGAGTGGAGTTGACTCTGAAACGCAGACAGCTCCTTTCGATGCATTGAAGAATGGCTCTGCCACCGCATACTCAACCGTGAATCCGCTCGCAGTCTTTATCTCCAGGTCTAGGGTCATATTCTCACTCACATGCACCTTGGACAGACTCAAGCCTCGTCCCTTATCTTCACCAACTAAAATGATTTAAGAAAAAATAAAAACAAACAGGCCTCTTACTTAGATATGTGTGAGCATAGACCTCGCCACCCCTCTGGCTCCACGAGACTTGAAGTGATGTATTCCGCATGCATTTTCCATTAATGTCGCCGCAAGTAACTTTACAACCTGCGCCTGGATCGTTGTACTGACGGTTGTTGAGCTCCTCGATGACCGTGTTGTTGACGCTGTAGACGAAAGGCAAGCTATAAAAATTAGGATAATTAACATAAGTAAATTAACAGTCAAATAGAATAAGGAAGTTTAAACTCACGTGTTGTTATAGCTTCCGTCGAGTTTATGACCAACGTCAAGGCATTTGCTGAGTCCACCTTTTATGCTCCGCACTCCGGTCGTGAACTTGATCGTGTTGTTGTTCGACGCGTTTTTGCTGAGCAGGTCCACAGTGCATCCCTTGCTGCCGTTGTTGTACCGAAGCTCGCTGAAACAAAAGAGAATGTCAGTTACAATTAGCCTTAAAAAGAATAAAAAAAAGTCCTCACATGTAGTCGTCTTCGATTGTAACATCGCAGGCGTCCGGATACAGCTTCTTGAAGTTACAATCAGCAAGGTCGAAGTTCGTCCTGTTGGCAATTTTGGTGTAGTCGGCGAGCGTCACTTGCCCGTTAATCATTGTGTGATTGCCAAATCCGACTTCTTCGCTGTTGACCTGTCCGGGAACTGCAAGTGCGGTGATGGTGAGCAGCAGCAGCAGAGAGCACAGCGTTGACGACTTTTTGGCCAAAGGTCCGGTGTCGAGGTCCATTGGAAGAAGGCAGCGGATGAGCATGTAGAGTTGCAGTAGACGATGTTGACGTTCGATGAGTTGAAATGATCGTTTTGTAGAGCTGGTGGGAAATGAATGAAATGTGGGGGCTTTTATAGTTATTCTCATGAAGGAAGACCGAAATTGCCAGCTAAGAGACGGAGGTTATAAAAGCAGTTTTTACTAATACGTTCAATATCTTCCTCTGCCTCTCACAACGCCAGTCATCGACAGGACTAAACTACAATGTCGTCTCCAACACACAACTGCTGCATTCCGAAGCAGCAACAACCGCAAACGACAGCAGGGGAACTGGCGAACGTCATGCAGGAATTGCGTCAACGATTCGACAAACCGACGGACTCGAACAATGTGCCAGTTCAGCCTGTGCAGAAGGAGCAGAAAGAACAGCCTAGTTTCTTTCAGAGGAGGCAGGCTTTTTGGAAGGAGTGTCAAAAGCGTTTAGGATGTATGATCCATTCACTAACCAAGTCTGTTTAAAGCATTATTATTTTTAGGGGATATTCTTGATCGGGTCCGAATGCGGAGCGCGCCTGAACTTCTCAACGACAGGAAGATGTTTCCCGTGGACGAGTGGTGTGATCGTCCAAGCTCGCAATATGATTGCTCTTATGGCTGTCAGCATACCAAATCCTGCGAATCTGCATTCGTGTATTCTCCTGAACAGATGAAGTTTGCTGCTGAATTTGATTCTGTTCCAGATTTCTTGAAAAAAAAGTCCGAGCGGGAAACCATAGAGAAGCTTGGTGATGAGGAGAAATGTAAGCAAATTTTGACATTCAAAATAATCTTATGATATACATATTTTTAAGCGTCTGAGTACTGTGATGAGGCCATTGATCAGCCTGCTTGTTCTGACCAACTTCTTGCCGAGATATATCCGAAGGAACAACAACTGCAGAAGACAACAGAAGATCTGATGAGTGTCATGCAGGAATTGAGTCAACGATTCGACAATCGGACGACCGCGAAGAATGTGCCGGTTCAACCTGTGCAGAAGGAGGAGGGACAGAAAGAACAGCTCAACTATCGCCAGAGGAAGGATGCTTCCGTAAAGAAATGTAAGGGTTTAACTAAATGAATGTAGCCTCTTTGTTCAAAATTTTTTAGATGGTTACTATTTTTGGACTGAGAGCGCGCCTCAACTTCTCAACGACAGGAAGAAATTTCCGGTGGAGGAGTGGTGTAATCGTCCAAGCTCGCAATATGAATGCGCTAATGGTTGTTGTCAGCATACCCAGTCCTGCCCATCTTTATTCGTGTATTCTCCTGAGCGGATGAAGATTGCTGTTGAATTTGGTTCTGTTCCAGATTTTTTGAAGAAAAAGTCCAAGCAGGAAACCATGGAGAAGCTTGATGATGAGGATAAATGTAAGAAAATTTCGGCTTTTACTAATCCTATAAACATGTTTTTAAGCGTCTGTGTACTCCGATTACGTTGATATTGATCAACATATTGATCAATGTACATACTACATTAACCACCCTGCGTTCTCTAGCCGCCGACTTGTTGCCAAGTCCAACGACTACCTCACTCCACTTGATGCTGTAACCGCAGATGGTCGAAGCGACAAGGCATCAGCCAGTAATCTGACAACGTCTTCTGTCTACTTTGGCCAGTCATCTGAAAATCTGAGCCTTGAGACTCTTCTAAGTTCAGTTGAGGGTAATTTCTTCCGAGTTTTTTTTCCTCTAATTTCCCTCCAATTTTCAGATATCAATTCTACAAAGACTTGCTCTCAAACTACCAATGAGAAAGAGCACTTGGACGAGGACTATGGTTGGTATTGGGAAAATGTATCGTCGGAAAGTGTATATGTATCGTGGGAAAGTATACATACCATGCAAGAAGAGCTTGATCCGGTAGAAGGTAAAAAAATTTTTTTAATTCAAAGTCAACTCCTTAAAAATTTTTAAGGGCAATTCTATGACTACTCTGTTGGGCTCTCTCCCTCATTCTTCGACTTCTTCAATGGATCAGCGTCTATGGAGGCGTTTGGTGGTGTTGATAAATGTAAGAAAATTTCGCCTTTCACTTAAAATTACCCCTCTAATATATTTTTAAGTGTCTGTGTACTGCGATGGGGCATTAATTGGATCGGCGTCTATTGGAGATTTGTGGACAAGCTTATCTCAAGGTGTGGATTTTTTAAAAGGATTTTAAACTCTTCAAAAAAAATTTTTTTTAATTTTCAGAATCCTTCTATTGCCTCCCTACCAAACGTATACAGCTGCGTAAACCCGCCTCTCCAAGCGTGTTCAAAGCTCTTTTCCAAAGTTCTGATTCGGATATGGAGTCTGTTCCTTCTTCTATACATATTTAACTGACTCTTCCACTAACAATGAGTCCTCATCACTACTATCTTCATCACTACAATTTTCACTTTTTGCAACTAATGCAATCACTTTATCTTCTAATTCACTCTTTTCACTTATCAATCTTGACAATGTATCAGCCATACCCATTTGGTTTGTACTTACAAATTCGATTTTAAAATCGTAATTTGTCAATAACAATGCCCATCTTTGTAATCTTGATGCAGAAAACACTTTAATGCCTTTATTTTTGCCAAAGATGGCCAATAACGGTTTATGATCCGTTCTCAATATGAACTTTCTGCCGAATAGCATTTTATGAAACTTCTGCACTGCAAACACTAATGCTAAGCCTTCTTTTTCAATTTGGCTATAATTCTTTTCTGCATCATTCAATGATTTACTTGCGTACTCAATCACTTTTTCCTTTCCATTTGGAAATTTATGCGATATTACTGCTCCCACTCCATAATTCGATGCATCTGCTGTCACTATTATTTCTAATTCTGGATCGAAATGCGTTAACATTAGATCAGAATTTAGCACTTTTTTAACACTTTGGAAAGCCTTTTCTTGATCTTGGCCCCACTCCCACTTCACTTCTTTTTTTAGCAATTTATCTAATGGCCCTCTATACTTATGCATTTCACTAACAAACCGCCCATAATAATTAATTGTACCCATAAAAGATTTCAATTCTTTAACATCTCTTGGGCGTGTTAATTCACTTATTTTCTTTTTCTTTTCTGGGTCAGGTTCAATTCCACTTTTAGATACAATATGGCCTAAAAACTTCAATTTTTCTTTGAAAAATTACACTTTTCTAACTGGATTTTTAATCCCCACTTTTCAATTCGATCAAATATTTCAAACAATTGCACTTTATGATCTTCAATATTTTTAGAAACTATTATTAAATCATCTAAATAGGCAAACACTCCAGGAATTCCACTAATCAATTTATCCATCAATCTTTGAAATATTCCTGGTGCTGATTTCACTCCAAACGGCAATCTTTGCACTTCAAACAATCCTTTATGTGTATTAATACACGCCACTTTTTTAGATTGCTCGTCTAACTCAATCTGTAAATAGGCATCTCTGAGATCCAATTGCGAAAACACTTTACTTCCATGGATCTCAGCCCATATTTCACTAGGCTTTGGCAAAGGATGCCTATCTAATTCAATTGCATTATTCAACCCTGTTGAATAATCCATACACACTCTTGTTTTGCCGTTTGCCTTTTTAATTGCTAAAATAGGCGCTGCCCAATTAGCAAATTCAATTGGCTTAATAGCTCCAATTTCACTCAATCTACTTAACTCTTTTTCAATTGCGTCTTTAACGCCAATTGGTACTGGTCTAGCCCGTACAAATACTGGACTCACTCCTGGCTTCATATACAAATGAGCCTTCATTTTTGTACAATGGCCTAAACCTGGCTCAAACACTTTCTTGAACTGCACTGCCAATTTGTTTACTATTTCACTAATTTTACTTTGTGCCTTTTCAATTTCTAACACTTTAATCGGCTCTTCACTCTTCTTAATACTAGACACTATTGGATACCCCAATTTATTCTCAACTTCAATTATCCATGGCAGGCCAAACAAATTCAATTTTTCACTTGTGACATGTGTCACCAATACTTGTTTACTTTCGTCTACTTCGACACTCGCCATAAAACTGCCCAACATACTAAACTCGTTTCCTGTGAAACTTCTGCCTTTGCAAGGCACTCCAGTGAGCTTTGGGCTACCAATATTCTTCCATGTCACTTCACTTATACAACTAATTTGAGCCCCCGAATCCAAAATGAATTCCACTTCGGTTCCGTTCACTAACACTTTTTTTGTTAACCATTTAGGTTTCACACTCAAACTCACATGGAGAATGTCAACACTATTCTTTACATTACACTCATGGTTTTCCCACCATGTTTTTACTTTACTTATCAGAGCCATTTTTCTTTTTGCCGAACTTTTCTTATTGTAGCTGTTGACGACCTTTTTCGAAGTAGACGAGACTGGTTCTTTTTTTACTCGACCGCGCCACTGTTATGACCCCGCTTACGAAGAGATCAGAACAAAACGTTTATCGCACAACGAAATACAGAGCAGGTGAAGGTAGGTAGAAGAACTAAAACTGGGAGAGAGAACTAACTATTGGCTGGGCTTTTATACTAATCACTCTAAGGGCTGACGCCCATACACAACAAGTCTTCTGTCAGTTTGTTGCTTAGTCCACTCGAAGCGCGAGAAAAAGTGAGGAAGTTGGCATTGCAAGCCAACAATGTGGATGACTTCTTCGAATTGATGTAAACACTAAATTTTCTGATTTTTTCCCCCAAAATTTCCTTTTCCTTTTTTTCCAGTCCAGACGATTTGCTCGACAACTTCTTCTCCGACTACAAAATGTTGGTGCAACATAAAATGTTGGAAGAGCAATGTGATAATATTAGGGAAGAACTGATGAAACAGCCAAAAATAGCTGATGATTGAGGCGACAGAAGGGATAAGAATGGATGAGAATAATAATAAAATATAAGAATATTCTGTATAGGTCATCGCTATAATATATCCTTCAATTATGTAAATATATATGCCATTAATGGCGCTACTTGTTTAGGATTTGTAATTTGTAAATCATTTGTAAATCATCCCCAATTATTTTTTCTGTTTAGTAAAAGAATAAAAATTTAACTTTTCTGTCATTGAGTATTTTGCTCTAATTTTCTGGTGTTTGTCTTAATTAGTCCCACAATTAGGGTTACCAAAATCGAATGGGTCCCAAAGGTCGAGTCGAGCATGGAATATTTGTCCCGAAAAATTTAATCAACTATATTTTAATGCTTGATCCTATCCGAATGAAATTTTTATCATTCAAAAGCCCTCAATAAGCCCCATCTTTTATCCAATTGGATGGATCAAGTTTGATGTCCATTAAAATGTTACAAATTTATAAGTGCAAGTCAAAGTATTGAGCAAGGTTGTTCCAATAATGCTGGCGGTTGTTTCAACAGTGGGAGATGTCGTTCCGAGAACGGGGAACACGTTTGGCCCCCATGGTTTTTGACCATTTCGAGCTCTATATCTCAGTGCATCGTTAAGAGCACTTTTATTGTGATATTTTAACTTAGGCGCTCTTTTATCTATCCAAAATGTATCTTTTACATAGGAAATACACATTTCTTGTTGTCATATCCACATCTCAGTTTCTGCAAGTTAATAAATGACTGAATAAATCAAAGTGTATTTTTTATATTTAAAGACGGCAACAAATTAAAAGTTGAAGGAAGAGTGATTGAATGGGTGATGCTGAGAGCCTCATAAGGCTAGATCATCTTGAGGATGTGTTAAAATCCCTCTCACAAGTCACCTGATATCCTTTCAAATCTATCCAAAATATACCTATATGCCCTTCTATTTGACTAGAAAATTCGTAAACCATTTTGCGCGGACATATACTTAGAGGACTTGGCTCGATGAGCTCTGCCATCATTTGCACATTTATATTTTTACCACAAAAATCAGCTCGGCCCCCCATCTAACAAAGAAACGTAGGGGGTATAAAAGCAGTCTTAATCTAATGTTCATATCTTCATTTGCCTCTAACCACGCCACTCATCGACAGGACTAAACTACAATGTCGTCTCCAACATACGAACAAATGCAAACGGTAATGAGAGTTTTTGCGAGCGTCATCCAGGAATTGCGTCAACGATTCGACAAACCGACGGACCAGAACGATGTGCCAGTTCAGCCTGTGCTGAAGAAGAAGCAGAAAGAACTGCTTCTCTTCAGGGAGTGTAGGAAGCGTTTAGGAAGTAGGATACATTTACTATCAGTTCTCTTTAAATCATTATTTTTAGAGAAAATTCTCGTGCGGATGCAGCAGCGGAGTGCGCCTCAACTTCTCAACGACAGGAAGCAATTTCCAGTGGAGGAGTGGTGTGATCGTCCAAGCTCGCAATATGAGTGCTATGATGGTTGTAAGGCTAGATCGGCGTCTACCGGAAATGTCTTCTCCCCGAGCACTCCAGTGTCAATTCCAACAATGACTAGATCGGCGTCTACTGGTGATTTGGGAACAAGAACATTTGAAGGTGTGGATTTTTTAAAGTCTTTTAGAATCCAAAAATCTTTTAAATTTTCCAGATTCCTTCAGTTCTTCCAAAGCTCAACAGCAGCCTATGTTTCCTCCTCCTGGCGTGCCCCTCGAAATTCCTCACTCTGATGTGGACTCTGTTCCTTCTTCTATCCAGTCTTCTGCCTGTTTGCTTAGTCGACTCGGAGCGCGAGAACGAGTTTGTAAATCCTGTCGTCGTGGAGGGCCGCAAAGCTTTTTTGGATGTCATCATACCAAATCCTGCCCAGGTCTCCTCGAGTATCCGCCTGAGATGATGAAGTTTATTGTCGACTGCGAGGCTATAACTGGCCACAGATTTCCTACTTTCTCCACAAAAAGGGCCATGGAAATCGCGGAGGAATGCGATGAAGAGGAACAATGTAAGCTGCAAAATTTTGACTTTTACATTCAAAATGATCCTTTACATTTTTAAGCGTCAAAGAACTCTGATGGTGATTGTAATCGACCTTTCTGCTGCTGTAGCCTACTTCTTGCTAGGCACTACGACTACCTCATTCCACTTGATACTCCTTCACGTGATGCTGTAACCGCAGATGATCGAAGCGCCAGGACAGCCAGCAAGTTGATATCATCTTCTGATGACTACTTTGGCCAGTCATCTGAAAACTTCAGTCTTGAGCCTCTTCTAGGTTCACTTGAGGGTAATTTCTTCTGAGTTTTTCTTCCCTCTAATCTTCCTCCAATTCAGATATCACTTCTACAAAGACTTGCCTTCAAGCTACCCATCAGAGGAATTACTTCTTGGACGAGGAGTGGGGTCTGGACTTTGTCTCTGTTGGTGCGTCGTGTGAAAGTATGAACACCATGGAGGAGCTTGATCCGGAAGAATGTAAAATTAAACGAATTCTCCTCTAAACACCTTCCTTCAAAATTTTTCAGGGCAATTGTTGGAATACTCTGCTAGACCCTTTGCCTTGTTAGACGACTTCTCCACTGGATCAGCATATAGCGACTCCTCTATTCGGGCTTATGTCCGTTCGCTTAGTCCACTCGAAGCGCGAGAAAAAGTGAGGAAGTTGGCATTGCAAGCCAGCAATGTGGATGACTTCTTCGAATTGATGTAAACACTAAATTTTCTGATTTTTTCCCCAAAATTTTTTCCTCTTTTTTTCCAGTCCAGACAACTTGCTCGACAACTTCTTCTCCGACTACAAAATGTTGGTGCAACATAAAATGTTGGAAGAGCAATGTGATAATATAGGGAAGAACTGATGAAACAGCCCAAAAAAGCTGATGATTGAAGCGAGAGACAATAAGAATGGATATGAATGGATGAGAATAATAATAAAATATAAAAATATTCTGTATAGGTGTTTAGGCTCTCCCCTATTCTTGATTCCCTCAAATATTCCCCCTCAACTCATTGTTCTATCACATAATTTTTATTGTAATCATAATCTCCTATTAATGCTTAGGATCTGTGTAAATTGTCCTCCTAATTTTGTGGATTATTAAAGTATGTATAAATATGTGTTTAAAAATTGAATCTTTGTCTTAATTAGATGCTCAAATAATTTTTAAAAATTTTTTATTCTCTTTTTAAAGAAAAAATTTTTTTACATGAATAAATAAAAGATTTTAAGTAAATGTTATAGTACAGATTTATGTATTGAAAAATAGGTAATTTTCTTTTAAAGTAAAATGCATAGAAAAAGGTGTTTAAATAGACGCCCAGAGAGAAAGAAAAATGGAGCCGTCCGAGACCGAAAATTTTCCAAGACCGAAAAAACTAAATAAAGTCTCGAGTCGAGACTCTAGACCAAGAATCTCGGACAGCTCCCGTAATTACTAGGTCGTTGCTGTAGAACTTCTCTTTTTCCTAAATCTGATCATTTTTAAATCTGACTCATTTCAAAAATCCCATAAATTTACAACGGCCTAGCCAATGTCACAAAAAAAACAAAATTTAAAATAATTTCAGTCACGCTTAGCAGATACAAGTTCGGTAGAATTTTCCTCAGTTACGTTGTTGTTATAAAATTTTGTCTTTGTCAAATTTGGGCGTCGCTCCTCATAAATGGAGGTTTTGTTTTCTAAATTTTTTTAAAAAAATTATTTGAAAAAATTAATAATTTTGAAATTTGAACATTTTTTGATTTGACCATTTCGAAAATTACCATTTTTTAGTTTGGCCATTTTTAACAAAAATAAAAAAATAAGCACCTTTAGAGTCGGAATCCTCCAATTCAATACTTGAAGAGTCCCACAAAACAGAAGAATTATTTTTATAATCCTTGGAAGGAGTGACTTCTTTGGTAAGCAGATGATGAAGAGACTTGAATTTAATTTAGAAAATTAATAAATTGGACACTAGAGTCTGAGAAAAAAAATTTTTTTAATTTCATTTACCAGCTGTCCATTTCCTTTCTCTTCAGATTCAGCCAGTTTATGTCTAGGTTTGTTTATAGTCGGAAAAGTAACTGGAGAATTTGTTGTTTTCTTTGAATCCAAAATAACTATGCCAACGTCGTGGGTTCTTGGCTGAAAATTTTTTTTAATTTTCAAAAAATTTTTTTATTTTTTAATGAAAAATATTATTGACATTTCGAATCTGTCCATTTTTAAATTGAAAAATTCTCCAGATTAATTTTTCATTTTGCCAATTAAAAAAATATTTTAAATTAACAAATTATAAACTCACAACAAATGTGTCAAATTCAGGTAGCTCCAAAGTCTCGCCTTTTGGAGTGTTGCAATAATGAAGAATTTTAATGTATGGATCAGGGTTGTTTGGCTGGGAAAATAAAAAATATTTAAAAAC
Source organism: Meloidogyne luci (assembly GCA_902706615.1). Lineage (NCBI taxonomy): Eukaryota > Metazoa > Nematoda > Chromadorea > Rhabditida > Meloidogynidae > Meloidogyne > Meloidogyne luci. The sequence goes on along the minus strand of CACSLI010000176.1, from coordinate 530,485 downwards.
CTTTTAATCAAAGGAAAAATCTCTTCGTGGTTAAGTGGTAGTGTGTTTGCCTGGGGGCAAAGGGTCGTGGGTTCGAACCCCTTTGCCTCCCACCATTTTTTTAAATTATTTAAATTTGTTTTTATCCTCCTAAACTCTTTATTTAAGTTTTCTAAAATATTTAAAAAATTTACCACCACTCCAGGAATCCAATCAAAGTCCTTCCCACACCCATCCAATTGAAAAGTGCCGTCTGGTTCAGTAAAAGTAATTCTTTGAAAAAAAATTTTTTTTTATTTTTTTTTAAATTTTTTTCTTTAAATTATAGTCAAACCTCACTATAAGATACTCTCAAAATTGGATACACCCTCTATTTAAGAGACGTTTTTTAAACATGGTTGGTCACTAGATAGGGGGAGCTGCCTAAACGATAACCTCTAATCGACACCTAATTATAAGGCACAATAAAATAGTCTCTCATAATGAGGGTATATAATATTAGGAGCACCTCTATTTAAGCGATACCTTCTATTTTAAGTACAACTAATTGATACATTAAAATATCGTCTCTTATGAGGGGACACCTCCATTTAGTATACCCCTCATTATAAGCTACGACAATTTTTAACCCTTTTAAGCTGGCATATAGCGAGGTTAGATTTTATATTTTTTATTTTTTACCCCATAAGATCATCGGGATCAACTACTTTAAGAACACCATAACCATCTCTATCGTAGGCTCTAACTTCCTTTAAAATTAAAAAAATTTTTTAAAATAATTCTGTTTAATGACACTCACAACATTAAATTGTTTAGAAGGGTCTTTATGGCATAAAATAGCTCCGCGAACCTTTAAAATTAAATTTTTAAAATTTTTGGGGTCAAAAAAATTTTTGAAAAATTTTCAAAATTTTCAAAAAAAATTTTTTTTTGAAGATTTCGGACCTACCCAAACACATTTTGACGCAGCTGACACTCTACTAATTTCCATCAACAAAACAAACAATAAATAGATGAACATATTCTTTAAATATTTAAATAATTTAACTTTAATTCTAAAAAATTTTTTTTATTTTTTATTTTAAAATTTTTCGTTATTTGGTCATTGTCCGCAAATCTAATCCGGAAATATTTTTAGAATAAAAATATATGTATATTTTTTATATCAACAGAAATTCTGATTTTTGTTAATCTAAATCAGAATTATTCTGTTTTTATTCTGAAAAAGCTTAAATAGCTAATTTCTGAATAAAACTTGCGGATTGTCCGCAAATAAATTAATTAGACGAAGAAAAAAAGAAAGAAACACGAGAAACGGGAGAAAAGGAGGAAATAAATTCTAAAGGAAATTAAAGACTCTAAGGGGGTTCAAATTAAATTAGTGACCAAGAAAAAATATTTTTTAAATGACCAAAAATAATTGCGGATTAAATTTGCGGACAATGACCATAAAATATTTTTTTTCAATTTAAAAATTTCTTAATTAAAAATCAATTTTAAACAGAAATTGATTTTTGCTTAAGAAAAAAATAGAAAGGTGAAAAACGATGAAAAAAAACTAGTTTAATATTTGTTGTGTAAAAAGTAGAAGAAGAAGCAAGTAAATAATATAAACGAGCGGTTTGGTGCCGCTTCGCGGCACCAAAACGCTCGTACAAAACCTCTCGATGTTACATTCAAAATGTCTTCCTTTGACGGACTATAGTCCCCAACATCACTCGTTGTCGGACTCTCGCCAACCCATTAACTGACTCGAACCAACAAAATTTATAACTTTAATCTCAGTTATCTTCCTTTGTCCCAAATCTTCCTTTGTCTTTATCTCATTCCATATTCCTCAGATAAGTCAATAAATTACGCTTAATCCCAGATAGACCCTTTATTCCCAAAATCCCAGATATCACTCTTTAGCTCCCAAATCTTCTGAAAACACTTGTAAGCACCCCCAAAACACAGAATAACCTTTTATCTCCAAAACTACCATATCTTTCGAAAACCTCATCCTCTTAAGCACCTCCCAAATCCTCTCAATTAATTAAACTTAACTCCAGGACGCCGCTGAGCGGCGTCCAAATGCTCGTTTTTATCCTCTTGTAAATGCTAAATTAAAAAAATATTATTCTATATCCTTTTATGTCTCCTTGCTATCTGTTAATTCACCCCATTTTCCCGGTTTCCATACTTATCTTAAAAAACAAACTATTTATATCTTTGTTGTTCTGCAGAACTCTCCCATTAGCTTTCAACCCCAATATATCCTTCTTATTCTCCTAAAACCCCTTGGTATTTTTATTATTCTCGCATTTTTCAATATCTGTGTTAATCATTCAAATCCCTCGATAATATATGGGAGTGGGAGTTCAAGAAAGATTTATAACCATTTATCTTTCTTGAACCCCATTCTTGCTTTATCTGTTAGATTTATCCTACTTTCGATAAATCCTACTTTCGATACCTCTTTATCCTACTTTCGATACTTCCTGATTTATTCTACTTTCGATAAAAACTATCCTTCTCGCCTAAATCCCCGATATTGTAGACCATAGTTGTCAGTTTCTAACTCGAAATACTCTTGATTCATTAAATCTTACTAACCCTCTTATTTTATAATCTTACTAACTCTCACATAATTTCTTGAAACCCCTGCATGCCTGTTTTCTCAAAATATCTCGCTTTTGCCTTTTTATCCATCTTTCCCCGATATCCCACAAAATCCCTGAATAAATAAATAATCCCATAAATCCTCCTTTATCATTCTTAATCAACCAAGCGCCATTTGCGTTCTTTATTCTGTAAGCATATTAATTCGCGATATTCCTTAACGTTAATCTCCCCTTATCATGCCCCATTATTCCTATGTTTTTAATAACTCAGACCTATCAAAAGATCCACTGATATCCATCCAGTTGACGTTCTCTTTCATCTATAACATTTACCACTCTTCAAATCATAGCTATCTTTCTTAATCACCTAAATCCTTTAATTTCCTTGTTCATAAATTGATAATCCTCTTTGCATGTTTAAAACCTTTTAACTAACCTGATCCCACTATATAAATCTTAATTTCATCAAATTCATGATATCCCTAGTAGCCCCAAAACTCCTCATGCTAACTCCTTTATACCTTTTTGACGATTACACACCCAAACGACGAAATCAATTTTGATCTTAACAATCTTTATGTCAACTTAATCTCCTAAAACAGCTTTCACTCTTGATGATTACTTAGTCTCTCAAAATCGATCTATTACAACTTTAACCCCACCATGTCGCCGTTATCCCTCTTAATCATCTCAAGATCCAGTTATCCATTTTTCAGCTCTCAAATATCTTAATTTACTCAAATTCCAAAAACCAATTGAACTTTAAATTTTCACCATCTTTGTTAGCCACCCTATACATTGCCTTTATTATCACTAATCACTGATATCCCTTTTTATACCAACAGAAACGCATATCATACAAAATTTCCCATCCTTGATATTTTTCTTAATTTCCGTGATTCCCCCAATATCAAAGTTAATCATTGCAAAATGATTAACAGTGATTTTTTCGTTAACCCTTTAAATTCTAAAAATCACCAATATTGCAAACCCCGGAATTCACTATATATCACTCTTAATTCCCACCAGGTCCCTCCCTCTCTTTGGTCCTCTCAATTTTTAACGTCTCTTTAACCCATAAAAATCACATATCCATTTTAATCTCTCAAATATTGGTATATTAGTTTCAGAACTAAAAAAATTCAGAACTAAAAATTTTGAGATTTTCTATCCTGATCCTTACCTCTTTACCCATTGACGGCCCTTGTCATTAACCATTTCAGACATAACCCACATGTTTTACCTGCTTTTTCATCCTTTAGTCTAATCTGATTAGTATCTTTTTTGCGATCTTAAGTCTTTGTCTTCCACTAAATTTCAGACCTTATTCACAAAATTAGAATTGTTTTACTCAAGATTTTTTCAAATCCGAAATTTCGTTATGGACAACTATCATTTTAATTTTATCTTAAATCTACTTGTTGAGCTGTTTGGATTTTTGTATTGAATCTTTAGTATTTTTTAAGTTAATTTATCTAATTTATCTTATTTACCCTTATTTAAGACAGATCTTCAACCCCCCCCCCCCTCTATGATATTCCTCCAAAAATTTATTTCTCTTTTTGTCCAAGATTATCTATTAATCCCTCAAACTCCTTGATTTTCCTCTTAATCAATTCAATTGTTTTTTTCACAACATAGATACACCAAAACCATGTTAAATACTAAAATTGTTAACACTATAAATCCAATCCATTGATGCCTTTTTAGCCAAACCCTTAGATTCAGCCATAGCTATTCTTTCAAACCCGAAATTACTTTCTGAACAAACATCATTTTAATTTTACTTAAACCCAACTTGTACAGATATTTAGATTTTTGTATGAATTGAATCTTTAGTGTGGCTAGCTGCTTGTACTTTTTACGCTGATTAGGTCTTTTGTAACTTTTAGGCTAGTTAGGCCTTTTGTAAATTTTAACAGTTTAGGCCTTTTGCACTTTTTAAGCTGATAGGGATTTTGTACACAGTTGTTGTGTAATTTACAAAAAATTGCCTGCCTGCGACTAAATGGCAGACGGCTGGTTATTTTTTGTTTACATTTTGTCTTTTCCAAAGAAAGAGAAAAACAACTTTTTTCTCAAGAAAGTTTATTTGATGCGAGGTAAATAATGGGCTGTACTTTAGTACGTGGGTGCAGGCTTTAAATTACAAATGTTATATCATTTGAAAGAGCTAGTCGAGCTGAGTCGAATGCCACCAAAATTAGCTCTAGGAAAAATTTTTGAACCGAGATACAGGCGATTGAAAATCGAAAAACCATAGGGGGGACCAAGCACTTTTTTGGGGTGAAAAATTCAAAAATGCAAATTATACCTCATTCGAAAGAGCTCGTCGAGCTGAGTCGAATGACACCAAAATCAACGAAATCCGACATGATTGGACAAAGTTATGATCTTTTCTTTTAGCTCCTTACCTATGGCATCTGTTGAGATTTTTGTTGCTACGGAGGCCCCAAATACGTCCAGAGCAAGGGATTTAGGAATAGGTTTATGTTACGAGCCCAGACCCATCGCCCGTAGACTCCCCGCGAGGCGCGTGCCGCAAAACCCCGCGCGAAGCGCGGGGTTTTGCACAAGCGCCTCGCCGACGCTCCATAGGTTTAGGTTCTTTGTTTTTTCTTGTTGTAACTTTGTCTAATCTTCTTCAATCACGGTGATTTTGGTGTCATTTGACTCAGCTCGTCGAGCTCTTTCGAATGAGGTATTATTTGTATAAAAAATTTTCTATTCCAAAAATCGCCCTTTTGGACCTTCGATTTTTAGGGGTCTATATCTCGGTTCATTCAAGTCGGATTCCGTTAATTTTGGTGTCATTCGACTCAGCTCGACGAGCTCTTTCGAATGAGGTATAATTTGCATTTTCGAATTTTTCACTCCAAAAAAGTGCTTGGTCCCCCCTATGGTTTTTCGATTTTCAATCGCCTGTATCTCGGTTCAAAAATTTTTCCTAGAGCTAATTTTGATGGCATTCGACTCAGCTCGACTAGCTCTTTCAAATGATATAACATTTGTAATTTAAAGCCTGCACCCACGTACTAAAGTGACCCCAAATAATGTAATTAAGATTAGAGAATGATTTTTTTGAACGTATTTTTTTGACTAAATTAGAGAAAGATTTTTTGTTTACTCTTATCCTTAATTGTTCTCATATTTTCGTTTCAAAAAATATTGTCTTTTCTTCATTAAAAAAGTCCTTTTAAAAATCAATAATCAAGTCTCCCAAAACTCATTTAATATATAAAGGGATTGGTTTATGCGGATTGATTGATTAATAAATATAGAGAGAATAGCTTTTGACTGATTTTTAAATTGTTATTTAACTAACTAATGCTGTTTTGGAATTTTAATTAATTACTTAAGGGATGACTCATGGAAAGAAAAAAAATAATAAAAATGACCACTAATATAAATAGGTCCATTAGAGTCTGGCCTACTTAAGGTTGACTGCTCTTATTAATCTAAATCACTTATCAGTCCACTCAAGATCAGTCTTTGTCAGTCACTTTTTTGTCGTTCTATTTGTTCTTAAAGGTCTCATTTAAAAAATATATTTATTTATTAGTCTTATCTACTTAGAAAATTTCTAGACAACCCTAAGACTCTTATGTCCTTTTAATCTCCTGGCTTTGTCCATGCGATGTTTTTTGACCATTTTTTCCATCCTTTTTTCCAATTTACTTAGAGCCTAATTAAACTTCTCTATTTACCTTCAAAGTCTTATCTTTGTGCACCTCATATTTTTTATACTAACTCCGTGACTCTAACGGTCCTCTGCAGGAGTAAAGAAGAGAGGAAAAATGAGAGAGAAAATTGGAAAAATTTCTTGTGATCGTAGAAATTTATTTTAAAAATTTTAAAAGTGATTTTTCACATACAACACAAAAAAGTTATTTGAAGCGGAACACACTCTCTCTCTCAATAATCATTCAGTGATCAGCTGTGCTATATTTTTTTAATGGAATTTTATTCATAGAAAATTTAAGACATCTTAAAAGATCAACAGGGGAGAATAAAAAATTTAAGTGGTGATCTTTTGGGTAGTCTCTTAGAAAGCATTCTTTTGACAAAGTTATTTTAGTTTATTAAAAAAAAGCTGACTAATTTTGCTGATTTATTTATCCATGACGTAATTAATCTCACAACCGACTTGTATGAAAAAAGCTTTAGATAGTCTAAAAACTAAGGATTGGAAAAAAAATCTTTTTTTGACTAGTCCAACTTTAAAAATCCTCCTTGTATTTACTTTAATATATGTATAATTCTCTCTTAATCTTATTGAATTGAGGATTCAAATCAAAGTTTAGGGATTATTATAAATATTTATATATAACTACCATTTATTCACTAATATTAGATCACTTGTTTTGATTCTACCCAGGTTTATAGTTTCGATTTTTTTGGGTTGCCCAACTTAAAAAATCCTCCTTATATTAACTTATTTAAAATAATACAAAGTTAAAGAAAAAATACATTCTTCAACCAGAAGAAAATTTTATTTTTTTGTTCATAATACCATAAAAAATAAATAAAATGGGGAGTAATTTTCATATAGTCAAATATTTAGAGAGTTCACATACTCACGCAAAAAAATAATAAAATTGTGTCCCCTCATTCCCCTCAAAAAATATTTTTAATTAATTCAATCAGAAATTGAAGAAGAATCAGTCGAGTCATCAACAAATTCTTTTGAAATTGGCTTTTTAATTGGACTTGAATTTTTAGCTGATGATTTTGTTGTTGATGGTTTAGTTGTTGATGGTTTTGAAGAAGAAGCCTTTGATGTTGCTTTTGCACTAGTTGAAGGTTCATCATCTTCATCATTGTTACTTTCTTCATCCGATTTTTGTTTTTTGTCTTTATAAATTTTCATTTCACGCTCATAGCGTTCCTTGTCTTCCTTAGCTTTTTGTTCATAAGGCTAGAGAGGAAAAAAAATTTTTTTGTAACAAAAACTCCCCTCTCCCATTCCTCACCTGTTTATCTTCAGCACTCATTTCTTTCCACATTTGACCAGCTCTAGTAGCAGTTTCAGCAATTGTATCACCCTCTTTTTTAATTTTTGAGCGATTTTCAGTTTGCCATAGAAAGAAGGCTGTCTAAAAAAATATTACAAATTTTATAGTTTGAAACTAAAAAATTGAAGAGGGTGCCTTTTTAATTTTTTCTTGTATATATTAGTGCTTATAATAAGAAATATTCCAAAAAATGAGTGTAAACTGTGTGTAAAGTAGGCTCAAATGTGTGGGGTAAGGTTGGCGGATCCGGATCCGAAAAAAAGGCAGGATATCCAGAAATTTTCGGTTCGGATCCCGGATATCCGAAGATTTCCAACTATCCACCAACCTTACAATTAATGTGGGGGCTGCAGGTTCGATATCTGCTCGGGATGTGATATTTTGATTAACTCCTATAAGCATCCTCTCTCCTAGGGTTACCGGGGAGAATTAACTCAAATCATTTTTTTAAATTTACCTGATTTCTTTTTGGAGCATTCGGATCTTTTTTCTTCTTCTTTTCCTTCTTATCATTTTTTTCTCCTCCTCCTTTTTTAGATACTTTCTCCTTTTTTTCCTTCCTTTCCTTTTTCTTCTTTTCACTCTTTTTTGATGTTTTTTCAGTTTCCCCTCCTCCATCCATTAAATCATCAGAAACAGAAGCAGCAGCACTACTATCATATTCCTCATCTGGTTCAGATCCAGAACCTTCAGACGATTCCTTTTCTTTTTCACGCTTTTTCAAATCTTTTTCCATATCATAATCCTCTGTTAGAAAAAATTTGATAGAAGAATTAAAAAAAGTTTTATGTGGGGAATCCCCCCCCCCCCTGGCTACGGGCCTGGTGGGGGGATGTTTTAATTAGAAGGTTTTATATTTTAGAAGGTTTTATTGTCCTATATTAAAAAGATAGACCAAAAATCTGACATAAAAAAAGATATAAACTCCCACGTAGGGTTGTCGGTCCACCGGACTGAAGAACTGATGATTTTTCGATTCGGTTAAACTGCTCGGTTTCGGAATCTGAAGACTTTCCAAGAACCAATAACTCTACTCCCAAGTCCAAACACTCCCAAGTCCAATCTTAGGGGTTTTTAAAAGTTTAAATAAATCTAAAAAAAATTTCTTTACCATCTTCAGAATCTGAATCAGAATTTGCAGCTCTTTCCCTAGCATCATCTTTCAATTTTTCTTTATATGGATCCAATTCTTCATCACTAGAAGCAGCAAATTTGTCTTCTTTATAAGATTTTTCACCCAAACGTTGAGCATTTCGAATTTTTAAACCTTTAGATTGGACATAATCAAACAATTTGTTATATTCTTCCCTAAAAAATTTTGAAAATTTAATTGATAAAAATATTATAAAAGAAAAGAGAACAATAAAAATTGGACATCAGAGAGGTATTGACCCTGCGACCTCCCAACAGTTATTGATATGAGCTTCCGCTCGCCATGTACAGATCAGGGATGCCACGAGTAACCCAAAACCCGACCCGACATTTTTCTCAACCCGTGACATCCTGGTACAGATGATGCATAGATTGACAATGAGCTACATTTTCTCTTATAAAATAGATCTTAGACCTTGACCTAGTAAGTTCGAATGCTAGACCATTAGCTATGGTGTATAGGGATGACACGGATGAAAAAAATCCGTGTTCGGGTAATCCATGAAAGAAATATTTTTTAAAGTAATCTCCCTCACAAATCCTAATAGAAATTTTTTCCCAAATTTTAAGACTAAATGGAAAGGACCAAACACATAAACAAACCACATCTCTTAACCCCTCCCAAAAAATCAATAAAAAAACCAACTTTCCAATATTACTAAAAGTAATAGATGTTCCACTTCTTTGTACAATTTCAAAATCAAAAGAGCGTGTAGAAACATCAGAACGAGCAAAATGAACATTATCAACCTCTTCAAACCGAATATATAATGCTGGTTTGTGGACATAAACAAATCCTTTTTCTAATGGATACAAAAATCCCATAGATTGACGAACGGCACAGGAAATTGCTGGAGTGCCCGAGGCTCTGAAAAAAAAATTTTTGAAAATTTTTAAAATTTAAAAAAAACCCTGTAAAATTTCCAGGAACAATAATTCGTGAATTAACCAAAACACGAAATAATTTGGCAATTATTTCATAAAGATATCCACGCATATGCATATCCAATTTGTTCTGGTATTGCTGGGCAAGTTGTTCTCTAGAAATTTTAATAAATTAGAATTCTTAAAAATTAAAATTGTTGAAATAGTGAATTTAATAGGCCCTTTAAGTTGACCAATAAAATGTGGAAAATTAAAAAAAAAGATTTTTTTAATTAAGGGTCAGGGTAATTAAGGGTCACTACAAAAAGTCATGAAAATAGGTTTGCAAATTAAAAATTTTTTGGGACTCGGCACATAAAAAAAACGGTTTTTTATCTATGGAATATCCCTCCCCGGAAATCTGCAGCAAAACCATTCTACAAGGTCTTGCAAATAATGTTCAAACTCGATAACGGAAATGAAAAACCTCAGAGTACATACAATTAGACTAAATTTTATAACCCCTTATCCCGGAACCGGACCAAAAACAGCTTAATTCACAATCCTCTTCCTCACCAGCCTAAAATCCTAACTATATTTAAATATAAATAAACAAACTCTGTCAAACACAAATCAAGTTCAATATGATCCTCCTTTGAAAATTCCAAAACGAGAAAAGGATATCTAGTTTGTCCCTGTCGAATTGGAGGATTTATGTGCAAAACAAAATACATATGTCTTCCATCTTTGTGTGAAAGTAAAAACATTCTCATAATTGTTTTTAGAGGTATTTTGTAGTCATAAGATTTTCCGTGGAAAGAAAGATGATTTGGAAAGACTTTGATTTCATAACGTCCACGAGGTGTTGCCAATAAAATATCTGGAAGTGTAACAATTGCTTGGTCTTTCTCACTTTCTACTTCGGCAAATCTCATTACTTCTTTACGGAATTCCTGAAAAATTAAAAAAAAATTTTGCGGATTAAACTTGCGGACAAAAATTTTGTCCGCAAATTTTTTACGGACAAAACAATTTTTTATAAAAAATGATAAACCTCAACAATATCCTGATCTTCATTTTCTGGATCTTGTGGAATATGAAAACGCATTTCAGTAAGTTGAACAGGAGATTCCTCATTTGCAATGAATTCAACAATAGCTTCAGACTTGGTTCCAACACAACGCATTACATTAGATAGAGGAACTTCAAAGGCTATTTTCTCGCCAATATTGAAAATCAGATTTTGTCCTTAATAATATTATATCAGTTAATTGTAGAGATCGAGTTTTGCCTAGATCAAGGCCTGGGTTTTTCCTGTACCCAGAGTCAGGCCCAGTCATTTTTTAGCCTTCCTATGTTTTTCCTGGACTACGGGCTCAAACCATAGATCAAACCAGGAACCCAGGAACATGGCCAAGCTTTTAAAAATCTCGATATCTAGTTAATTGTATAAAAATAACAATTAAGGGCAAAATATTCATTGGGAAAGGGAGACCTGTCTACTGCTATCAGTCTACCGCAGACCCAAAACATAATACCGATGTTGGTGCCAACCGAATCCTACATTCGCTTTATACAATAACTCAAATAGGCTGCGGCAGGGCAGGCCTGTCCAAATCAATAAAAAAATTTAAAGTAACCTTCAAATTCAGTCTCTCCATAATTCCACCCTTTCAATGAAAGGTCATTCCTCTTCAAAGAAGATTCGAGCTTTGAAGAAACAAAATTTGAAATTTTATCGAAATCCTTAAAATATTTTCTTTGAAATTAATTTCCTCAATAAAAATTACTTACACTTTCTTTCAACCCTCCAAAACGATGATGAACTCCTTGATTCGTTATAACCTTAATTCCAGGCTTGTTTCCCAACTTTTGCCAAGCAAATTGATCAATCTCTAGAGGGCTTATAGTCATCAATTTCCCCGTTGCTTTACTTTTAAATTGGACGCCTTGTTTAGAAAACTTCAAAAATCCGTCGTTCTGAAAATTTGGGAAAAAATTTTTGCGGACAAATTTTGCGGACTTTTAAAAATTTTTGCGGACACAATTTTAAAATTTGCGGACAAAAATATTCTCGAAAACACACAATGAAGCCAAGCTCCAAAAGACAAAAACATTTCCAAAAATAGGCCAACTAACTTCAAAAAAATGAAAAAAGCCCTCCTGAATCAACCAGTGTTTTTAAATAAATTAGGGAGAAATATCAACCTATCAAAAAAATTTTTTCGCCATTTATTGGAAACCAATCGACCCAATAAGATTTCAACCTCAAAAAATCAGAAAAAATATATAAATTAAAAAAAAATACCAAGCCTCCCATCTCTTCTTGAAAAACATTTGCAAATTCTATAGTGTCCGCCATTGAAGAAGAAAAATAAATTTATCAATAAAAATAACCTCGAATTAAACCTAACAAAAAATCTAAAAATTAAAAAAAAATTTTTGAAAACCCAAAACCAAAAAATCAATAAAACAAACGAAAATTATATTAGCGAATATATGGAAATGATTTATACAAATCCTAACAAGTTGGGACGCCATTAACGGCTTTATTACAATAAAAGGTATGAGTTGAGGGAATATTTATCAGGGAATCAAGAATAGGAGGGACTTGTCAAAAAAATTGGTGTTTTTCCCCAAAAAAATTGATTTTTCCAATTAATAAACGAAACGCCAAAAATAATTGCCTCAAAAATTTTCAAAAATTTTTTTTCTCAAAGTCCCAACAAAAACACCAATTTAAAGACCAGTATATTTTACCTAATCAAGGGCCTATAGAATATTTTTATATTTTATCAATCCACATCAATTCTTATTGCTTCTTCCCCCCTCAATCATCAGCTTTTTTGGGCCGTTTCATCAGTTCTTCCCTAATATTATCACATTGCTCTTCCAACATTTTATGTTGCACCAACATTTTGTAGTCGGAGAAGAAGTTGTCGAGCAAGTTGTCTGGACTGGAAAAAAAGGAAAAGGAAATTTTGGGGAAAAAAATCAGAAAATTTAGTGTTTACATCAATTCGAAGAAGTCATCCACATTGTTGGCTTGCAATGCCAATTTCCTCACTTTTTCTCGCGCTTCGAGTGGACTAAGCGAACTGACAGAAGACTGAATAGAAGAGGGAACAGTCTCCATATCTGAAAATTAAATTATTTTTGAAGAGTGAAATCCTTTAAAAAATTCACCTTCAAATGTACTTGTTCCCACGTCGCCAGTACATGTCGATCCAGTGAAGTCGTCTAATGAGGCAGAGGGCCTAACAGAGTATTCCAACAATTGCCCTTAAAAATTTTGAAGGTTTGGCTTTGAATGGTTTAAAAGTTTTTACATTTTTCCGGGTCAAGCTCTTCCATTGTATGAAATCTTTCCGACGACACACCAACAGACATAAAGTCCAGACCCCAGTCCTCATCCACGAAATACGACTCTTTCTGAATGGTAGTTTGAAGGCTCACTGTTTCTCTCGCTTCGGGAGGACTAAACAGAAAACTGACAGAAGACTGGATAGAAGAGGGAATAGACTCCATATCTGAAAAATTAAAATTTTTTTAAGGGCTTAAAATCTTCCGAAAATCCACACCTTCAAATGTGCTTGTCCCCAAATCACCAGTAGACGCAGATCTAGTTATTGTTGGAACTGACACTGGAGTGCTCGGGGATAGGACATTTCCGGTAGACGCCGACATAGTGAAGAAGTCGTCTAATGAGGCAAAGGGTCTAGCAGAGTATTCCAACAATTGCCCTGAAAAATTTTGAAAAGTTTGGCTTTGAATGATTTTTGAATGTTTAATTTTTACATTTTTCCGGACAAGCTCTTCCATGGTATTCATTGTATTCACACGTTCCCACGACCCAACAACATCAGCAACAGACACAGTGTCCCTACACGACTCCGTTTGCAAGAAGTACAACTCCTGAATGGTAGTTTGATGGCAAGTCTTTGTAGAATTGATATCTGAGAATTGGAGGAAAATTAGAGGGAAAGGATCCTTAAAGAATTCACCCTCAAGTGAACCTAGAAGAGGTTCAAGACTGAAGTTTTCAGATGTCTGGCCAAAGTAGTCATCAGAAGATGATGTCAAATTGCTGGCTGCTGCCTTGTCGCTTCGTCCTTTTGCTGTTACAACATCAAGTGAAGTAGGAGGGAGGTAGTCGTAGGACCTAACGGCAAGAAGTCGGTTAGAGCAAGCAGGACCATCACTGGCCTCATCGCAGTACCCAGACGCTTAAAAATGTTTTAAAAGATCATTTTGAATAACGAATTTTTACAGCTTACATAGTTCCTCACCATCGTGCTTCCCCACGGTTTCCAACTTGGACTTTGCTGAGAAAGTTGGATGTTTGTAGCCCATTATAGCATCTTGGTCGGCAAGTAATTTCATATACTCAGGAGAAAACTCAAAGAAGGCTTCGCAGGATTTTGTATGCTGACAGCCATAAGAGCAATTGTATTGCGAGCTTGGACGATCACACCACTCCTCCCTCGGAAATTTCTTCCTGTCGTTGAGAAGTTGAGGCGCGCTCCGCAGATGGACCCGATCAAGAATACCCCCTAAAAATAATAACGCTTTAAACATATTGGTTAGTGAATGGATCTTACATCCCAAACGCTTTAGACACTCCTCCCAAAAAGCCTCCCTCCTCTGGAAAAAGCTAAGCTGTTCTTTCTGCTCCTCCTTCTGCACAGGCTGAACTGGCACATCGTTCTGGTTCGCCCGATTGTCGAATCGTTGACGCAATTCCTGCATGACACTCGTCAGATCTTCTGTTGTCGTTTGCAGTTGTTGTTGCTTCGGGTCGAGCTCGGCAATATGTTGGTCAGAGCAAGCAGGTTGATCAATGGCCGTATCGCAGTACTTGGGCGCTTTAAAATGTTAAAGGATTAATAAATTCTAAGCTCGCTTACATTTCTCCTTATCATCAAGCTTCTCCATGGTTTCCCGCTTGGACTTGTTTTTCAAGAAATCCGGAGTTTCGGGATCCATTTTGACAGCAAGCTTCTTCAGTCTAGGAGAATACACGAAAAGGGACGGGCAGGATTTGGTATGCTGACGGCCATAAAAGCAATCAGGCCAAAGGAGAAATCTTTTTGAACAATCACACAACTTCCCCTCTGGAAATTTGTTCCAATGGTAGAGAAGTTCTGTCTCACTGCACATCTCGATATTGCAGAAAATATCCCCTAAAAATAAAAATTTAAACAGAATAGCTGGTGAATGTATCTCTTACATCCTAAACGCTTCTGACACTTCCGTCGAAAAGCATTCCTTCTCTGAAGATAGCTACGCTGTTTCTTCTGCTCCTTCTTCTGCACAGGCTGAACTGGCACATCGTCCGGGTTCGTCAGTTTGTCGAATCGTTGACGCAATTCCTGCATGACGCTCGCCATTTCCCCTGCTGCCTTTTCCGGTTGTTGCTTTGGAGTGCAGCAGTTGTGTGTTGGAGACGACATTGTAGTTTAGTCCTGTTGATGAGTGGCGTGGTTAGAGGCAAATGAAGATATTGAACCTTTGAATAAACTTGCTTTTATAGCCCCTACGTTTCTTTACTGGAAATTTCGCAGTTCCTTCTTGTGAATATACTATAAAAGACCCCCAACATGTATTCATTTCCAACACCTCTACAAAACAATCATCACAACTCTTCAAACATCTACATCGTCTACACAAACAACTCTTCATGCTCTGCCTTCTTCCAATGGACCTCGACACCGGACCCTGGACCAGAAAGTCGTCAACGCTGTGCTCTCTGCTGCTGCTGCTCACCATCGCCACACTTGCAGTTCCCGGACAGGTCAAAGGCGAAGAAGTCGGATTCGGCAAGCACACAAAGGATGGAAACGACCAAGTGACGCTCGCCGACTACACCATAATTGCCAACAGGACGAACTTCGACTTTGCTGATGGTAACTTCAGGAAGCTGTATCCGGACGCCTGCGATGTTACAGTCGGAGACAAATACATGTGAGGACTTTTTTATTCTTTTCGGAGCTAATTGTAACTAAAGTTTTATTTTATTTCAGCGAGCTTCGGTACAACAAAGGCAGCAAAGGATGCACTGTGGATCTGCTCAGCACCAACGCGGCGAACATCAACAAGATCAAGTTCAAAACCGGAGTGCGAAGTGGCGCAGAAGGAGGACTCAACGATTGCCTTGATGAAACTAACGACTTCGAGAATAGCTATAACAACACGTGAGTTTTTGAGTTTGTCGATTTTAATTAGCTTATTAATTGACTTGGCTTTTTAAATAAAATTTTTTAGTTTGCCTTTCGCCTACAGCGTAAACAATACGGTCATGGAAAAGCTCAACACCGGCCCGTATACGGATACAAAGAACTGCAACAAACCAGATAGGTGTAAAGGATTTCATGGAAACTGCATGCAGAATACATCACTTCAAGTCTCATGGAGCAGATTGGATGGCAAGGTCTATGCTCACACACATTTAAGTAAGCTCACACATTTAAATAAGTTCAATATACGCACAAAATATTTTAGTTGGTGAGGATCAACACAAGGGCGGCCTTAGGTGGGACGGAACGAGCGAGAGTGACAGTGCGACCTTCAATCTGGAGATAAACAATAGCGACGGATTCAACCTGGATGGAAGGTCCTTCAATCTTTTGAGTGATGCCGCCTGCCTTCCAAAGAAAGACCCCCTCTTCAAACCCGAAACATGGAAAATAACGGATGGAAATCACAACGACAAACATCTGCTTGTATTCAGCCTGCTTCGCCAAACCTCTTCTCGCATATTCAAGGAGTATAAGCTCACAGATGATCATCCGAACGGGCCGAAGTGTGAACTCTTCGTTCAATTTGTAAGTTTCTATCCATTTTGTAAGACCTTTCTAATAATTTTTCCTAGGATGCAAACTACTACAAGATGCTCGTTGTCAACATTCCAACGACAACGCCACCGACTACTTCAACTACCACTGAGGATCCACCAACGGAAACAGAACCGCCTGAAACGTCAACAGATCCCTCTAGTCCTTCATCGACAACTTTGACTACGACCGACAACAGCTTCTCTTCCACCACAACGACATCTCGAACAACAACGAGTCCACAGCAGCAGGAGGATTGTGGCCGAGGTCTCTACATTGCAATTGGCATTGCTGTTGGCCTCTTTGTCGGGATCGTCATTGCAGTTTTAGGCTGGTTCTGGATGAGGGACAAGGCAGAAAAGGATAAGAAAAAGTGGAAGCAGGACGCCGAACGCGCAGAAGACAAACGTCTGCGTGCACTGTACGAGGCTGAGAAGAAGCTCAAAGGCAAAAAGGCCCTCGGGACATTTGATGAGTGGAAAAAGAATGTGAGTTTAAAACATTCATTTCTTAATCAACCTTCTTTTCCCATTTTTTCAGAGAAAGGAGAGCGATGAAACGACTGCGTTCGAGATGGGTTCAGTCGACGACTTGTGCGCTGTAATCTGGAAGAAAGTGGAGAAAGATCACGCCAAAGCCAAGATGCAGTTCCTTGTAGACCAGTTCGAGAAGCATAGGGACAAAGAGGTCTACGATCGCGAATATGAGCCGGAAAAGACTATAAAGGGATATGATGCCGTTGGGCGTTACCAGGATTGGAAAATGGTGAGAAAAAAATATTTTTTTAATGTCAACTATTCATTTTTATATTTCAGAGGAGGAACATCTATCCGTTCGAAGTGATCGATGGAACGTCAACTGCGCTTGAATATGGGAGGGGAAAGAAGGCATATGATAAGCCGTTTCTTCCCGGGGCCGTTGATGAGTCGATTCCAGAAACTGAATAGGGAGGAGTTTGGGCCCGGAAGTTGTGTGAAGGTGACGCTTGAGAGATATAAAAATGTGTGATTATCTATATATTGTTCCTTTGCTATGTCCCCCTATATATATATATTGTTCACATTGTTCCCCCCATATATTGTTCTCTCATTGTATGTATTGTATATTTCTTGTTGTTTGTATTGTATTTGAATTGTTGTATTCAATTGTATTTTTGTGTTGTAAATAAATTGTTGTGTTTGTGTTGTTTTTTATAGACTCGGAAGATTAGGAAATACCCCTTATTTTAGTTAGCTCTAAACTGAACACAAAAATCCGCCCGATTTGAAAAGAGATCTAACTAGGGTCTCCGATCCTCTACAATCCATTCCCTGGCATGCGCGTTTCCGAAAAGTTTCCAGTGCTTGGAAGCTCGTACCAAAATTCGTACTCGGACTTAGGCACGAAATACGAGTACGAGCAAAAAATAGGCTGGTACGAGTACGAGGTCAAAATTAGGATCCCCGATCCTCGACAATCCATTCCCTCAACATACCCGTTTTCCGAAAAGTTCCCGATGAGTCGAGACAACCCCTAAACCTAACAATAAGTGTATTCTAAAAGACATTTTAGGCTTCCAAAGAAAGACTTGGAATTTTATACAATCCCTAAGGTTGGAAAATAGATAAAAAGATATTTGTTCATTTTTAGTTTATTTTGACTTTTGTTATTTTTCCAATTTCCAAAATTATTTTTTTGTGAATTTTCCCTTCATTTTAGAACGTGGTGGAAGAAATATTTTGTAAACTTAAACATTATTATAACCAATTAAAGCACTCTAAATATACTTGTATAGCTTGCGCAACGAAAATCACCAAAAATATTTTCAACGGAAATCCCGCTGTGGAAAATAAAACCCTTCTTAATGGCCAAAGTTTTTGTTTAAAAAATAATGGAACAATAGGTGTTGAAAAAATATTTGTATGGAAGGTTTAGGTAAACAAACAAAACTAACTAAATAACTCTTAATAAAAATTCATCCGGAAAGGTGTGAAAACACATTAGTGTATATAAGCTTTGTTTATTTTTCCTATTTCTTTTCTTTTCCGGAAAGGTTGGATAAATTTTGAATAATATTGGAGGGAGTGTATTTTATTGGGTAAACCTAAACTGACTTAATACGCAACTGAGTCCCGGCCCTATAACTTTTGAAAGATTTGACACTTGTTAATGATATTGGTACTATTCGATAGAGAATTGAATAGGCTACAAGATACCAAAAAATTAAAATTTTTGATCAACTGGTAAAAAAGTTGTGATCGATAACGTTCCAAAAAATCACATTTTTTCTGAAAATATTTGAAATTTAGACCAAAAAACTTTCTATCAATCAGTCAATAATTGTGATTTTTTGGTATATTGTAGTGTATTCAATTCTCTATAAATTAGTGCCAAGAAAATTAAAAAGTAACAATCCCTTATTGAGTTATAGGAAAAAGAGTAACCAACCCTAAAAATGTTTGCTTCATATTTCACTATAAAAACCGGAAATGAAATTATTTATTTTCTTTTCCGGAAAAGATTGGAATAGAATTTAAATAACATTTAATAGGCGTTGAAAATACTTATTTTCTTTTCCGGAAAAGGTTGGAATAATATTTAAAAAACATTTACTAGGTATACATATTTCTCATATAAAAACCGGAGAGTTTATTTTTCTTTTTCTTTCCGGAAATTATATTTAAAAATAATTTTTAAGAAATAAAAAAAATATTTTCAAACCCCTTTTTCCTTTATTTTAAAAAGCCTTGTTGACTCCAATTAATCTTTTCAAGTTTAATAATTTTTTCAGGTCAAAAAAGGCAATCTCTTCGACTTAATTTTTGTAACAATTCTCTTGACCCCACACAACTTTCGCGCAAACAAACAAACAGAAAAAAAAATAATTTTTTACTTAAAGCTTAATTTTATTTTCTTGAGAGGTAGAGGGAAAAGAACTCCCCTCGCGCACTCCCCTTAATTTTTTTTCTTTTTTATTTTTCTATTTAAGGAGGGGGAACAGTTGACTGTAGAAAAGGAAGGAGAGAGTGGTAAGGTAGAGGAATTTGTTCTCTCGACAAGAAAAAAAAATTTTTTTTATTAAGAGAGGAAGGAACGGAGGAAAGTAACCAACCTTAAAAATGTTTGTTTTTGGATAACAAAAATAAATAAAAAAAATAATTTTTTTTTCTTGGTCAAGAGTATTTTCCTTCTTCTCTAACAAATAAGGTAAGTAAGGTAAACAATGAAATTTTCTTCCCGTTCACTTCCTTTTTTTTCTCATTCACTTTAAATTTACTAAACCCCTCTATTTTTGTCTTCCATTCACACGATTTTTAATGAAAAAAAGTAATTTTAACAAATAAAAATTTTTGTGACAAAATGGGCAATTTTTGCCTTAGTGGCGAAATGGCAAAAAATTTTGTTTCAAATAAATCAAGGTTTTTGAGGAAATTTTGAAAAAAAATTTATTCAAAAATAATAAAGTAAAAGCTATATATTTTTCAAAAGGTATGAGATGTGAAATTTAAAAAGGCAACAAAACGCCAAAAAAAATTTTTTTTAATTTTTTTCGAAAAATTTTTTGAAATTTTGAAAAATTTTTTTTTCAATTTTTTCGAAAAAAATTTTTTGAAATTTTGAAAAAAAATTTTTTTTGACGTTAAAAAAAAATTTTTGGAATTTACATTTGGACAAAAAAAATAAAAAAAAATTTTTTTAAGTAAAATCAAAAAAAAATTGTACATAAATAAAATTGTCAATTTGCGGCTCCATTTTTATTTAATAATAAAATTTGATTTGGAATATTATTAACACCTCCAATAGAAGAAATATTTGTTGTATTATTATTACTCCTGTCTTCTCCTGATAAATTTTTATTTTGTTGTAATACTTCATTTTTAATTCCCAACATTACGCCAAAACGAAGAAAAAGGCCTTGAAAAAAATTTTTTTTATTAACAAGAAAGTAGGAAAGAAATGAGATAAATGAGAGGTCTTTCAAATTATCTCTAGACATGGAACTGAAAATGATTGTGAGATAATTGGGATAAGTCCCAGAGTTGTGGGATAAGTCACAGATCATGTTATATCCCAGGGAAAAGTCCCAGGTTATATTACAGCTATCCCCTTTTTTATATGAGACAAGATTCTAGTGGACCTTTTGGAAGTTTGACTTATCCCAGCTTCAAAACAAGTGAGAGGGTCTTTCAAATTATCCTAGCCTTGGAACTGAAAACTGTGAGATAATTGGGATAAGTCTCAGATTCGTGGGGAGAGGGGGGGGGGAAGTCCCAGGGAAAAATCCCAGGTTATATTACAGTTATCCCATAAACCTTTCCCAATTATCCCCCACACTCTCTAGCTTATCCCAGCTTTTTTTTAATTAATTTTTTACTTCGAATCCGTTCAAGTTCAGTACGTGTCTCAACCAATTCTCTTTCTTTTTCTATTAAACGTTGTTTTTCTAATAAACAATTTTGGCAATTAAAAGAAGACGAAAATTGGTGTTGGGGAGGGAAATTAAAATGTTGTTGTTGAGTTGAATTAAATTGTTCAGAAATTATTGAATTTGGGGGAAAATCGGTTGAAGTAGTTGAGGAACATGCTGAAGATGCTGAAGAGGAGCATAATGAAGAGGAGGAGGAAGGGCATATTACTGGTGATGTTTTTTGAGGGCTAAAAGTAAGAAGAAAGGTGTGATAAGCTAAAGGGAGTAGTAAAAATACGAGCTCTCTCCCAGTTATCCCGATTGGAATGAAAGGAAGGTATAAGATGGGAGACTTTCAAGCCTCAATTCTACTCAAGGTTTTCCCGAATAAACGACCAACTCCAAGTCATCCCCAATTCCAAATCATCCCATTCATATACCCCAAGTTCTGAGTTATCCCAAATTTGTGAGTAATAAGATAGTCCAATTACTATGCTATTTCATAGTCCAATTACTATGAAATAGCTAGTTCAGAAAGTGTGTGTCTACTCTGAATTATCCCTCCAACTTCCAGTTTATCCCATATATTTCCCTAGTTATCCCACTCTTACACATCCCAAGCTCTAAAATTTATGTGTGATAGCAAGTCTCTTATAACCACAAAAACCTCTGTATAACAACTCCTAAAATTTAAATATTTACCTAGCAGAAGAAAAATAGGCATCAGCAGCCAATAATTGTAAAATTGGGTATTTAGACAAATCATTTAAATTATCAAAAATAGGTAGAAGAGGAGGAGGAGGTTTTGGAGGGTTTTCTTCAATTTTTATTAATTCTTCATTTTTATTTTCTTTTAAATGCATTAATGTCCGATGGTAAATATAGGCACCCTAAAATTTGAAAAAAAATTTTGTGAGACTCTAGTGTACACATTTGAATTTTAAAGGATTAGGAATAGATTAGAGAGCAGTTAAAAAGATAGCTCTAATATACCTAGGTCTCTCCCAAATCTCTTCACGGATTATCTTGCAATTTTTAAATTTTCGTATACGAGCCCCCAATTCGTCCCAGTGACTAAAAATCCCCATTTCGTCCCATTGAATAAAAATCCCCAATTCGTCCCATTGAACAAAAAACCCTAATTCTCCCTCTGACTAAAAACCCCAATTGGTCCCAGTGACTAAAAACCCTAATTCGTCCCATTGAATAAAAATCCCCAATTCGTCACACTGACTAAAAATCACCAATTCGTCCCATTGAATAAAAAACCCCAATTAGTCACACTGACTAAAAACCCCCCAATTCGTCCCACTGAATAAAAATCCCCAATTCGTCCCACTGAGTAAAAACCCTAATTCGTCTCACCCTAATTCGTCCCACCCCAAAAATTAAAACAAAATTCTCACTTGATTAGTAAACTTTTGTGGGCACAAATTGCAAGAGAAAATAGGTTGTTGTAATTGCTCATTATTTTGATTATTAATTATTCCATTACAATTTAAAAAAGCAGAAAATAAATTTTTATTATTTTGTTGCTGTTTTTGTATTGCTAATAAATAATTTAAACGATTTAAATTTAATTGTTGTTGTAAGGGGGGTAATTGTTGTTGGTGGGGTATTGGTGGTATATTAATTGATGGGGAAGGTTGGTAAATTATTGGAGAGGAAGTTGGAGGTTTTGAATTAATTGGAGATGAAGATATCGAGACGTTTAAAGCCTTTAAATGGAAAGGAAAAAAAATTAAATTTAAAATGGAAATTTTTGGTTGGGCTGACGGTTAATTTCGAAACTATCTGGAGCCAATAAAACAATCAAGTGAGACATAAAAAATGTGAAATTTTGTACTGATATGGTTTGCTACGTTCCTTAAAAATTTTAAAAAATTTTTTGCTCCCTAAAGACTACTCGGACATTTTTTAGTAAATTAGTAAATACACAAACACAAATTCAGGAAAGAACGTTATATAATATATAGCCTATTAAAGATGGCTATAACTAAAGTTGAAGAGATTTTGTGTAGCTCAGACGTCATGGTCGAGAAAGTTGGATATTTATGACTAAATCTAGCTTCGACGCCGGCTTCAGACAAAAGTGGATTCAAGCGATAGTGGATACTTTCTGCTCCTTATTCAGCACAGGCTGAACTGGCACATCGTCCGGGTTCGTCGGTTTGTCGAATCGTTGACGCAATTCCTGTATGACATTCGCCAGTTCCCCTGCTGTCGTTTGCGGTTGTTGTTGCTTTGGGTGACAGCAGTTGTGTGTTGGAGACGACATTGTAGTTTAGTCCTGTCGATGACTGGTGTGGTTAAAGGCAAAAGAAGATAATGAACATTTCACTAAAACTGCTTTTATAACCTCCATCTCTTAGTTGGTAATTTCGGTTTTCGTTCATGATAATATACTATAAAAGCCCCCACATTTCATCCATACCCCACCAGCTCTACAAAACAATCATCGCAACTCATCCAACGTCTACATCGTCTACTGCAACTCTACATGCTCATCCGCTGCCTTCTTCCAATGGACCTCAACACCGGACCAGTCGCCAAAAAGTCGTCAACGCTGTGCTCTCTGCTGCTGCTGCTCACCATCGCCGCACTTGCAGTTCCCGGACAGGTCAACAGCGAAGAAGTCGGACTTGGCAAGCACACAAAGGATGGAGAAAATGTGACGCTCGCCGGCAGAATCATAACTTCCGACAAGGCGGACCTCAACTTTACTAGTTGTCGCTTCAAGGAGCTGTATCCGGACGCCTGCGATGTTTCAATCGAAAACGGCTACATGTGAGGACTTTTTTTATTCCTTTTTAAAGCTAACCGTAATTAATGTTTTTTCTTATTTAAGCGAGTTTCGGTACAACTATGGCAGCAAAGGATGCACTATGGACCTGCTCAGCAAGAACGCAGCGAACAACAACAAGATCAAGTTCACGACCGGAGTGCGAAACCTAAAAGGAAGGGATCTCAGCAACTGCCTTGAAGAAGGTCGCAGCTTTGAGAAAAGCTATAACAACACGTGAGTTTTTATTTTCTTGTTCGAAGTGGAGTTAATTTACGTTAATTAATTATGTTTATTTTTATAGCCTGCCTTTCGTCTACAGCGTCAACAACAAGGTCATCGAAAAGTTCAACAACCGGCAGTTCGCTTCTGGTGCAGAGTGTAAAGATGAGACAGAATGCAGAAAAATTGGTGGAAGCTGCATGCCGAGTACATCACTTCAAGTCTCATGGACCAGATCGGGAAACAACGTCTACGCTCACACACAGCTAAGTAAGATGCCTGTTTGTTTTTAGTTTAGCTCTAATTATTTTTTAGTTGGAGAAGCCAAGGGACCAGTCTTTAGTCAGCCCAAGATGCGTGTAGGTGAGAATATGACCCTGGGCTTGGTGATAAGTACTGCGAGCGAATTCACGATGGAGTATGCGGTGAACGAGTCATTCAAGGCTTGGGATGGGGTCGTCTGCGTTCCAGAGTCAACTCCTCTCTTCGCGCCCGAAACATGGACCATCACGGATTGGGAGCATAAGGACGAACAGCTGCTCGTCTTCAGCCTGCTTCGACAGAATGCTGCTTATACGTACAAAGGAAAGAACTTGACAGAGCCTCCAAAAGGACCACATTGTGAACTCTTCGTCCGCTTTGTGAGTTTCTTTAAATTTTTTGTATGACCTGTCTAATATATTTTTGTAACCTTTTTCAGAGTACATCCGACTACAGCCTGCTCTTTGTCGACAACTCTCCGACAACGACGCAACCGACTACGACTACTGTAACGACCACAGCAGCGAAAACATCAGAGACGACTGGAACGACAACATCTTCAGCGACAACTCCGCATACGACCGCTAACAACTTCACTTCCATCAGAACGACATCTCAATGCGCGACAAAGTGCCCGGAACAGCGGGAGGAGTGTGGCGGAGCTCCCTACCTTGCGATTGGCATTGCTGCTGCTGCTGGCCTCGTTGTCGGGATCGTCATTGCAGTTTTGGTCTGGCTCTGGATGAAGAACAAGGCAGGAAAGGATACGAAAAATGGAGGGAAGCAGGACGCCGAACGTGCAGAAGAAGATCGTCTGCTGGCACTGTACAAGGCCGAGGAGAAGACCAAAGGCAAGAAGGCTGTCGGGACATTTGCTGCATGGAAAAAGAATGTGAGTTTAAAAATTTAAGATCATACATTAATCAAATTCGTTTTTCCCATTTTTACAGAGAAAGGGGAGCGAAACGAAGACTGCGGGGGAGCTGTCTTCTATCGACGACTTGATCGCTGCAATCTGGAAGAAAGTGGAGAAGAAAAAGGCCATGGACAAGATGCAGTACCTTGTGGATCAGTTCGAGAAGCAGAAGGAAAAAGAACTCTTCGAGCGGGAATACAAGCCGGAACTGAAAAAGAAGGGACTTGCAGCTGTCGGGTCTTTCGAGGAGTGGAAAAAGGTGAAATTTTAAATATTTTTTCTCTCTGAATCTCAGCTAATCCTCCCAATTTTTTGATTTTTCAGAACAAGAACATTGCGGCGAGGTTCACCTTGGACGACGGGACAAGGACGGCGATTGAATACGAGCAGCCAAAGGTCATCGAGAAGATCGTCGAGGTTGAGAGGGTCATCATTGAGAAGGCTGAGGAGTGGACAATCGAGGAGAACCCGACAATTGAGGAGCAGGAGAGACTGGCGGAGATAAAGGCGGCGAATAGAGGCGCTGTGGACGGTGTTGAGGTTCCAATGTCTGAGGAGGAGCAGGAGGTTGATGAGAGGTGGATTCCGCCGTCGGAACCGAATAATAACCCGAAAGAGGTGGAATGGTTGTGATAAATTTGTGTCACCATATATTGTTCTCTCATTGTATGTATTGTATATTTCTTGTTGTTTGTATTGTATTTGAATTGTTGTATTCAATTGTATTTTTGTGTGTGTAAATAAATTGTTGTTTAGTTGTGTTGTTTATTTGATTCGATAAATTAGGGATGCTTCCATTTAGTCCAAATTTTCCTTGTTAAATAGGTTCTCCCCAGACAAACTTGTAACCATTTAATATGGGTATAGATTAGGAAAGGGCTATAAAAATAGACAAAAATGAAGGCCGTTTTTTTGAGTAAACCTTAAAAAATATGAAAAAAATTTCCCTGAGTAAGAGGCCGCCACTTAAACTTGAATAAGCTTGAATTTGAATAGCCCGAGTCTTTATTTGATTGTTTTATTGCGTCGTGTCCGTACGCACTAGGGACACATGGTCCCTACAGACTACTTAAAATTTCTTTCTAAAATTCATAAAATATATATGCCAGATTCACTACTTTCTCTCTTTTTAAGGTTAAAATAAAAATTTTTTAAATTCAAAAATTCTTTTAAAAATAG
The DNA here is from genome assembly GCA_902706615.1 of Meloidogyne luci. Lineage (NCBI taxonomy): Eukaryota > Metazoa > Nematoda > Chromadorea > Rhabditida > Meloidogynidae > Meloidogyne > Meloidogyne luci. Next base: position 504,292 of record CACSLI010000176.1, on the reverse strand, counting down.
TAAAAACTCACTTGGTCATTTCCCCCATTTGTCTCATTTTTCTTCATAAATTCATTATACTGTTCATTATTGCTTTCCTCCTCATTTTTAAAGGTTAACGAAGGCTTTTTAAGTTGAATTTCATTTTCTTCAATATTTGTAGAGTTATTAAAAAAAGGTTCTCTACGCTTGGAGGGCCTTCAAAAGAAAATTAAAAAAAAATTTTTTTTGAAAATTTAAAATTTTTTTAATTTCCCACACCTTTTATTCCTTCTAATAATATTTGCTGACGATCTTTTACAATTTAAAACATGTCCCTCAAGCTCAACTTCTTGTTGAAAACACTTTGAGCATCTCCCACAGACAAAACTTCGGTCTGTATGAATTTTTAAGTGGCGATTTAAATCTTTAAAAAATTTCAAATTTTTAAAGGAAAATTTTAAAAAATTACCAAATTTAAAAATAAAAGTTTTTGAACATAAAGAACATTTATGAGGTCTTCCACCTTTGTGTATCATTAAATGTTGTGTTAAATGACCTTTTTGGAAAAATGCCTGAAAAAAAGAAATTTAAAGGAATACAAAAATAATTTAATTTTATTTGTAACGTGTGTGGCCGAGTTGGTAGTGTTACCGACTTGGTTGGGGGTGGGTCAGGGTTCGGTATCGTTTGGGGTATTTTCAGATTTAATATTTTTATTGTTCATTTAAGTTGTATTTTATTCACTCAAGAGGCGTTTTACTTGAAAAAAATATTTTTTTTCAAAATTTTTGGAAGCCCTAGGAATTAATTTCTTTATGCAACCAAAAATAATTTAATAAATACAGTAATTTCTTTCTCTACCTTTCCACAACTAGGGCAAACATGCGAACGTTCTCCAGTATGCCACATTGTATGTTTTTTTAATAATTGTCTTGTGCCAAATTCTTTGCCACATTTTTCTAAAAAATTAAAAAAATTTTTAAATTATTTAAAAATGTTTTGTTGATAAAAGGGACATTTGAGTAGGAGATATGAAAAACATAAATCGTTATAACTTTTGAATCAAAAGTCCAAATCTCACGAAATTGATTTCATTCGATAGAGCAGAAAATTTGCTATAAAACATAGAAAATCGAAAAAATTAAAGTTCAAGGAAAAGCGGTTAAAGTCGAAAAACCAACATTTTTAAACAATTTTTGGAGATTTTAGAATTATAACTTAATTAAATAATTTAATTAAATTTTGATTTAAATTTCGATTTATAGCAAATTCAATTCTCTATCGACTGACACCAAAATCATCCAAAAATATCAATCCCCTCAAAAGTTATGGCCAAAAATATTAACCCTACTTACCCACTTTTCTCATACTCAACTGTCCCCCAACAAATAAATAAACTTGTCTCTTACCACATTGATGAGGTTGTTCTCCCGAATGAACACGCAAATGTGTTGCCAATTCTCTTTTAACAGAAAATAAAGCCCCACATTGATTACAACAATATTGGGGTCTATCTCTATGGGTGTTTGTATTGTGTAATTCTAAATGTTCTCGGCTTGTAAAGGTTTTGCCCCCAGGGCATTTTTTGCAGGTTAAATCGGCCAATTTATTTATTATTGTTAAATTGTTTTGTGGAGGTTGAGGAATAGAAAAGGCGCTAGAGGGAGAGGTTGATAAATTGGAAGAATTTAAAAGGTGTTGTTGTTGTTCGATTTCTGATTGGTCAAAGACGGTTTCTGGTTGTTGAATGATTTGTTGCTTAAAATAAAAATAAATTAAGCTTTATTTATTTTGTTAGAAAAAGTTGTAAAAATACAAGTTTTAAAATTAAATGTTTTAATTTTTTTTACTAGCCACCTTTCTAGAAAATGACGATTCAGTTCCGGCCCTATAACTCGATAATGGATGGACCGTTTTTAATGATTTTGGTAACATTCGATAGAGAATTAAATTTGCTATAAGACATTAAGTAAAGGAGAATTTTAACAAAAGCGAACGAAAAAAAATCAGGGATTTTAAAGTTGAAAACCCTTAAAAATGTCATTTTTCTGTCCATAACTTTTTTAATTAGCCATCTAAAATTTTATTTTTAATTCGATTAAGTAGTAAATTTAATTCTCTATCGAAAAGTGCCAAAATTTTTAAAATAGGTCCACCCGTTCTTAAGTTATGAAGCTGGAACTGAGACGCACTCAATACCCTGTTATCATTAGTTCCCCTACACATTTCAGAATAAAGAAAAAATAAGAAGAAAAATTCTGATTTTCTGATTCTGATTTTTCAAATAATTCTGATTTTCTGACTTTTTTCTGACCTTGTTCTGATTTTTATATTTCCCAAAAAAAATATTTTTTAACCCACCTCTTTTTCATTATTCTCTTCAATCTTTACATTTTCCTTCATTTTCAACTTATTTTCATTCCCCTGATGTTCATCACGCATATGTTGATCCAACAATTCCATAGAATGAAAAGATGTACGTGGACATAAATTACATAAATAGGCACAGCAATAATTAGTATTTAATTGTAAAGGAAGTGGAGAAGAAATTGTTGTTGTTGTCTCTGTTGTCTCAGTTTCTGCCTCCATTAAAAAATTATTTTTTTCCTATAAAATATTTTTAAGCATTTAAATTAAATTTTAAATATAGTAAATATTTAATAAATAGCAACGGAGTCTATATACAAACTTATTCACGAAATTGGAATGTTGGGAGTGATTGGGAATAATAGCTGAAATAATGTCCCTCTTCCAAATAATTACCCCCTCCAGCTAGAGGTTGAAACAATAATTACTTTGGATAATTATTTTGCAAATATGGTAACTGGTAAAAAAGAAATCTTGGGATATACATATTGGGGATATTATGAGCTCATATTCCATCCAAATATCAAGCCCCTTATAAAAAAGGATGGTTTTGTGCAGGAAAAAATAAATAGGAAAATAAGTCGGTAATTCTTCGGTTTTCGCCCCCCTTCTTTTTCTGACCATTTTTACATCCTTCCTTCCCTTTCTCCCTTATTTTTCATGAGTAACTAGTCGAGCTTGTCGAATGACACCAAAATCTAAAAATCCGACCTGATTTGACAGAGATACAGACCCCTGGAAATTTGTAAACCATAGGGGCGATTTTTTGGAATAAAAAAAGTTCATGCAAATGATAGCTCATTCGAAAGAGCTCGTCGTGTTGAGTCGAATGACACCAAAATTACAGTGATTGGCCAAGTTTTGACAAAGTTATGACATAAGTCGCCGACTCCGATAGGTCTACTTAATGTCATAACTTTGTCAAATCTTGTCCAATCACGTTGATTTTGGTGTCATTCGACTCAACACGACGAGCTCTTTCGAATGAGCTATTACTTGTATAAATTTTCGTCCTTATGGTTTTTAGCCCCTATGATTTTTCAATATTTAGGGCTCTGTATCTCGGTCAAATCAAGTCCGATTTTTCTGATTTTGGTGTCATTCGACACAGATCGACGAGTTCTATAACTTAAGATTGACTGACCATTTTTTAATACTTTGAGGAAGGAAAAAGAGGGGGGGGGGGCGAAAACCGAAGAATTACCAATAAGTCTGTAAATATTGAAAAAAATTTAACTTAAAATTTTTTAAGTAATTTTGGTTTCTCTTAAATTTCTTTAAAAATTTATTTTTTGCCGATTTTCTTGTAAAATCGCTTTGTGTTAAATCACTCCTTCCCCAGTCAGGGCATGTTTATAGCATCAAAAAAAGTATAAGGGGGAAGGCCGGTAGTGCTTGGATATATAAAGCAAATTAAAAAAGGCCAATGCTTGTTTTGAAAAAGGCGAGAAAAAAAAGTGAAAAATTAGAAAGGGGGGTGTTGGGATAAAATGTCACTTTCCCTCTTTTTCTCTCTCTCTGCTTCCCTCTTTGTATATTAGCTAATAATAAATTTATTTTTAATAAAAAGAGACTGGCAGTGGCGATCAAGCGTCATGATCTCTCCATTGCTGGTTGTTGTTGTTGTGTTTGGTAGTGTTCGCCACACATGGATCGAGACTTAGCACTGGGAGGTAGTGACAAGTACCATAATTTTTAAAGTTTGAGGGAAAGGGGTTGGAGAGAGAGATGAGAGAGAGGGTTTGAGGAATGACCACAAAATAAAAAGAGGAAAGTTTCCAGGATTTGTTAGGGTTGTTAAAAGGATGGAGAGTAGGGGGAAGGGGAAGGATATGGAGAAAGGGGAGAAGAAGAAAGAGGGGGAGCCAAAAGATCGAGGTATTGAAAAGCACGCTATAAAGGTCTGAGTAGAAGGAATCGAGTCCGCTTGACTCGGGTTAAATCACTCGGTGTTATGGCTGAGGGAAGAGGATGGAGGCAAAGAAGGGTTGCCCCTCGAGTCAAGTACAAACTCGGTGTTTTGGTTGAGGGAAGGGGTTGGAGTGAAAGAAAGCTTGCCATCGCCACCCAAGCGTATTCAAACCCGGTTTTTCAAGCTCTATAGACTCGAACTATAAATAACAAAAGGATGTGGATATGGGTAATAATGTAGTTTTAAGAGTCCCGGTTTACTGTAAGGGATAAGAGGGAACAAAGTTTTACATCCCTCATGAACCCTTATTAAATCCCTTATTAAACCCCTCTTTGGTACTTTTTTTCGATCTACTGGGAAACGCCCTGATGGAAGGACAGCTGGCCGAGTTAGCTATATGGCTTGACAAAAGTTTGAGAGAGGAGAATTGATGGGGGAATGGACAACGGCCATTTTTTTACCCTTAAAAATGACAGGATAAATATAAAAAATGAATGGATCATCGGTTTAAAAAAATGGAAAGGGACGGCGACAGGAACGGCCAGGCCAAAAACACAAGCATTTTTATTGGTGAAAAAAACGAAGGAAGAAAATGTGTCCAAATGCCATCGGCCACACAAGCAATTGGTAGACCCTAAAATAATGTTAACGGATTTTATGACGCTTTTAAAACCCCCCTTATATCCCTGGTCAGTATTAGCTTGTAGAGAGATCGTATAATTCTCTTGAAGGCATAAAAGACAAGAAAAACGAATTAAGGTCTGGAAAAATTAAAAATCAAGGGTTAAGGAAGGTGGTAAGGGAAAGGAACACTTTTTAGACTCTAATAGACCCTAAAATAATGTTAACGGATTTAAGGAAGTTGATAAAGAAGGGAACAATTTTCAGACTCTAATGGACCCTAAAAATTAGAGGTCGGTAAAATCGCATCCCGGGATCCCGAAACGGGATTCAGTTTAAAAATTTTGTACGGGACGGGATCCCACGGGATTAATCCCGCAAATCCTGGTAATCCCGTTTTTCGCTGAAAACCCGGGATTCCGGGACGGGATCCCGTAAAATCCCGTGCGAGGACCGTCCCGTGCCGAGCTGTACTAAAAATGATTTTTACTAGAGGTAAGGGAGTAGATAAGGGAAAGACAGAATTTTCAGACTCTAACAGCTCCAAATAAAAAATTCTAGATTTCTAGTTGAATTTTAATTAAATTTAGAATACTCAGAAAAATGCCAAGAGAAAAATTAATTAAATAAGAATGAAAGGCAACAAGCAGAAAAAATGGTAAAAGAATAGAGAGGAGGGAAAATGCTTGAAAACTCCGCCCAAAAAAGAATGGACTTCTACTCAAGGAAATGGGCGGACGTTAACAAACAATGAATGGACTAACTAAAAACATAACAAGATACCATACATGGACAAACAAAAAATTAAAGAGGAAAGAAAGAAAAATTGGAACAAAACATGCAACAATAGAGAAGATACTCAAAATAAGGACGTTTCGGCGCGGGCTCATAAAACAGTCAATAATAGAGCTAGGAACCTGAAATTTTGTATAGTGGTACTTTAGAGTCTCTATTAGTTTAGTTAAAAATTTTGTAATTTTAGGTTACGTATTTCGAAAGTTATGGATTTCGAAACGGTTATGGTCTAATAAAAAATTTAAAAAATCAAAGGGAGGACATTTCGGCGCGGACTTATAAAACAGCTAATAGGTGAACCTAGAAACTTAAAATTTCCTGGAGCTGTCCTCATGAGTCTCAACTAGTTTATTCTAAAATTTCGTAATTTTAGGTTTAGTATAACGAAAGTTATGGATTTTTAAAGATTGCAGACTTGATAAAAAATTTAAAAAAAGTGCAAGGATATCCGTTTTAAAAATATTTTTCTTTTTAAAAAATCTTTAAATAGAAACACACAAACAAGCATTTTTAAAAAAATTTTTTATTATTTTTAAATTATCTGCACTTTTCTTTTCACTATTTTTAAAATTTGTTCTTTAACCTTAAAGCTTGTTAACAAAATAAAAATGCTTGAAGCTTGAGAGTTAGTTACTACAAACAATTAAATATCTACACTATTTATTTTTATTTTTATTTAAGACATTAAGTCAAATAAAAATCATTAGAGTCCTTTAAAATGAAGAAAAAATTAATCAAAAAAAATATCTCAAATTAAGAAAATTTTTAAAATATAAAAATAACCACCAACCCCATTAGAGTCCCTAAAAATAAATTTCTCACACATTCCAGACCTTTTAGTTATCCTAACATGATAAAGACACCATTTTTCATCTTTGAGATATTCAAATAAATTAACAGATATCCCATGTTTCAAAGTATGGAAGGAGAAGGGTAAAGAGGGGGATAACCTAAAAGACGAAAAAATAAGAAAAATTTATTTTTCAAAATTGGGACAAAATGTCCTCTCAGTGATTAAATGAAAATGACTTTAATAAAAAATAAGCTAAACAGAAAAATAAAACATTAAATTAATTAATACGTTTAAAGTGTGTTTTGAAAGCTTAAAAGTAACAAAAAAAATAAAACACAAAAATCAGAAAGTTTGGAGGTGATAAAAGTATGGTAGACACAATTTTAAGATATTTTGGACGTCAGAAAGAAGACTTTCTTTGGAAAAAAAATTTTTTTGGAAGAAGAAATTAATTAATTAATTTTCTCTTTAGACAGGTGACAAAAAATCCCATAAAATTTATTTTTGGGATTTTCTGTCATTTTGGGATTTTTTGTCATTTTGGGATTTTTTGTCATTTTTAACAGAAAGATCACTGATCAAAAAAATTAAATTTAGGAGGGAATTTAATTATGTTTTAATTTAATTTTGGATGGAAAAAATTTATAAAAAAAATTTTTTTAGGTAAAGAATGAAGAAAGAAAAAAGTTTCCCCTCCTTTTTTTGCTCTCTGTGCTCTAGTGATGTTCGGGAGTGAAAAAAAGCCGAGAGTCGAGAGCCGAGACCGAGACCGGGAATCGACCCCGAGACCGAGTCTCGGGTCGAGACCGAGAGTCGAGACCGAGAGTCGAGACGAGAGATTAGGTGGGTTATCACTTGATATACCTCCTAATCCCCAAAAATCCATATATATCCTTCATAATCCTCCAAATCCCTTGAATCACCAAATCCTCATATAACTTTACTCCTTCTAAACCAACCCGAACGATTTTCTTTATCCCCCGATGCCAAGCACAAGTCCCTTTATGTTTATTTTAATCCTTAAATTTCCAAATATCCCTCTTAACTTGAATCCACCTCTATATCCTTTCATATCCCCATAAGCCTCCGATATTCGACAACACCATTGATGCGATAATTCTTGCATTTTGGAAGGGTTTGGAGTCATAAATCCTCCAACCATTTTCTGCGCCGCAGGCAAAAATTTTGAGAAGTTTGGAGGCCAAGAGCCAGATTTCTTTCATTTTCTGCGCGGAAGCTGAGATTTTGAGCTTATAGGGTGGATTTAAGCGCCGCAGGCGCTTAAATCCTACATTTAAATTTAAAACTAAATTTTAATGTAAAAACTACATTTAAATTTTTAACGTTTTTTCAAGTTTAAAAAATTAAAAAAATATGTTTACATATTTAAAATCAATGATTAAAAGCATTCATTTTAGAAGAGAAGTATTTTTCAGATTATTTCCATGCCTAGAGTCGAACCCCCTCCTATCAAAATATCTAAGTGTGCAAAGTCAGTCACCCTAACCACTCAACCATCGACCAACAAAAGGAAAATGGAAAAAATATAAATATTTCTTTCCCTTTTCCTTAAAAAAATAAATGTCAAAGTACGCAAGGTACGAGTAAAATTCAAAAAATTTCCGTCATTAGGGGTGTAAATTTAGTCTCGTTTTCCGAGACTAAAACACCGAGACCGAGACCGAGACCGAGAGGTCAAAAAACCCGGGAAATTTCCCGACTCGGGAACCGAGACCGAGAGTCTCGAACATCACTACTGTGCTCTGATCAAATGTTTGTTGGCTGCTTTTGCTTTACTTTCCCGTGTGAATCACACGCTTTTTGTGATCAAGTGCCAGCTAAAAAATTTTTTTTTGGAATTATTACCTAATTAAATTTTTTATAGCCTACTAAATACTAGAACATTAAAGGGTACATTAGAGTCTGAAATTTTAAAAGTATGTAAGTTTGAGTATTCAGGTTTGTGTCTGGATAAGAAAATATATGTATCTCCTAAGCTGGATTAAGAACACTCCTAAGCCGGGAAAACTGATAAATTGTGATATGTGAGAAATTGGGATAAGAAGGCATGGACAATAGAAACTGAGAAAATGATGGGATAAGAAGGAGAGAGGTAAGATAGAAAAGGATAGGAAAGGAATTCAGAAGGGTGGGATAACTAGGGGCTTGGGAGAGATAAGATAAAGGCTTTAAAATTGGATAAATAGAGCATGGGATCATACAAATGTGATAATTCGAATAAATTAAATAGCTGGGATAAGTAAGAGATCGAGTTAAATTGGGAAGGAAATTGAGAGAGAGAGTGAGAGGGAGAGTGAGAGAGGGAGAGAGGGCGAGAGAGAGGGAGAGAGTGAAAGATACAGTTCAAAATGAGATTCTGTTACGAAATACTTTGCCGTTTTATTGCCTAATTTAGCCCTGCTCCCAAAAAGAACAAAAAATCATGATTTCTAGTTTTTGTATTTTTCAGACTCTAAAAGCCCCTAATTCAATCATTTGTTGCTTTATTTGTTTTCTTTTGTTTATTTCTTTTTTTAGCTGTTCGTTTTTAGTAAAGGAATGGATAAATGGAAGAAAGGAAAGGATTGATCACATCCACTAAAACTAATCATTCTCCCCTGTTCATTCTTTTCATTCCAATCTATTTTCTATTTTCATCCATTCTATAACCTATTAATAAACTTTATTAATTGTTTTGTCTTTTTGTTTTTCTCTAACTTTCAAATAAACTTGGCTTTGTAAATAAAACTCTCCCATACTTGATAAATACCACATTTTGCCAAGAAGACTAAAAATTTACATTTTGTCAATAAAGCTTTGTTGACAAAATGTCAGTTTTAAGCTTTATTGGCAAAATGTGGAATTGGTCAAATATAGATAGGAGAACAAAATTTTCTCTAATACTCTCTTATTTTTCCCTTATCTCTAATAAATAAACTTTGTTTTCTTTCTTCTCTGCAAAAAATGTTTTGTCCCAGCTTACAACAAAAGTTTCTTCTTCCCCTAATTATTTTTAAAGGACCAATACACAATAAAAAAAAGCTTAAAAATGGCATGGCAACAAATCAACTTTAAAAGAATGCAATAAAAAAAGGACAAAAATAAAAATAGGTGTAAATGAAGGATTAAATGTTCTCTTTTTTTGTTGTTGATTGGGCTAAAAAAGTGTTCGATTGTTTGTTAAATTCTTGCAAAAATTAAAAATTGGTTTTTGACCTTTTTATTGGAGTTTGGGATAAAATGAAAAACGAGTCAAGTGAATGACGGCAATTGAGAAGGAAGAGTACCGTATTCTCTCTAATTGTATGCCTCCTCAAGTTGATAACCCTCCTACTCCATTTGATGCTCCCTCTCCTCTCATCTAACAGAATTCCTCCCTCTTGGAAGGTGATTGAAAAATGAAATCCTCGGGTATTCTATTAGAGGAAATACGGTAGCTTGAGACTTGTAAAGTTTTCATAAATTTTTCCCCAAAATTCCATTTTTTTCAAACTCCCAGGAATATTTTGGAGCTCAATTGGCCTAGCGTCAACTAGAACTTGAAAAATCAACGGATAAACTATCCAAACTTGACATATCTCAAAATTAAAAAATAAAGTAAAAACAGAAAATAAGAACCAAATTGTTATGTTTTTTTAAACTAAAAAAATTATGTAAAAAAGCTTCAACTCTTTGTTGGCCACCATATAAAAACATGACTGACTGTGAAAATGAGTCATTGGCTACCTTTTATGTTAGCCCCTTTTTTACTCTTTGGAATTTATCAAGCAGTAAAAATGGGTAAATTATACAGAAAAATATTAGTAAAAAATGGGGAAATATAGGGGTGGGATGAAATGTCCAAAAAGTGGGATTAAATGTCCCTTCAAATTATTTTCTTGATCTCGACTGTTAATTAAAATAAGGAAAGTGTTTTATAAAGAAATAAAGAGGGAAAGGAGGTGATATGTGAAAGTAAGGCTCTCCTTTCTAAACAAACGATAAATGGGAAAAAAATTCAAAAAATTTTTCAAAAAATTTTCAAAATAAAAAAAAAATTTGAAATTAGGACATTTGATCCCACTTTTTGAACACACAATTTTTAAAGGTTCTTTGAAAAATTTTCTTTGAAATTTCAAAAAAAAATTTTTTCCGAATAAAAAAATACAATAAAAAAATAAAGTGTCCCTAGCCCAACAAAACAACACAAGGCCAAAAATTTAAACAACAACAAAAAAATACAGAAAAAAGGAAAAAATTTTAATGATTTGGCCGAAGCTTTTCTTTCTTCCCCTTTTTCCCCTTTTTATTTTTACACACATTTATTTATTTATTATTTAGAGTGTTAATTTATGCGTGTTTGTCGCTTCCTCTAAAATTTTTTTTCCATTTTTCATACTTGTCTTTAAATATTTTTTTTGTTGGACACAATCCGTTTTTTTGTTATTTTGCTTTAAAAAAATTTTTTTTTCTCCTTTCTTAAGAATGAGCGACACATTCACATTTTTCATAGCGCGTCTTCTGCCCCTCTTATTTTTATGTAAAACTAAAAGGGGGAATATTACGGTCAGAAAACGAAGATCTTTTACAACATATAAATTTTTACAATTTTACAAGCCTTGCAAATACATTTTTATTTTTTCGTTTGGGTAAGCCCCCATATATTTTTTCATTTTGTCAGTATTGAATAACTAAAAGCTTTGAGTTATCCCAGGAAGATAGCACAAATTATGGAGATGTATCAAGCAGAGGTGGGTCGGAATTCCGATTTCCGGCGTTTTTCCCCTCCGATTTCCGAAAATAAATTTTGATTTCCGATTTCCGACTTTTGAGCCAGTTCCGATTCCCGACACCTCTGATTGTTCTGAAGCATTAAATATGAAAAATCTTTGAATTATCCCCACTTTCTCAGATATCCAAATTCGCTTAGTTATACTAGGGAATGATTAGGAGTGTCTGAATTAATTTTTAGATTTATTAAAATGTTGGCAAGCGCATGTGGGTATACTGTAGAGGAGACACTAGAGTAATGGGAAATATTTGCATTTTACAATGTACGAAAGGAAACATGTTTTAGAAATCAGAAAAAAATCAGAATTTAAAAAAAATCAGAATTTCGAAAATTCAGAAAAATCAGAATCAGAAAAAAATCAGAAAAACACCAGAAACCCCCAGAAAAATACTTAGAATTTACCAGCTGGCACCAAAAACAAGCTCTCAATCACTTTTTATATATTTTCGTTTTATGTTTTGATTCTATACTATTATATTGTCTAGACAATCAAGGAGAAAAAGAATTATTAAAAACATATAAAAATATTGTAATGCTTAGTAACATTTTCTCCCCCCGAAACTTTTCACGTTAAGAAAACATTTAATAAATGTAAACAGATCGAGTTAATGTAAAAAATAAGGAATGGACAGAAGGAAGGGGGATCATTTAAAAAAACAAAAACAAAAATCACGGGAAAATCAAGAGGAGAAGGGAAAGAGAGGGGAGAGGGGAGAAGTAGCCGCCTATAAAAGCCCCTTTAAGGCAAGCAAGGCTATTGGGGAAAGAGGCAGGAAAGTGCTAAAAGGGAAAAAATATTTTTTTTCATGAAAAGTGATTAGAAAAGAAGATGTGAGTTTGTTTTGGCAAAAGCCCAAAATAAATTTTTCTGAAAAAAAAAAGAAAAATTAGCTTTGTGGGATGAAATGTCACACACACACATACCAATAAATAGACTTCGAGGGGCACGAGTATGTCAGGGAAAATAAAAATTGTTGTCTGATCATTTGTGATTAAATAGAGAAAAATGAGATAAATTGAGAGAATAAAGAGAAAATTAAAAATGAGAGAATGAGTAATTGGGGGGAAGGTGGCTTTTGATCAGCTTCTGTGGGTAAAGGAATGGGAAATTAGACAAAAGAATTATTTAATTAGTAATTGTGTGATTTTAAATCATGTGAAAATTAAAAAAGGGAAAAAATTTAAATTAAAAGAATTTCTGAAATTTGGGAAGGAATTCCAGCAGAGAGTATAAAAACACTATATAAATTCAAGTTTAATTAAGTTTTTAAGTTTAAGCTTAAGGTTTGGGAAAGATCAAGTTTGTAAAAATCAAGTTTTAAGAAAGTCAAGTTTATTAAAAATTAAGTGTGCAATTATCAAGTTGTAAAACTTAAGTTTTCAAAAAGTTAAGATTGTAAAATAAATTAAAGTTTAATTAAGTTTTAAGTTTAAGCTTAAGTTTGAAAAAAGTAACTTTAAAAAATCAAGTTTATCTGAAGTTTAAGCTTAAAATTAATTCAAGTTTTAAAAGCCTGTTTGGGGACGAACTCAAGTTTAATAAAAAAAAATCAAGTTTGTAATTATTAAGTTCGAGAAACTTAAGTTTTGGAAAAGTCAAGTTTGCGAAAAAATTTTAATAAAAAATATATAATCACTCTTAAGAAAAGCCAAGTTTTAAGATTGTGAACGCATGCTTTTTATTATAATGATTTTTACTTAAATTTTAAAAAAGATGGGGAAGAAAAATATTTAACGTTTGACATCCCCTCTTATATTTATTTATTTATTTATTATTTTGTGTTCAAAAAGCTTTTTCTTCAATTCTTTTATTGTTTGCGCAGCAAGTGCTTGATTTTTCATTTTCCGCCTTTTACCTTTCTTCTCTCCACAAGTCTGTTCCGAAAAACAGATGGAAAAGAGAGAGAATCATTTTAACGATTTAAAAAGGTTCTCAGGTTGCTCTAGGAATTATTTTTTTCTCTAAAAAATATTTTTTTCTTCTTTTTTCTTTCATTCTCGCGCAGTCAAATCCCCCTTAGTTTTAAGCCTTAAAACAAATGCTCAAGAGTCTTTTAACCTTCGACACCGACAAAAAAAATAAAATAAAAAAAATAAAGTTAAGAGATGATCGGGATGGCATGGAAAAATAAAAGAAAAAAAATGAGGAAATCAAACAAAAAAATTTAGGCAAACAAATTATGTGATATAGACAAAAAATGATGATTTTTTGGGGAATAAAAATTAATTAAATAAATAGAAAAATAAGAAAATGCTTAAAAATAAAAAGCCAAAGAGCAAGTAAATAATTTTTAAATGTTGATTTTATAACTGTCTGATCTCGTTATAAGATGCATCATTTGGGGGCTGGAAAAATCGTAGCTTATAATGAGATGTTGATTAAATAGAAGGTATCGCTTAAATAGAGGTGTACTTTAAATAGAGGTACTTCTTATATTAGATACCGCTCAGTATAAGAGACTATTATATTGTACCTTATAATGGGGTGTATCTTAAATAGAAGGTATCCCTAAGGTATGATGTTAATTAGAGGGAATCCCCTAGGAAGTACCCATACTTAGTGGCCAACTAAAAAATCTGCTGACTATATTTTAAATAATGCAAGTGAATTTAAAAAATATTTGTGGTAGAGTGTGATTTTTGTATTTAATTTTAATTGTATTTATTCACATTCCTTTAATGATACTGCACGTTTTTTCAATTCACGCGGCATTTTTAAAAGAATTTGGTTAGTCATACAAGTCGAATGAAAGGGGATTTGAAGAGAATTTACAATTAAAAAAAATTTTTTTATTGAGAAAAGGTAAAAGCCTTATGGTCATTGTTTTATGGACCAATTAAAGTTACTTAAATACTAACAAAAAATCTTTGAGTCATATGATCGCGCAGGTCCAGAAAATTAAAAAAAAATTTTTAATCGATTAAATCAATAATGAAAAAATTTATAAAATTAAAAAAATGGTCAATTTCTAAAATACAGCAACGGTAGATTTATGGATATGAATTGGGGGAGAGTGTGTTTATTACTCAACTACCACGCCCCTTAAAACAAAATTTTTTTTCTTCGCCAGACGCGCATTTTCCTTATTCGTTGAAAAATACACTCATTCAATTTTTGTAGGTTCACTCTTTAGATCCTTAAAAATAAAGGAGGGGGCGCTTGGGATGAAATGTCTTACAGGAAAACCGCCTTTAAAAAATTTTTTTGATCCTAGTCTTTACGTCTTTTAATTATGTAATTGAATAAATACATACATATTGATAGTTATGTGAATCAGAAATCAGAAAGCTAGGGTTGTCGGTTCTTGGAAAATCTTCGGATTTCCGGAACCGACCCGATATCCGAACCGAAAAATTATCGGTTCTTCGGTTCGGTTCGGTCCAGAACCGACAACCCTACTCCCAGCCTTTCAAATACATAATGCAAAAATGAAAACGATTTGTAGATGGTGGTTAAAGAACAATGCATTGGAGGGCACTCAGGATCAATTCCCATTATTTTTTTGCCATTTTCTGGGTGATTTCTTATAGGCTATAGGGAACGCATTTTCTTTTCAACATATTTCATACAAAATTTAATTCTCTACCCATCGTAATTTATTTTGTTTCAAGAAGCTCACCTATTAGGGAGTTGTAGTCTGGCACTGAAACGTCCTGTTTTGAGTGGGTGAAAAAAATTTTTTAGAAATTTTTTTGAAATTTCTCATCAAAACACTTGAAACTTTCCCTAAATATTTTATTTACATACTTCTGGTCATCACTTTTCAATTTCTTTCAGTTTTTCCCCTTCACTCCCTTAAACAATTTGTTAATCCATTCCCTAGCAAGCAAGTATAAAAACACATGGATATATACAAAATAAATAAAAAAATTTTAAAAGAAAAAAGGAATCAGGGGGGTAATAGAGAAAGGAGAATATTTAGAAAGGAAAATATAAAAATAAATTTTTTTTGTGAGCCAGAAGTCCAAAAAAAAATTTTTTTTTGAAATGAGACAAATAAACAAAAGGAAGAGTGGTTAAACTACTAAATAACCAATTTTAGAGCTCTTCATTGGGAAGAATTTTTTTCTTTTTTTACACAAAATTTATGGCCATAAAGACATAAATAAAGTGAGAAAATGAATGAATCAGAAAAAAAAACTTGTAAAATTTATTGGATTTATTCAAAATAATTTTTGGGAGAAGAGTAATACGAAGGGAACAATGGGTAGTGTGAAGGGTACAGTAGGTAGGGTGTAAGGTACATGTCATTCGCCAAATCTCTTAAGCATTCCAAATTTTGTTATGCCAAAATTTGTTTAATTGATCGGATCTAATGCTTTAGGGGTATACTGGAAGGATGTAACGCCATTTCATCAATGATGAATTTTCTTAAAGTTTGTTAACCTTCATCAATGATTAAGTGATAACAAAACTCTCAAGCTTATACTACATAATTCCAAAATTCTTCAAGTATTGATAGACCATATTTAAAATGGCCGATATTCACAAATATAACGAGCTTCCAGATATCCCGACTTGTAACTCTGCTAAAAATTCATCTAAATGATTGTAAAATGAAAATAAACTTGACTAACAGTTTCATTACTTTTATTCATTGACTGACATGAACTATAGCAAAAATAAAATACAAGTTTACATACTTGAAAAGGGTTCAATAAAAGGTTCTTAAACTATAGACAAAAGGTTTCCCTTTAGATTGAGGGCGAACTTTCAAAAATTAATAATCACACATTTTTTACTACCCAATTTACAATAACAACACAAAATGTTAGTAGAAAATGAACGAACAAGAAAGAAAATTTCAAAAAAATTTTATCAATTTTATTCATGTGCACACATATATTTATTTGACATATCCTCTATAGGTATATCCCTTCAATATATTCCTTCAATATATTCCTTTTTTATGACAAAAAATAATCATCATTCTCATCATCCAATTTTTCATTTTCACAATCAGTTTCACTACTTTTATTCATTTCCTCTTTATGTTGCTTTTGTTGTTGTTCCTCTTCCCACATTTTTTGACATACAAGTTGACGATAATCGAAGAATAAGTTGTTTAGAATTTGTTCAGAGCTTGAAAAAATTTTAATAAAAAATAAAAATTATTTTTCGAACCATTCCTGAGGAAATGAACATTCAATCAGTTGTAGAAATGTGTTCATATTGCAAGCTTCAACGGCACAATTTCGGAATTCTTGCTGCGTACTGTATAGGTTGTATTCTGGCATTAATCTGGGCACCTAATATTTAAAAGTTGGTTAATTACCAAGTTTTTAATTTTTAAGTTTGCAAACTTAAGTTTCGTTTCAAGTTATTAAGTTTGTCTTCAGAATTTCAAGTTCAAACTCGAACGTTTTTTAAGTTTATAAACTTAAGTTTCCCTTAAAACTTTTTTTCAAGTTTATTAAGTTTGTCTACGAATTTCAAGTTCAAACTTGAATTTTTTTAAGTTTGCAAACTTAAGTTTCCCTTAAAACTTTTTTTCAAGTTTATTAAGTTTATCATTTCAGAATTTCAAGTTCAAACTTGATTCGCATAAACTTGAATATTTTTCAAGTTTGTAAACTTAAGCTTCGTTTCAAGTTTATTTAATATGTAGAATCTACCACCTTTTCTTCAGAGACTGCATCAGAGTAATACATTTCCGACGAATTTGACGACAGTTCGTTTGTTGCCATAAAATACTCATCTTGTGAAGACGACTCGTCTTTGTGTTGTGAAGATCTTGGCACTTCGGTTACATTAGACTCTTGAATATTCTCAGGATTAAGTCGCATATTTGACTGTTTGAATGAAACAACACGAACAGTTTTTCCAACAAGCGAGAAAGCTGTTGAGGCAGAAGATGTAGAGAAGCTGACATTGCTTTCCTCTGAATAAGACGAATACGAAACAGATTCGGAGCAATCAGATTGATCTAAAAATTGTTGGGGAATTTTCAATTTAATCAGCTTAAAAACACACCATAACTACCCCAACTACGAGTAGAATAGAAAGAGCCATCCTCCTCTTCGCCACAAGATGAAGACACGTCTGCATCATTTGAATAACTACTCGAATAGTTGTTATTGGTTGTCCCGTTCTCTTCGTCCTCATATTCACCTAAAAAGAACATTTTATCAATCAGAGGTTTTAAAGTCTGTTCCCTACCATAAGAATTGTCATCCTCCACGTTCACCAAATTGGGCAAGTCTCCACAAGATTTGGTTTGCCGAACAGAAGACAATCTGCGTACATTACTGACAGCTTGCTTCATACGAGGACCTGTCCAGGACTGTTTGTACTCAATAGCAGTGGTCACCTCGGGTTGATCTTAAAAAACAAAGGATATTATAGGGCAATCTTAAGTAATCTCACCATCTTCCTCTCCACTATAGGTGCTTATATAATAGTAGTCCTCGTCTGTATTCGGAACAGATACACCATCCTCTGGATTTCTCACACGTACTAGATCGCCAAGTCTCACTAAGGAATAAACACTGTGGTTATTTGGCAAAGGTCTTCGAGGAGCAAAATTATTTGACGACGATGACGACAAAGTTGGAACGTTTTCGTAATGTGTGCTAGAAGAAGACGAAGGAGTGGTGGTGACAGTAGTTCCATGACGGTTGTAAAGACGCCTTTTGTTTTTCTTTTTTGACTTTTTATTGCGAGCAGCTTGCCAAGTTGAGGTAGTCCTTTCTGGGAAGTTCAAAATGCAGCGATCCAAGAGGTGTTTGAGCTTATTCACTATGGGACGTCCAAAACGATAAAACGGCATCGCCATCCTTGCAAATAAGCGAGAGTGAGCCAAACAACAGCGGCAGCGAAAACAGAAGACCATGTGATGGAATGCTTGAATGTTTTAAGTTTTTATAGTAGGATTAGAGACATCCGAGACTTCTTGGTCTTGATTCCAAGACTTTTTTGGGGTTTTCTGTCTTGGTCTTGGGGTCAAGTCTTGGTCTTGAGTCTTGGAAAATTTTCGGTCTCAGACTTCTCTAGTAGACATTATCTACGTTCAAAACATCAGCAACACTTCATGCTCGTCCACTGCCATCTTCCAAGAGAGCACGACACCGGCTCTGGAACAAAAAAGTCGTCAACGCTGTGAGCCTGTTGCTCACTATAGCAACATTTCATTTTGGATGCTTACTGCAGTTATACATCAAGCTTATAAAATTTAGTGAAGCCCCAGACATTCACGACATTCCTCCTGACCCCCAAGGCTCTGAGTGCTACACTATTTTAAAGGATTTTTCCTCTTGCAATTTTCTTAAATTCATTAAAGGTAATTTAATCAGTCTATGGCAATCACGAAAATTTTCTTTTCTCTCTTTCATCTAAAAAAATTCTTCACGTGCCCACTCACTGTCCATTCAAGTATTTTCTGTTGTTATTAAAAGGAGCGGTATTCCATCAAAAAATTTCCAAATAAATATTTTTTAAAAATATTAATTTACAGAGAAAGCCGACTTTGAGTGTTTAAAAAAAGAATGGAGGGAATATCCCTTCCCTTCAAGCATTCTTCTACCGACCGGTCAAAAAGGCCAATCAACAAAAAAATCATCAAAAAAGAAGAGGATATGTGGCTATTGAAGGAGTGACTGGAAGGGATAATATTACAGAGAAAAATTAGCCGAATAAATTTTTTTATTTTTTATGAATGAAAGGCACATGAGAAGATAAATTGGGGATTGAAAGGAGGGGTCAGATGAGAAAGAATAATAATGGGAAAAATAAATAGAAGGAAATTATTTTTTAATTTAAATTTTGTAAACTTTAAAAATCAACACTTTAGAGCAACTCTCGCCGGTAAAGACAAGCAAAGGGAAAAGGGGTTGGAAATGGGCACGAATATCTGTTAATAATACCTTTACAGTGAAATATTAATAAGACACCAAAGGGAATAGGGGTTGAGCGGAGCTCGAATATCTGTTAATAACACCTTTACAGTAAAATAGAAAAATGTATGGAGTACAGCCGGACTCACAATCAGTTGCCCCCTCGACTGAGATTGTTGGGATTGAAGAGATCGGAATGAAGGGATAAAAGGAGTGTCTTAATTTTGCTTAAACTGAATTCAAAACTTAAAAATTTTAAGTATTCTCAAAATTGTCTCAAAATTTTTCCGTAATTTTTAAATATTTTTTTTTCGATTTTTCAATTTTCCTCAAAAATTTTTTAAAAGTATTGGCATTTTTAGTTTTATTTAATGGCCGTTTTAATGGGGTTCTCAAACTTGGCAAAATAATAAATTTGAAAAGGGAAAGGTAAAAATTTTATTGGCAAAAAAGCGCACACCTGCAAAACAAGTTTTATTAATAATAAGCTTAAAAGCATTTTTCCAATTTTATTTATTAAGATTACAAACTTAAGTTTTCTGCTAAAAAGGCTTAAAATTAATTTTTTCCTCGCCCCTCCTATTTATTAAAAATGAAAATAACAGATCATCGAAAACTGAGGAGAGCACATTTAAAAAATATACGTGAAAGAGAACGTGTTGTTTATGTTAACAAGGCAAGTTGAAGAACACGCAAATTTTTTAAAGATTTTTTTTTGAAAATCCGAACCCCTTAAAAATTAAAAAGAAAAATCTTGAGAAATTTTCTTTAAAAAATTTAAGGCATTTTTAATGCTACGTGCATGTCTGCCACAAATGAGAGGAAGGAAAAGACGTGTTTCTAAATTAAAATTGTTGAGAGCTGCAGTAGAACATATAAAATCTTTAGAGATAATTTTGAGAAATTAATCATATGTATGGAGCAAAATATTTCAAGGGAAAAAGTTTACAAACTTAAAAATAAAATTGAGAAAAAAAACTTGATTTAAATAAACTTGATTAAAAAAAAATAAAATTAAAACTTGAAGAAAACTCAAGTTTACAAACTTTAATTTCCTTTAACCAATTAAAAACTTGGAATAAATCATTAAATAAACTTGAACATAAAATTAAGTTCAGACTCGAAAACTTAAGTTTACAAGTTTTAATTTACCTAAAACAATTATAGAAACTTAAAATTATTAAATAAACTTGAATATATAATTAAAGTTTATCTAGAGCTTAAACACTTTAATAAAACTTAAGTTTATAAACTTAAACTAAGTTTAGTTTAATTCTTACTTAAAATTAAAAAAACCCCTATTAAAATTATTTTAGAGAACAAATAAAATAATTTATAAAAAATATTTTAAGAATATAACAAATAAACAAAATTAAAAAAAAATTTAAATTTAAATAATTAAACTTTTTCTTTTCTTATTTCCCTTTAATCCTCCACTTTGTTTGTTTACAAATAATTTTTTACCCTTTTTACTTTTATTGTCCACAAATTTATTTTTATTAAATTTCTTTTCATTTTCAACATTTTCTTCTTTTATAACTTTATTATTTAATTTATTCTCTTCCTTAAATCTATTTTTATTTTGATTCCTGTTGAAATTGCCATTTCCTTCAAACCTTCCTCTTTTGAGGACCATAAAACTTGAAAAAAAAATTAATTAATAAAAAAAATTTTCCAAAATTTTCCCCTTTTAAATTAGAGGCCGGAATTTTCTAAGTACCGTATTCCGTAACGTACTACCAGTCGGAAATTGATAAATACCGAAAAATATCGTCAGTACTACGGCACGATCCGAATTTAAATTTTATTTAAATTAAAAAAATTTAAATTACCCCCCAGTTTAAAATAAATTCTAAAAAATTTTTTTCCTTACTTTTCCGCTCCTTTAGGCACCTTAGGCAATTTTCTCTTCAAATTCTCCCTTTTCTTCTCATTTTTAATTGTAATCTTTTCCAACTTGAAAAAAATTTTTAAACAAAAAAAAATTTCAAAAAAAAAAACCTTATTCTTTTTATAAACTTTAGATATTCTCAATTTTCTTCCTTCAAAGGGCAAATTATTCAATTCCAATGCTTTTTGGATTGAATCAGAATCAACAAATTCAATAAAACCAGATCCTCTAACCAACCCTGTTTGTTTATCTCTAAGTAAACGAAGAGCAGAAATTTTGCCACAAGTAGAAAAATAGGCTCGAACTGATTCGTCTAGTGTTGTATGGGGAATATTTCCAACAAAAATTGACCTGAAATTGTTAAAAAATATGCAAGAATCATAAAGTGGACTTAAAAAAATTTTTAGAAACAATTTTAAAAATTGAAAAATTTTTTTAATTTTCAAAAAAAGAACAAAAAAAAATTTTGAAAACTTCCGGGAAAAATTTAAAACAAAAAAATTCTCCAAAAAATTTTTTAAAAAAATTTTTGGAAATTCAAAAAAATTTTTTTCAAGATTAAAAAAATATTTTTGAAAATTTTCAAAAAAAAAATTCAAGACAAAAATTTCCAAGAATTTTTTTCAAAAAATTCGGGGAAAAATTATTTTCCAAACCTTCTGTGATCAACTTCCTTTTTTGCCCCAACAGTAACTCGAAGCACGTGCCCATTTAATTTTGTACCGTTCATTGCCCTAGCTGCATTCTCCGCTTGTTCATCCTTCACATAGCGAATATAAAAATTTGTTGAAGTTAATCGTTCTTCTATTTCCGGGTATTTGCTAACCATCATTTTTGTCAATTTTTCGGTCATTTGAAGATGAGTTCTTTGATAGACTGCTTCAATTTCACCAAAACTCCTTAGAAATTATAAAAAAATTGTTTTATTAAAAATTTGGAAAAATCCGCAAAAAAATTTTGCGGACAAAATTTGCGGATAACTTCTGCGGACAAAAAAACGAAAAAAACGTTTAGACCAACACGACATCCAACCAAAAAATTAAAAAAAATCAAAAAACAAACTTAAACAATTTTCGAAGTTCTCTCTGTTGCGTTTTCACCGGCGCATTTCCAACAAAAACAGTTCTAGATTCAGACGCCTTTATATTCGCTCTTCTCATTTTAACGTTTTCTCTTAAAACAAAATAAAAATTTAAATATTAAATTTAAAAAACCTTCTAGAAGCTTTCTTTTGCTCATTCTCTTCATCATCTTCAGAAGCATTGTCACTTTCCATTTCATCATCCTCAGACATTTGATCCTCTTTTTTAATCCCAGCGAGTTTAATAACTTCGCCTTCAGACGAATCTTTCTCAGAAACATCATCTTCATCTTCCAATTCCTCTTCTTCTTCATCCTCTAACTCATCCTCCTCCCCTTCCAATCCATCTTCCTCCCCATCTTTCAATTCATCCTCCTCCCCTTCACCCTCTTCCTCTTCTTCATCTTCGTCAACACCCTCCGCATCTCCCTCCTCTTTAATTTTACTCATCTCTTCATTCTCTTCATCTTCCCCACTTCCTTCATCTTCCTCTCCCTCCCCTTCTTCATCTTCAAATTCTTCATCGGAGGATCCTACACCTTCATCAAATTCATCAGAATCCCCAAAACTGTCATCAGAATCCATATCCTGTTCACTCAAATCATCCAAAATTGATTGCTTCCCATTCCTTTTAAAATTGTTGAAATTTTTATTTTGAGGAGGGTAAGCGATTTTGTTTTCTTCTTTCTTAGGACGACTAGAAACTTTATTTTGCATTGGTTTAGAAAGTCGAACCATTTTATCTGAAAATTTTTTAAAAAACTTTGAAAAACTGAAAAATTCCAAGGTGGGCGATGAAAACTCAGCAATGAAACGACCTTTTAATTAAACAATAAGGACGTTTCATCTCCAAATTGTCGTCGTCCGTAAATTTTTAGTGGAGAAATTAAATTTTAAATTTGATTTAAATTTGTTTTTTAAGGGCCATGGTTGGAAATTCCAAAAAACCAAAAAAGCAACAAATTCCAATTAAAAATAAATTTAATCCCCCACCGCCTCCAAAAAAAGCTGGACGACGTAAAAATCCTCCAAAAGAGGAACCTGAGAATGAGGAGGAACCTGAAACATGTCTAAACGAAAATGATTTGGATGCTTTATTTGACGATGCTGCTGACGCCATTGATAGTACAGAAGAAGAGGAATTTTATAAAAGACCAGGTTTTTTCTTTAGTTTTTTAAAGGGAACCTTAAATTTTTTTAAAGAACCTCCTCCGGACTTTGAAAAATGTAATTTTGATGAGGATACTTATAGATGTATTTATTGCAATTTAAATTGTATTTATGCCCGTACTGATAGACATTTAAAGACGAAAAGACATTTAGTCTTGAAACAAGCTCATGAAGGTTTTTTTTGAAAATTTATTTTTCTTATTTTAGAGAATAAGAGGGGTAGGAAGATTCTTTTCCATCTTTTTTCTGGTTCCTTTCCCTTTTCTTCCTCGTTCGATTTTTAATTTTTAGAGATCGGATTTTTTACAAGGTGGAGAGGTTAAGTTAGTTCCAGGAATCCGAAAACAACGAGGAAGCAGTAGAAAAAATTTTTGTCCGCAAAATTCTTGCGACAAAAATTCTGTCCGCAAATCCTTAAATTTTGCTTTCTATTAAATAAAATTTCTCAAAAAAAATTCAGAATCTGACAAAAATAAAAATCCAAAGAATGATAATCCATACCCTGTAAATTGTCCAAATGATGGTTGTTACACTGCAAGTTCTCTTGGAAAGAAATATGTTTATTGTATTGATTGTAAGAAGGATTTGATTAATTTGAAGAGAGTTCTTTGGCCACATATGTTATCTTTAGCACATCAGAATGCGCAGACTGGAGGTTTGTTTGATTATTTTAAGATTGAGAAAATTCAATAAACTTGAAAATCTATTATCCGCAAAATTAAGGATTTGCGGACAGAATTTCTGTCCGCAAAAATTTTGCGGACAAAATTTTATAATATTCTCTTTTTCAGCAAAAAACAAAAATTCACTTTTAAAAAGTGCCAATAAACACCGTCTCTCTAATAGTCAACTCAATCGTAGAAAATCTGTTGGATTAGTTGTTAAAGTTGCGGAAGAAGAATCTTCATCGTCATCTGAAGAAAGCGAAGATGATGACATTAGTAAGAGTTTTTTGAACTTCAAAATTTTTTAGGGCAAAGAAATTTTGTTTTTTGAGAGTTGGATTTAGACTTGTCTGCATTTTGGGATGCCCCTCAATTTCAGATATACACCCAAAATTTTCTTCTCATTTCAAAATACATGTCTTAAAAATGTTGTGAACCGCTTGTCTTTTATTTTAAAGCATCCCTTATTGTTAGATACGATTTTATTTCTTCAGTCCCAATAAGTGTTATCTTAAAATGAGTTCGTTTTTTTGTAGAGTTTCTGTCAATCCCAGAATTAAAAAATTATTTTAATAAAAATATTTTAGTATCTACATCATCTCTTGGCAAGGATGAATCTTTTAGTCGTTATCTTGAACTCAAAAAAACATTCAAAGATTTGTGTTATTGTATTTATTGTAAAGAACACTTTAGACTTGTACGTAGAGAAAGGCATTTGGATTTGCAAAAGCATGTTTTGAATAAGCAGAATTATAAAGGTTTTTTTAATTTTTTTTAAGTTAGATTAAAAAATTTTTAGAAAACGAAAAGAATAAAGGCCGATCTAATTTTAATGAAGATGAGACATTTGGTCCCACCAATTGTTTTGTGAAATCCAAAGAAGGAAAGAAACTTGCTTTCTGTATTTATTGTAAAACAAGCTATTCTACCAAACGAAAAAGCAATTTAATTGATCATGTTAAAACAACAAAACATCGTTTGGCTTTGGTTGCTGTTAAAGGTTTTTGTTTTTTATAACTATTTTTTGTTTAATGGCAAATAAGCAATAGGGAAGAAGCAAGAATTTCATCGAAAAACTTTTCAATAGACTTCCAGAGTCAACAAAATAGGAGCTAGAAAGCTACGCTTAATTCCTGGGAATGTAAAATAATTTTGTAAATGTTCACGAGTTTAGAAAACATTGTGTCTACCAGGGGGGCTTCTGGGACATCCTCCGAAATCGACCCCCTGACTATGCTCTTGGTGTCTACGCCTTTAATTTTTTTTCGAAAAACTATAATTAAGGGTTTTTAAGTAATTTAAAATTTTCCAAATAATTTATCTTACACTTTACATAAAATTTAAGGTGAAACAATTCAACAAAATAGCAATGAAGAAATTATTTTAAATGAGAATGAAGAAGAAATTGAAGAATTATCTGATGATTCTTGTGGAATAATTGGTAGAGATGACGCTGAAGAAAGTGATTCTAGCATTTCTTTGGATGAATTGGAAAGTGTTGCAACAAAACTTGCTGCATATCTTAGCCAAAAAAGGCGACGAAGGAAGCGAATGTAAGGGTTTTTTTTTAAAAATAAACTTGAAAGTTTAAGCATAAGCTTAATTAAGAGTTTATAAGAAATAAACTTGAACTAACTGTAAAGCATATAGCTATTTAATTCCTAATTGTAACGCTATGCAGTAGGCGGCGTGGTGTAATGGCTATAACACATCAGTCCGGTCTACTGAAGATGCTGGTTCGCTCCCAGCCCGAATAACCTTTTGCATTAGCTAAAGGAGAGAAATAGCATAGCCCAGCTGCTTTACTTAACTTTGTAAACTTAAAAAACCTGACGAACTTTAAAAATAATTTTCAAGTTCTTAAATACCCTTAACTTGTAAACTTAAGTTTACAAACTTTAATTTGAGCATTTCTCTAATCAGATAAATTTACAAACTTGAATAAGTTGATAAAGTTTAATTAAATTTTGATTTGAGAAGCATTTTAAAATGAATAAATTTTTCTATATTTTAGGGGTGCTTACACTGGATCGAAATCATTCAAACAAGAACCGTGTGAATCGTGAATGAATAATTAGAATCGCTCTCCAAATTTTTTTTTATTTTTGTTATATGTATCTATGTATTCTCTATTTATTAATATTTTAAAACTTTAAATGTCAATTTTTATCATTTTGCCTTTCGATAATGGCACGTATTTATCGTTTATTTTGTAAAACCTTTTAGGTTTTTTTAAGATTTTAAAAAAATTTTTCAGATGAGCTTTACTTTTGTTAGAGTCAAATTGATAGCTTTAACTAATAAGTATTTTGGGGCCCGGTTTTTGAGTACAACTGCTGTTAAACTTTCAGTTTTTGATCCAAATCAATGGTGTGATCCAATTGTTAGCATTGAACAGGTTTTTAAGTTTACTATTTTTGAATATAATTGTCAAGGTCGTGTGCCTGTAAACGTTTTTTGCAGTCTGGAGTTTTTTGGATTTGTTATTGATAGGGTGCCTGGACAGATTTTGAAATCAATTTTTGATGAAATACCAAGTTTAGGCACCTCTTTAGAATTTATTTTTGATCATTTTATATAATGAAATATTTTAAGCTCAACAAGCCATTGCCTGAAGATGATCCAAGGCGTTATTTGTACCCGAAACAAATGGAATCCAATAAAACGCCTGTTTTTTATAGGTTTGTTTTTTTATAATATTTTTTTGAAAAATTTCTCATTTTTTAGAAATGAAATTGTCGACAGGATGGTCAACATTATGATGGTTAAAGGCAAAAAACAATTAATTCGTACAGAGATTTATGGAGCTTTGGAAATTATTAAAAGAGTTCAATACAAGTTTGGAAATTTTTCTTTTTAATTTTTTAAATTTTATAAAAATTTAATTTTAGAAAATGGTTAGACGAGAAAGACGAAAAGAAGAAGGCAAAAATAATTCTTGACCCTTTTGAAGTGGCCAGCTTGGCAATTTTGAATTGTAGGCCAATAATGGAACTTAGACCTGTTGGGAGAAGTTTGTCTTTCGACTTTATTAAAGAAATTGAAAAAAATGATTTTTAAAGCCGGTACAGTCTATCAAGTGCCGTATCCAATTAGTGAGAATTACTCAATCTTCCGGGCACTCAAAATGATGAGAATAATTTTGAGAGAAAAATGCAAACATGGGCAGAATCGATTTAGGGTATATTTTCTTTTATTGTTATACATTTGGGTTTTTAATTTTATTAAAAATTTTTTTAATTTTTTGTTTGGATGAAAAAATCTGTTCCGGGATAGATCTTTTTTTATTTGTGCCTTCTTCGCTTTAGATGGTCTAGTTTAATTCTTGATGATTTATAAAATCCGGTCCAAGTCTACTTGTTTAGTGAGTATTACTCAATTTTCCCAGAGTCTATTTGGCTAATCGCTAATCAAAATTTTAAAGATTTGTAGTCAAAATTAAGGGGACCACATAGAGTTTTAATTCGCGCTCACAAAAAAACTCTTCCACCCACAATTATTTTCCCCTAGCCTTTTTATTTGAACGGAGAAAATAAAGAAACAAAAGATTTTTCAAATTTTAGACTCTATTAGCTCACGAACTCATTGCCGCAATGAACAATGAAGGTTTTACAATTCAAGCCAAACAAGAATTGCATAGATTGTGTGAAAAGAATAGAGCATATTCTAGTTTTAGAAGATATTAAAAGGAAATTTTTTTGTTTTTTTGTTATAAATTTGGTTTATAAAAATTTTTTTGATTTTTTAAATTGTACATATTCCAAGTAATCTTATTTTTTAAAAATTGCATTTAATTAAATTTAATATTTTGGTAATTTACATGTTTTAGTCCTTAAAGATGACTTCAACAATGACAGCTTTACTTAATGATTTTGAGCAGCGTTATTCTATTAATACTGCAGGTTTATATTTGAGAAAATTTTTTGTTTGTTTATTAAGGGGATTTTTCTTGGGTACTTCTATTTTTCTTTTCTGATTGTGAGCCTCACCTTCCCCTTTATAAGAATTCTTTTTTTAATGCCCCCTACCTTTCAAATTTCCTTTCAAATTTCAGTTTTTCTATTTCAGAAATTACTGCAAAAATTGGACAACTTCAGCAATTGCCTCCTTCAGAAGTCCCTTCTGCTTCTAATGAGATCAAAAAGCTTTTAATGGATGTTGAGGATCTTCTTGAACAGATGGAATTGAGTGTTCGTGAAATTGAGCCTAGCAAGTTTGTATTTAGTCTGTTTCTAAAACGTTTTAATTGTGTTGATGATGGTTAAATGGTAGTTGTCTTGACTTTGCCTTTGAATTGGTAAAGGGTTCGAACCCTTTCATCGATTTCGAATATATTTCGACACCTTTTAACGTCTAATTTTTATTAAAATTAGTAAAGCGTCAAATTTTTATTTTTAAGAATTTAATCTAGAAAATAATTTTTTATTTAAAGCCCAGACCGTTCTAAATATGATTTGCGCGTTAAAAGCTATAAAAGTGACAAAAAACAGTTGGAAGCTGAGCTTCGAAAAGCTGTGGACCGTATCCGTAATGTTGCTGATAGAGACGAACTTTTGGCATTTAATGATGCTTCTGTAAATGTTGATCAGGTTTTTAATGATTTTATTGAAATAAAAAGAAAAAATTTTTAAGCAAGACAAATTAATTGAAAATACGGAACGTTTGGATGCTGGAGCGAGAAAGTTGCAAAATTGTGAGAGAATTACTATTGAAACTGAACAGGTTTATTTTAATATTTTTTGAAGATTATATTTTTAATTTGTTTAAAAGTGTCCTTATTTCCTTTAATTAAAATTTTTTCTAAGTAAGTGGAATGGGGTGTACTTGAATTAGTGAAATTTAAGCTCCCATGCTAGACATTTAGCATGTACTCATAAATAGTCTTCACAAGGGTAAGATTTCAGTAAGTTTAGACAGATGAACAGTCACGTCCCAGTTTTCAGAAAATAGAATGTTCACATCGGGCGTCAACTTTTAGGGGTATGCGTTTCGAATCTTTAATTCCATGGGCATTGATATTGTAGAGACATCGACTAATTTTTCTTCATTGCCACGATTGTAGGTTATCTTTTCTAGTCATTCCTATTAAGTTAAAAATAGGCTAAAAATTGGTTTTATTAATCCATCATCTTTAAAAATTTTTTTTCAGATTGGAGAACAAGTTTTGGGCAATTTAAGCCTTCAAAGAGAGACTTTAACACGTAATCGTGACCGTATGAGAGAAGCAAATTCTGATTTGGGACGAAGTAATCGAATTGTTTCGCAAATGATACGAAGGTTTTTTTTTGAAATATTTAAAAATTTGTAAAAAAATTTTTTAAAGAGTTATCCAAAATCGTTTGGTGCTTTTGGTTGTTTTTGTTGTTCTAATGTTCTCTTTGCTTTACTTGGTTTATAAAGCTATTTGAATAAGAGAAAAGAAAATTGTTTTGCGAAGGTTTTTTTCTTTTAATTTTTTTTGAAAATTAAAATCTGACTATTATTTTTGGGGTATAAAGAAGGAGAGTTAAACAAAAAATTTTTATTATTAAATTTTGGGATTTATTTTTAAAATATTACTTAAACTATAAAAGGAATAGAATCCCTTTCAAGAAAAAAAATAATTTGGAAATCCCAAAAATAATTTTATTTTTATTCCTTTTTTAGTTTGTTTAGGGTGGGGCCAAAATCTTTAATTTTTTGATTCCTCAATTTTCTTATAAAAAATTTTATTGCAAATTTTTTAAATTCTACTAACACAAAAGTTTGGGCACCTGGCGTAATTATTCTTTGGTGAGTTTATTGTAACATGATGAGTCATTTCACGTTCATTGTGTCTATCAACTGAACTCTACTTTGGGGATGAGTCTCTAACCTTTTCTTATGGAACCTTAAACTCCGCTTAAACGTTTTTTAAATCATTCCTTTAACCTCTCGAGATTCTTTTAATTTTTTTAAAAATCATTTTTAAACAAAAAATAATAGTCAGATTTTAAAAATATTATACTTATATAAACACACACAAAAACATTCATTTTGCTTTTGACATATTTAAGAAAAAAAAATTATTCCTTTTTTTTGAGATTCTAAAAATGTTATTTTTATATGCCCATTTAATTTTTTAAATTTTCTTTAAATTACCTATGTTTAGTATTTAAGAAAAAAATTTAGTCGTTACATTTCGCCGTCTTTAACAATATTTTCATTGTGATAATTTTTGACGTTTTTCTTGGCCAAAGGTTGTTTGTCTTGAACCACTGTTTCAAATTTTCCAAGGTTCCAAACTGTACCTTCGTACGGTTAAAGTTCTGGGAACTTGAAACACTGGCCGTTCGTCTTGACGGTGAATTGTAATGACGATAAAATGTCCTCCATATCCAAATTTAATTTTATTGACTCATTTAAAATAAGAAAATTTTTTTCTGAAAAATCAATCATTAAATTAAGATGTGTATTTTAATCCGATTTACTCTTTTTTAATCTCTCTGGTAATTTTTATTCTTTATTATTTACCTATGTAATTAAAGAAAAAAGAATAAAATAAATAAATAAAATTCTTTATTCTGATAACAATTCTTTTTAAAAGCATTTTTAAGTGTGCGCAAAAATACTTTTATGGGGTGAAATAACGCAAATTTTGGCGTTTTGCGTTTTTGTCTCCTCGAAAAATATTTTTGCGCACACCTAAAAAAATTTTTGCTTTTAAAAAATAATTGTGAAATTAAAACTAAAGAAAATGTTTGTTCATTCATTTTAAATAAATAAATACTTAAAAATAAATTTTTATTTCTTAAATTTGATTAAGAAAAAAATTTTTTTTCTAATTTTTTTTTCATTTTTTTTTCTAATTTTTTTTTTTCAGTGAATGCACTCTTACCTTATTAATTTTATTATTTTTTTATTTATACATTTTTTACCTTTATTTTTGGCTAAAAAGGAAATAGCTTTTCTTCAGTGCATTTGGAGACATGGAGATAGGGTAAAGTTTAAAATTAAAAAATTATTAAAATTTGGATGTGCGCAAAAATGTTTTTTGTGGGGTGAAGAACGCAAATTTTGGCGTTTTGCGCTTTTGTCTCCCTAAAAAATATTTTTGCGCACACCTTAAATTTTGGGTGATTTTTAAAAATTTCTGGAAATTTTAAAAATTTTTTTCAATATTCGAGAGGGGCCAAAATAAATTTTTTAAAAACATTTTTAACCAAAAAACAAAAAAAAAATTAAAATTATCATTTTAAAGGGTCCAAGTAAACTTCCATACCCAGGTGATCCGTATGACGAAAGTTTTTGGCCTAGAGGTTGGAATCAGCTAACAAATGTTGGTTTTAAAAGAAATAGATTTAAAAATAATTTTATTGTAGCTAGGAATGCAGCAAATGAATGAACTTGGTCAATTTCTTAGACAACGTTATGTTGAAGATTGGCCTTTTTTGAGTTCGAGTTATGACCCTGATGAGGTAGAAAATTTTAAAAAATTTCTGGGATTAAATGACATTGACAATTTAAATGTGACATTATGAACTGACTTGACTACACATTCATACATATTTCCAATTAATAACCAGTTTAATTTGGGCATTCCTTCATTTACCTTCATGAATATTTTAATTTTCTAGACTCTACTGTCCAAAATTTTTCTCACCCTTTTGGGATGGGGTATTTGGGAGCCTGGAATTTATGTAGTGGAGGGATATTTTTTTGAGTTGGAGTATTTAGGATGTTACAAGTTGGAGTCTATTAATTTTAAAATTTTTCAAGGTATTTGTCCAATCATCAGATTCAAAGAGAGCACTAGTTTCTGCTCAAGCACTTTTACACGGTCTATATCCAGTTATAGATCCGGACGACCAGTTTGATCCAAATCTGAATTGGTTACCTATTGCTGTTCATTCTACAGGAGCTAATAATGAGGCGAGAATAGTTTTTCTAGTTTTGACCACTAGAGTCTCAGAATATGAATTAGAGATTTTTTGATTATTCGGATAGCCTGAGGCTCTAAGAAAAATTTTCGATCATATTTTCGAGTATTTCATCTCCATTTCAAGGCCTTAAGAATAAAATTAAGCCAAATTTAAACTGAGACTCAAGTGGTATTGTGGGTGGATCTTCAATTCTTATCCAACCCTCTTTCGTTTCTTATCCATCCTTTTCATTGTTTTTTAAGCCTGGGGACTAGAGATCGGTCTGGATCTGGATCCAGTCTGGATTTTTTCTGGATCCAGAGTCAAGCTCCAGGCATTTTTTGATCGTCATGGATTTTTTCTGGATCCAGATCCAGAATCTTGTCCAGGTTATTAACCTAAATCCAGAGTCCAGATCCAGGATTTTTGAAAATATCTATCTCTACTGGGGACTATGGGAGCTCGGATAAATAGAAGGGTTATGTTAGAGATTTGTATAAGTTGGGGACTTCCAATCTTCAAGACTCTAATTCCAAAAATTTTTTTAAAAATCTTTTTTAAGCTTTTAAAGCCAACAAGTTTTGAATGTCCCACATATGAAGGAATTAAAAAAACAACAAAAAAAGAATTAGAAAACGAATTAAAAATTAAATATAAAGATTTATTTGAATTTGTACAAATTAATGTTTTTAATTCTACAATGCCTCTAACATTGCATCAAGTTGCTTCTTTAAATAATTTAAATAGAGAGGCAAGTGTTTAGTTATTTTTTAATTAAAAATTTAAAAGTTTTGAAAAGAACAAATTTCACAATTGATTAAAATTATTATAATACTTGTTAGACTCTAATGTCAACAATTCTTAAAAGTTGGATTTTTGAATTTTGAAACTAATGTCCACCAAAAATTTTAAATTGAAATTTTATAATTTCTCAAAGTCTAAAAATTTTTTTTAATTTCTAAATTAATTTCTGAGAGTAATACATATCAGGGATGTGCCAGTTTCGCCTTTCGTCAATTTTTGCCGATTTCGCCTTTTTTTACCCTCGCCGTTCGCTTTTTAAAATCTGTTTCGACACACCCCTAATTCATATCTAATGCTCAAATAAGCCTTTAATAATAATGAAATTAAGTAAAAAAATTTCCCTCTCTCTCTTTCCAGATTGCCCACAATTTAACTCAACCAGCCTGGGTAGAACGTAGATGGCCTCAATATGGAAATTGGAGTACTTTAGAATTGGTGTGTGTGAATATTATTTTTTTAGCTACATAAGAAGAATTATTTTAAAGGTAACAGAATTAAGACGTTTGGAACGTATAAATGAATTTAATCGTCCAGAAATGGCTTATTTAATGGGTGGTTATTTACTTGGAGATTGGATTAATAGGGCGGAGAAGGTAATTAATAAGGGACTAATCTTGAATAAAAAATTTTTTTTTTCAAAAATTGGAAGGCTCTAAAATAAAATTCTGCGCAAAAAATACTTTTAAAAATCCTCTACCCTTTTTTTGACTTCGAGGGTCATTTGAGTCTCGACAAAAATTTTATATTATGGACCTAAGGTCTAAGGATAATTTTTCTAACCTAAAAAAATAAATTTTCAAGTGCACTCCCTTTGTTAGTTAATTAGGCATTTTTGGCTTATTTTTCAACCCAAAGACCACTTGAGTCTCAAAAATTTTTTCTCTCCAACATTAAATTTATATATTATTTTTTTTTAATTTAAAAAAGGTAATAAATTCAAAATCTCCAAACGAAGCAGAAAAGGCCGTTCTATATTCTTCACATGATGGGACTTTACAAGTCTTTATTTAAATTAAAAAAAAATTTCTTAAATTTTATAAAGGCACTTCTAAGTCTCATGGGTCAAAGAGTTGATAAATTGGTGCCTTATGCAAGTACTATTTGTATGGAGATATTAAAGAATAATGATACCTATCATATTGAGGTGGACAAATTTTAAAATTATTAGGCACTTGAGTCTCAGAATTTTTTTGAACAAGGCACTTGGGATGGAAATTTTTTTGGAGCTAGTCTCTCAAGAACTCAAAATTTTCCGAGTTAAATACTTGAGACTCAAAAATTTCTTAAACTAGACACTTGAGTCACATTATTTTTGGAAACTAGACGTTTGAGTCTCAAATTTGTAATCAATAGATTTGAGTCTGAGAATTTTTGGAACTAGGCACTTGTGTCTTGGAATTTTCAAAAAAATTTTCCCGAGTTTGAAATTTTTTTTAAATTTCAATTTAGATGTATTATCGCCATTCTGGTCTCGTCCAACATTTAAACTTCCCAGATTGCCCATTAATTCAATGCCCAGCAGAAACTTTAATTAAATCGTTGAGAAGTAGAGCTATTTTTGAAAGAAAAAGGCTTTATCATGTAGGTGTTTTTAAGGGTATTTAAATTAAATCTTTAATTTTTATAGCTCTGTGGAAGTGGAGATGCTTATTGTTAAAGGTACAGAGGGGATAACTAAAAAATTAATTTATTTTCTAGTCAGAAGAAAATTTTTTCTGAAATTTTTTTTCTGAATTTACTAGTCGTTTTACATGTGTATTTTTATTTTTAAAAAAACAGAATTTTTATTCTGATTTTATTCTGTTTATTCCTTTATGTAAAAGTTGTGATTTACTCTGGGAGCTATTCCCTTTTCTTTTTTAATTTCAGAATTTATTTCAGAATTAATTCCAGAATTTATTTTAGAATTTTTTTTCAGAATTAATTTCAGAATTAATACCAGAATTAATTTCAGAATTAATTTCAGAATTTTTTTTCAGAATTAATTTCAGAATTAATACCAGAATTAATTTCAGAATTAATTTCAGAATTTTTTTTCAGAATTTATTTCAGAATTAATTCCAGAATTTATTTTAGAATTTTTTTTTCAGAATTAATTTCAGAATTTATTTCAGAATTAATTCCAGAATTTATTTCAGAATTTTTTTTCAGCATTAATTTCAGAATTTATTTCAGAATTAAAAATTGTCTATTTTATTCTGATTGTATTTTTTCATTATTAATTATAATTAAATTTTATATTCTGATTTTAAAATTCTGATTTTTCTTAATTTATGAATTAATTGGGTATATTAAATGTAATTTATAATTCTCTCTTAAAAATTCCCCTCCAATTAATTAAACGATTCTATTGTTTCTTTAATAATGCCTGCAATTTCCTTAATTTGTTCTTCATTAATTATCTTAAAAATTATTTATTAGACAAGAATTTTAATAAATTTACCAATGGAGGTGCTATACGAATTATTTGTTTTGTGTGTGTATTTTTGGCCAAAACACCTTTTTCTTTCAACCGAGTACAGATTTTCCAGGCATCGATTGCTGAAATTTAAAATAAAATTATTTACTGACCTACTATATGTTATGGACTCTCAATATAGGAGACCTTCTATTTTGTGGATACTATCGAATTCCTTCAAAATCGACTGACCTCTATTTTATGGACACTCAGTATAAGGGACCTTCTATTTTATGGACGCTATGGTCTGCTCTTTATAAGCGACCAGACGATGTATTTACTGGGAAAACAACCCAAAATACTCCATTTTGTGAACCCTTCTATATAATGGACGGTATTAAAAATCTAAATTAATCTCTAACATTCATTAATAACAATAGCACATAAAAGTCCTTTCCCTCTAACAGAAGTGACCACATTTTTGGGTAATTTATTCAATTCATTAATTAATAAATTTCCCATTTTCAAAGCATTTTCACACAAATTTTCTTCTTTAATAATTTTTAATGCTTCTATTGCTATTTTTGCAGATAAAGGATTTCCTCCATAAGTTGACCCGTGTTGGCCTGGTTTTATTGTTAACATAATTTCATCGTCAGCCAAAACTGCCGAAATTGGGTAGAGACCGCCAGAAAGGGCTTTGCCTAATGTTACTATATCTGGTCTGACATTGTAATGATCACAACAGAGCATTCTGGAAAGGGGAAATTTTAAATAAATTATTCCAATAGGCGCCCAAAGTACTGCAGCTGTTCTCTTCTCCGATATACCCTCTGGCATGCCTTCGCATTGACGTGGGGATAATGAATGATAACTCATTCTACACGGCTTGATGAGCCGAT
This sequence comes from Meloidogyne luci, assembly GCA_902706615.1. Classification (NCBI taxonomy): domain Eukaryota; kingdom Metazoa; phylum Nematoda; class Chromadorea; order Rhabditida; family Meloidogynidae; genus Meloidogyne; species Meloidogyne luci. The sequence goes on along the minus strand of CACSLI010000176.1, from coordinate 468,448 downwards.
TAACTGGGATAATGACGAGCTTTTAGTCTGCAGTTTGGATCAGGCGGAGATTCAAAATTTTCTTCGGACCGGGGTTCAAACGCCCAATTTATCTCTTGTTTGGATGAAAGAGACAAAGTCTAAGAGCAACAGCATCAACCCCAATTTCCAACCCAACCAACCTTCCCGTTCTTCCCAATCCCGTCTGTACCTCATCAGCAACCATCAAAACTCTATTTTTTGTGCAAAGTTCACGTACTCCTTTTAAATATCCCTCACTGGGCATAACAACCCCTGCCTCCCCTTGTATTGGCTCTACCACAAAAGCAGCACAGTGAGGGTCAGAAAGTGCTTCCTTAAAATTATTTTAAATTTATTTCTTTTAGCAAAAAATCACCTCCAATGCATTCAAATCATTAAATTCCACATGCAAAATATTGGGAATAAAGGGCCCAAAATTTTCATAAACTTGAGGATCGGTGGACACAGAACAAGCGAAAATCGAACGTCCATGAAAATTATTTTTTGCAAAAACTATTTTTGCTTGATTTGGAGGAACTCCTTTAACTCTATTAAAAAAATTTTTTTTAATTTAAACATCTTTAAAAAACTCATAAGCCCATTTTCTTGCTAATTTTACTGCTGTGTCGACTGCTTCAACACCTAGTTTCATAGTTTTAATTAGAATCGGTTACATTTATAGCGACTCCCGTTATTGGCGACTTTTCAATTTTAGCTACCGTCTTAAGACCTGCTTTCGACTTCGAAAGTATTCGACTTCTAAATAGACATCTCGTTATAAGAGACCTGCCTTCAATTCCCTTTTTGACCCGCCTCTAACGAGAGTCGCTTTTAATGAGAGTCGCCTCTAACGGGAGTTTAATTATTTATTCTTACCAGAATTCATAGGCATCATTTTCTGATATCCAAATAATTTAGTCAAATATTCTGCATATTCCCCCAACGCAGTTGTATATAATGCACGTGATGTCAAAGTTAATTGTTGACATTGATCTTGCATAACTTTAACTAGTCGAGGATGGCAATGGCCTTGATTTAGGACAGATTGGCCACTTATACAATCATAATACATCTTTCCATCAGTATCCCAAAGATAACAACCTAAATTGATAAATTGAATTATGAGGGGATATCTCTTTGGTAGGGTTGTCGGTTCTGGACTGATCCGAACCGAAGAACCGATGATTTTTCGGTTCGGTTCGGATATCCGAAGAATTTCCAGGAACCGACAACCCTACTTTTAGGGACTGAAAAATTGTCTCTTATAATGAGGTGTTTCTATATAGCGTAGGGGTCGTTTATTCTGATTTTTAAATTTCATCTTTCTTTTACCTTTTCCTCGAGAAATAACGACAGGTATAGGCCTATAATTGTGAGCCCCATGTTCTGCTTCTTTGTCGATATAATATTGTTGTCCGTACAATCCAGAAGACATGGACTTAATTATAAATTTATTTGCTAAATAATTTTTTTACAAGTAAAAATGAACCATTAAAATGTGTGAATTTAAAAATGAAGCGGAACTTCTGTGATTTGTTATAAAACTAACAAATTTAGTGTAATTTCTGTGTGGTAAAAAGCAAAAAAATAAATTTAAAATAAATATTTGGTTAGCTTAATTAAAAAAAATCTTTTTTTTTTAAATTTAATCAGATAATTCTGCTCTCCATGGGGGATATATTTTAATAGAAAAAATAAATTCTGATTTTTAATTATAATATTTAAATTTTTGTTTTTCTGTTATGTATATGAATAAATTAATTCTGATCTTATTTTTTTTTAATTCTGATATCTTTAAAACTTTTTATTTATTCTGAGATTGCAAACTTAAGATTGCAAATAAAAAATTCTGATTTTTCTTTTCAATTAATTCTGATAATTTTATTAAAACTTAAGATTGTAAATAATATTCTGATTTTCTTTTCTATTTAATTCTGATATTCCTAAACTTAAGTTGTATTCTGATTTTTCTAAAATTCTGGTATTTTAAATATTAAGATTGTAAATAAAAATATATTCTGATTTTATATAATTGTAATTCTGATTTTTATACATGTAAATCAAAAATTACAAAATTAATAATTAAATATATTCTGATTTTGTAAGATTGTAATAAACATATAAATTCAATCAGAATTATACAAACTGTTTAACTGTATTCCCTATTATTTGTGATACTTCAAGTATTTGTTTTTCAGTAATAACCTGAAATAATATTCTAATTAAAGACTAAAACAATATTAGCCTACCAAAGGAGGTGCAAATCGAATAATTTGTTTGTGGGTATTTTTAGCTAGAAGGCCATTTTCTTTTAATTTAAGGCAAACATCCCAAGCATTTATTGCTGAAATAAAAAAAATTTTTTTTTTTAAATCAGAATAATTTGAACATTCATTAATAACAATAGCACATAAAAGTCCTTTCCCTCTAACAGAACTGACAACATTTTTGGGCAATTTATTCAATTCATTAATTAATAAATTTCCCATTTTTAAAGCATTTTCACACAAATTTTCTTCTTTAATAATTTTTAATGCTTCTATTGCTATTTTTGCAGATAAAGGATTTCCTCCATAAGTTGACCCGTGTTGGCCTGGTTTTATTGTTAACATAATTTCATCGTCAGCTAAGACTGCCGAAATTGGGTAGAGACCGCCAGAAAGGGCTTTGCCTAATGTTACTATATCTGGTCTGACATTGTAATGATCACAACAGAGCATCCTAGAAAGGGGAAAAGGATTTATTCCAATAAACGCCCCATTATCGAGAAATCATCGTCCAACCTTCCCGTTCTCCCCAATCCAGTCTGTACTTCATCAGCAACCATCAAAACTCGATTTTTTGTGCAAAGTTCACGTACTCCTTTTAAATATCCCTCACTGGGCATAACAACACCTGCTTCCCCTTGTATTGGCTCTACCACAAAAGCAGCACAGTGAGGGTCGGAAAGTGTTTTCTTGAATTATTTTGAATGTCAAAAATATTTTTTAACTCTAAGAACCTCCAATTCTGTCAAACTATCAAATTCCACATGCAAAAAGTTTGGCAAAAAAGGCCCAAAATTTTCAAAACAATCGGGATCAGTAGATGCTGAACAAGCCATAAGAGAACGTCCATGAAAATTATCTCTTGCAAAGACTATTTTTGCTTGGCTTGGAGGAACTCCTTTAACTCTATTAAAAAATTTTTTTTAATTTTAAATTTCTTTAAAAAACTCATAAGCCCATTTTCTTGCTAATTTTACTGCTGTATCGACTGCTTCCACTCCTATTAATATATTCTTTAATTTTAAAAAATTCAATACATTTGAACTTCATTTTAGGATCTTTCCAACATGTCCCTCCTTTGGGGAGCTGAAAGAATCATATCTTCTTATTTGCTTCAAGTTTCAAAATTTTCAAAAGTTGAAGTTGAAGCAAAATTTGCTTCAGGTTTAAAAATTTAAAAACTTGAAGCGAATTTGCTTCAAATTACAAAACTGAAGCAAAAACATGAAGCAGAAGCTTGCTTCTGCTTCGGATATCTTCTTATTTGGAGGGTGAACATAAAACTTGGAGGTGGGAGTGGGTTATTATAGTTATTAAGATCCCTCAACCAGTGGCTAACCAAATTTTAAAAAATATAGGTACCCTAAATCGAGGGTTAGCTAATTCTGAGGGTATCTTATAATGCGGTCCGACTATATTTATTTTTACCAGAATTCATAGGCATCATTTTCTGATATCCAAATAATTTTGTCAAATATTCTGCATATTCCCCCAAAGCATTTGTATAAAATGCACGGGATGTTAAAGTCAACAATTGACATTGGTCTTGCATAACTTTAACTAGTCGAGGATGGCAATGGCCTTGATTTAAAGCTGAATATCCGCTTAAACAGTCATAATAACTTTTTCCGTCAACATCCCAAACATTACAACCTTCATTACAATTTTAAGTTAGAAATAAAAATTGTAAAATGCTCTCTTACCTTTTCCATGGGAAATAACGACAGGTATAGGCTTGTAATTGTGAGCCCCATATTTTGCTTCTTTTTCAATATAATGCTGAGAGGTTTTTAGTTGAGAGGTTTTTTGTTGAGAAGCAGACTTGCTTAAATTACGAAATAAAACTTGGACTGAATTTTTGCTGTTTAAGTTTGCAAAATATTTAAAGTTAGTTAATAACATTGTACAAACTTAAAAATAATTATTTAAAGAAGGATAATTAAAGTTTAAAGTTTCAACTTTGAAGTTGTAAAGGAAAAAGTTTTACGTTTTGACTTAAGTTTGTAATTTAAGTTTTAATAAATTTAAAGTTGGTTAAAAATTTAATTCCAAGTTTTAAGTTTGCAATTTTAAGTTTAGGCTTAAGTTTTAACTCAAGTTTGTAGTACGGGAATAAGTTTTAAGTTTCGACTTAAGTTTATGACTTTCAAGTTTGCTTGAAACTTAAAACTTAAGTTTCAAACTTAAGTAAAAACTTAAAACTTTTAAGTTTTTACTTAAGTTTGTAATTTAAGTTTTAAGTTTCAAGCAAACTTGAAAGTCTGCTTAGTCAAACTTACTTAAGTCAAAACTTAAACTTATTCCTTTACAACTACAAATAGTTGTAAAGGAAAAAGTTTTAAGTGTTTGACTTAAGTTTGTGATTTAAGTTTTAAGAAGTTTAAAGTTGATTAATAATTAAATTCCAAGTTTTAAGTTTATTTTTTAAGTTTAAGCTTAAACTTTAATTTTATAAGAAAATATGCGTGTTTTAATCAAAAATTGATTCAAAAAACAGATTGATTGAAAGCGAATGTGAATGAAAAGACGAAATATTTATGAACAAATATATCACGTTTACTTATCACATTACTCTCTTTTGATAGAACTGAGAACATTTTTTTTATTTATAAAAACACATAAAAAATTATTTCTAATGTTCAAAGGAAAGTTTTTTTTGTACAAAAGATAAAAAAATGTTTATTGCAATCTTAAGTTTACTTGATTTACTAGACGTTAGATATTTAATTTATTACAGATTATTTTTTAATTTTCACAGACTTAAGTTTATATTTTTTACACTTGCTTAATTAATTATACGCTTAAGTTTATCTTTACATCTTAAGGTTTGTAGTCGTAAATTCCAAGTTTACATACCAAGTTTGATCTTACAATTTAAGTTTCTAGGTTTACTTAAGTTTTTCATTCTTAAGATTGTAAAATTAAAAATAAACTTACAAGTCAGTGTTATTAGTGCAATTTAAAAATTGTCGAACTCTAATAAATGAGCAATTAATATTTTTGAATTAATGAATAAACAAAATTAAACATTATTTTCAATCTACAAACATTTTTGTTATGATTAGTTAGGCATTCTGAGGTGTTTGAAGTTTCTTAGATTAGCTAGATATTGCTACTGCAAACACAAATACTTTTTATTCAAACACACATTCCTTATTAGTTAGATTATTGTGTGTTTGTACAATTTCTGAACCGGAACCGAGGAAATGTTTGATTTTTAGGAATCGGTAGAACACTGATTGTACGTAATTAATAAGCAATTAATGAATAAGCTATTAAAAACCAAAGGAATTTCAATAAAGTGAATCGTTCTAAATGACTTATTTCACTTTTTTTTTCAAAAATAATTGTCCCGATTAGCTAAACATTCTGAGAATTTACAATTGAATAATAAAGGTCCATGAATTTGACAATCTTCAATAAGCTAAAATTTACTATAAAAGCCTTGTTGATTGTTTTATTCTTCCCTCCAAACACAACAAAATCTTCAATCACTTCAACTCTACGTCAACATCGTCCAAATAAACAACTAAACAAAACGCTTCATGCTCTTCTGCCTCCTTCATCCAATGGACCACAACACCGGACCTTTGGCAAGGAAGTCGACAACGCTTTGTGCTCTGCTGCTGATATCCATCGCCGCGCTCCTAGTGCTTGCAGTTCCTGGACAGGCGAAGTTGTGGAAGTCGGAGTTGCCAAACACACCAAGAATGAAAGTGGAGTGACGCTCAAAGGGGACAGTAAGCCGGCCAGCGATGACTTGAAATATGCCGTGTACAAGAAGCTTTTTCCTACTGTCTGTAATTTTACGATCACCAAGGAACACATGTAAGTTGATTTTTTCTTAAAATTTGAGGAAATAACGTTTTAAACTTTCTAGCAAGCTTCATTACGAAGGCGAAGGGTGCACTGTGGATCTGATCACCGATGGGAGGAGCATGATCAATTTCACAACTGGAATGGAAGACAGTAAATGTAGTAAACTGGAGAACTGCGGTAGTGGCGATTTTCAGTATGGTTTTTCAAATCTGTAAGTCTTAGGTTGTATGCCGACTAACAGTAAACAAATTTCTTTATAGACTGCCCTTCGCCTACAGCAGAACCAATAAGGAACTCGAAAAGCTCAACGATGGTCCGTTGTATGATGATCTTGTTGTGTGTGGTGATAAAACCAAGTGCGGGGATGAAAAGCAACGATGCATGAAACACACCTTTCTCGAAGTCTCGTGGAGTGGATGTGTCGATCAGAACGTTTATTTTGTACACGCTCACACCCATCTAAGTAAGTCCATGATTATTTTTACTTTAAAAATAATCATTTTAGTTGGTGAACATAAGACTGGATTGGATCAAATAAAACCTGGTGGTGATAAGATGGAATTCAATATGGGCATAGCTGATGATAGCAGCTTCACAATGGATTTCGAGAAACCTGCAAAATTTGACACCAAAGTAGAATCGATTAGCTGCCTTCCAAAAACAAATGCCATTGCCAAACCAATAACATGGAAAATCATAAATAGAGACCTGGAGGGTAAACATTTGCTCGTCTTTCATTTACTTCCAAAAACGGCTACACGAACGTTCAAAGGAAGAAATTTCGAAGGAAAACCTGCGAAACAAAAACCAAAATGTGATCTCTTCATTAGCTTTGTAATACTTTGAAATCTTTCAAAAAATTCGATTAATTTTTATCTTACAGAAAAGACCAGCCTATGAATTTCTTCAAGTCGACCCTCAAACAACGACTACAAGCACAACTACAACAACACCCAAACCAACAGCAAGGCCCAAACCACAACCTACTGTCAAGGCAACTCCAACTCCACCAGAGCAGCAAAAGACTACGCAAAAAGTTCAAGAAGCAACGGCCACCGAAGGAGGAAGTAAAGCCGGGATTTGGATCTTTGTGATTTTCGTGGTGATTGCTGTAATTGGCGGCGCTGTCGGGTTCTACTTCTACCGAAAAAATCAAAAGATAAAAGAAGAGGACGAGAAAGAGAGGTAATGGAGAAAGAGTGAAGCAAAATAACTAATATTTTCTGTATTTTCAGAGCCTCTAGGTCCAACATTGGAGACGGAAAGAGGATTGCTGAGGAAAACATGGGACGTTCTAAAGCAAAACCGCCTTCCTTGGAAGAGGTATTCGTCTAGGAGATTTTTGAAAGGATGAAGAAGGAGGATGAGGACAATGCGGCAAAAAACGTAAAAATTCTCTTCAAGTGCTATCTGCCAGACTTGAAGAATGAAGGTTTCAAAACTGTCGGCACATACGAGAATGGAAGAAAAAGGCGAATTTATAAAAATTTAAAATATATTGAAAAAAATTTCCAGAGTGGATGGGTCTTCCTATCGAAGGGAAGAAGACAAAGGGCGACAAGGCGAAGAAGGACAAGTTTTGAGACAGTTCTGAAACTGTCTTCAATTCTGGCAGATAGCATTCGAAGAGAATTCTTTCGTTTTTCCCGCGTTGTCCGAATCCTCCTTCATCCTTTCAAAAATTTCCCAAAGGACTCAACTCCGAAGAAGGAATCGACTCCAAAGGACCCGGCACAGAAGGAGGAAACGACTTCGAAGGACTCGACTCTGAAGAAGGACCCGGCACCGGATAAGTCAGACGCTGTAAAGAGCAAACAGGCAGGCACGACATCGGACGTTCCAACAGATATGGTGTCGGAGGCTAAAGAGACGGATCAGTAAATTGTGGAGATGAAGAAGGTTGCGGCTAGAAGTGAAACTAGGAGATGAGAGAAGTTGAGAAGATATAAATTGGAGATATATAGAGAATATAAATTGTAAATAATCTGTAAATCATTCATTCTCTATTCCCCAAATCCCCTATATTCTCTCCAAATCTCTCAACAAAAATTGTATTTCTCTCTATAATGGCTATATGCCTATCTATATATATTTCCCCCTATATTCCCTATATTTCCCTATATTCACCTATACCCATATATTCGCGTATTAGGCTATATGCCCATATCTATATATGTATTATCTATGTGTATTTTCCCCTATATATACACAAATTTCCCTATATATATTTCCCTATATTCCCCCTATATATTTGCAGGTTGAGTTGTATTCCCTGCTATATCTCATTATATATTGTATTGTTTGTATATGTATTTTTCTATGTATATTGTAATTGTATTGTTGTAATTGTTGTAATAAATATATGTTTGTATGGAATATTTTGTTTGTTTTTAATGCCAAATCTAATCCTTATACAAAAAGCTAAAAATCTGAGCTGAAAAATCGCAATAAGAATGAGAAGTAATTGATATTGGGGATATAATTTAAGTAGCCCCCCCCCCCACATATTTTCGATTTTGATATTCATGAATTTTTTCGATTTAAGATTTTCGAAAAAATTTTTTTTGTTTCAAAAACAGCGTTGATATCTTACATCCTTCTTAATTAAAAAATAATTTTAAAAAATTCATTCTCAGAGTTAAAGGACTTCAGAGTTAAAGGATTTTTAGAGTTAAAAAAACAGCTCAATTATTTTAAAATTAATAGAAAAAAAATTATTAAAAAAAAGACTAATAAATTAATTATGGGACGATTTAGTAAAAAATTAAGAAAGAAAATTTTTTGAATAGAAAAAATGGAAATTTGTAAAAAATGTGGTTTTTTATCTAGGAAATAATATTATCTAGAAAAAAATAATCTAGAGAATAATTTTCGGGGAGGATAATAAGCCACTATTCTTCCTCTTCAGTAAGGAAAATTTTTTGATTTTATGAAGGCCAATTAGCCAGGAATCTTCCTTGCCCAGTAAAGATTTTTCCAAGGAGTTCGGGAAAATGTTTCCCAGTAGTAGGATCCGAACTGAAATCTAAAAAGAATTTTTGGATGAAGGTTATGAAATTTCAATTTTCATTTAACGATTATTGATTTTCGAAAATTTTTTCAAAATTTTCGAATTTTTTTTGTTTCGAAACAGCTCAATTCAAGAGGTAATGTTAACAAATACATATAGGTACTAGTGTCATTCCATCATTAATAATTAAAAAATATCTGTCTAATTGAGAAGTACATGGGGAATGGAGAAAATATTATATTTTAATTTTAAGTACGGGTACTTCTATTTGGACTTCATTTGGTTATCCTTCTGAAATTACTTAAATTTTTGCTGGGATTGCTAAAAAGGGACGAATTCTGGCTTTTCTTGGCCTTTATAAATTTTGGCGTTTAGCGTCCTTTTGGCAGATTTATAGCATACTTTTAAAATTTGAAAAATTGACGTTCGGCTTTCCATGCTAAAATTTTGGCGCACTCTTGCAACATTTGAGATTCTCGTAAAAATCTAAATCGAAAACATCAAAACGATTATATTTCACAATAAAACATTTGCACGAATATTTAGTACAATCTTACAAACAAAATATATATTATCAACAATATTAATGTTATGAGTAAATATATAACAAATCCCTAAATAACTATGAGAGAAATGACAACAAATATATTTATCACACACTTCTTTATATCCTTCCATATACCCTTCACAACCAAAAATATTCCTCATCCCATTTGTCATTCCCAAAGTTAGTTTTATACTGCTTTTGGCATACGAGTTGGCGATAGTCGAAAAATAATTTGTCTAGCAAACGATCGGTGCTTTAAAGAAAAAAATTTTTTTGTTCAAAAAATATTTTCTAACCTATCCGAAGGGAAAGAGCATTGAAGAAGTTGAAGAAACGAGTTCATATTTGAAGCGTCCATGGCGCAGTTGCGAAATTGTTGTTGAGCTTTGAATTGATTGTAATATTGTAGCTGGTCATTATTCTCCTGAATTAAATATTATGATTATTTTAAAGTTGGTAAACCTAAGTTTTTAAGTTCAAGCTTATAATGTATTTAAGTTTGTAAAAATGTAGTCAGGTTATAATTAAGCTACTATTTCAAGTTGGTAAACTTAAGTTTTATAGTCCAATTGTGGTCAGATTGCACTTAAACTTGTCAAACTTTTTTAAAGTTGGTAAACTCAAAGTTTGTAAGCTTAAAAATATACGACCCTTAGACTTAAGTCTTAGTATAGCTTAGACTTAAGTTTTTTCAAGTTCAATCTTGATTATGTTTGTTACCATTTCTCCAGAGAATGAAGGATCAAAATCCATCTCTTGTGGTCGAGCATCAAATATAGCTCTAGCCAATGCACTGTCCACAAAACAATTTTTGTCCAGCCATGAATCAGAGGAGCAGGAGAGAAATTCTAAAAATTATATTATTCTTAGATTTATTTTAAACTCAAAAAATTAAAAAGAAACCTTTACTGCTGTCTTCAATGTAGTACGAAGAATCACAGTTTGAAGGACTATACAGAGATATACCTGTCTCGGGTATAACTGAAAAGACAAACTTAAGTTTTCAAGTTTAAACTTTTTTAACAAACTCAAGTTTGTAAACTTGAAAATTTTTACAAACTTAAGTTTGTAAACTTAAAACTTGCCCTGTGTCTCAACATCACTCAGCATATAACCAAATGATTTTGGCATATCCCCACAAGATTTGGTTCGACGAAGAGAAGACAGTTGAACCTTTTTTGTAATCTTAGGATCTCCTTTGTAGTCGTCAACAGTAATCCCAACTTTATCAACTGAAAAAATTTTTTTTGATTTCTTAAAGAATTTTTCTCTCTTCACCTTTAAAGTCATAATGTACACCAGAACTTTCCTCAATACAACTCAGAGACTCGTCTGTTTTAGGAACAACAACTCCATCGAATACTGACCGGTGTCTTTTGGGGTAGAGGTTTGAAGCTTTGACCGTTATTAGCTTCTCGTTGTTCACCTCCTCTGTAGAAGCCTCAAGGTTCAACTCATCCAGAGCCATTAGACTGTAAGCGCTGTTACATGGAGGATAACAGTAAAAACTGTTATTTGACTTTGACTCTTTCAAGGGTTCTTCTTTGATGTTGTCGTCTATTCCAGAATCCTCAAGGTTCAATTCATCTTCTAATCCAGTCACCGATTGCGTCCCTCGAGTAGTTGTGGATCCGTCAACAGTCCAGGCTAAAAGAGAAATAAATTTTTATTGGAGCCGAAAAAAATTTTAATTTCACCATTTGTCCCAACACTACAAGAAGAAACTGTTGGAGGAACTTCTACCCCATATCTTGCATCCAGTCTCAATTTGTTGGAAGGGGGATGCTGTGTTTGTTGTTGGCGGAATTTCTCAATCACATCGCTAAAGTCCGCAACTGACGACTGAACAAATAGGCTGACATAACTATTCTGGGGTGTTACACTGTCTGGACAGAATTCTTCCACACTCTCACGTTCATCCACATAGTGTGACGGGTTAGAATCGAAAGAATACCCTGAAAGTGAGGAAAAATGTTTGATAATTTACTTCAAAAAATTCACCTTCCTCACCGGCATTGCTAAAGTCAAAAGTTGAGGACATTGCTAGTAGGCTAGCATATCTATTCGGTGGTATTATGCTGTCTGGATATGAAGGAGGTTCTTCCAAGACATCTAGTTCATCCATGTAATGTGACTGGTTAGAAGTGAACGAATCACCTAAAAGGAAATTTTTGAAAATTTTTTTGAAAATTTTTGAAAATTTTTTTTTGAAAATTTTTGAAATTTTTTTTTGAAAATTTTTTCTTGAAAATTTTTCAAAGAAATTTTTCCAAGAAAAAATTTTTTTACCTTCTTCCCCAACATAATGACTTTGAACTGAAGCAGTACAAGATCCATCAAGATAGAATGGGGGAGACGAACTGAGATAATATGAACGTTGTAGAGTGAACGTCTTGTCATCCATTGCAGCATCAATGTCCAGATCCTCATAGGAGCCTCTAACGTTGGAAGTATAGGACATCGTTTCTTCGTCTAATTGAACTCCTAAAGAAATTAAATTTATGTTAGTATGTAAACTTAAGTTTGCGATTTGGAATTTATTTTCAAGTTGGTGAACTTAAAATTTTCAGTCTTCTCTTAAAGTTTGTGAACTTTGGTAAACTTAAGTTTAGGTTGGTAATCTAAGTTTCTATCAAGTTGGTAAACTTAAGTTTTCGGTTTATTTACTTGCCGAACTTAAGTTTGTGGTTGGAATTTATTTTCAAGTTGGTTAACTTGAACTTTGGTTAACTTAAGTTTTGATGGCTCAGTAAACTTAAGTTCAGCTTGATAGCCTAAGTTTCTATCAAGTTTGTAAACTTAAGTTTTCGGTTTATTAATTTATTCGCAACTTGGCGAACTTAAGTTTGCGAATTTGATATTGATTTTCTTAGAAATCGAAAAATCCTCACCATTTTTCTCAAAATAACCACTGTAGCTACTCAGAGTAGAACTTCGAGATGAAGAATTTGTATTAGGAACTTCGACACCATACACTGCCGAAGATGTACAAAATTTTCCATTGAAGTTATTGGAGTTTGACTGTTTTTGTTGTTTGGTTGTTTCAACTACAGGAATATCCAAATCGTTTAGATCCACCAAACTATATCCTCCTCGTGTTGAGAAAATAGAATCTGAATCTGGTTCAGATACGTAAGAAGAAGAAATTTGAACTCCGCGTGTGTTACCTTTAAATTTTTTGTAAAGCTTAGCCATTTCAAGAGAAAACTTTAAAAAACTTACGAGTCCGAAGGAACATAACGCTAGAAGTCAATGAAGGAACCGAATCTTAAATTTTTGAATAAAGTTTCGAAAAAAAAATATTTAAAAACTTACAAATACTAGGTACATAGCGAGGACGGTATTTCTGCTTTGCCCTTCGTCGACGCTCCTTGTTGTGGTTGACTGCTGCCCTAACAAACAGAGAAGTTGTCGCCGTCCCTCTTCGAATATTCAAAAAGCTCCGACTGATGAAGTGTTTGCACCTTTTGATGAGGGACTGAATATGTCCAGGTTTACGAGGTTTTGTGTACATCATATTAGTCGAAGCAGGTTGTGAGAAATATCAACCAACAATGGCCAAGTGGATGAGAACGGAAGATTTAATTAAAAAAGTTTTAACTGCTTTTATAGCAAAAATTTTGATTTTGTCTTGACTGATCCTAATGTTGGTTGTTTTATTTCCAAGTTCTAAACTTAAGTTTGCAAACTTAAATTCTTAAGTTTCGATCATAAACTTCAAAGTTTACTGTCTTTATTTTTTAAGTTTACGATCTTAAAATTTTAAGTCTACGATTATAAATTTTTAAGTTTACGTGCTTAAGTTTTTAGACAACCTTTCAAGTTTGCGATCTTAAGTTTTTAAGTTTTCGATTTTATTTTTTTCCATTTTTATCATTTCTCTCGTCATTTTTTTAAATTTAATTTTATTAAAATATAAAAATATAAAATTAGCAATTATTAAAAGACATCATCTCTATGGTTACTATGTAAAAAACTATCTTCTTCATATTGCTCATTATTTTTATTTTTTAATTTGGATAATGGAAATGAGAGGGAAATTAAACAAAAAAGTGTACATTTATTGAATAAAATTTGTTAAAAAAATTTTTTTCTAAAATTAGATGGCTGTCCAAGCTGAAACTTTACAAAAAGAAGTTATCAATCCTCGTCAGGAAGAAAATAAATTAGTAGATAATAATGAATGGCGTCCTTTGCACATGCACGAAGTTGTTGCTGTTGCAATGGTGGGGAAATAAATTTTTTTAATTAAAAGAAACCTTTGGAAACTTTCTTAAAAATTAGTCCTTTGTTGTAAAAATAAATTTTAATTTGAAAAAATAAATATTGTGGGGATTCCCTTCCCAAGTCTCACCTATTTTAAAAGATCTCCTCAATTCCCTAAAGCATAAATAAAAACGGGAATAAATTTGGTATAGTATTACTCTTAAAATGTCAGAACAAGAACAAACTCGTTTTGAGGTAATTTACTTAAAAGAATATGAAATTAGCTGATCATAGGGTTAGATGGTGCCATTTTGGGTGTCTCTATTTTGGCGTATTCCATCGTGGTTCTATTCTATCTTTAATCCCATAAATTTTTCTTTTCTCCAATCCAAATTCAATTCAATAGAGTTTAGTATATTTATTGTCGCCCCTCCCTCTAAAGAGAGCTCTCTTTCAATAGAAGGGACTTCTCTAAAAAATTTAGCTTATAGAAAATTACCTAAGCATCATCTTCAAGAAGGGTTTTTTCGAGGTTCATAGACCTCTCCCAAAGAAAATCGAAAAAATTTCTATTTATTTTCCTATACGATAATTTTTAAAAAGGTCGTTAAAACTTGGTTGCGTCCACGAGACAAAACTAGAGAACGCTTAAAAGAAGAAGCAAATGCTCTTACTAATGAGGTCAATACTTCGCTTGTTTTTGAGCCTATGGTAATTAAAATTAAATATTTTTTTAAATTAAAATTAATTTTCAAAGCCTATTACAATGGAACGTTTACGCTTACTTAAAGAAATGGGGAGATCTCCGTCGCAAAGTAGTTTTGCTGCTTTGAGTAAGCTTTTTAAAAAAATATAAAAAATAGGAATATTGAAAAATCTTTGAAATACATAATTCTCCCTCTAATTAGTAGTTTATTATTCGAGAAAATTTTTTGCCCAATTTTTATAATTTAAAATATATGTATGTATTTACTTCATTCATTTAAGAAAAATAGGCAATAAATTTAAAAAAAATTATTTTCATTTAAATAGCCTCATAAGATCCACTATAAATTATGCTGTTCACCATAGGTGAATCGGAATTCCGACTTCCGGTACCTTCGCATTTCCTATTCACCTCTGCTGATCAGCCAGATGCTCCCTTACACCACACGCCCCCTGCATATAGCTACTATTTTCGTTTTGCCTTTGTTTTTCGCTTTTTAAAATCAGTGTCAGTTTTAACAAACCCCTGACACCGCCATTAAGATCAACTTTCTAAAATTTGTTGTCCACAGGGTGAAGGAGTTAGCTAAGGATACCGCCCTATTTATGATACATTTTGTTATAAGATACTTAACTTTTTTCGGCACCAGGAGTTCGATAATGAGGTCCGACTGTTAAAAATAATTTTTTTTTAATTTTAAGAAGCAAAAATATCAACAGCAAGTAACCCAACTCAATTACCTCTTGTTTTACAAGTCGAAAATAAAACTAATAAAGAAAATACTGTAGAAAATGAAGAGAACGGAACGCCAGGAGAAGAAGATTTGTTAAATGCTGGAAAAAGTAATGGAAGTATTTTAAGGGAAAATAGGTAAGAAAAACTTGGAAAATTTTCTAAATTTTTGTGGACTACCTAAGAACAAGGGGTCATAGGTTCTGATTTGGGAAGGATATACAAGTATATATATTGGAAACCTTCCTTTAGTTCATTAAAATCAGGGCTGTGTGTTTGGCGTCCATTTCTGGCGTTTTGCGTTTGGCGTGTTTTTAAAATTTGAAAAATTGGCGTATGACGTGCCACGCGAAAATTTTGGTGCACAGCCCTGATTTAAGAATCCGTAAAAACGGAAATAAAAAACTTCCTAGTCCATTATGGATTTTGACCATTTTGTCCAAAAAGAAGGAAAATTGAATCTAATTGTAAGGGTCAAAAATATTTTTTAAAATTTTCTAGAACTGGACAGAACGAGTTAGAAAATCTAACGAATATTGTAGATCCAGAAAGAGGATTAATTGAAGTTTGCTTGGAAAGGAATACAATTTTAATGTTAACAATGAAGTGGATTAAAACAACTAAAAATAAATTAAGGTAAGTGTAAGGAAGAGAAAGATCCAGCTGGCTAGCATTTAAAACGCTCACTAGGCGGGGGTTTAAGATCTATTAAAAGAGAAGGTGAAAGCATCGTCCCGGTAGCTCAGTTGGCAGAGTACCTATACGTGGTGAGCGAAAGCGCCTAGCA
The DNA here is from genome assembly GCA_902706615.1 of Meloidogyne luci. NCBI lineage: Eukaryota > Metazoa > Nematoda > Chromadorea > Rhabditida > Meloidogynidae > Meloidogyne > Meloidogyne luci. The sequence continues at coordinate 452,374 of CACSLI010000176.1, read as the reverse complement.
ATAACTGCCAGGAGGTCGCAGGATCGGGAATTAACTTTTACATTGCTCTTACTGTAGGTAAGTAAGTAGAACTTAAGTTTTTCTGTTGAAAAAGTTTTCAATTGCCCGCAAATGTCGTCAAGCATGATCACACGTCTTTCAAATTAACAATAGATTTTTGAGTTAGGTAGAGGCAACTAAAATAGGGGGGAGCATTCCCTAATTTATCAATCTCTCAAAAAAAAGAAGCAACACAAACACAATTTATCTACACACAAAAATACAATTAAATACAACAATTCAAATACAATACAAACAACAAGAAATATACAATACATACAATGAGAGAACAATATATGGTGACACAAATTTATCACAACTAGATCTCCTCTCTCGGGTTATTATTATTCGGTTCCGACGGCGGAATCCACCTCTCATCAACCGGCTCCGGCTCCTCCTCAGACATTGGAACCTCAACACCGTCCACAGCGCCTCTATTCGCCGCCTTTATCTCCGCCAGTCTCTCCTGCTCCTCAATTGTCGGGTTCTCCTCGATTGTCCACTCGTCAGCCTTCTCAATGATGACCCTCTCAACCTCGACGATCTTCTCGATGACCTTTGGCTGCTCGTATTCAATCGCCGTCCTTGTCCCATCGTCCAAGGTGAACGTCGCCGCAATGTTCTTATTCTGAAAATAAAAATTGGGAGGATTAGCTAAGATTCAGAGAGAGAAAAAATGTTTAAAATTTCACCTTTTTCCACTCCTCGAAAGACCCAACAGCTGCAAGTCCCTTCTTTTTCAGTTCCGGCTTGTATTCCCGCTCGAAGAGTTCTTTTTCCTTCTGCTTCTCGAACTGATCCACAAGGTACTGCATCTTGTCCATGGCCTTTTTCTTCTCCACCTTCTTCCAGATTGCGGCGATCTCGTTCTCGATTGAAGGCAGCTCCACCGCAGACTTCAGCTCCTTTCTCTAAAAAACGGGAAAAGAAGGTTGATTAAATGTAGGTATTTTCTCAAATTTTTAAACTCACATTCTTTTTCCATGCAGCAAATGTTCCGACCACCTTTTTGCCTTTGGCCTTCTCCTCAGCCTTGTACAGCGCAAGCAGACGTTCTTCTTCTGCACGTTCGGCGTCCTGCTTCCCTCCCTTTTTCTCATCCTTTCCTGCCTTGTTCTTCATCCAGAGCCAGACCAAAACTGCAATGACGATCCCGACAAAGAGGCCAGCAGCAGCAATGCCAATCGCAAGGTAGGGAGCTCCGCCACACTCCTCCCGCTGTTCCGGGCACTTTGTCGCTGCTTGAGATGTCGTTCTGATGGAAGAGTACTTTGTAGCTGCTGGAGTTGTCAAAGGAGAAGTGGAGAAGTCTGTTGTCGTCACAGGCGGTTCTGATGTTGTCGTTTCTGGAGCTCCTGTGGTCGCTGCAGTAGTCGTCGTAGTCGGTGGCGTTGTTGTTGCAGAGGTGTTGACAACGAGCAGGCTGTAGTCGGTTGTAGCCTGAAAAAGTGAAATTGGTGAAAGGTTATATAAAAAGAGCTGCATAAAGGTAAAAAATCGAAAACTCACGAATCTGACGAAGAGTTCGCAATCCGGTCCGTCTGGATGTCCGCCGATTTTACCACCATCAGTGTACACAAAAGTCGCATTTTGTCGAAGCAGGCTGAAGACGAGCAGTCGTTTGCCATTGAGCTCCCCATCATTCGTGATCGTCCATGTTACGGGCTCGGCGATTGGAGTCTCCTTTTGAACGCAAACAGCATTATCCGCGGCGTTGAAGTGCTCTGGTTTCGAGAAGTTCATTGTGAACGCACTCACAGAACTTATTGTCAGATTGAAGGTCACATTAGATCGTTGTTCATCAATGGGCTGGTATTGAGTCACTCTTTGGTCCACCATTTCCCCGACTGAAAAGTATTTTCAAATAAAAATATTAAAAAATAAACACGATCCTCACCTAGATGTGTAAAGGCGTAAACTTGTCCCATAGCCCTGCTCCATGAGACTTCAAGAGATGTCCACTGCATGCACTTGCCCATCATGCCATCACAAATTGTTTTCATACTGCATGCTGTGTCATTTCTGTGCTGGCCATTGTTGAGCTTTTCGATGTCTTTGTTGTTTTTGCTGTAGACGAAAGGCAGGCTATAAAATTTGAGGGAGTAAATTTATTACGCTATAATTACTTGGTCTAAAGAAATGCAAAACTTACATATTATTATGACTTTTGTAGAAATTGGGATTCTCGTCAAGGCATTTGAGAAGTCTTCCTCCATGGCCTCTTACTCCGGTCGTGAACTTGATCGTGTTGTCGTTCAACTTGTTCCTGCTGAGAAGATCCACAGTGCATCCATTGCTGCCTTTGTTGTACCGAAGCTCGCTGAAACAAAATAAAATGTTAGTTACGATTAGCGCTATAAAGAATAAAAAAAGGTCCTCACATGTATTTGTCTTCGATTGTAACATCGCAGGCGTCCGGATACAGCTTCCTGAAGTTACAATCAGCAAGGTCGTCGAAGTTTGCCCTGTTGGCAATTACGGTGTTGTCGGCGAGCGTCACTTGCTTGTTGCCATCCTTTGTGTGCTTGCCAAGTCCGACGATTTCGCTGTTGTCCTGTCCGAGAACTGCAAGTTCGGCGATGGTGAGCAGCAGCAGAGAGCACAGCGTTGACGACTTTCTGGTCCAGGGTCCGGTGTCGAGCTCCAATGGAAGAAGGCCGAGCATGAAGAGTTGTTTGTGTAGACGATGTAGATGTTTGAAGGGTTGTGATGATTGTTTTGTAGAGGTCGGTAAAATGAATAGAATGTCGGGGCTTTTATAGTAAGAATGAGTTGTATCTTTAACTAGGAATATCGCTTAGATTCAGTGGCCAACCAAACTTTAGAAAACTTTTCTCAGATTGAGAATGTATCTAGATTGAGAGTTATAAGGTCCAGAAGTAAGAGTTTATCACAAGTTTAGCCGCCAGACAGGATATGAACCTCTGGCAACGCTGATAGTGTTCGCTTGGCCTTGCTCACACCTATGCAACAGGGGTGTGTCTTTCGCCAAAATTCCACCTTTTTTGGACTTTCGCCTTTCGCTTTTTAAAATGTTTGGCACAACCCTGCTATCCAGGTGTTCTACTACTGAGTTACTGGCCGACGACTAATCCGTATTTCTTCTCCTTATAGATAGCTTAACCCCACCTAAGCGTTTTAAATGTTGCAAGATTAATCATCCTTCCACAAATATAATTTAAAAAAATTCATTTATAACAGTTCAATATCAACAACCTCAATAAACCCAAACGGAACATTTTATGCTTGTTGGACATTTTTAATTTATTTAGTATTTTTATACAACGCTTTTGTTTGTGTTTTATTTGTTTTTGATGATACTAGAGAAGGGAGCCCCCTATTTATTTTTTGGATTTTATTAAATGGTTGGTTGGGGAATAATTTTAATTTTTAAATTAAAAAATTATTTTTAATTAAAGGTTTAAGCGATTTTATTAATTTATTCGATTTATTAATGAATTCAAGATTGTGTTAGTTTAATTTTTAATTTTTTGGTTTTGGAGTACAGTCGGTTACCGTGATTTTACATCCGATTTTACTTAAATCCAAAACCTTCACATAAGGCACAATGCAGCTTTAAAAATCACAAGATAAAAATCCACTTGATTCCTGGGGCCTGTTTTAATGTCCACAAAATCTGCTTTCTGTGCGCAGCTCGCACAATTTTTCTGCATTAATTTACTCGATCTACATATTAATACAAATTTTCCAACCACAAGAGCATATTTATTAATATTTCGACTGTACTACTGTATTTCTTCTAATAGTGCGACTCCCTCCATTAGAGCGACACCCTCAAATAAATTAACCCCCTAAAGGAATATTGAAAAATAAACCGACCGGTCACACTATTAAAAAAATACGGTATATCCATAAATTTTGAAATAAATAAAAATTAAATCTTGCTAAAGCTTATATTGACGATGGGATGCATGTAACTGACTTGAAACGTTTAGCTAAAAAATATTTCCATAGGTATAAATAAATAAAGATTTTTAATTACAAAAAATTTCAAAGTTTTCATTTTCTAATGGATATACTTGCTCTACTTCCTTTCGATTTAATTTTATTGATAAATAAAGGAATTTCGCTTTCTCGGTTTAATAGATTAGCAAAATGCTATAGAGTATGGCAATTTGTACAGGTAATAAATAATGCATACATTCTTGAAATATTTTTAAAATTCTGATTTTTAAATTCTGACGATCAGAATTATAAAACTTAAGTTTCTGATTGTATATTTATTTAATTCTGAAATTTAATTTCCTAAAAATTCTGATTTTTAATTTTATAAACTTAAGTTTCAGAAATTAAAAATCAGAATTTTCTTTAATTTCAGAAACTTAAGTTTAAGTTTCTAACTTAAGTTTTTGAATTAATTAAAATTCTGATTTATAAGCTTTAACTTGAAACAAAATTCTGACTGATAAATTCCTGTCTTTTGTCTAAATAAAAATAGATTCTCATTTTAAAGATGACAAATGTACGTACTAATTATCCAAATGCTTTTCGTATTCTCCACATAGTTGTTGTTTGTGTTGTTTTATTTCATTGGAATGCTGCTCTTTATTTTAAAATTTCTTTAATTTATGGAATTTTCAGTAGGAGTTTATTTTTAAAAATATAAAAAAATATTTTTTAAGCAACCGATGCTTCTGCTTGGGAATTTAATTACTTAAAAAATCAGGTAATCTAAGAAGAAATTAAAAGTTAACTGTGTTAAAGGATGTATGGTGGGTACGTTGTGGTCAAATGTTGTGGGCAGAGATACCGGAAGGGCATTGTTCTTTTAATGAAAGTGGTTTAGGTGATCCTGATATTGATAGAGTTAATTATTTAAATGAGATGGTTAAATATTGGGAAAATCGGTTAATTAATTTTCAAAAATAAAAAAATTCTTTTCAGCTAATTTTAAATTTTTAAAAAGTTTTCCCAGAGAAAAGCTTGGTGAAATTCTGAAATAAATTCTGAAATTTAACAAACTTGAGACTTAAAATTAAATTCTGATTGTTAAATAAACTTAAAAGAATAGCAAACAAAAATTCTGAAAAAATAATAAAATTCTGATTTTAATACCAAAAACTTAAGTTTATGAAAATTCTGATATTTTAAACTTTGCAGCTTAAAATTAAATTCTGATTGTTGAAACTTAAAATAATAAAAAGCAGAAATTCTGATTTTAATAGAATTCGGAATTTAAAAAATTCTGATCCTTTAAAATTCTGAAACTTAATATAGAAAACTTAAGTTTATAAAAATTCTGATTTATAACCTTAACTTAAAACTTTTGTAACTTAAGTTTCTTATTTCACGTTTTAAAGGCAGGATAATTGATAATATATTCTTTAATAGTTCAATGCTTGTTTCATTCAGCAACTTTAGTAAACAATATAGCCTAAGTTTTTATTGGTCATCATTAACATTAACTACTTCTGGACAACAACCTTACCCTACAGCAGCAATGCATAATTCTTTAGAAATTTTTGATACAATTGTTGGGGTTTTAGTTTTTGCTGTTATTGTTGGAAGTGTGGGAAATGTTGTAAGTAGAAAAGAAAAGTTTGTAAACTTGAGAGTATAAATGCATTGAAATTCTGATCCTTAAAAATTCTGAAAATTAAAGTTCTTAATTCTTAAATCCTGATAACCGAAAATTCTGAAATATAAATTCTGATTCATAAAGAATTCTGGTTATTATTTTTAGAAATTCTGAAAATTCTGATCCTTAAAAATTCTTAAACTTAAAGTTTTGAATTTTAAAATTCTGATAACTTAAAATTCTGAAATACAAATTCTGATTCATAAAGAATTCTGGTTTTTATTTATAGAAATTCTGAAAATTCCGATCCTTAAAATTCTGGTTTTTAAAAAAATATTAAACAAATTTAAAAAAAATAAGGTTAGCACAATGAATATAGGACGAGCAGAAATACAACAATTAAATGATGGAATTAAATTTTATATGAAATATAGGTAACAAATACATGCATATTTTTTAAATTTGAAATTTACCAGAAATGTATCAGCTACAATGCAAAAAAGAGTTTTAGATTGTATTAATTATATTCAAAGGCATGCACAAATACAGGACGAAGGGGTAGTACGTTTGCGAAAAATTCTGATACATAAATTCTGAAATTTATAATTATAAAACTTAAAATTCTGAAACTTAAGTTTCTGATGTATTTATTTAATTCTAAAACTTAAGCTCATAAAATTAAATTCTGATTTTTATTACAGAAACTTAAGTATATAAAAATAAAATATTCTGATAAAAATTCTGGTAAAGAATTCTGACAAAAAGACTTAAAATGCTATAGACTTAAAATTCTGAAACTTAAGTTTCTGGTCTATTTATTTAATTAAAAACTTAAGTTTCTAAAATAAATTCTGATTTTAATTTCAGAAACTTAAGTTTATAAAAATAAAATATTCTGATAGAAATTCTGATAATTCTGGTAAAATATTCTGATTTATAACTCGAGCGTTTAAACATAAAAAATTCTGAACTTAAATCTTAAACTTAAATTCTGATATTATTTTTAAGGCCGTTCTAGGAACAATTCCACCACGTTTAAGAGGAGAATTAGCTGTTCATTTACATTTGGTAATAAAATCTGAAATTAAAATTACAAAAAATATTTTTAAAGGAAAATCTTAGGCGTATAGAGCTTTTTACAGAATGTGAACCTTCTCTTCTATACGAGCTTGTTATTCGTTTTACAATGAAAATGGTTTGGAAGGGGAATTTTTTAAATTTTATTATAGTTTTTTAAATTCTAGTTTGCTCCGAACGATTTTCTATGTAGGAGTGGAGATTTGGCAAAGGTAAAATTTTTTGATATTTATTTTATCTTATACCTACATATGCACTTTAAATTTAAAATTCTGAAACTAAAATTCTGAAATTAAGTTTTCTGAAATTAAGTTTTGTTTTTTGAATTAAGTTTTGAATTCTGAAATTAAGTTTTGAATTCAAATTCTGATTTATAAATTCTGGTTTAAAATTCTGATTCTGATACTCAAAATAATAACATAAAAATTCTGATCCTTTAACTTCGTAAACTTGAGATTCTGATGATACCTAAAACTATAAACTTCAAAATAATAAAGTAAAAATTAAAATTCTGATAATTCTCCAACTTAAAAATAAAAGAACATACTTAAGTTCTCGAAATAAATTATCAATTTTAAACAGGACATGTTTGTATTAAAAAGGGGAACACTTGACGTTTTGTCTGATAATGGAGAGCACTATTCTAGATTAACTCAAGGAGGGATATTTGGTGAAATGGCTATATTAAAGCCTTTAGGGCCTTTGGGGAAGTTGCTAGCTAGGAGACGGTAAACTTCTTAAAATTTTTAAAACACCAAAAAAGCCTTCCTTAAAAGTTATTCTCTCCGTTCTGTTGGGTATTCAGAAGTTTATTTACTCAGTCAAGAAGATGCTTTAGATGTATTCTCTGATTATCCTGGTAAATTAAATTTTTAAAAATTATTTTTAAAAATATTTTATATAAAGAACAAAGAAACGAGCTGATTAGAAAAGGTAAAAATAAATTTTAAAAATTCCAAAAATTTTAAAATAAAAATTATTTTTAATAAAGCAACCTCTCTATTACTTGAAAACAACGAAATCCACTTGGAGGATTTAGCTGAGAAAACAAAATTTAATCCGTTTGAGTTAAGCGGAACGGAAAGTGTTAATGTATAAAATAAATAATTTTAAAATTAATTTTGGAAATTATTTTTTAGGAAATATTTCAATTACTCGAAGAAACATTGGACACACTAGATAAGGAATTAGACACAGTTTACGCCAAGTTTGCGGTAAATATTAATTTATTTATTTTTTATTTTCAAGTTGACAATTGAAAATGTCAACTTAAAACTGTTACGCCCGAAGGTCTAGCCGGGAGACGGATGTCGACGTGCACAATAATAACAGTTTATCCAAAAGAAATGACAATGTATGCGAAGGGATTTAGGTGGAACAGACGAAGGAGATCAGGGACTAGCCGGGCTAGTATGATCCAATTAGACTGACGCTTACAGTGGCTTTTATAGTAGTGTCACTAGAGACTTCCAAGACCGAAAATTTTCCAAGACTCGAGACCAAGATAGACCCCAAGACCAAGACCCAAGACCAAGACTTGACCCCAAGACTCAAGACCAAAAATTAACAAGACTCAAGGCTATTTTTTGGCCACATAAGGCAAATTTTTGGTAAATTTTTCGTGTCATAGACACGAGCTTTATATGAAATATAATCAAAATTTGGAAAAAATATTGCGATTTTGGGACCGAAGTCTCCTAAATACCGATTTTTGCACCGCAGGCGAAAATTTTCCGAATTTTGGAAGATCCTTAAGCAAAAAATTTTCCTTTTCTGCGCCGCAGGCGAAAATTTTGGGAATTTTGGACGCCAAAGCGGCTAAAATTCATCTATTTAAAAATTAACAAACTTTTTTAATAAAAAATAATTTTATAAAAATTTTGTTTACAACGAAAAAAAATTATTTAGTTATTTCTTTGTCAGGGTCCGAACCTTTATTTGTCAAAGGGATGACCTAACGCACAACCAGTCAACCACACGACCATATGAGAGAAAAGCAAAAAAAGCTTTTTTACCCGTCTCAATCTCTTCCTTTTCACCTTACCCGTACCATCTTTTACTTTTCTCTATTATTTCACCGATCTTTAGGGGTGTATATTTTAAAATCTCAAAAAAGTCGAGACCAAGACCAAGACCAAGACTTCACCCCAAGACCAAGACCAAGACCGGAAAAAACCCAAGAAAAGTCTTGAGTCAAGACTCAAGACCAAGAGTCTTGGAAGTCTCTAAGTGTCACCACTACACAACAAAAACTTAATTTTAAACTTGGATTAATTAAACTTAAAATTAAAGTTTAAGTTCGATAACTAATGGTCCTATTTAATATTTTTGTTACTTAAGATTCTGGTAAATAAAATTAATAAACCTAAGTTCAGAAGCACAAGTTTATTACACTTAAGTTCAGAAAAAATAAACTTAAGTTCAGAAAAAAATTAAGGGCAGAAACTCAAGTTTATTAAACTTAAGATTCTGGTATTTTTTAAATTAAAATTCTGAAAAAAAATAAAATTTCAGAAAACATATTCTGATTTAAATAAATCAGAATTTAAACTTTTAACAATAAAAAGATTCTGCTTAAAATTCTGAAACTTAAACTCAAGATTCTGATAATTAAAGTTCTGAACTTAAGTTTATTTATTTATTCTATAAATTTTTGGTAAATTAAAATTCTGATTCTGTTTCAATTCTGATTTTGTTTCAATTTTCTTTCCATTTTTATTTTATAGGGTAGTAGTTCATCTTTAAAGAAGCAGATGACAAAACTAGAAAGTTTATATCTGGAGAACCGCCAGTTACTTAAAAATACTTTTTTGAGAAAAACGAAGAATTTTAAACAAATTTAATATTAAAATTTTTTTTAATTTTTATTTTTTTTTATTTTTAACATTTTTTCCAGACAATGTAAAAAAAGACCAATTGTTAATATTATAAGAATATTTTTAAATAAAAACGATTAATATTTTTTAATGTTTATTAGTTTTGTTTGTCCTACAAACGTTCTCCCCAAAGATTTACACACAAACAAATATAAAATGGAATGTCAAATGACTTTTTTAAATTGCAGCAAACTGAGTAATACACACAACTATTTTTAGAATTTTTTCAGATTTTTGTGAATTTTTTAAAATTTGTGTTTTGAGTAAATTAGGTGGTAAATTTATTAATTTTTCTAAAGACCGGATAAGCAAATTCGAATATAAAGCGATATTTTATTTAAGAGCGTAGCTTGGCATTATCTCTCAAAAACTGAAGGAATATTTTTACTAATGACGTCCGTGAAGCATTTTCTGGTTGCTTCAGATGATTTCATGTTTCCTGGTTAATAAAACATCTACCGAAGAAGATTGTTATTGCCCCCCCCCCCTCCTCAGAAAATATCACCGGATATAGAAGTAGATTGAAGAAAAGGAGTACATCTACAACTTTAGCCCTTTACTGCTCCACTCCATTTGTCCTCTAATTTAATTATTATACCTCTCGCTCCCTCCCCTCACCAAAATTTCATTTAAAGCTTTGGGAAACAGTCAATTGAAGTCTAATTTTTATTTTTTAAAAATTTTTTTAATTTATGTGTGCTCATTTAAACTCTCGAATTTGGACAAACTGTCTTCCTTTTAATAAATTTAATTTTCTTTTAGTCCCTTACGAAATTTATTTTTATTAAAACACATGAAGATTAGATGAACTAAAATAAAAAAAAGAGAAACGGTCTGCTGACAGGTCCAAAAAATATTTTTTATTTTTTTCTGGTTGTCGGTCAGTCATCTGCCACATACAACCTTTTTTGAAAGGGATGTCATATGAGTAGAAAAGTAAAGAGAGAGAGAATTTCTCTAAGGAATTTAAAAATACCCATTTATATTTTATCTTCATTCATTTTTTATTTTATGTGCTCATTAACATTTGCGGACGGATATTTGCGGACACAGCAAAGAAATTTTTTCTTATGTAGTTGAGAGCTAATAAGGGTTAGTACCATAATTAAATGTAGTTTTGGAAAAGTTTTGGAAAATTTTTGGAAGGCTTAACTTGGTAGGATACATCGTTAACAAGCCTGATTAAGTCATACCTTCGTGAAACTAGCTCCTGAACTAGCTTCTCAATAGTACCCGGGCACCTGAATCTCGTTAATATTATACCCACTGTTGGCCGCTGCTTGGGTGGAGCTGCCTATAAAGATACCCCCCCCCCCCCCCCACAAATATAGAGTATTCAGAAGACACCATAGAAAGGTCAAGTGATGTTTTATTGTGCAACTTATTTTAGTCTACAATTTTTCAGCCCTAAGGGCATATATTTTAACGAGATTCAACTGTCTAACGAGAGAAATTAGACTGTCTTTTAATAATCCACAAAAATCTGAATTAGGTAGATGTCCGCAAATTTATGTCCGCAAAACTCAATACACCCATTTTATTTTTTTAAATAATTTTTTTCCATTTTATTTTTTCTCTTTTCCGGTTGTTATATTTAAATAGGAAAAAAATTTTATTTTAGTCAGAAGACACATTTTCTCTATACCAAAAATGCAAAAAGTAATTAGCCTTTTTTGGGGAGGGGCATTTCAAGAGTATAAATGATGTAAAAATACAAAAATAACTAAAAAGACCAAAAATTGGTTTTTAAAAAAATTCTATAAATATTTGATTAATGTGTAGTTGAAATTGTTTGTTTAATAATTTGTTGCCTATTCTAGACATTTTACATAAATTTTTTTCTTATTTTTAACATTTTCTGTCTTAAATAATATTTGTTAATTACTAGCTGATTAAGTAAAAATAGTCTATTTAGTGAAAGAAGTAATAAATCAGAATAAAAAATTCTGATTTTAAAAATAGACGAGAGAGAATCTTTAAAAATAAATCAGAATTTTTAATTAGAAATCAGAATTAAAAAGCAGAATTCTTAAAATCAGAATTAAATCTAAGAATTAAAAACCAGAATTAAAATCAGAATTAAAAATCAGAATTTTCTAAATGAGAATTCTTTAAATCAGAATTAAAAAACCAGAATTTTTAAATTAAAAACCAGAATTAAAAACAAAAAGCCAGAATTAAAATCAGAATTTGTTTTATAATTTTAAATTCTGTTCTGATTTTAAACAAAATTTTTTAAAATCAGAATTCTGATTTTTTATTTTTTAATTCTGATTTTAAATACCAACCAAAATTATCATAAATATTCTGAATTTTGCTAATTTAATAACAATAATTCTGATTAAATCAGAAACTAGATAGGTATTTGTGTTTTAAAATTTAATAATTCAGTCAATATTCTACCACTTTTTTTGTTCGTTAAAAAATAAATAATCTTTGTCTGAAACCATAAATTAAATTCAATATTATTTTACACATTTAATCCTCCAAAAAATATTTTTTTTTCAAAATTATTAAATAAATATATCCATTATAATTTACACTCATTTTCAACCTAAATAAAATGGTTGAATGATTTTTCTTTTTTTTTTTTAAATTTTTTGAATAAAAAAATTATTTTTTTTTATAATTTTTAACTATTAAATGACACACAAAATAAATATTTATTTTGGTTGATTATTTTTTTGAAATTTAATCCAAACAATATAAATCACCCCGCTACACACTTCAACACTCATTAACACTTTTCTATCTTCTCCCTCTATTTTATAAATAAATAAATTTTTTTAATTTTTTAAGCTCTAAAAATGTTAAAAATGTTTAGAAATTAAAATAAGAAAATAAATAAATAATTATTTTTATAAGGGTATTATAATTTAAGGAATTTATTGTAGGGTTAAAAATATATTAGTCAAAACACAGGAATGTTTTTTGGACAAATAATTTTATGAAACATTCTATTAAACAAATATTTTTTATTTTAGAAGGAAAAATCACTCGAATAAAATTTATACAACCTCCGCAATCCACCTTTCAATTTTAAAAACACTTAGCCTAAGTTTGAGTCTTGCTCACCGCAACAGGAATTCGGGTTAACAAAAAGTCGGGTTCGGTTCCCCGGTTCCAATAAAAATTTTTTTCTCTTGTATTCTTTTAAAAATAAAGGGTGATTTATTGGGTCGACTTGAATGATTCATTTAGTTCATTTTTGGCCAATTTAAAAATTCCTATTTTTAGTTTAGACAAAAAAAGATTGGGTTACACAAATTCCAGACATATCACAAGAAACAATTTAAGGAAAAAATAATTTTTAAATTTGGGTATAAATAGCTGAATCAAATATAATTGTTAAAAAACCCCTCTTAAACCCTCTAAAAAATTTCTATTTTTTCTTCTAATTTTTTCTCTTAAAAATTTAATTTAATATACGTATATAATTTTAAAAAGTCTACTCGTTTATTTTTTTAAAAAGAAAAAAATTAAAATTTATTTTTAGAAAAAAAAAATATTTAGGAAAATTCAGCTGATCAAATATTAACTAGTTAAATTTAAAAAAAGAATAAAAAAATATGTATTTATTTTAAGTAGTTTTTTTCTCATTTTATGTCACAGGTTAAAAATCGAGAAAGAAAAAATTTAAAAATGATATTTGCAACCACCAAAGTATTTATTTTAAAATATTCTTTCTTCGTTCTTTTCAATCCGCCTACTCAAAAAACTGATTTTTATTTATATGTATATTCTTTTTTAGTTTAAGCTAAAGAGCAATCAGTCTCTCTCGTATTTTTGATCAGCCATTGGTTGGGGTGACACTAAAAAAATTTTTTAGGAAAAATCCAAAAACCAGACCCTGAACAATGTATCGAAGCTGTGGTTGGTCACCAAGAATGAGAGGGTCAGGAAGAACTTTTGTAGAGAACGGGGATGTCTTGTATCAGGAAATGACCTAAAAATCATAGTCGGGCGGGGTATCGTTGTGGAGGACCAATTCTAATCTAAGCTGTCAATACCTGCGGGGTTTAAAATAAAATTTTGAAACCGTCCGGAACTATTCCGTTTTTCGGAACCAATCCCGTCTTTCGGAAACGTGAACACACTGATAGCGGGGAAAGATGACTGAAATAGGAGAGAAATTAAAGACTTTTTAAAACATATTCTATTCCCAACATTAACTTACAAAAACACTATAACCTCCTCTATCACTTAATCGCCCCCGCCTGTATATTTTTAAAATAAAGTTTTTCTTCTTGATTTCAAAATAAAGAATGCTTTATTCTTTTCCTTTTCTCTGTCATTTTATAGATCCAGGCAGCTTGGGTAGCTAGTAGCTGGACAGATTTTTTATCTAAGCTATTTATCATTGTAGGCCTCTTGTTGATGAAAAACAGAGGGGGATTTGCCCTGATCACTTTTTTAAACGATCGGGACGTGAATAACAAATGCCCTGGATTTATAAGAGAATAGGAGAGAAAAGAGAAAATAAAGGAGAGAAAATAACCAGCTGACAGGAGGAACATTTACCTTGTACTAGTGGGGAAAGATGACTTTAACCCATGACAGATTTATCGTTTTATTTTTATTTTTTTTCTCTTAAAAAAATTTTTTTGAATTTTTTTCACATGAATCTCAGTCCTGACAACTGATATTTTTATAAAAAATCGAAAAATAAAATCCTCATTAAAATTGCTCTTGATCCGCACTCATTTTAAATGAACACACACCTCACTCAATTTTACCCTCCAATGCTTCCCTTCCCTTTTTTTATTTAAAAATGTGTTCTCTTCAATAATTTCCAATTCAACAGTTGTTTAAAACACTTGATTTTCTCTTTATTATCCGTCAAAAGTAGGCGGGACAGAACTCTCAAATCCACCCCTCTCTCTCTCCTTTTTTGAGAGAAAGGCGGGGAAGTGTGTCTGTTTTATAGGAAGAAAAGAACAACTCTAAAACTTTAAAGAGCATATTTCCCTTCGTTAAAGTCGGCATTCTTTTCCCTTTAAAGAGAGATTAGAAGCATCTCTCCCTTTTAAAAATTTTATTTTTTCTTCCTTTTCAATCATTAATTTGTTTATGATAAATAGGCTTTTGAAGAACGCGAAAATTGATTTTAACAGATTAACCTCTCCCCTTTAACCTTTCCCTACCCCAAATAATAACAATAAATCTCTCGTATTTTTTAGACAAATAAAAACCCGCCACAATTGGCTCTTTAATCTCAAAGTGCTCCAAGTGCCAGAGCAAAACACCAGGCCAGAAAAAAGGTTCCTCCTCCGCAGCAGCAATGTCAGCAGAGAATGATCAAGGTAACGCGCCAGGGCAAGAACAACAGCCGCCGGTTGAAGAACAGCCACCACAAGAAGCTCCTCCGGTAAATTTTATTTTGATTACATGATCAGAGGTAACATTTTGATATTAAAGGCTGAAGCTCCTCCAGCTGAAGAGCCAGCTCCAGTAGTTGAAGCTCCTCCTGCAGAGGCTCCTGCAGAGGCTCCAGTTGAAGCCGAAGCCCCTGCCCCAGCTGAGGCTCCTGTTGAAGCCGCACCAGCAGAAGCTCCCGCTGATGCTCCCCCTGCAGCTGAAGTAGAAAAGTTATCATTGGAAGAAGCTGCTCCTCCTCCACCTGCAGAACCTGCACCAGAAGCAGCTCCACCAGTTGAAGAAGCCCCAGCTGCACCTGCAGTTGAGGAAGCTGTGCCACCGCCACAAGAGGCGCCTGGTAGAATTTTATCTTCCAAAAAGTAATCAAATTTTGTGTATTTAGCAACTGAAGCAGCACCACCCGCCCCAGAAGAGGCTGCAGCCCCTCCAGCGCCTGAAGTTGCTCCAGGTGAACAATATTGCCTCAGGGCATTTTCAAAATTAAATTTTCAGTAGAGGAAGCTCCTGCTCCAGAAGCACCTCCAGCTGAATGCCCAGCTGAGGTTCCACCAGCAGAAGCCCCTGTAGCAGAAGCGGAAGCTCCTCCACCTGCTCCCTCTGCAGAAGCGGAAGCACCGCCTGTTGAGGTGCCCACTCCTGAAGTTGCTGCTCCGCCAGCAGAGGCACCCCCATCTGAGGCATCTTTTTTTTATTAAATTCTAACGATTTTTGACAATTAAAGGAGGCTCCTGCTGCCCCAGAAGCCGCTCCTGAAGCACCCGCGGAAGCCCCACCATCTGAAGCACCAGCAGCTCCAGAGGCACCAGCAGTTGAGCCTGCAGCTCCTGGTCTGTTTTTTTCTGTTTGCTTTTGAATAAAATTTTATTTTCAGAAGCAGCACCTGTTGAATCTGTTCCTGATGCAGAGCCAGCTGCTCCAGCTGAGCCTGTGGTTGAGGGCTAAATTTATTTGAAGGAACGAAATGGGTGGAGCAAATATTGATATGGTAGGGATTTTTAAAATTAAATTTTAAAAAACTTTTTGGAAGACTAAAAAAATTTCAGAAAATTTTTTCAAAAAAAATTCAAAATTTCAGGAAAAAATATTTTTGTCAATTGTTTTCATTTTGCAATGGATTTTAATTTTTTGAAGCGCAACGGGAAAGAGCCAGACTGTTTATTTACAGCGAGGCAGCTAGACGGGTTATAAAAATTAAAAAGAAAATAAATTAAATAATTAATTTTTAATTTCTTCTTTAAAATTGTTTCCCGTTTAAAAAAATCCTTCGCTTTTTTTCTACAAAAAAATATTTTTAACAGTCCGGCCTTCTCCTAAATCTTTTCCCCCAAATAAATTTTATTTTTATTCTTGTCCCTCTATCCCCCTCATATTTTATATTTGAATTAAAAAAATATATATTCAATCTCTCTCTTTGTGCCTAAAAACCCTTACAAAAAAATTATATTATTTTTTATTCAGAAATTGCTTAAATAAAATTGTAAAAATGTTTTTTTTCTTTTTTGATTTTTCGCGATTTTGCTAGGATCACGAAAATTTGCTAGGAAAAAAAATATTTGTTACCTAGGAAATTTTAAAAAAATTTTAGGGTTTTTATTAAAAATTTAAAAAAGAATTTTCAGGCGGCTAGACGGATTTTAAAACATTTTTCATTAGAAAAAAATTTCTTAATAAAAAAAATATTTTTTCGGTCCATTTTTACTTGCCTTACTTAAAAAATAGTTATATGATTTTCAAAAAAAAATTATTATTGAAAAACAAAAAAATTATTAAACAAAAACAGAAATGCAATAAAGCAACAAATAACAACAAATGTTATGGGAATATTATTAAAAAATATTAAGAGAAAATTCAACTATTAAGCATTTTTTAAAATTGTTTTAAACCTCAAAACGGGTAAATACCTCATTTGTTGTTTGACGAACCTGAAAACAGATTCTTTTTATAATTACTAGGGTTGGGGAAAATATGCACGGAAAATCGCCAAATATGCGCATATATCCACTGAAAAAGCCAACGTAAAAACAGAATTTTTGGGCTTTCCACTTCAGGGCATATCCGCACATAAAACATGCATTTGCATGTTTTGCCCAACTCTAATAATTACAATCCCCCCTCACTCAAAAAAGAAACTTGCCTGAACAAAAGTAGCACGTTTAGAGAGTTCTTTAATTTTTGGAGCACCAACATAAGTACATCTTAAAAAATTAAAAATTTTTTTATTTAAAAAGGGGTTAAAAAATACTTACGCAGATCTTAATCCTCCCAAAATATCCTTTATTGTTGTCATAACATCTCCTCTATAATTTTTAAAAGTCAGAATTTGTAGAAAATTTTACTCAATTATTTTACCTATATGGAATTGAGATTGTTTTTCCTTCGGAAGCTCTATAATCAGCAACAACTGTGCCATGATGTTTTTTCATTGCGGTACTTGAAGCCATTCCATAAAAGAGTTTGAACTGAAAAAAATCAGAATTTTTAGAAAATTAAAAATCAGAATTCTGAAAAAAATCCAAAGAAAATCAGAATTTTTAAAAATCAGAATAAAAAAGTAAAAATCAGAATCTCATTTCAGAATTAAAAAACAGAATTCTGAAAAAAATCAGAAGAGAATCATAATTTCGTTAACCTTTTTCCCATTCTTTTCAATTATTTCTCCACCAGATTGATCATGTCCAGCAAGCAATCCACCAAGCTAATTAATTAAAAAAATATTTTTTAAACAAAAAAATCACAAAAATAACCATAACAAAATCAGCTCCAGCCCCAAAAGCTTTGGCTACATCCCCTGGACAGGTACACCCCCCATCACTAATTATATGCCCGCCTAAACCATGGGCAGCATCTGAGCATTCCAAAACAGCACTAAATTGAGGATAGCCTACACCTGCCTTGCTTCGAGTTGTACAAACACTCCCAGGGCCAATTCCTACTTTGACTAAATCAGCACCCGTCAAAATTAATTGTTCAACCATTTCTGCTGTTACCTAAAAAATAAAATTAAATCAGAATTTGTAAAAAAATAAAAATCAGAATTACAAATTCTGGTTCCCTTTCAAATCAGAATTTGTAATTCTGTTCCCTTACAATTATGGTTTCCTACAATTACAAATTCTGATACTAAAACGAATTCAGAATTTGTAAAATTCTGAATTTAAAAAATATGAGAATTTACAAATTCTGATTTAAATAGGAATCAGAATTTGTAAAGAATAATTAATTAAAATCAAAATTTACAAATTCTGACCTGAAAATAAATCACAATTTGTAAAAAAGATAAAAATCACAATTACAAATTCTGATTTCTTTTTAAATCAGAATTTGTAATTTTATTCCCTAACAATCTTGTTCTCTTACAATTACAAATTCTGATCCTATAAGAATTCAAAATTTGTAAACTTCTTATTTAAAATATATCAGAATTTATAAAAAAAAATATTTAAAAATAACAAACCACATTTCCAGCAAAAATTGTATGATTTGCAAATTGTTCACGAACACGTCGAATAATATCAACAAAAGTTTCGCTATAACCTTTAAATTAATTAATTTATAACTAATAAAATTATCCAAAAATAACCATTAGCAACATCCAAACAAATATATTTTAATTCGGGAACAGCTTCCAAAACTTGACGTATTTTATCAAAATCATCATTGCTTGAACCAGAAGAGACTGCAATATTATCAAAAATCTAAAAAAGGAAAATTATGAGGAAAATTTTGAATTAAAAATAATTTTTTTAGCTGAAGCTAGGCGTTTAAAAATTCTCAAAATTAAAACTTATTTTTTTTAATTTTCCAAAAAAATTTCTTTTCCTTGCTTCCTCAGTTTTTCAATTAAAAAATAATTTAATAAAGAAAGATTTTTAAAAAAATCAGAAAATTAACCTTTGGGTTTTCTTTAGCCTGATCTCGAAAATTTTTCCAATCATCTATTGTGTACCATTTATGAACTAAAAATTGATTAAATAATTTTAAAAATTAAAAAAATACAAACTCGTAGTAAAACAATTGACTTGAGCCAAAGCACGAGCCATTTCAAAGGTTCCAACGGTATCCATATTCTGATAAATTAAATTTTAATCGAAAATTTTTCTGAATTTTTAAATAAAAAATAAAAAAATTTTTTTCTTACACTAGCAACAACAGGAGTGCCATTATAATGTTGTTTTGAATGTTTAAAAATGAACCTGAAATTTTTAAAAAAAATTAAAAAAAAATTTTTTTTGAAATAAAAAAAAGCCATACTCTCTATTTAAATCCACTTCAGAACGACTTTTAAGTGTTGAACGTTTAGGTACTAACAACTTGGAATTAAAAAAAAATTAATTAAAAAAAATATTATAAAAATACCACATCAGAAAAATCAAATTTAACTCCATCAATAATACGAGGCATTTCACAAGAATTTTTAAAATAATTTTAAAAAATTAATGTTATGAAAAGAAAACCTGTAAAAAAATTTAAAAATTTAAAATTTTTTTTGTGAATTTTTTGGAAAATTTTTAGAATTTTTGGAAAAAAATTTTGGAAATTTTTTTGGAAAAAATTCCCGAAAAATCCAAAAAAAAAATTTAAAAAATCAAAAAAAATTTTTTAAGTGAAAAAAGTTTCTCTCTATACAAGGCACGCAACTTAGTAATAGTTTGGAATTCGCCCCCCCCTTTTTTCACCGTTTCCCTGACCATTTTGAGCTTTTTTGTTTGATACATAATTTATCATATATCATTCGAAAGCTCTCAACGAGCTCGGTCGAATGATACCATGATTGGCTAGATCTGATCATTCTTACCAAAATTATGAAGCTAAATCCTATTTGGGTAAACTTTTTGTGCCAATGCAAGTGGATAAAATAAACGGTCACAACTTTGTTCACTTAAGTCAGATCTCGTTGATTTTAATGGCATTCGACTCAGCTCGAAGAGCTCTTTCGAATGATATATAATTTGCCATAAAATGAGAAAAAACTAAGAAAAAATAGAAAGGAAAAAAAGGGGGGCGAATTCCAAACTATTACCCGCAACTTTTCAAGGCATTATTCTAAAAAAAAATTTAAATCAACCAGAGCTTGTCTTTATTTAATAACTTTTATGTCACGCGAAGGAAAGGAAAATAGTACAGAAAAGAATAAATTTAGAAAAAAAGAAAAGCACGCACATAGTCACGCAAAAAATTCGATTTTTCACATTTCAAAAGAGTAATTTTATTTGCCCTCCTTTTATTATAAACGGCGCTACACAATTAAAAAAACATTTTAGAAATTGGGGTACAGCCCATTACGGCGCGGGCCAAAACGGCGCGACCGAAACGGCGCGACCGAAACGACGCAGGCCGAAACGGCGCAAGGCTAAAACGGCGCACGGCCAAAACGGCGCAAAAATTTCCCATAATGGCAATTGTTACGTGATGTTCAGGTTTAGCTCGAATAGTGATCGTGTCTTTTGGCGATGTAAACAAAAAAATAACAGATGTAAAGGTCGCATTTGGACAACATCTAGTGATAACAAAGTGATAACAAAAACTAATAGTGATGACAAAACTATTTAGATCATATACGTACTAGTAAGTATTAGAGATCGGACAAAAGACAAAATCAAATATTTGATCAAATAATTTGAAAATTATTTGATATTTGAAAAAATTTGATTTGCAAAGTCAAATATTTGATCAAATATCAAATTTTTTAAAAAATTTTGGAATACCATATAAATCTGTGTATTTGAGAGTATTTCGGGGATATTATGATATGAAGATGATATTGTAGGATTAAGATAGATGTGGAGGGATTAAGTGTGATATAAGAGGATATGGGACTGCGCAAAACCTTATTGAGGCAAAACCTTATGAGGACTGCGCAAAACCTTATTGAGAATTGAATAATAATTCGAAGGATCAGTGTACGCTAGCGATTTTTGATCGATCACTAAGGTCGGATCGATCACAATCAGGTCAATCACTCGAGATCAAGTGATCACTCTCATGGTTTATCACACGATTAATCACACTATCACTGTGAAGTTTTGGGGTTGCGCCGTTTTGGCCGTGCGCCGTTTTGGCCTTGCGCCGTTTCGGCCTGCGTCGTTTCGGTCGCGCCGTTTCGGTCGCGCCGTTTTGGCCCGCGCCGTTTCGGGCGTGTCCCTAGAAATTGGGCTTCTTTTTTCTCTAATAATCCGAAGCCTCTCAAAAATCTCAGAAGCCCTTCAAAAAATTTTTTTAATTAAAAAAAATTTTTTCTTCAAATTTTAGATGACAGAACATCCCATTTGGAAAATTGGCCTATTCAATAGAATTAATGTCAACGAAGCCGAGTGTATTAAATGCAAAGAAGATGGGGCTTTTAAATATATTTTTAAGCTTCCCTATCGTAATTTAAAAGGATTGTTTGCACACGTTAGAAGTAAAATACACAAAGATACGGAAATATGTAGATATTTTGAGCAACTTATGGCAGAACAGGACAGGTTAAGATAAAAAAATTTTAGTGAAAAATTCAAAAATTTCGTAAAATTTCAAGCGTTACAAAAATTGAAAAAAAAAACTGGCAAAAAGATTTTTCCAAAATGACACTCAAAAATGACAATTTGTCCCATTTTAATTTTAAAAAGTTCCACTAGAGTCTGCGATTTTTAATATTCATTTTTAATTTATTTTACTTCATAATTAATAAATTTCTAATTAATTTTAATTAATAATTTTTATTTAATGACAAGAACTGGAGTTAGTAACTGGACGGAACTGGAATTGACAGCTTTTGTGGAGGTTACCCATTTATTTTTTAATTTTTTATTTTTTGAAGATTTTAATCATTTGGGACCCATTTTAGTTTTTCCTTATTTTCACTTGTTTTATCTCTGGCAACTAGAGATTGGCCTGGATCTGGATCCAGATTTGATTCTTCTTGGATCCAGAGTCAAGATTAAGGCATTTTTCCAAAGCCAAGGCATGCTTTTTGAATTTTCGATCTATACTGGAAACTAAAGAAATTAAGAAGGAAAAGAAGGCAAAACAATGAAAAATGGGGGAAATAAAATTTGGAGTATCTAAACTTTAGTGTTCCCCAATTTTTATTTTTCAGGAGATTTCTTCGCGACAAGAATTAATTTTTAGAAGGCATAGACCAGTAAATCCAGAAATTGATTTGGACGCAATTTGGGCTAGTGTAGCAAATGCTTGTGCTGACAGAGGATTTGAAAGATTTGCGGGACGTACTCGAAAACAATTACAATGTGATTTGTGGGGAAAGAAGAAAAAAGAGGTTATGGAAAGATATGAAAATGCTTTGGCAGCTGGAATTGATGAAAGTCGGAAATGGAAAGATGTAAGTGAGAAAGCCAAGGTTTTATTAAATTTTGAGTGTGAGTACTTGTAAGGACAGATGCTCAATTTTTAGTTATATTTTTTGCGGAGACATTCCCCGAAGTTGCTGCTAGAGATCGGGCCGATACAAAATTCCGTAAAAATTTTTTTTCAGGATCTCGATTCTCGTACGACCTTTTCAGACCGGTCTCTAGTTTTTGCCCTTTTCTTTTATTTTTTCTGAATTATGGCACTATAGTTTGGTGTACTTGGAGCTTAAAGTTCCTCCATATATTTTTTAGGAGTTCTAGGCTTCAATGTTATTTTGAGTTTCTAAAAATAGTTTCTAGTAATGCTCTGACAATCTCAAAAATATTTTTAATGGAAAAAGCAAAACAATAGAAATAGGGGAAGGGGGAATAGGAGAAGTCCACAAGATCTCAAGTTTTTACAAGTGTCAGAGATGTAAAAAAAATTTTTTTTTAATTTTATTTTTAGTGGGAAAGATTAATAATTGAAATGTGCAAAAATAACGGAGGTGAAGAAGAAACACCTACCAGAAAAAGGCCTATTGAGGAACAATTTTTGGCTTTAGCAAATTATCAGTCTAATAATAGCAATAAAAATGGATCTAATATGGATGAGATTTCACAAGCTTCTTCAAACCTTGGATGGCCTAAGCATGTCAAATTGGAGGTTTATTTCTTTTTAAATTTAAATAGGGAATTTATTTTACAAATTTCTTTGAAGAAGTGTAAAATTATTATGAAAAAAAAACGAGTAAATTCCGCAAGTATCAGATATTATTTTGCAAGATTATTTTTTATTTGCACATTATCAATGAGAATTATCGGAAATATTTTTTAAATTCTGATATTTGTTATTTTAAATTATTTAGGAATTGTTGGGATAAAATCAAATCTGGCCAAATTTTTAAGATTATAAAATTCAAAAGGGTCCAAGGGCATAGCCAGGAGGTCGATTTCGGGGGGGGGGGGGGGAGGGGGGCTAACATGGGATGTTCCCCTTCCCCCATTCGGGCGGAGGGGGGGGGGTGCTTCAGCCCCCTGGCTACGCCCTTGAAAGAGTCAAATTCAAAAAGGGGTCAGATCCAAAATGTGATTATTTCCTTTTATTTTTCATTCAAAAATAATTTCTCTATTTTTTCAGGAGGAAGATTTAAGATTAATTCCTCAAGCATCTCTATTTGAACGTTTATGTCCTTCTAATAATAATTCAACAACAAATAATTATGAAATTCCAACAGAAAATCACCAACAACAAAACCAAAATTCCTCCCAAAATTTTTCATTTAAATATTCTTGTAGAGAAGATGTAATTAATGAAATATTTAAACAAAAAATTAAATTGGGATTAAAATGGACAGAAATTGCAAAAATTATTGGAAATAGTAAAGAATGGACAACAGCTGCGTGTTTGGGGAAAATGCAATTTAATGAAAGTGAAGCAGAAAAAATGGTTTTTATTTTTTAAATTTTTTCATAGGGAAAATTTTTGTCCGACTATTATAATAAATTTTGGTTATCCAAAAATTTTTAATTTTCCGCAAAAAATTCATAAAGATTATTTTTCACAACAAAATACGTATTTAAACTTGTTTTTGATTTTCACTTTTTTGATCGTGCTCCCATAACATAATTCTTCTTTTGCCTATTTTGTGGGCGCATTTTTGCTAAATCTCGTAATCATTCCCTTAAGTCTAAAAATTTTTTAACTGGTCAGAGCTAGAAAGGGTAATAAATATAAACAAAAAATTAAATATTATTTTTTAAATATTTTTTTAAACAGATTGAAATATTCCAATTAGGCCCAGATGCAAAACAATGGCTCAAATCTATCCCAAATAGAGGAAATACTAATAATTGTGCAAGTACTTCTAATGATCCTCTTCTATATCGGTTTCAAGAAGTAATATAATTTTTGATAGTTTATTTTTCAAGTTACTTGAAATTTCACGTTACCAGAAACTCCAAATTTTTTTTCGAGCCTTTAAATTTTAATTTCTGCAAAAATTTTGCGGACTGTCCGCAAAAATATTTTGGAAAATTTTTTTCTTTTTGGTCAATTTCTTCCTTAATTTTCTACTATACATTTAAAATTTTTTAATTAGCTTATGATTTAATTTTCGGTCTTTTTAAAAATTCAAAGAACTGTCCGCAAAAATTGTCCGCAAATTTAAAAATAATTTTTTTCAAAAAATTTAATTTTTAAAAGGTATTCAATATTTACGGAGATGCATTAAAAGAATTAATTAATGAACAATTTGGAGATGGAATAATGAGTGCTGTAGATTTCCAAATAGATTTACAAAAAGAATTGTGTAATGAAGGTGATAGAGTAAAAATAATAATGTCGGGAAAATTTTTGCCTTATAAACGTTTTTAAATTAATTTTTTTAATTTAATTAATTTTCTCATCAGCCTTTTTATTATTAAATAACAATTTATTTTCTTTTTTATTTATTAAAGAGAAATTTAAGAGTTCGTCCTTTTTTCTATATAATTTTTTTAATAGCCTTTTTCTAATACATTACCCGAAACCCCAAACATTTCCGAAACCCCAGCAAGAAGCCCAACCCGAAAATTTTCCTTAAACCGGGCCTTACCTTTCTCTCAACACAATCCATATCGTTTAGCCAAACCCTTACGCTTCTTCAGGAAGACTTTCTTCCTCTAGAATAAAGAAGAAAAAGCCGTTCTTTCTGCCCCTCCTTCTGTACAGGTTGAACCGGCACATCGTTCGGGTTCGTCGGTTTATCGGATCGTTGACGCAATTCCTGCATGGCCTGCTGTCATTTGCGGTTGTTGTTGCTTCGGGTAGCAGCAGTTGTGTGATGGAGACGACATTGTAGTCCTGTCGATGACTGGTGTGGTGAGAGGCAAAGGAAGATATTGAATGTTTCAATAAAACTGCTTTTATAGACCCAACGTTTCCTTGCTGGCAATTCCGTATTTCTATTTTCTACTATAAAAGCCCCCGACATTTTACTCATCTCCACCAGCTCTACAAAACATTCATCATAACTCGTCGAACGTCTACATCGTCTACAACACTCTTCATGCTCTGCCTTCTTCTAATGGAGCTCGACACCGGACCCTGGACCAGAAAGTCGTCAACGCTGTGCTCTCTCTTGCTGCTGCTCACCATCGCCCCACTTGCAGTTGTTGGACAGGACAAAATCGAAATCGTCGGGCTTGGCAGGCACACAAAGAATGGAGAAAATGTGACGCTCGTCGACAACACCGTAATTGCCAACAGGGCAAACTTCGACGACCTTGCTGATTGTAACTTCAGGAAGCTGTATCCGGACGCCTGCGATGTTACAATCAAAGACGACTACATGTGAGGACTTTTTTTATTCTTTTAATGGCTAATCGTAACTAACATTTTACTTTATTTCAGCGAGCTTCGGTACAACTATGGCAGCAAAGGATGCACAGTGGACCTGCTCAGCGAGAACAAGTCGAACATCAACACGATCAAGTTCACGACCGGAGTGCGAAACCCGAGAGGGGGAGATCTCACCAGATGCCTTGACGATGGTGCCACTTTCGAGAAAAGCCATAACAATATGTAAGTTTGCATTTTTTCTGTTGACCTAGTAATTGGAGTAACTCCCTTTAATTTTTGCAGCCTGCCTTTCGTCTACAGCGTGAACAACACCGCCATCAAGAGGTTCAACAACAAGGGCCCGTACAATGGAACTGACGCGTGCTATAATAAACCGTCTTGTAGGGGTACAAATGGTAAATGCATGCTGCGGACGTTTCTTGAAGTCTCATGGAGCTGGTCTTCGGAGCAAGTGTATGCTTATACACATCTAGGTGAGGATCTCGTTTAATCTATTAATAAATTAATTAATCGTTTAATCTGTTAATTATGTTTCAGTTGGGGAAAGGGTGTCTCAAAGCGTCCAACAGGAGCAGCAGTTGGCCGGTGAGATGACCTTCAATCTGACAATAAGTTCTGCGAGCGCGTTCACGATGTGGTTCGCGAAAGAAAAGACATTCAACGCTACGGAGGATGCTGTTTGCGTGCCACAGAAGGATCCAATCGTAGAACCCGTAACATGGACGATCACGAAGGGCGACCACATTGGCAAACATCTGCTTGTCTTCAGCCTGCTTCAACAAAATGCGACTTTTGTGTACGTTGATGGTAAACGCAAAGGATCTCCGGGCGGCCGTACTGTGAACTCTTCGTTCAATTCGTAAGTTTTCGAGTTTCTACCCTTTTTTTATATAACTTTTCACTAATTCCAGTTTTTCAGGATACAGCCGACTACAGCCTGCTCGTTGTCAACACCTCTGCAACAACAGCGCCACCGACTACTACGTCTACTGCAGCGACCACAGAAGCTCCAACAACGGGAACATCAGAGACGCCTAGAACGACAACATCTTCACTGCCAACTCCGCCTATGACCGCCAACAACTTCTCTTCCATCAGAACGACATCTCAAGCAGCGACAATGTGTCCGGAACAACAGGAGTGTGGCGGAGGTCTTTACGTTGCAATTGGCATTGCTGCTTCTGGCGTCTTTTTCGGGATCGTCATTGCAGTTTTGGTCTGGCTCTTGATGAGGGAGAAAGCAGGAAAGGACAAGAAAAAGGGAAGGAAGCAGGACGCCGAACGTGCAGAAGAAGAACGTCTGCTTGCACTGTACAAGGCTGAGGAGAAGACCAAAGGCAAAAAGGTGGTCGGAACATTTGCTGCATGGAAAAAGAATGTGAGTTTAGAAATCTAAGAAAATACATTTAATCAACCTTCTTTTCCCATTTTTTCAGAGAAAAGAGAGCGAAACGAAGACTGCGGTGGGGCTGCCTTCAATCGAGGACGAGCTTGCCGCAATCTGGAAGAAAGTGGAGAAGAAAAAGGCCATGGACAAGCTGCAGTACCTTGTGGATCAGTTCGAGAAGCGGAAGGACAAAGAACTCCTCGAGCGGGAATACAATCCGGAACTGAAAAAGAAGGGACTTGCAGTTGTCGGGTCTTTCGAGGAGTGGAAAAAGGTGAAATTTTAAACATTTTTTCTTTCTGAATCTCAGCTAATCCTCCCAATTTTTTGATTTTTCAGAACAAGAACATTGCGGCGAGGTTCACCTTGGACGACGGGACAAGGACGGCGATTGAATACGAGCAGCCAAAGGTCATCGAGAAGATCGTCGAGGTTGAGAGGGTCATCATTGAGAAGGCTGAGGAGTGGACAATCGAGGAGAACCCGACAATTGAGGAGCAGGAGAGACTGGCGGAGATAAAGGCGGCGAATAGAGGCGCTGTGGACGGTGTTGAGGTTCCAATGTCTGAGGAGGAGCAGGAGGTTGATGAGAGGTGGATTCCGCCGTCGGAACCGAATAATAAACCGAAAGAGGTGGATTGGTTGTGATAAATTTGTGTCACCATATATTGTTCTCTCATTGTATGTATTGTATATTTCTTGTTGTTTGTATTGTATTTGAATTGTTGTATTTAATTGTATTTTTGTGTGTGTAAATAAATTGTTGTGTTTGTATTGTTTATTTGATTCGAAAAATTGAGAAATGCCCCTATTTTAGTTTAACTTCCGAATACAGAGTCCAGAAATCTTTTAGATGATTTTTTGAGTAAGAAGGTGACATAAGAATTGTAGTCTTCAAATCACATCAGAATTAGTTTTAGGATTGTACCAGTTCTCTCAATGTTAGCTTCAGTTAGTCCTCTCTTGGTCTTCTTGATTCGTTAAATTTTCTGATATTCACTTTTTCATTAGGAAATACCCCTATTTTAGTTACCCCTACCTAAATCAAAAATCTATTGCAAATTTGTAGACTTGTGTGATGTGTGAATAAATTGCTTATTCATGTTGTTTTTTAGATTTAAAAAATTGGAAAATACCCCTACTTTAGTTTAACTTCTGAATCCCTAGTTCAGAAATCTAGAGGAATTTCTGGCAAACAAGAATGTTGACATAAACAAGAATTGTAACCTTCAAATTACCTTAGAATATGTCTTAGGATTGTACCATCTCTTTCAATGGGTACCATTTTCTTCAGCTAGTCCCCTTTCTTGCTCTACTAGATTCATTGAATTTTCTGATATCCACTTTATTCATTGCCGAAAAAATATTTTTTTCATCCATTTGCCGTCCAAAATTTTTATAATTTATTTCTTCTTCCTTTTTTTCATATTTTTATCCATAAAAACACACCCGCTTCTTATTAATTACCGCCCAAGCGTAAGGGGTCGCGCAGGAGATAAGTAGCGACTGTGCGGCGCCAAATATTATTTACCCAGCTACTTTAAATATTGAAAAAAACATTTTACTGGAGGTGAGAAATGAATGAAAAAAGACTGGACCTTCTACCTAGACTAACAAACATTCTAACGGTTTACCCATAAAATCACCTTCTAGAAAGGCAAATTCTATTACTTTCTTTTGCCCTCGTTCTTGGGGAAAGCTGGCAAGGTTATGAGAAATTAAAGTACCTAAAAGAAATTAAAAAGTCAATGTAACGAACACGAAAGACTCTCAAGGTTTTTGAGAAGGCTCCCCGAGATCTTGAGAAAAACTTGAGAAGGGAAGATGCTTAAGAGTGGTCCATACCTTTAGAGTGGTCCAAACGGAGTGGTCCACAAATCCCAGGACCGTTAAATTGAAAGGTGACCGTTGATTGAATTGGACAACGGCAGTGTCCCCTCCTTGTATAGCACCATAGCCCTCGCTACCCACTTCTCTTAAAAATACCACATTCTCTCTACTAACCCCTACTTCTACTACTTTGATCAACAAAATTTTGCTTAAAGAAATCTTGATTTATCAGAAGGTGATATTTTTGATTATCCAAGGATAACAACAAAAAGAGGAGCGACCGTTCGATTGAACCTGAACCGGACAGACTAGGGATCAAGAGGGAGAGAAAGATTAAAAACCATCACACAACCAGCCGATTTAAAAAGTCATTGGTTATTTTTATTGCTTCCACTAAGCTTTCTCCATATTTTTTTTTATAAAAAAAATAAAAGCGAGTTGGTCAACAAAAAAAATTTTTTTTGTTGTTTATTTTAACAACCTGTAAATATATTAAAAATCTTCTCTCTCCTCTAATTTATTCATTTAATTATTCTTCCTAGCATTTTTCACAATATTTAGGGTAATTAAGGAGAAAATAAAAAAAATTAAAATAGCTGGAATGGCTACTACAAACATTTTGCCCAAAGAAATACGTTATTCAGCCTTTCTTGCTTCTGCAACAAGCGGAATTGTACTTGTAATTTCATTATTTGCAATGATACAAATTCAGCAAGAAATTAGTGGATTTTGGGAGGAAGTGGATGCTGGTGTAAGGCAATTTAGGGTAGGAAAATTTGTTTTTAAATAAAATTCTGGTCAAAATTTGTAAAAAAAGATTGTAGAATATTTCAGAATTTGTAATTTTTCGAATTGTAATTTTCTCAGAATTGTAATTTAATTTTTCAGAATAAATTAACTTTTCAGAATATCAGAATTCGTTTTATTTTTTATTGTAAAATACTTCAGAATTTGTAAAACATTTAAATACAAATTGTAAAATTCAGAAACAGAATTAATAAATATAAAATCAGAATTTGTAAATTCTGATTAAATTAAAAATCAGAATTTGTAAGTTTTGTACAAATCAGAATATTTATATTTATAAGAGAACAAAAACCAGAATAATTAAAACTTGAAATATAAAAACCAGAATTTGTAAAAAATATTTTTACAATTACAAATCAGAATTTGTAATATTATTAATTCAAATTAAATCTTCTTAATTTCCTAATTAAATTTTTAATTCCAATTTTAAAAAGGAATCAATAGAAGAAAATTGGAACGACTTAAGGCGGGTTCGCCGTGAAGTATACGAGCCTTCCGCACCCGAATCAAAGCCTCCCGGAATCTCAACAAATACGAACGCCGCGTGTAACTGCGCCACTGGAAGTAGTAATAAATGCCCTGCGGGGATACCAGGGCCAAAAGGGGTTAGGGGAAAGCCTGGAAATGATGGAAAGGATGGATTGAATGGAGTACCTGGGAAGGGTAATTGCATGAGAAGAGAGCTAAATTTCTAATTTTTAAAATAAAGATGCTTCTGATGTTCAATTAGCTCCAGAATATGAACGCTGTTATTATTGCCCATCGGGTCAGCAGGGTACAGTCGGTCCTACAGGGAAATCGGGACCTAGAGGGATGAAGGTAGAGAGCTTAAAAAATATTTTTCTAATAAAATTTGTTTAAAGGGAGTCAATGGCAAACCAGGAGTAGCTGGAAGAGATGGCCAACCTGGCAGTCCTGGGGATAACGGTACTTGATAAAATCTAATGAAAGTCTAAGATCAATTTTTTAGGACCCCCAGGCGCTCAAGGGGTTGTAGGACAACCAGGTCCTGTTGGAGAGAAAGGACGCGACTTTCATCAACAAATAGGCCGTCCAGGTTCAAAGGGTCCAAAAGGACCCCCTGGACCTCAAGGCCCGATTGGGAATCCCGGAATGCCAGCACCGCCGGGACCGCCTGGAGAAACGCCTGGAGAGAGGGGAAATCCAGGTAATTTTCAATTCAAAATTTTGTCAATTTTGTTATTAAAAAAGGTCCACCGGGAGAAGTCGGAAAGCCAGGACCTACAGGATTTGAAGGAAACAATGGAAAACCAGGTAGGATAGTTTCAAGCTTCAATTAACATTTTTTCTCGTTAAAGGACCCGATGCTCATTACTGTAGTTGCCCACCTCCATCATTTACTAGCAGAACAAAAAGTAATGGTTCTGTGAACCGTGGTCCTTATAATTACTACTTTGGAATGTCTAGGCGAACTAGAGTTTAAAGAGACATTTAAAAATGATTCCAAAAATCAGACAAAAAAATTTTCCGGTCTCCGCGAAGTATTTTTTATTTCGCCAATTGTTTTTAGTAAATGTATTTTGTGTAAATATTTTTAATTTATTCCACAATAAATAATTAAAGGAAGGAGGAAAAAATTGAGTTTTTGAAAGCACATTAAACAATACCTTTCTTAATATTCCTCAAATTAATTTTCTTAAACAATTTTCTAAAATTAGATTTCTAAAGATTACCCTTTGTTTTGTGAGGATTTATAACAAAGATTTGTTCCAAACACCAACCCAAAAGATAAACATTTGCCAGTAAACACTGACATCCAAAAATATTAAACTTTCTAACAAAAACTGGAACTTAAGCGTGTTTTACACACAAACATTTAATTATAACTTAATTAAATAAATAATACTAAGTAAATTTTAGGTTATATTTTTCTAAAAAATGAGTTATCGTTAGGCTTATGAAGTCATAGATTTAAATATACATATTATAGTTCAGTTATTTGTGTTTATTTATTAAATCATGAACATGTTCGAATTCGAAATTTTACACAATATTAATTATTTGATATATAATTTTATTTAAATGTTTGAATATTTCTACAAAGTATGTGGAGCTTGTTGTATGTTTTCGTGACTATTTTTGGATACCGGCTTCTAAAGCTGGTAAATTATTTTTAAGACCCATTAAATAAATAGCCCTATGTTTTTTTAATTGACCGACATTTCTATTTAAACGACAGCTCTCAATAGAGAGGTCCTTTGCGTGATTGAAAATACTGTAGTTCTTAGTAAATTAAATTTTCTTGAATTTAATGAAATCTTTTTTACAGTGCTTTCCTAGTCGTAGTCACCTTCCCAACTCATTTAAAACCTAAAATCAGTGTTTATAGATTTCAAGTTTGCCCGTACTCTTACATCGTACCTGCCTATTTTTGGCCTCGTTCTCGTACGAGTTTATAAACACTGCTTAAAATATCCTCACTGTACAACAACTACAAATTAACTATAATATTATACAATCTACTACATACTTTATTTTATATAAATTTAAAAATAACTCCTTAAGACGTTTAGTAAACAATAATATACATAATCTCCATGCCAACAGCTCTACTCCTTATTTTTAGCCTATATTTTGCGATTTTAAATAATTCCTAGATTAGTTCTATTAAATTTATTTTTACAAAATTATTTTAAAAAAATTTATTTTTCTTCATATGTTTCCCCTTGTTTACCTTGCAAACTTTTAAAAATTAAATTCTTTACTTCACCACAAATCGTATTTTTCATTGTTTGTTCTAGTAGCTCGTTTAGTTTTTTTGTACTGGATGGACGTTGTACAGGCAAAAATTAATTGAAGCGTTTTGAGGTGAGGGAAAACGAGGGGAGGAAGACACTTTTTAAGAAAAAAATTGAGGGGATGAAGAAATGGATGAGAAAAGATGAAGGAAGGAAACCCTTCTTAACGAGGAGAAGGAGGCAAACCAGTTCGAGGCCATTTTGTTTAAAAAAAAGGTGGGCATGGGCAACAGACCAGAGAGAGGGAATGAAGGAGGGATTTGGGGCTGGATTAAGACGTTTGGGCGTTGAACCCAATCGGGCCTTAATATAGGACCTAGACCTCGAGAAATTACAAATTTGGTTAGGTAACCTCGAAAAAGATTTAGGGATTTTTATTCAGTACTGAGGAAATTATTTAAAATATACTGAATAGGTATGTCAGAAAATGAAGGGGGTTTAATAAGTTTTTGTAACATAACTCTGGATCTCAATATCCAAAAAATCTGAGTTTTATAAGGGAGTTAGCTAACCTTGTGAAGGACACCTTACAAAAATATCAGAGGATTACGTCTTCGTTATGTGGCATTTTCTTATAATCGCGCCACAACGTTCTCGCGCCTAAGAGACCCTCCAACCTGAGGAAAGTAGATGTGAGATTAGACTCTCCCTTATATACAAACCGCAACGAGGTGATGCTCATCCCCTTGAAAAAAATTAAAAAAAAAAGAAGCAGCCAAGCAAGCAATCGGCGATTGTCGGCCATCGTTGTGAGGGTTTTTGAGGGGGAAAGGAGTAGGGGAGGGAGTCCCAATTTCCAGAGAGGAAGAACAGGAGTTGTAAAAGTGCGCAACAAAGCAATAAATAGAACAGTCCAATAATT
Organism: Meloidogyne luci; assembly: GCA_902706615.1. Classification (NCBI taxonomy): domain Eukaryota; kingdom Metazoa; phylum Nematoda; class Chromadorea; order Rhabditida; family Meloidogynidae; genus Meloidogyne; species Meloidogyne luci. The sequence goes on along the minus strand of CACSLI010000176.1, from coordinate 419,148 downwards.
GCTTTTTAAAAAAATATTTTTCTATCTATTTTTATTTATTATTAATATTTAACGTTAAAATAATTTTTTTGTTGATTATTAATAATTTCCTCTTTTTTGTATTTTGATCAATTACAAATTGTAAAATTAATTAATTAAACTTATTTCCTTCACCGGAAGTGTTTATTTATATTTAAAGTTTTATTTTGTACACATTTTCAGAATTAAGTTTTTAAATATTCTGATAAAAAAAAGTTGAAACTTTTATAAATAAAATCAGAATTTGTAAAATAAATATTTTTTAAACCAGAATTTGTTATTTGAGTAAATTTACAAATCACAATTTGTAAATAATTTATCAGAATTTTTAACCAGAATTTTAAATATCAGAATTTCTTTTAAAATAAATTACAATTCTGATTTCTTTATGTTTAAAATGAAATTCTGATTTTAAAACAAATCAGAAATTGTATTTATAGAAATCAGAATTTTTATTTTTAAAAAATCAGAATTTGTATTTCTAATTAAAATTACAAATCAGAATTTGTAATATTAAGAACAGGTTACAATTTTTGATTGTAAATTTCTCTATTTTAGGCCAAAAACTTCAATAAACTCAAACTTACTCAAAACCTTCCTGCTGTGCTTTTATTATTTTTCCCTCCATTAAATCAAAAAAATCTCTTCAAGGTCAAAAAACAACAAAAACAATTTTCTTTTAATATTAGCTTATTAAAAAATAAAAAAACAACAAAAATTGCAATAAAATGAGTGAAATAATTGATGAAAAACTTAAACGAGAACGTTTTGGTCAACTTTTGGAAATGATTGGGGATGGATTATTGTAAAAATAAAAATAATTTTTTTATAAATTAATCTCTATTTAAGAGAATATATTGCCCTATCTGAATATTATTTGGGAATTGAGCCCAAAGCTAACGAAGACAACAATAAGGAGGGAAATACCAACACAGAAAATAATAATCCAACACAGTCAATTACTTCATTACAAGTAATTTTTAATCATTAATTCTGGTTGTTTCTGTCTCTTTTTTCTGTTACAAACTTATGTTTATTTACAAGCTTGTTTATTTATTCTTAAGTTTTATTTAAATACAAACTTAAGTTTATTTAATTTTAAAATTAAGTTTTTAAGTCTGTAAGCTTGCGTTAAGTCTAAATTGTAAAATAAACTTGGATTTTACAATTTGTAAAATTGTAAAATCCAAGTTTTAAATTATTGAAGAACAAATTAATTTTTACAATTTGTAAAACGTAAATCAGAATTTATCATACCAGAATTAATTTCTAAATTTTGTTTTACAATTTGTAAAATTCCAAGTTTTACCCAAGTTTATTTAGTTTCACAAATTAAACAACAACAATTACAAATCAGAACAACATTTATTATTACAAAACTTGCAACTTTACAAATTACAATATCAAAGAATGGTCAAATTGCGGAAAGATTATGCTGGGTGGCGCTTAAAAATGGAAAGAGGTGGGGGAGACTTTTTGATAATTTTTTTCAATAAATTTAGAAAATTTTAAAAAAAATTTTAAATTTAATTTTTTTCATTTCCATACTAGAAAATTTTTTTTTAATTTAAAAAAATATTTTTTAACCTCTCCTTAATTGCAGTCATTTTCCTCATCTTTTCTTTGCGCAACCTTTTTCTCCTTACATTTTCTGCCTATTATTTTCTTTACAATTTTAATTGCCTTCTTTTAAATTTAAAAATACTTTTTAATTTTTATTTTCTAGCCATATATTTACTAAAATAAATATACATTTTTCCTTGATTTTTTTTCTAAAAAATTTTTTCCTTTTTAACCCTTTCAAGGTCACAATCCTCATTTATTTATTTTATTATTTACCTCAAAAGGAGCAATTTGCCTTTTAAACAACCATTTTTTGGTTGTTTATTTTTGTTCATTTTATTCAAAAAAATACAAAAAGGGAAGGATAATAAAATGTAAATCATCGAAAAATTGAATGATGAAAAACCAGAAAATTTTATTGTAAAAAATTTCTGAACTCGCAAAAATAGGCATTGTTGGGACACTTATTAAAGTAGGATCTAGATTGTATTTACACATGGGTTTGGGTCGGGAACACCGATTTCCTAAATTTCCATTTCTTTTTTGTTGGCGTTAGTCCTAATTTTGTGTGTAAACTCTCTAAACACCTTAAGTTGATTGACCATGTGAGAAAAGTCTACTTAGGAATTATCTCCAATTTTACATATACCTCAGTTTTACTTACAACCTTTTTTCCATACACAAGGGTTTACGTACAATCGAGATCCGTCAAGTTTTAATTTAGAATTTAATTTATTTTTCAAAAATTGTTTATTAAAAATTTCATTTTACAAATAATTTTACAATTTGTAAAATTGTAAAATTCAAGTTTTAATTTTATATCAGAACAATAAAATTTAAAAAAAGGTGTTTATCTTTATTCTTTTTTATTTGTTGACTATCTCAACAAAAAAATTTTTCTTTCCTTCATAAGTAAATTTATTGTCATTGATTAATTAAAAATTATCGGGCCAATCACGTATAAATACTTCTAATCGTCTTTTTCTTTTTTAATTTTATTTTTCACACGTCGCGCAATCAATTAATTTCTGGCAATTTTTAAACTTTATTTACTATAAACTTTTTTAATTTTTTCTCTCTCGTTTTTATTTCACTTTAAAATTTAAACTTTCTTCAATCAATTATTAATATGTATATAAATTTGAAATTTGGGTAATAGTATATATCAGGGGTGGGCCTAGTCCCACAAAATACGAGACACGAGACTAAGCCCACCCCTCGGTACATATATATATATAATTCTGGCCAAAACTTTTAGCCTAACGAGGGGTGTGATTTCTTGGAAAATTTTTGGATATCCGGAATCGAAAAATCCTCTTTTCTCCGGTTCAATCTGGTTCCTACCCGTCAACCCTTCTACTATTAACAGGAGTTGGTACCACGTCCATGAAGGTTGAGGAATTTGAGAAAGACCTACAATTTATTGACCACTACTAGTATATATTTTCAACATTTATCATCTTTTTTAGTTGCTTTTGACCGCTATTTTAGTTTATTTTTATGACTAATATTTCTAAATATATACCAAAAAAGGTACTAAAAAGGGGAGAATATTTTATTTATTTTATAATTCTGGCCAAGACTTTTGACCAGAAAGAATTATTTAAATAAATAGGAGGGGGGTTGACCAGAGAATGAATGAGTAATCACCAGCCACACACTTTGCTTTTTGCTTTTTCTATTTTACTTTTTGTTTATTTGGTCTGTCCCCAACAATATATTTTATTTATTATTTATTAAAGCCGAGAAAAATGATATAACTTTCTTAAATTAATAAATATAAATTAAAAAGGTAAACTCAGTCTTCTATTATAACTAGGGTTGCAGTTTTCGAGTCGGGCGTTCGAGTCATTTTTTCGGGTCAGCCCGATCGAGTCTTTTTAGGGCCAAAATTCGATGCCCGACTCGATCTTTCGGACCGGACTGGGCCGGCACTCTAATTATAACCTCTTAATCTCTCAGCTATCCTTTCTTTTCAATTTTCACACTTATCCCTTCCAAATCCCACCCTTATCCCTCACTTATCCCACCCTAAAATCCAACTTATCCCTCACACCTCTCACTTATCCCAACCAATATACCCAACTTAACCTTCAACATATTCCTACAACTTATCCCTCGTTTTTAAAGCCCCTAAGCTCACGTTTTGTTCTCAACTCGAATTTTTAAATAAAATTTCCAATCCTCCAATATACATACTCTCCCCTCATAAAATATTATTTATTGCTTCTATGTAATTAATCATTTATAAATTTATTTTCTGTTTGTCCAAGAAAAACGGACAATTGTAAAGTAAATTATGCTCTCTCTTTAATTAATTTTCAAACCCTTGTAGAAAACTTCCATTGCTTTACCCCCTCCATTTTACTCTTTCCCAAGCCTTTCTGGCCTTACCTTTTCAATTAAATTTTGTTTAACTAAAAGACTTTCTCCTCCGAATAGTTTAAGGTCCCACAATATCGAAAAACAAAAAAATCAACACCCAACTGATCATCGCGGTGATAAGAGTACATGAAATCTAGTTGATGGAGTGATCTACTATCAAATTAAAGACCCTTTTAGTAATAACCAGACCTGCTCATGGACAAGGATATGGATACAGATAATATCAAGATGCATGCGGATATCCGCCGTAAATATCCGGATACCAAAATCAGTGTCCGTGAGCAAGTCGGCTAATATTACCTTTATAGTAATTCAATGAGTTAAGGAAAAAAATTTATAGACCCAAAAAACTTTGCCCATTTAATTATTGACCTTCTGGGCCTATTTTAAAAACTGACCGGCTGCCCATCGCTGTGTTTGTTTTTATTCAGTCCTGTCTACAAAACACTCTTTATTGCCTAATCTGAAACGCAAATAAAGACAAAAGGGGCTGGCTTGTACAGACTAAAAATAATCGGTGCTATTTCCTCCTAGTTGGACTATAATTTTCTCACTTGTAATTTTTATTTAAAATTTTATTTAAATTTCAAAAATTTTTCATTTTTTTTTGTTAAATAACCTTTTAGAGACTTTTTTTAGATGCCATGAAATTTTTCCACGTTTTACCATTTATTCTCTCATTTTTCCTCTTAATACCGTATTTACTTCTTTAAAGTCTCTTATTCATCTACTTTATCTCCTAGTGTTCATGGAATTTTAGATAAATACTTTAGACTTCAGGTATAAAGGCATGGTAATATTTATGCAACCCGAACATTCGGGGACCCGACCTCGATGTGTTTTTCTCAGCAAAATATGTACATCTGAATATATAAGGGGACAAGTCGTTTATAACTGAATCTCTTTGTATGTTCCATAGGGTGTTCTTATTAGGATTGCTGTTTTCGAATCGGGCCGACGTTTTATCATTTTTTCAGGCCTCATTTCTATCAAACCGGGCCGTTCGAGTCTTTTTCGGGCTAAAAATCAAAGCCCAATTTGATTTTTCGAGCCGAACAGGGCCGGCAGCCCTAGTCCTTATAATTGGAGTTTTTTGCTGATCAAAAAATTTTTTTTTGATTTTTTAACAACTAAAAAATAATTTTCTTCTTTTACAAATCATCATCGTTTATTTATTTATAGACCATTCGATTACAAAAAATAGAGAGAAAAAGCATTTATTTATGTCCCCATTTATTAGCATAAAAAATCAGCGCGATTAGCTTTTGACATTTCTCTTTTCTTTTTTTCTATTTTATATTTTTCATCATGGTCAATAAAAATAAAATAAAATTTGTTGATTAACATCTTTTTTTTACCGCTTCAAAACTCTTCGTTTTGATTAAACATTTTCTTCTTCTTCTCCCTTTTCGTGACCGACCTTTTTTTCTCAACAACCAGAGTAAAAACAAAAACAAATCATAGCCTCTCATCATCATCGCTCATCATTTGGCCAATAAAAGTATATTGAAGAGTTTAGAGTGATTTGTACGAAAAGAGAAAATTTATTTATTCTCTACTTGAATTATAGGGACGATTTAATTTATTTTTAATTATTTAAAAATGAGAGAATTTTTACAAAGTCAGATTTTATTTTTATATACTCCCTTGAAGCTGGAAAAATCATATTTAAAAATGAGGGGAGCATCTTTGATTAAGGATTCCCCTCTATAAAATGGAGGGGACGTAGCCCTCTTCGACTAAATGGCCAAATTAATTTTTAAGCTTATCTATAATCGAGGAATTTCTATAGAGGTTTTTGAGAACGAGGTCCGACTTTTTAACTCTACTTTTCATTAACCAGATATGGTACATTATAGACAACTTTCCAAAAGATCGCTGACTTTAGATCGCTGACCATCGCTGTAGCTGAATTTAACCTCTCTCTTACTCTTTTAACAAATTTAAAAATTAACTATCGGCCCTTCTTCTAGTTAAACTTTCAAAATCACATCCAAACACTGGACCACCGAGAATAACTATAAAATCAAATAAAAAATAATCAGAACCTTTTCATTCATTTTATTTTCCTTTTATTTATCCCCCCGTTTATTTATCCCCCCATATGTCCCACACACCTTTTTACAACAATTTTCTCCCCCATTTTCTCCCCCATGGCATCCAACTGCGCGTAGTACCTGACCATTTACTTATTCTCTTTTTATATAACTCACCTAAAATTTAGTCGATATATTTACCTATTTATCCTTCATATTTCCCTCTTTTTTCTCTGAAAACTGACCAGCGATGATGAGGAAATTTAAAATAAAAATTTTTGGGAGGATTTTGCATGGCATTCAATAACTGGGCGATTTAAGGGAGAGGGGGAACGTGAACAACAATAAGTTAACTGGGGATGTGATCCAAAATAATAGTCGGACTTCATTTTGGATACACTCTTGATTTGGAAAAAATAGAGGGTATTGCCTAGTCAGCTACATCCACCTAGTGGTCAACCAACTTTTAAAAAACGTATCGTATATCGTATAGAGGTGTATCTAGTATTAGGGTAGCTTATAGCTTTGTGCAACTGTATTGGTAATAATCACCATAATAATTCTGTTCATTTTTATCTCTTTTATGATTCGCAAGGTCATTTAAGATCAATTTCTTTTCTTTTAACAACGGGAAAGGATATATCTTTTGCTGACTTGCGCGTTTTTAAGGTTGTGGGTTTGAACCCATATAGTGAAATTATATCGTAAGAAATTATTTTCCTTTTTCAAGTATCTTAACTGTGTTGATAAGCATGTATTGATATGTACTCAAGTTATTAATTCAAGACCCAGAGGCTTTAATTTCCAAAAATCAGCAGGCTGTCATTTCGAGAATGTCCGCAAATGTCTTTTGCGGACATTTATAATAGGTCATTTACATAAATACTATTTAATACTTTAAATGTTCTCTTCTCTTTTCTAGTTAATCGGCCTTCATTTACTTTCCGATCGGATATTTTTTACTATTTTTTATTTTTATTTATTTGGGGCAAACTTGTATTTTTGTACAGAGAAAATCTTTTAATTTTAGAAGAATTAAGGGAAATTTTTTTATTTTAAAGACCTCACACACACGTGATTTTTGGGGGTTTTAATCTTTTAATTTTTATATTAATTCTTTACTATAATCCTGAACTTAAAAACAATTATTTAAAAATACATCTATTTAAAAGAGTAAAAATTTTTTTTAGGTTTGTCTATTCTTATTTACGTTCCGTAAATCATTAGGTTAACGTTTCACGTCTTTTTCAGTCCGAAAATTTCTCTCCACAAAATTTCTTTCCGCAAATTTCTAGTATAAATTTTTGTCCGCAAGTTCCTCTCCTTAAATAAATTCTGTCCGAGAATATAACTCCTAGCGTCCGCAATTTTTGTCCGCAAAATTTTTCCGCAAGTTTTCGTCGTCAAATTTCTGTCCGCAAAATTTCTGTCTACAAAAGTGTCCAAAACCTTCTGTTCTTATAAGGTTCGCCAATTTTTTTCGCAAATTTCTTTCTGTAATTTAACTATTTAATATTTTAAATATGTATGTATTCTTTTAAAATTTATTTTTCTAAAACTTTTTTCTCTTTTGACCTCCCACCCCCCTCGTTCTTCTCCACCCTTAAAATTTACTTAATAAATCGGGCCCATTAATTTTTTTTGACGTCTCCGTCTTTTCAAAAAGGAAAAAATAAATTTCAGCACCTGCTTAATCAAATTAAGTCTTCCCAGACTTTTCTTTTTTTTGCTATTAAAAAATTACGCGCACTATTATAGTAGCTGGTTGATTATCGACAAAAAAGGAGAAGAAATGTGTTGTTAATATATAAAGTTGTGTTAATATATAAGTTTTGTGACCTAAACGAGTTATTTTTTTACTTAATATATAATATTTTTTTTATTTGACACTTTTACTTTTATTTACTTTTCTCTTTTTTTATTTAATTTTTATTTAAAGATGTATTTGTTAGTTGTTGCGAAAATAGCTAATCTTTCAAAATTTGAATTTCTAAACAAGTCTACTATCGTGGACAATATTTTTAGGGGGTGTAAATTTTAAAGATGTTTAAGCTTGTGGAGGCGAATGTTTTTTTTTGCGAGTGCTGAAGACCAAAAGAAAAAAAAATAATTTTAACAACACTCATACGAGGCAGGGGTGTGCCAGTTTCGCATTTCGCGTTTTTTCGCGTTTTTTGGACTATAACGAAATCATTTCGCGTGTCGTTTTTTAAATTTACTTTCTCCGCGTTTCGCTTTTTAAAATCTGTTTCGGCAACCCTTGATCATTTTTTGATTTAATCCAAAAATAAACTTTTTAATTTTTTACTTTTTTTTCTTATTATAATTTTTTTCTTAATAATTTCCTTTCCTTTTAAAACACATTATAATATATTTATTTATATAAATCGTTCATTAAACCATTTTTATTAATTGATTGATCATCCACCCAATTAATTTAATATTAGCTACTTTTCTAGAAAAAAGAGAGAGAAGGTTATATTATTAATTCTAATCGTTTACTTAAAATATTAAATTGTATCCTTATCCTTTAAATATCTCAAACAAATCACCAAAAAAATCTTTACCCCTCCAAGCTTTTCAAGACCCGATTCCTATTGCATATTTCGACACCTTCAATCAAGCATATATTTCAGAATCAATCTATAATATCACCACTTTTGATCAAGGGTGGGCGCAATGAGTTTTGTGTGTTGATTTTTGGCCTTGCGTTTTTGAAAATTGTTTTTTTTACCAAAACAAATTTTTCTTTATATTTTTTTCAAAAAATATTTTCCATTAATATTTTTAATAATTACCTTCAATTTCCGGGTTATTTTTATTTTTTAATGCTCTGCAAAAATAACAACAACTAATTAAATCTTTACTAAAAATATTTTTTTATTTTTTTGTTGTGTTAATGGATTGACTTTTCTCTTTTTTTTATTTTTTTTATTTTTTGATTTAGAAAGCTTCAGGTTCCAACTTTTAACTGAATCCCCATTTTCTTTTAATTTTTTAAAAAAAAATATTTTACGGTCCAATAAATTTTCTATGTCTTATTTAGCTAGCTATTCTTATTATACACCTATTTACATGTTCCAGACCTCACTTTAAAATACTCCCAATAATAGATCCATTTATCACACACTTTTTTTTAAATTTTGGTTGGTTACTTGGGTGGGAGAGCTTCTAGGCGATACCTCTCCATTAAGCTACCTCTCAGTATAGGCTATGATTCTTTTTAGCCTTAGGGTGGTATCTTATAGTGTGTGTCAAACGTATTTTTACTTAAAGAAAAAAAATTTTTTTACTCGACTCTCACTATAACTGACTCATCTCCCTCTCCACATCACCTTCCTTTCTTACATCAGTTCAAATCTCTTTTAGAGGTGTCTTATTAGGAGAGATCTGACTGTAAATAATAAAAAAACATCCAGGATATATCCACGCATCCTTCCTCTCCTTTTTACTTTCTCATAATCATTATTTTCCGTCAAAATTCTTTTAGATGACATTTTATCCCATAATTTTTATTTTCCCATAAAACGTCGAAAAAATTTCTTTTTTTTCTTTTTCTTACCACAAAAATTATTTTATTGGCACGGAGAGAAAAAATAGCGATGGAAGGACCCCCGAAAAATAAATAAATATAAAAAATGACCAAGCAAGTCAGTGGTTTTCTGTCGTTTTCTTCTCTGCGCGTCTCTAAAAATTTTTTCTCTTTGAAGAAAAAAAACTCGATTCATCAAAAAAATTCTTCAATTTATTTATTTTCTTATTATTTTTTATCTTTTTATTTTTGTTGCTTTTTTTGAATTGATCAAAGTAAAAATACAACAAAAAGAATACATATGTATAACAGATTTGAACAAAAAAATTTTTTGAGAGAAAAAATTCATTCGAAATCTTTCGACAAAATGGAAATGATTTCACGCTTAAATTTGTTATCATTTTTAGTGAAACACGCAAAAAAATTTTTTGGAGATTTATTGAGGTCCTAAGAAGCTAGAAAAATTCTTTCATTCCTTTTACTGACTACCGAATAGAAGGGAAGAGTTTATATCAGAACTAGGTGTGAGCGCATTGCGTCTTGCGTTGACTTTTGGCCTTGCGAGTCATTTTTCGTTTTTTGAGATGGTCTCTTGCGCTCACCTCTAATCGGAACTGAAAGCTTTAAGATTCAGAAACCGATCCGACTAGCATTCTCGATTTTCTATTTAGTTATTGACCGAAAATTTAGCAAAAAGGCATTAGTTAGTTTTCCTTTTTTCTTCTCAAAATTTTCATCTTTCAATTTTTTCAAAAATTTTTTTCTTTCTTAATTTTTGTTTAAATCGTTCTATAAATAATTAATATTATAATCTTCTTTTTTTTCTAAAAAATTATTTTTTTTCCTATTAATTTTAAAATAACCTCCTCCTCCTTATCCCCCTCACACACCCTTAAATTGATAAAATATACTTAAAACAGCAACAAATAAAGTCCTGTTTATTCTGATAATTTTATTATTTTTTTTTATTTTTTAATCATAAAAATGGCTTTTTAATTTTAATTTCTATCTGTATAGCTCTAAAAATCTATCCACAAAAAAATTAAAAATTAAAATTAAAAATAAATAAGGAGTGGTTTAGAATAAATATTTTTAGTAGAAAGGTGGATGAACTATTTAAAAAGTGATTTAGGAAAAAATAATCTTTTTTTTCTTAAAATTAAAATGAATAATTTTTTCCATTCCCTATAGTATGTATACTTTTTTTTGAAATAAACGGGTATCTCTTTAATTGTAAAAAATGAAATATATCAGAGCAGTTTCGAAACAAAAATTTTTAAAGATCGAAAATCAAACAATATCGAAAATTGAAAGAAAAAGCCTCTAAAATAAAATAAAATAATTTCGAAACAGCTCTGAATGGTACCATATTTGTGCATCTTAGCTTTAGAAATAGAGCTTTTTCGAAACAATACTAAAACTTTGGGCAAATCAAAATTCGATAGAAAAAACCTCAAGAATCGAAATTTCGAAAAGATCTGATTTGCGGAAACCTTACTTCAAAAAATATTTTTGTATTTTTATTTCCTACATTGACCCACTCATCGGTTTTGGATTCGGATATCCGAAGATTTCCAAGTCCTGCCAATCCTAGTCCTATGTATTTATATCTTAAAAACTTAACTATTGTCAAGAATCCTATTTTTCTATTTCAACACATTTATTACAACAATTACAACAATACAATTACAATATACATAGAAAAACACATATACATACCATATATAATGAGATATAGCAGGGAATACAACTCAACCTGCAAATATATAGGGGGAATATAGGGAAATATATATATAGGGAAATTTGTGTATATATATAGGAAGAATACACAGATAATACATATATAGATGGGCATATAGCCTAATATGCGAATATTATATAGGGGATATAGGGAAATATATAGATAGAGGCATATATATAGATAGAGCCATTATATATAGATAGAGCATATATATATAGATAGAGCCATTATAGAGAGAAATACAATTTTTGTTGAGAGATTTGGAGAATATTGGGGGAGGAAAATAATTAGATAGAGAATGAATGATTTACAGATTATTTACAATTTATATTCTCTATATATCTCCAATTTATATCTTCTCAACTTCTCTCATCTCCTAGTTTTGTTCCTAGCCGCCACCTTCATCACCAATATACTTTTTTCTTCTTCTTCTCTTTAGGATCCGACAGCAGATCCGTTGGAACATCCGATGTCTCTGACTTATCCGGTGCCGAGTCCTTCTTCTTCTTGCCGCCCTTCTTCTTTTTCTTCTTGCCTTCGGTAGGTTTGGCATTTGACTCGAAGTACTCTTTCTCCTGTTGCTTGTTGAAATATTCGCTGGTTTTCTCAGTCTCTTCCCTTTTCGCAATCGCCTTTTCGACTCTGCCGTTGAATTCTTCCAAAGTCTCGTCTTCTCCCTTGAACATATCATTCTGAAAATGAAAGAAAATTAGATTTTCTCCATATGTATTTTAAATTCACCTTCTTCCGCCACTCTCGGAAAGTCCCAATTGCTTCGAAGCCTTTATCCTCCAATGCCGGCAGATACAATTTGTAGAGAATCTTTTCGATTTTTAGAGCATTGTCCGTATTCTCCTTTTTCATCCTTTCGAAAATATCCTTGACGAATTCTTTTTCCAAGGAAGGCTTATCTGAGACAGAGCGTTTGATGTTTTGTTCAGCAATCTCCGTGTCGTTTCCAGCGTTGTCCCAGTAGACCTGAAAATGAAAAAAAATTAGTTTGATTAATTCAAGATTAAAATTACCTTTTCTAGCTGTTCTTCTTTTTCTTCTTTTTTCTGCTTTTGACGTTTCCGGTAACAGCAGGAGCCGGCGACATAGAGGCCAATTACAGCAATCACCGCAAAAATCGCCACAACTATCCAAATCCAGGCATTACTTCCTCCTTCGGTGCCCTGTACTCCTTGCACGTTTGTTGTCGTTCCGTTCACCTTTTGTGGCGCTGGAGTTGGATTTGTTTTCCCGGGTGGTAGTGGTGGTGATAGTGGTGGTGAGGTACCTGGTTTCGGCTTGGGTGCTGTTGTAGTTGTGCTTGTAGTCGTTGTTGGAGGGTCGACTTGAAGAAATTCGTAGGGTCCTTTTTTCTAAAAGATAAAAATTAATTAAATTTTAGAAAAGTTGTAGTATTTATTACAAAGCTAATGAAGAGATCACAGCTTGGTTTTACTGAAGCCGTTTGTGGAAGTAGATGAAAGACGAGCAGATGTTTACCCTCCAGGTCTCTATTTTTGATTTTCCACTTTTCTGGTCGGGCAATGGCATTTTCTCTTGGAAGGCAGCTAATCGACTCTATTTTGGTGTCAAAAGTAGCAGGTCTCTCAAAATCCATTGTGAAGCTGCTATCACTAGCTATCCCCAGTTTGAATTTCATCTCACTACCGCCTTGATTTTTTTGATCCAATCCAGTCTTATGTTCACCAACTAAAATGAATATTTTAAAGTAAAAATAATCGTTATCTTACTTAGGTGGGTGTGAGCGTATATATAAATGAATTGGTCTTTGATACATCTACTCCATGAGACTTCGAGAAATGTATGCTTCATGCACTTGTCTTTTCCGCACTGGTTTTTTCCCTTACACACATTCTCATCAACATACAACGGACCCTTGTTGAGCTTTTCGAGATCCACATTACTTCTGCTGTAGGCAAAGGGCAGTCTATAAAAAGATTTGTTTACTATATTATATACTCCTAGTCGGCATACAACTTAAGACTTACAGATTTGAAAAGCCATCCTGAAAATCACGACTGCCGCAGAGTTGCAGGTTTTCGCATTTACTGTTCTTTATTCCAGTTGTGAAATTGATCATGCTCCTCTCGTCGGTAATCAGCTCCACAGTGCACCCTCTGCCTTCGTATAGAAGCTCACTGAAAAATTAAAACGCTATTTCCTCAAATCTTTATAAAGAATCAACTTACATATTGTCGTCAGTGATCAAGAAATTACAGACTTTTCCAAAACGCTTCTTGTACTCGGCATACTTCAAGTTCGTGCCGGCCGGCTTACTGACTGGGTTGAGCGTCACACTGTTTCCATCCTTGGTGTGCTTGGCAACTCCGACTTCCTCAACGGTGGCCTGTCCAGGAACTGCAAACACTAGGAGCGCGGCGATTGATACCAGCAGCAGAGCACAAAGCGTTGTCGACTTCCTTGCCAAAGGTCCGGTGTTGTGATCCATTGGATGAAGGAGGCAGAAGAGCATGAAGCGTTTTGTCTTTGTTGTTTGTTTGGATAATGTTGACGTAGAGTTGAAGTGATTGAAGATTTTGTTGTGTTTGGAAGGGAAGAATGGGACAGCCAACAAGGCTTTTATAGTAAATTTCAGCTTATTGAAGTTTGTCAGATTCATGAACTTTATTCCTTTCGTTTTTTAATTGCTTATTAATCACGTGCAATCTGTGTTCTTCCGGTTCCTAAAAATCAAGCATTTCCTAGGTTCCGGCTCAGAAATTGGAGGAACACACAAAATAATCTAAGGAATGTGTGTTTCATATAAAAAATACCGTAATTACTCTAATGAACCTTTAGAATTTAATTGTATTAGAAGCCACCTCTATTTGAAGCTCACCTCTAATACAAGCCCATCCGAGGAGACCCATTGAAAAATATTAGCACACCCAAAATTTTTTACGTGAAAATTTTAATAAAATTTTCTAAATTAATGCAAAACATAATTTTTTATTATTTACCATCCAGTAAAAACATTTTTCCTGCCGGGGACTGTATTTTGGATCTGGATATCAGGGGATTTAAAAGACATCATGAGTTTTCGATATAACACCAAATTCTCTTAATCTGTTTATATCCATCTCAATCTCAAATCCCTGCATAACTGCTCCAGTTCAACTTAACCATTTTAATCGCACGATATCTCACTTAATACTTGATTTCCCCGACCCCGCTCCCGAACGATTTTTTCAGACTTCTCCCCGCCCCGAAACAATTCAAAAACCCCGTCCCCCGACCCGAAAAACTTTCGGGTTTGTCGGGAGTAAGACCCCCTTAAAATGCCATTTTTTAGAGGAATCCAAAGAGAAAAATTTAGAAAATTCCCTCCCAATTTACTTTGTACTTATTATTTTTAAAGGAAAATGAATGTAATAACAAAATTCTCTTTATATTTTTATAAGAAACGTGTGGTTGAGTGGTTTATTTATCAGATTTAGCCTTATTTCTATGGTTTCGCATAGGACGACTTTTTCTAATTTTATTTTTCTTTAAAAAATAAATGATAACAAGTGTTCAATTTTATTTTTAAATATTATCAAATATGTATAAAAACAGGCCAAATATTTTTGTTTAATTCTTGAAATCAAAAAATTTTCGCCTGCGGCGCTATATAGGAAGAAAGCATGCTTTATGATCTCAAAATACAACTAATTTACATTCTATACTGAAATATTAGCATTTTATTTCAGTTGGAAAACGTAAAATTAGAGGGTGATCGGTGGACTGGAATTAGAGGTATCAAGGGATTTGTATGAGATTAGAGGATTTAAAGACTAATAGGCGTAAATTAAAGTGGGTTTGAATTAATCACGAGTATTTGAGCATATCGAGGAATTACGGGAGATTAGGAGCGACATTGAGGAATTAATCCTCAGATATACCCTGATATACGAACAAATCCCCTGATCTCACTTCATTCCCTTCAAATCTCTAATCCGTCAATATCCTTCTAAATAACTGATATTCTTTGAACCTCCCTTAATTATTCGAACTCTTATATCATCAGATATATCAGTTTATCTTTTCAAATCTTCCTTAATTCGTCCCAATTTATTTATCTTCACAGGTATACACTTTAAATCCATTAAAACCATTTAATCCCACCTTATTTCATTAATTTTTGAATAAATTAACGAAAATAGACAGAAAATGACTTATTTTTAGAGCATTTTTTGTTTAAAAATTTTTTTCTTTAATCCCCGTTCCCCGTCCCCGACCTAATTTTGCTCCCCGACCCCGCCCCGAAACAATTCGAAAACCCCGTACCCCGACATACCCGCCCCCGAACGTTCGGGGTGCGACCCTAGTTTCCATTTTTTCTTCAATTTTTCAAGTTTTCTTCTTTCAATTTTCATAAAAAATTTTTTTGTTTTCTTAATTTTTTGTTTAATTTTTGTTTAAATGATCCATAAATAATTAATATAATAATCTTCTTTTTTTTAAATATTTTTTTTCTATTAATTTTAAAATAACCTCCTCCTCCTCCTTTTCCCCTCATACACACTTCAAATTAATAAAATACTTAAAAGCAACAATAAAGTTCTGTTTATTCTGATAATTTTTTTATTATTTTTAATCATAGAAATGGATTTTTAATTTTTATTTATACCTATAAACTCTAAATTCATTGACTAAAAAATTTAAAAATAAATATAGGGAGTGGTTTTAGAATGTATTTAGTAGAAAGGTGTACTACATATTTTTGCAGAACAAAAAATCAGAATAAAAAATCAGAATAAAAAACAGAAGAAAAAAAACAGAACAAAAAATCAGAATAAAAAACAGAATGAAAAAATCAGAAGAAAAAAACAAGAAAAAAATTAGAATAAAAAATCAGAATAAAAAACAGAAGAAAAAAATCAGAATAAAAAACAGAAGAAAAAAATCAGAATAAAAAACAGAATGAAAAAAAACAGAACAAAAAATCAGAATAAAAAACAGAATGAAAAAATCAGAAGAAAAAACAAGAAAAAAATTAGAATAAAAAATCAGAATAAAAAATCAGAATAAAAAACAGAAGAAAAAAAACAGAACAAAAAATCAGAATAAAAAACAGAAGAAAAAAATTAGAATAAAAAATCAGAATAAAAAATCAGAATAAAAAACAGAAGAAAAAAAACAACAAAAAATCAGAATAAAAAACAGAAGAAAAAAATCAGAATAAAAAACAGAATGAAAAAATCAGAAGAAAAAAACAAGAAAAAAATTAGAATAAAAAATCAGAATAAAAAATCAGAATAAAAAACAGAAGAAAAAAAACAACAAAAAATCAGAATAAAAAACAGAAGAAAAAAATCAGAATAAAAAACAGAATGAAAAAATCAGAAGAAAAAAACAAGAAAAAAATTAGAATAAAAAATCAGAATAAAAAATCAGAATAAAAAAACAGAAGAAAAAAATCAGAATAAAAAAAAACAATAAAAAATCAGAATACAAAACAATAAAAAACAGAAGAAAACAGAAGAAAAAAATCAGAACAAAAAAAAATCAGAACAAAAAAAAATCAGAACAAAAAAAATCAGAACAAAAAAATCAGAATAAAAAAAAACAGAAGAAAAAAACAGAAGAAAAAAATCAGAACATAAAAAATCAGAACAAAAAAATCAGAATAAAAAACAGAATAAAAAACAGAAGAAAAAAACAGAATAAAAAACAGAAGAAAAAAATCAGAACATAAAAAATCAGAACAAAAAAATCAGAATAAAAAAAACAGAAGAAAAAAAACAGAACAAAAAAATCAGAAAAAAAAATCAGAATAAAAAACAGAATAAAAAACAGAAGAAAAAAACAGAACAAAAAAACAGAATAATTTCTATCCTATTTTTATTATATAAACTTAAATATTACCAGCATACTAATAAAAATTATTTTTCTATTTCAATACATTTATTACAACAATTACAACAATACAATTACAATATACAGAAAAAATATTATAATGATATATAGCAGGGAATACAACAAATCAACCTGTAAATATATAGGGGGAATATAGGGAAATATAAAGGCATATAGCCATTATAGAGAGAAATACATGTTGAGAGATTTGGAGAATATTTGGGGAGGAATATAATTAGATAGAGAATGAATGATTTACAGATTATTTACAGATTAAATCCTCTATATTTATCTCCAATTTATATCTTCTCAACTTCTCTCATCTCCTAGTTTTTGTCCTAGCCGCAACCTTCATCCTCTCATTAGCCTCCGACATCAGCCCCGCTTCTTCTTGCCCTTCTTCTTTTTCTCTCCGGTAGTCTCTTCCCTTTTCGCAATCGCCTTTTCGACTCTGCCGTTGAATTCTTCCAAAGTCTCGTCTTCTCCCTTGAACATATCATTCTGAAAATTAAAATTCATTTCATATTTTTAATTTTGTATAAATTTACCTTCTTCCTCCACTCCCGGAAAGTCCCAATTGCTTCGAAGCCTTTATCCTCCAATGCCGGCAGATACAATTTGTAGAGAATTTTTTCGATTTTTAGAGCATTGTCCGTATTCTCCTTTTTCATCCTTTCGAAAATATCCTTGACGAATTCTTTTTCCAAAGAAGGCTTATCTGAGACAGAGCGTTTAATGTTTTGTTCAGCAATCTCCGTGTCGTTTCCAGCGTTGTCCCAGTAGATCTGAAAATGAAAAAAAATTAGTTTGATTAATTTAAGATTTGAAGTTACCTTTTCTAGCTGTTCTTCTTTTTCTTCTTTTTTCTGCTTTTGATGTTTCCGGTAACAGCAGGAGCCGGCGACATAGAGGCCAATTACAGCAATCACCACAGAAATCACAATTATGATTATCCAAATCACGATACTGCTTCCTCCTTCGGTGGCCGCTGCTTGAACTCCTTGCACGTTTGTTGTCGTTCCGTTCACCTTTTGTGTCGCTGGAGTTGGAGTTGTTTTTCCAGGCGGTAGTGGGTATGTTCCAGACGGTGGTGTGGTACCTGGTTTTGGTTTGGGTGTTGTTGTAGTTGTGCTTGTAGTCGGTTTTGGAAGGTCGACCCGAAGAAACTGGTAGGGTCCCCTTTTCTAAAAAAATAATAATCTGTTGAA
Source organism: Meloidogyne luci (assembly GCA_902706615.1). Classification (NCBI taxonomy): domain Eukaryota; kingdom Metazoa; phylum Nematoda; class Chromadorea; order Rhabditida; family Meloidogynidae; genus Meloidogyne; species Meloidogyne luci. The sequence continues at coordinate 400,815 of CACSLI010000176.1, read as the reverse complement.
TTTTTAGAGAGAATAGAAAAGATTACAAAGCGAATGAAGAGATCACAGCTTGGTCTTGGTATCTTAAGGGGTCCCTTGAAATTGCCTCCTTCGTACTTTATTGTAGCGTTTTGCGGAAGTAGATGGAAGACGAGCAGATGTTTATCCTTCAGTTTTCCTTCTCCATTTTTGATGTTCCATGTTTCTAGTTTGGGAATGGCATTTTCTTTTGGAACGCATTCAGTCTCTCTTGCAGCAAAAATTTTATTTTTATCCCTTCCAAAATCCATTTTGAAGTTGCCATTGCCATATATCTCCAGATTGAATTCCATCTTACCACTGCCTCTTTTTTCTTCCATATGATTCAGGCCCTGCGTATATTCGCCAACTAAAATGAATGGGTGGATAAAATTAAAAATAATCGGTATCCTACTTAAATGGGTGTGAGCGTATACATCACCAGTACAATAGCTCCATGAGACTTCAAGAAATGTATGTTTCATACAATTTGCCCCGCACCTTTTAGTATCGCACCCGCCATTACCATTTTGGATCGGACCTTTGTTGAGAACTTTGATGTCCTTGTTGTTTCTGCTGTAGGCGAAGGGCAAGCTATAAATAGATTTGTTAGATGCATTTTATCGGCCTTTAACTCCAACTTACAGATTTGAAAAGCCACTCTCAAAGCTGCCAGCAGAGCCGCCGTCGCATTTCAGACATCCATCTTTTTTCAAGTATCCAGTCGTGAATTTGATCGTCTCGGTTTCTGTGGTGATGAGTTCCACAGTACACCCTTCGCCTTTGTAATGAAGATCACTTAAAATTGAAACGTTAATTCATGAAACTTAAGAAAGAATCAACTTACATGTTATCTTTTGTGATTGAGAAATCACAAACTTCAGCAAAGCGTTTCACGTACTCGGCATATTTTAAGTTCTCTTCGGCCTGCTTACTGACTAATTTGAGCGTCACTCCACTTTCATCCTGTTTGTGCTTGGCGACTCCGACTTCCTCAACGATGGCCTGTCCAGGAACTGCAAGCACTAGGAGCGCGGCGATGGATACCAGCAGCAGAGCACAAAGCGTTGACGACTTCCTTGCCAAAGGTCCGGTGTTGTGGTCCATTGGATGAAGGAGGCAGAAGAGCATGAAGCGTTGTTTTGTTGTTTGTTTAAACGATATGTTGACGTAGAGTTGAAGTGATTGAAGATTTTGTTGTGTTTGGAAGGGAAGAATGGGACAGCCAACAAGGCTTTTATAGTAAATTTTAGTCTATTGAAGATTGTCAGATTCATGAACCTTTGGAATTGTGAATTCTAAGAATGTTTAGCTAATTAGGACAATTATTTTTTTAAATGAGAGAATCATTTAGCCATGATTCACCTTATTGAAATTACTCCTTGATTTTAATTGCTTATTTATATTAAAAGCAATCATTGTTTTTCCAGTTCCTAAAAAATTTTTTCTAGGAACATTTCCTCAGTTCCGGTTCTGGAATTGGACGAACACACATATTACATTCTAACTAAGTAATGTGTGGTTCGGATAAAAAATATTTGTATTTGCAGTGGCACTGTCTAGATAATCCCTGAAATCTCAAACATCTCACTTTCCTTTTTTCAATTAATCAGTTCCTCCTCTATTCTTCCTTGTGAGTTCATTAATTTAATTAACATTGATAGTCAAATTTATTAATTTCATTAATTCAAAAAACAATTAATTATTTATTATTTTTTTAAATTGCCGGACCTGTGTATCTCACCTGATTTTATTTTTCCAATTTTTTCTATTAAAATTTCTCGTTGTGTAATCTCTTTGGAATGCTTCCTTTTTTAATTAAAAAAATTTTATTTTTATTTTTACTGATAAAAATGATTAAATAAAAATAGGAGAGGGGTGAATTTAATGAAAGAGAATCATCATCATCCTTAAACACTTTTCTATTTTAAAACAAATTTTCTGTTTAAAGAAGGCTAATTCTGGTGTTAGGTAATTTTGTAAATTAATTTTTCTTTTAAATTACTATTTATTTAAAATTGAAAATGACCTTTTTTGATGAGGGGATTATTAAAAATTACAAATGTTTTTATGAACTTATGCCAAATTGTCGATTTGGAAAAATTAGGAAACATTGAACCAAGCTTCTCTAATTCTTCTTAGAGCGAGGTTTGAATTATTGATGGGTCGTGTTGATAAAATAGTCTGGGTTTCGGCTAATTTAACCAATGCTACTTTTGAACTTTGCTAATCAAATTTAATTAAAACTCATTACCCCATTTATTACCTATTTCCCTCAATAAATATCCGCCACTGTATATTTCCGATCCAAAGAAGGGGAGTGGGGATATCTAACAATAAGTCGAGACGCGCCTAGTTTTTTTGTCTGGATTAAGAATAAAGACCTAAAAGCTGAATCAATCATATGTACTCGTGTTGTGCCACTTGGATAAATAAAATCAGCAGACCGACTGATCACTTATACAAATTTCCTTCCTCTATTTTTCCTCTTTCTCCTTAATGTTTTTAAAAATGTCTCTCCCATGTTTTACATTTTTTGTGTTAAATTTGCATAAATTGATCGGCCAAATCATCCACCCACCAACCTATTACATTTTCAATGTCAATCGATGTTTTTATATTTTTATTGTCCAACCGTTACTATTGTTGTACATTTTATTTATATTTATATTCATCTTTTGACGGCGTACAAACAAACAAAAAACCCAAAACCTTTCTTTTCTTTTTACTTTGCTTATATTCAAACAAAACAATCGCAACGCTATAATGCTATTGTTATTGTTGAGGGAGGAAGGGATGTTTTGGCGCAAGGGGTAGGACGCAAGTGGTGTGCCGCTGATTTTTCTGTATAACTTTAGAAATACTAGGCTTAATTTTCTGAAAGTTACTGAAACTAGCTAACACCATCGAGGATATTTCTACAAAATTTCAAATTTTTGGGCTTACCCTTTAATTTATTATGAATAAAAGCGTAGTGTCGCCTACAACAATTCGCCTTTTCTCCATAACTTTGGAAATACTTAACCGAAGATTCTGACATTTATAGCCAACATAGTTTTCATTATTGACGACATTTCTTTAAAATTTCAAATTTTTTGGTTCACTCATTCCATTTTTACGCTTATTTTATGAACAAACGCATATTGTCGTCCGTTTACCTTTTCTCCATAACTTTTTAAATACGAAACCAAAAATTCTGAAATTTATAGCCAACCTAGGAAACATTATTGACCACATTTCTACAAAATTTTACATTTTTAAGTTCACCCCTTAATTTTATATTTACACGCGCGCCGTAACAGACTCGCGCCGAACCTCCCCTTAATTTTACTTAATGGCTTGGTTTTTTCGTCCACAAAAATATTTTTAGTTATTGTATATTTTATTGTATAGTCTGTGGGTATTGTCGGCCCCCATTGCCTAGTTTGTGTGTCATTATTTTTTTACTTTTTTCCTATTCTTTTTTGTTAATGCGCACCTTAAAAATCTTAAAAAAATTATTACAATTTTTAAATTAAGTGGGGGTTGTTGTTGCCCAATTGTTTTGAGTGAAAAAAAATAAATTTTTTATGTGAGAGAGAAATTCTTCAAGTACCCTTTTTAAATTAAAAAGACTCTTTAAATTTAATAAAAATTAATTAAAAAAAATATTTTCGCAATTTTATTTGTTTTTCATTTTTGAAATTCTTGAGTCAACTACTTAAAAATAAATAAATAAATTTTAATTAATTCTCCTGTTAAAAAATTTAATTATTAATTAAATTTAATTCAATACAGCTCAATAAATCTAATTATATGTAACTAATAGAGATCGAGATTTTTGAAAAGCCTGGGCCAGTTCCTAGGTTTATTTATTTATTGACCTACATAGGCCGGATCCTGAGTCTGTAATCCAGGAAAATCCAGGACAGTCAAACAATGCCTAGGCCTAGATTCTAGGTACAGGAAAAACCAAGACCTTTGTCCAGACCCAGCTCGATCTCTAATACGTGCCTACATAATTTAATATGTATATCCTTTCTAATTAACATCCATTTTTAAATTTATAATTTTTTAAATTTTCAATCAACTCTTCTTCAATCAACTCTCATAAGACCCCTTTATAAAATTATTTTTTCAATTTAATTTTATCTCTTTATTTTATTTTAATTAGAAGACTCTTTAACATACTATGTATCTCCCATGTTTTATCCCCCCTATACATCAAGCCGTTCTCAAGTTTTACGATTACGACAAAATGTCACATCGTTGTAAATCCGACAAAACGCCACAAATTTAATTAAAATAGAAAAAATATAAATTCTTATCAAATTTTGATAAAATTTATTTAAATAAATAAATTAATAAATATTAAACAACCAATAAATAAATAAAATAATAAAATAAAAAGACGGCAACTTCCTTCACTTTTTTTTATTTTATTATTTTCAATGTTATGTTGTTTAATGGGTGATTTTTTTCTCTTTGATGATGCGCTATTCAAAATTAACGGGGCAATAAAAAATTTATATATGTATTTATTCTGACAAAGTATACTTTTTGGGAAATGATTTTAAAGTACAATTTTGAGATATTGATATGTAGATAAGACGTCTCCAACAAGACGTCTCTTTACGTTTGCAAAATTCGATCCCGATTAAACGTGCTATTGTGATCAGGGTGACCTTTTTATTCCTTTTTTGGGTATTTTCCCCTTTTTGACCTTTTCGCCCCCTTTCTCCCTTTTTTTACATTGCCACTTTGAGAACCCATGTTCCTTTTTGGTGATTTGGAAAGGTCTAATATAGACCCTGATCGAGATTTGCTGTATTTTATTTTTTGCTTATATTGAGGGTATTCTATTAATCGTCTTCAACTCTAGTTTTTCTTCTATGATTGTGTTACTACATATAAACCGTTTTCAAGATATATAAAAAATACTTTAGGCTCGAGACTCGTTTTCCATTTCCCTAAAGAATACCCCCATTTTCTAATAAAAATACATGTAAATAAAGTTAATCAATTTATTCACAATTTTATTTTAAAAATATGTAAATATGTATTTCCACGTTTAACTTTTAAAATTGTTTAAATTCCTTTTATTTACATTCCATTATTTTTTTAAATTTTTTTTTAGTCCCAACAAAATCAACAGAATTTATTAACAACAACAACAATAATTTAAATACAAATTCCTCTCGTCTATCCAATACATTCAAGCTTTTTTCTCTTTCACGTTTTTGTAAATGTCCATCCCCTCAAAGACAAAAATTTTATTCAAAACAACAATTTGCTTCCTCTACTAGTGAAATACACAAAATTGGAATTTGTGGGAAAAATAATTTTGAAAATTTTGGTGAGTTGTTTGAAGAAATATGTATAAGTTGAGGGAAGGCTGTCTAGAAAATATTAAAAAAAATTTTTTAATTAGGGATCTCTACAGTATAGTTTTAGGGAAAATTTGGATGATGACTGAAGGGTATCTTAAATAAATAGCCTCCGAAATTAGTGCTTAATTTTTAAGATACGGTTTGGTTGTTTGATGAACATTCAACCAAATGATGGTTGATTGAGGATATTGTAGACAACCCCTGAAGCCTATTAAGATACCTCTTATCACCTAATGGTGTACCTAAATTGAGGTCTAACAATATTGAGTTTAGGAAGGCACGATAAAATTTGCGAATAAACTTCCCCTCTTTTCGGAACCTATGCCTATTGCAAGATTTTTAGCACGTAACTAGTTTGATAATACCCGTCTGCAAATAACACTTTTCCCAAATTTCCACAAATTTTCAAAATTAAGAGAAGCCAACGATTAATTTTTTTGCTCTATTAGTATTATTTTCTACATTTTTTTGTATAAAATTTTTTTAGTTTTATTTTGTTTATTTCCAAAAAGTATTCCCATCGTTTATTATTGTTAAATACGTCGACATTTTTTATTCTTAACAAAAAAAGTTTTTCTCTCCCTTCTAAACTTAAAATTAATACAATAGAGCAATTGTAAAAATAAAAAAGGTTTTGAAGTCTTCCCACTTTTATTTTTAAAATAAAAAAATTTTTGAAAATTTTTTTAAACAATTTTTAAAATATTTTTAAATACAGACAAACCATTTTTCACTGGAAAACCCCAAAAAAGTCAAAGTTTATTCGATTTGACAAGCAACAGACAAATTGAACAGGAAGAACTGCCTAAAGAATCTGTTAGAACTATAAGGGCAGAAATGGGAGCGATTGAAGCTGAGGCTTGTGGAATGCTGGGAAGGCTTCAGTTTCATGTTCAGGGTGAGTGTTATTTTTGGAAAAATTCTTTTGAAGATTTATATCGGTTTTTCTTGAAACCAGAAAATCGAGCGGTTCTGTCTCTCGTTGTCGAATTTTTATATATTAATGGAAACCACTGACTATTTTTTAATCTGGATATCCTGAACAATTACCCTTTTTGAACCGCCAATCGCCAAACTTTTGGATCTGGATATCTGGAACCACCAAACTTATCCTAATCACCTTAGGCTGTTAATGAACATTTTAGACCCTCTTTCGATAAAAATAAAATTTTGTATAAATTCGGAAAGACGAGGCAGATTCAAAAATATTAATTTAAGAAAAATGGGAGTAGCATTAAAAACTAGGATATGTATCTTTAATGTGAAACTGTACTGCAAGCGAAGTCCGATAATATTTTTTAAATTTAACTTTAATATAGCAATAATCGGCTTTGCACGCATCTGCACTGGTGACGTTTTTGAGGTCTGCATTCGGCATGGCCACCAACGTTGGCGAACTCGCGGAAAAACACAGCCAGACAGATCACAACGTTGGGACCTACAGCCCCCAATAGCCTCCATACAAGTTTTGTGGAACGTGCCTGTACAGGTTCGGGTACTCGAAATTGGCTTCCTTCGAGCTCGCTGTCTCAGTGAACGACAATTTGACCCTGCCAAGTTTGCGGCAGCACAGCCCCAATTGGTCACGATGAATTTAAATAGTTCTGGAAGCTTAAAATTGAGATTGATTGTGACTTGGCTGCCTCTACTTTCTTCTAATATTCCTTCACAATTTAATAATATGTTAAATCAAAAACAACAACTTCAAGTTAAAGAAAATGGATTTAATAACAATAATAATAATCATGCTTCCTTATCCCAACAAAATTCGTTGGCACAAAGGTAGAGAGGGTTGAGAAATGTTTTTAAGCAAATATATGTAGAGCAGCCGACCCCCTCGGAAAATATTTAGTAAAGGATTGGGTGGAATTATCAATTTTACTTGATTAATAAGAATCATCTTTAGGAATTATTTTTCTTTTAATCCCAAGGATAATTTGAATGTGTTGGGGATTTATTCAAGTATGAAGAATTAGCCTAATAAATATCTTGAGGCCTTCGAGCTTTCCGATCAAAAAATTTTAACGATCACACAAAACTCTTTGAAAGAAAAAGCAGGGCTTAAGCTGCTTATTTTCTAACCCTAGGGATTGTATATAAATTTACTCAAGGTCTTATTTGAAAAAGCCTGTAAAATATGCTTCAGGTCCCATTAATCTTATTCCCTAGAAGAAAATATTCATATAGGAATAAATGAGTTAGCTTGATTAGAGTTTACTACAATAGAGGTAAACTAAAAATTTTTTTATTTAGACCGGAGCCTCCAGAACGTTCTGTAATAAACACTAAACTTCGTCAACATCAATCCCAAGTCCTCCTATCATCCGTAAACAACAATAATAATCAAAAAACACAACAAAATGGTGTTAGTATTTGGAGAACTACTAGCAGCAATTCACCTTCAGCTTTTCCCTCTCAAACTGGAAATAATAATAAAACAGCATGGCAAAACAATAATAACAACATTAATAATAATCAAATAAATACAGCAAATAATAATAACGAACAAATTAATGGTGGAAAATCAAATGGTAATAAATAACAGATTTATCTTGAAAAATTTAAGTTTAATAATAATTTGGACTATATACCAGGGATGTCACGGGTTACTCGAAACCCGATACCCGAAACTCGGATTTTTCGACCAGAAACCCGACCCAACTTTTTTCTCACCCCGTAACATCCCTGCTATATACAATCTGGAAATACAACTTTCAACTTAGTTGAAATACAACTTTGAATCAATTACAAACTTGAAAAATTTGAGAAAATATTTAATTGTAAAATATCAAAAATTTAATAAAATAAACTTTTTTTAGATGTTCACCAACCTTCTGAACATTCCCCTTCTTCCATTACAACGAATGGTACAATAGACAATGGACCTGCAACCAAAGTTTGCCTTCGCGACAAAAAACGACAACGTGAACAACGTTTAAAACTTGGTGCAAGTGTTGGGGCTGCTTTAGGTGGTGGAGGGGGAATTAGTAGGGAATCGAGTAAAACAGAAAAGGATAGATGGAGGTGTTCATCTACTACACTTTTGGATGAAGTTTATAAAGACTTGTCAAAGTCTATTCCGACGATTGATGATGTGAATATTTCTTTAAAAATACAAAAAAATTTTGAATTTTTTGAGATGTCATTATGCCCTCATTTTTTGTTAAGAGTAGAACCTTATTTTTAAGTACCCTCAATACGGAATACATTTTTATTTAAATATGCTTTTTTCTAATTTTAGTTGCCCATTAGGGTTGTCTGATAGTTGAAAATCCTTGGATATCCGGATCCGATATTCTAACCGAAAATTGGATCCGGATATTTTTTCGTAACCGGATTTCCGGATATGACAACCCTATTGCCCATGGCTTGTTGTGCTGCCTAAACATACTTTCTATTTAATATACTACTTCTCATTATAGTAGTTACAACCTCTTTATGAGGTAACCCCAATACTTTAACACCTTCATTTAAGATGGGTACTCTTTACTAATTTGTTTGTCCAATAGATAGATAAATCTACTAAAATGCTACCCTTAAATATTTTAAATAAAAATATTTTCAGCTTTCCGCCCTTCACTCATCCAAACCTTCAAGTGTTTGTGGTGGCAGCTTAGGTCACTCAAAAAATACTTTTTGTGGTCCAAGTTCTTCTTCTTCCGTATCTGATGGCCATGGAGCTCGTAGCGGGGCTAAAAGAATTTTTTCTTTTGTCAAAAGAGGAGGGCACGATAAATCCTCTTTGGACAGACAAACAGCTTCTGATTGGAGAAAGTCTGTCAGTTTGGCACAAATCCCTTCAAGTAGATCTATGGAAATTGAACAAAACAGCAATTCTTTGAAGAGTTCGAATAGAAATAAAAGTCAATATCGTTTAGAGGTTGAGGAACCTGAAGAACCTGATGAGTTTGATGAAAATGAGAGGGAAGAAGGACTTTGTAGAGGGGGGACAAGCAGGCAAGTTTTTAGAAATTTATTTGAGAGTGAGGAAATTTTGCAAAAAACCTATGAGACCGGTACTCTTGTTTTTCCATTTATGACTTATTTATTAGTCTATCAATGACACAAGCTCTTCCAAACATGGATGGGTAGGTTGAGAAATAAGTCAAATCAACAGGGTTTTCGGTAACTTATAACTCGGTCCCTGATACCACGCAGCGGAAATGGTGAAAATTTCACAACTAAAGTAAGGCCTCCCTACCAAATTTCGTCCCGAAGTCCCACTGACACTACACAGCCTCTCCTTTGTAAGACGAGACCATTTTACTAAATTATTCTTCTAACATTTTTGTATTCTATCAATATTTTCTTAATTCTTTTTAGTCCAAAAAGTCGTGATCTTCATTCCCCAACATCTCAAACTACTTCCTCTTCCTATACTAAAGAGATAAGTGAGTTTCAAAGTGCACTTCATACAGTAGATGCTTTGCTTGATATGGTTGAATGTTTACGTGTTTATTTGGCTAAATTGAGGTGCTTAAATTTGACAAAAATTTTTTATTAAAAAATATTCTTTAAAAAATTAATAGAACTCACTATTAGATACCCATGGAATATAAATACTACCTTATAAATATAGAAGATGTCCTCCGCCCACTAGTTTGAAGAAAACGTATCCTAAATAGAGATATACCGTACTCTCTTGAATAATTACCCAGGCTAATTCTGGTTTTGAAATTTAAACATTGGGAATTAAGGAGAGGGTAATTGATGTCCCAGCCTCTCACTAGAAGGTGTTGATAGGGAGGGGGCAATTATTCAAGGGAGGGTACTCATATTGAGGTTTAAAGTAAAGTAAAATTCTCCTTTTACAGACCATCAGAATTCACTGAACTAGTCGCTTTTGAAGCAGCAATGCTCAATTGGGAAGCTTGCCTTAAACTTAATCGTTCCGGAATTTTATGTCAACTAGACAGCTTTGCAGGGAAAACAGAAAATAATAAAAAACGTCAAAATTCGATTCAATTAAAAAAACAAAAACACCGTTTAGCTACGGGAAATTTAAATTTAATTAATAACCATTCTTCGGCTACAACCCTTTTCTCGAATGAAAATAGGGTTAATAATCAACAACAACAACACAGCCCTTCTACAGCTTCTGACCATACAGAAGATAATGATGGTTGTGTTGCTGGTACTTCGACTATTAAATATGAACAGAGACATCAACAACATGTTTTGGATCATATGTAAATAAATTAATAATTTTGATGGGGTTTCTTGAAGAGTTTTTGTGTGTAATAACCTAGCAAGCATATCATGGTTAGAGAAAAAGACGGTTATGGGGTTGGATCGGGATTTAGAAGACTTCTTGTAAATTTTCTCTAAGTTCGGATCGAAAACGGGTTAGCGGACTTCGAGTATCGGATTTTGGATAACCACTGACATCTCTAATACCTAGTTATGATTAAAGACCGGGCTGGTAAAAATTGTAAAAATACAGTAAAAAATGTTAAAATTTTTTATTTTTCTAGTTCCGAAAATGACAGTGGTATCGACTCTCTTCGCCATTACCAATCCCCTTATAATTCCTATGCCAGCTCTGTCAGAAGATTAGAACAAAATAATGAAGGAAATTGTATTGTATCCTCTCAGGTAGATAAACATTTTTAAATATATTTGGGCCTCACTAAGGCACACTTGGATAATCATACCTTATATCAAGGTGTCTCTTAAATAGAGGTACTCCCAAATACCTTTCATTATAAGAGAAGACTTATAATAAAGAGCAACTTAAATAGAAGGGTATTGCTTAGGCAGCTCCTCCACCCAGTTAAACAGAATTAAGAAGAGTTTCTTAAATAGAGGTGAAGATACTTATTGTTGGTATCCCTTAGGGAGCTTCCGACTTTATAAAAAATAATTTTAAAAAAATTTAAAGTTAAAAGAGAGGAGAAAATCGCTTGTAGGAAGCACAATGTTGGATAATGATAATGGGGAGAATTTAAAAAATTCAAAAGAAAAGAGTGAAAGGAGGCTGATAATTACAGCTACAGGAAGTGCTCAAATGGATGCTTGTTTAGCTATTCATTTGGATGGGGCTAGGCAACCTTTAGAGGTTTGGGGGTTTTAAATGAAAGTTAAATTCATTTTTAAAAAAGATTATATGTCAAGTACAAGGAAGTCCTTTTGAATATACAATGACTAAAATGCTCTACAGAATGGAGGTAAAAAAATAAATTTTTTGATACGAGATATTCTCTGCAGTCGAAAGAGAAAAATTTGGCTACTTTAAAATTATTTTTGGATTAGTAAAATGAATAACTATTACAACCTTACCAAACCTTAGGGACCAAACATCTTAGAAGATCCGACCTATCGTAAACGGGATACCAGATATTTTGGTCTTTCATCATAAAATAAGACTTATAATAAAGAGGAACTTAAATCAAAGGTATTGCTTAGGTAGCTCCTCTACCCGGTGAAACCAGAATCCTAAGTGATTGGGTTATCTATACAAATAGTAAATGAATACAGCTAATGTTCTAGTTAATTTCGAGGGTTCTTCCGCTTTTTAAAATAAGTTTCGGCACACTTCTAGTAACTGTCAAGATTTAGACAAAAATACTAATTTCCAGAAATTATGAAAAGAAAGTCTGGTCACAAAATTCATTTGATTCAACTTCTGAAACACTTCAATTCCAATTTTAACATTTAATTCTAATTCAAATTTTCAATAAAATTTTTATTCAAAATTTTAAGGGTGTTGAAACAATTGCATTAGAATCAATGTTAGGCCTTCTACAAGATATTTTAGCTCAATGCCAACCAAATCCACAGAATGTTTTACTCCAATTAGGCCTCCAATTCCAATTACAACAATGTTGGCTTTCTGCCTGCAAAACTGAAAATGAATTTTTGCTTGCATCAGCTTCTATATTGAGGGATAAATTGAGACCGATCTGTGAACCTATTGTTAGAAATCATTATCCAAAATTGATCGAAAAAGGTGATTTTTTTGATGGAAATTTAGGCTAAAAATTTTTTCAAAAAAAATTTTTTTTGAAAAGTTTTGAGTAATTTTTATCTGTATAATCCATCTACCTAAAATTGGCCTCAAAATTGTACCTTTTAGTTTAATTAAAAAAAACATCCTATAATAAAACTTGAAGGTAGAGATCATAGATAATGTTACTCTACTCATGTCAAGTACTGTTGACCTTAGATATGTGTCAATTGAGTACATTTGAGTCTTGAATTTTAACAATTTAAATTAAATTTTTATTAAAATTTTCAAAAAATATTTATACATTTTAAAAACAATTTTTTAACATTTTCAGTTTTGGATTCTCTCTTTTCTCTACTTATTGACAATCCAACTGGCAGGAAAAAACAATCAAACAATCATCAATTACCCGTTACAATATTTCAATTTGTTTCACTTTTTAGAGGAAAACAATTCTCTGCTTTTATTGAAAATCTTTCCCATGAAGGTATAGACGGAAGTTCATATATAGATTAAATATAGGACCGAGAGACCAGATCTCGGACAAAAATTCAGTTACCGAGATTAGAATATCATTCGAGGAATCTATCTCGATTTTCATACGGCCTTCCCTGAGCGTTCTCTCGACTGACACTTATTAAAGTCTACTCTCAGCATCCAATCTCCAATATATCCTCCTAACTCTTCACTAGAGTTCATGGGGTCTACTAGATGCCTATGAAAGGAGGCTTCTAAGTAGGGTTTGACCCCGAACGCTCGGGGGCGGGTATGTTGGGGTACGGGGTTTTTACATTGTTTCAGGGTTCGGGTCAGGGCAGCAAAATATTGTCGGGGTTTGGGGGATCTCATAGAGTCAAAGATAACTAAAAATATTTTTTTCTTAAATTTTTAGCCTGGATTACTGCCAACCTCCAATCAGGCTTACCCAGTGCTATTAGAGATGTAATGGGACGTCTTAGGAATGTTCCTGTTGTTCCCCCGTTAGAAAGTCTAAGACATATTGGCCTCGTTTTGGCTGAACAACATCAAGAACTTTATTCTCCCATAGGTAAAAGTTTTTTGAAAATTCCAAAATAAATTTTTCAATTAAAGAAAAATATTTACGCAAAGCATCGCCAGAATTAGCACTTGATCTATCTGCATGTTTCATGTGTTTATTGGAACATGAAAATGATGCGAGTAGGAGAGGGGCTTGCCGTGCTTTGGCTATTCTTGGGGTAAATTAGTTTAAAATTTTTGAAAAAAATTGGGGATGTGGCTGCATCACCGGCTCTGAATCAGCATTACACAGAACGATAACTGCTATATAATTGATCTACTCCATCCACCTCCACTGTGCGTATTCTAATGCCCCGCACACCTCCATACAAAAGTTGCACGCAAAGTGCACGGCAAAGCCGCCCTTTGTTGACAAGATTGCCTTTTGTCGGCAAGATCTTGACATCCTCCAGGGCTAGCCGCGGCCTTTTTTATACGCGCCCCAGCATAGCAGCAACTAATTTTTTTGTTTTTGTAAACCAAATAGCTAGTTTCGTCTGAAGCTGGCCAGAGCCTCCGCTTTTGTGTCCGACACACCACATCCACGTGTTAGGTCAAAACCAAATTGTATATATAATCCTATTTATTTACTAATTTTAAAAGTGTCGCTATGTAAATTTTGATAGAGAACACAAAATTATTTCAACTAAAAAAGAACTGACCTTTTAACCCTCCCTATTTTGCATATTTAAAAGTCTTTTTCCTTAGAAAACACACCTTTGTTTATTAGTTTAAATTTAGAAGTCAGTAGAGTCAACTGGTCACATTTGTGTCTTTGCAGCAAATTTTTTTTCTAATCTGTGTTCGGTAACTGATAGGATGCTTCCTAATTTTATACCAATATTACTCCATGTTCCCTCCCAATTTTTCGCGATTTTTTAAAATTTTAGGGACCGATTCACTTCGAAAAATTCGAGTCCCTGCAACGTTTTGTTAAATTTGTTCAAAAAATTTTTAAAATTTTCCAAAAATTTTTTCAAAAAATTTCCAGGCAGAAAATTCTCTAACTTGTCTTGATTTTCTCTCTCGCAGCGACTACAACAAAAGTGTTCGACAAGAGGCAGAACAGGCTTCATTAAAAATTCGAAGATTGCTTTTACTGAGAGAAGAGCAACAAGTTGTAACTAAAATATAAAATGAGAGGGGAGATGAAAATAAATTAGCAAACTTAAAGAAAAACATTCCTAAATATTTTTACAAACTTGCCTTTTTAATTTCAAGTTTATTATTTTTTAAAGTTTATTTTTAATTTTCAAGTTTGCCTTTCTCTGTCCAAGTTTTGTCTCTATTATTTTTATGCGCTATTTTCACATTTATTAAACTTTATAAAACTTGAAGAATTTTTCATTAACCTTATCCTTTTTTATTCTTAAAAATAGCTAATAATTTTTTAACGTTTCTCTATTAAATTTTAATCTAATCTTCTTGTCCCCCTACTTGATTATAAAAATAATCTTATATTTATTGAAGGAAGTGATGTATACTCTCTATTTTTATTCTTAGGTTCCCCAATTTTCCTTGAATTTCCTTTCATCTACCCAATGTTCCCTTCACCCTACCTCACTCATGGTACAATTAATAACACAATAGTCTGATTAACTGAAGATGCTGAGTTTGCTTCCAGCCACCTAATTATCTTTTTGGATCAGCTGAAGGAGAAATAGCTATAGCCACGATTTAGCTACCTTATGTTCCCTTCAGACTATAATGAAGAGGTAACTACATCTAAGGGCCTTCAAAATATAGGAGTTTAGACAATTTAAAATAGAGAGAATACAGTATACCCTCTATTAAATTTGTATTTTCTGACATCTCAATATACGCAATTTTCTATTAAATATTTAATATCAGTCTATATTTTGTTCCAAGTAACCCTTCAAATAAAAATTCACCAAAAACATCGATAATGCGATTATATACTTAATTTAATTTTGTATAAATTTATATATTTTTATAAATAAATTAAAATAGAACAATTAAAATTAATTAAAGTAGTCGGTTTATCCACTGAATTTTATTTGTACTGGCTTTTCTGCTTCACTTTCTACACGGCTTGCAGAGGCACGACTGGATAATATTATTAAATTTATTTGTCAAGAATTTTTGAGTACCTTGATTTTGCGTTACGTACATCTGGAACGAGTATAGGTACAGAGCTGACCTGTAGAAAATTTAAGATTTTTTAGAATGTGGCAAAGGGAACTAAAAGTAGGGTGAGGAGAACAGAAAGAAGGTTGAAAAAATAGAAGGTGACATAAGCTAGAGGGAGACGGACGTAAGTGGTGTTAGGCTGGACGACATAAGGTAGGGTGAAAAAAACAAAGGGTTGGGGGTGGGGGCGTTCAAATAGTACTGTTCTACTGTTACTGTATTATCAAAAAAGTCGAGGGTCTGTTCAATCTACTCAATTCTCAATTACTTACCCCTTTAAGAACACGTCCTTTGGAGTCTACCAGATTTGTTTGTAGCAGCGTATTTACTCCGTAATCTTTTCCTGCTGGCGGAGGTATCTAAATAATGTTAGCCACATTTAATAGGTATTTGAAAAAATTACCGTCCGAACTGGAAATTTTGTGGATAGTTGACCTTTGTTTCCTTCCTGCTCCTCTTGATTTGGCTTAAATTTTCGTTTTTATGTTTTATTTAATAATGTTTTTTTGTTCTTTACACTATTGGTAGGTTTTTTTCTATAGCGCTTCTTGGGAATTCTTCAGATATCCGAAACTGATATCCGGAACCGGCAACCATAACTATTGTAGCGCGTAGAAAACACTTTTGTTCCCTTCACATTATAGGTAGTCTGAAAGGAACACTTTTTCTTTCTTATTATAGGTAGTGCGAAGGGAACAAACAGTAGGGTGAAAGGAATTAAAAAATAATAATTAAAACTGGTACCCTTATAACTTGCTGAACAACAGGTGTACCAGTCCCTTGAACTGTCGGTGATGAATTTACTTTTTTCTTATTTTCTTTCCCTTTCTTTTGAAATATTAAAGGTTTGTTGTCGTTGCCTTTTGTCTTCTAAAATTTATTTTTTAAATTAAATTTTATTTTAATATTACTTTTTCTTCATCCTTTTCTGAATTTTCTAATTGTGAATTTTTTGATTCTTTAGCAGATTGCTAAGAAAAAATTAAAAATAAATATAATTTTATCAATAGGAAAATTTTGTTTTCTTCACATAAGAACGTGGTCGGTGCTACCAGCGAATTTACCAGTATTATAATACGGTCATGACTCATGAGGTAAATCTTACCTTTTGGATATTAACTGGTCATTTAACTACTAGACGGCCAGTAAGAGCAACCATTACTATAACGAGTTAAGTAACCTTAAGGCAATGGTAAACCACGTGATTTTCTTATAGTGATCTTAAGGTTAAATAATGATGATTAAATGACTTGGCCAACTCTGTTTTAATCCTAAAAAATCACGACAAAAATTAAAAATCTTCCCAACTTGTTCATGTTGTTCAGCCATCCCCTCTTGTTGTTCTTCCAATTTTGGAACGATCGGCTTTTCCGGGTCATCCACAGCCTTGGCCGGTCTTAGCCCAGGAGGGACTTCAATAGCACCAACAAAATGAATAAATAAAATAAAAATAAAACCAAAATTCATTTTTCTAAAAGGGAGAATAACTAGAAAAATGATTAAAAATCAAAAAATAAAAATATAATTTTTTCACTTTTCATTTATCCCCTCTCCAAAAACAATGATTTTTTGCTGCGTCGATTTTTTTTTCTCTTCTTTTTATGCCCAACCTGCTCCCGACTTATCAGCATTATTAATCTTTCTTTTTTAATTAAAAACATAAAAAGCGTAATAATATTAAGTTAATAAACAATAAAAATTATAAAAAAATAAAAATTTTGGGATATTTTGTCTCAACAGGTTTTCTCAGATTTTATTGTATCCTTTAATCCTTAATTTTACGTAAAAAATATTTTGATTTTTTATTTCTGGTTTTTTGGTGGTGTAATTAAATTTATTATGCAATGAGATCGATTTGAGATTCTGTTACCAATTTCACAACCGATTACCGTATTTTCTCGATTAATTCCCCTGGGGAATTAATTTTTTCAACCCTTCCTTGGCATGTGGAATTAATCGAGGAAAGGGATTTATTCGAGTTTTGGCATTTGAACGTGCAGTAGGGTATTTGAGGGTGGGGAATTATTGTTTTAACCAGGGCTTCGATTTCTGCGGATTTTTCCTCATTTTGTGGTTTTTTGATAGGGCGATGAGGATTATTTTTAAAAATGCGGATTTGCGGATTTTTGTGGTCTTTTGAAGATTATGAGGATTTTTTGTATTTTCTTGTAGTTTTTAGTATAAAATGTTATTATTTTTCTGCTAAGACCCTCTAAAATCCTCAAAATTTTCGCCTGCGGCGCTGAAAATGGAAGAAATCTGTCTCTGGCCTTCCAAAATCCGCAAAATTTTCGCCTGCGGCGCCGAAAAAGGACGATTTTTGGCTTAAGGATCCTCCAAAATTCCTAAATTTTCGCCTGCGGCGCAAAAAAAGAAGATTTTTAGAGTAAACAATTCACTATAACTAGGGATGGTGAAAGCATTGGCTCAAGTTAGCTGTAATTTTTCATTTAATTATTCGGATTTTAATAAGATAGTCATTAGTGGTGAAAAAATTGCTCAATTCAATTGATGGAGTTAAAAATATAACGCATAAAGTGATTTTAATTCAATTTTTGTGTTTGAAAATTTTTTGCGGATTTTTCATATCAAATGCGGATTTTTTCGATCAAAATTGCGGATTTTAAAAAATTCGAGATCGAAGCCCTGGTTTTAACCCAACTCTAGCATGGGGAATTAATCGAGAGGGGGAATTATTCGAGGGAGGGGAATTAATCGAGAAAATACGTTAATGCTTCGACAGGCAAATATAACACGATTTTCCCAATTCCGGACTGGGAGGGTTCCGTGTGGCGGTTTCCGTGCGGCGATTTCCGTGCCAGACCAGTTCCGTGCCTGCCCAGTTCCGTGCCTTCCCAGTTCCGTGCAGCCGGTTCCGTGCACGTTGTAAAAGGGGAGGTTTCCGTGCACAAATTTTATTTGTTCTAACTTTTCCTATTTAAATTTTTTTCAAAATACCGCACACTAATTTAAAGTTTTTTAAATTATTTTTTCGTCATTTCAGAATGGATCAAATTTTAACTAAACGTAACAAGCAAAAAATCCCTCATGATGGATTTCTTTATGTTTTCGAAAGACCAAACAAAGATGAGACCGGATCGTCGACTGTTGAATCTGGTACAAAACTACGTTCCACTTATACCTGATCAGAATGGGCTAATTAATTTTCATGCTGATACATTCCTTACATATTTGGCTGGCATTTCTCGCAATTATTTAATGAACCAATAATTTTTTGTTTATTTATAATAAATTTTTGTTTATTTGACTTATTTTTTAATTAAAATTTAGTTCCATGAAGAAAAAAAGTCGAGACCAAGACGTCCCCCTAAACCCGAAAAAATCCAAGAAAACCCTAGAGTAAAGGCTCGGCTATCTTTTAACATGTTTTTTAGATCGTAGAAAGTAAGAAAAACAAAAAAAATCTACGAGAAACCCCTGTTTTTCATATATTTAAAATTTGTGCACGGAAACCTCCCCTTTTACAACGTGCACGGAACCGGCTGCACGGAACTGGGAAGGCACGGAACTGGGCAGGCACGGAACTGGTCTGGCACGGAAACCGCTGCACGGAAACCGCCGCACGGAAACCGCCACACGGAATGGTACCCCACCGCCCAATTCAATAGAGGCCTTATACTTGTATTTTCTGAATTTTGGAAGGCTTATAGCTAGATTTATTCTTTTCATGTTATGATGGGGTTCGGGATGAGTTTTGGAGAATTTCTCGGGTTGGGTCTCTGGTCAAAAAAACGTGCTAAACTCTTACTTTAGTTGCCATTATACTTGTTCCTCAGAATATTATCTAAAGTAGATTTCTGAGTTTAGTATTCAGAATTCTAAACTAAAATAGGGGCATTTCTCAATTTTTCGAATCAAATAAACAATACAAACAACAATTTATTACACCCAAACAATTTATTACAATTAAATACAACAATTCAAATACAATACAAACAACAAGAAATATACAATACATACAATGAGATCAATATATGGTGACACAAATTTATCACAACTGGATCTCCTCTTTCGGGTTATTATCCTGTTCCGGCTGCGGAATGTGCCTAATATCAACCTCCTCCTCCTCCACAGACTTTGGAACCTCAACACCGCCAGCAGCGCCTCTACTCTCCTCCATTCTCTCCCTCTCCTCGATTGTCGGCCGCTCCTCAACTGAAGACAGCTCCACTGCGGTCTTCGTTTCGCTCTCCTTTCTCTGAAAAATGGAAAAATATAAGCTTGGTACAAAAGAATGATTTGTTAAACTCACATTCTTTTTCCATGCAGAAAATGTCCCGATGGCCTTTTCACCTTTGGTCTTCTCCTCCGCCTTGTACAGCGCAAGCAGACGTTCTTCTTCTGCACGTTCGGCGTCCTGCTTCCCTCCCATTTTCTTATCCTTTCCTGCTTTCTCCCTCATCAAGAGCCAGACCAAAACTGCAATGATTATCCCGAAGAAGACGCTAGCAGCAGCAATGCCAATTCCAATGTAGAGACCTCCGCCACACTCCTCCTGTTCCGGGCGCTGTGTCGTTCGAGATGTTGTTCGGATGGAAGAGGACGTTGTAGCTGCTGGAGTTGTCAAAGGAGAAGTGGAGAAGTCTGTTGTCGTTTCAGGCGGCTCTGGTGTCCTCGTTGTTGGAGCTGCTGTAGTTGTTGTAGTCGACAGTGTTGTT
Source organism: Meloidogyne luci (assembly GCA_902706615.1). Lineage (NCBI taxonomy): Eukaryota > Metazoa > Nematoda > Chromadorea > Rhabditida > Meloidogynidae > Meloidogyne > Meloidogyne luci. Next base: position 380,635 of record CACSLI010000176.1, on the reverse strand, counting down.
GTTGAGGTATCGACATGGAGCAGGCTGTAGTTGACTGTAGCCTGTAAAATGATTTAGTGGAAAGCTATGTAAGATTAAAGCTATAGAATATCCAAAAATAAAAAAAACTCACAAATCGAATGAAGAGTTCGCAAAGTGGTCCGTCTGGATGTCCAGAACGTTTACCATCAGCAGTATACACAAAAGTCGTGTTTTGTCGAAGCAGGCTGAAGACAAGCAGTCGTTTGTCCCTGTGCTCTCCATTCGTGATCGTCCATGTTACGGGTTTTACGATTGGATTATCTGCTGAAACGCAAACAGCAGCTGCCTTTTCCTTAGCATTGTACGTCTCTGGTTTCGTGAAGTCCATCGTGAACGTGCTCGCAGAACTTATCGTCAGATTGAGGGTCATCTCACCATCCACCATCAGCCGGTCCTGTTGCACGCTTTGCGTTACCATTTCTCTAACTGAAAAATATTTCGGGATAAAGATACTAATAAATGAACGAGTGTGTATAAGCACCTAAATGTGTATAAGCAGACACTTCCCCCGCAGCCTTGCTCCATGAGACTTCAAGAAATGTCCACGGCATGCATGTACCTTTTATATAACTGCACTTTCCCTCATTGCACACTGCGCCAGATCCATTGTACGTGCCATTGTTGAGCTGTTCGACGACCCTATTGCTTTGGCTGTAGACGAAAGGCAGACTGTAAAATTTAAATCAATTAAGCTAATTATTTTGTCGAAGAAATGTAAAACTTACGTATTGTAACGGCTTATGACGAAATTAGCACCATCATCAAGGCATCTGTTGAGTCCTCCTTTTGAATCTCCTCGCACTCCGGTCGTGAACAGGATCGTGTTGTTGTTCGACTTGTTCTCGCTGACAAGGGAACATATGTTACTGTGAGTACGAATTTGATAAAATTTTTGGTACCATTCGAAAGAGGACCCTCGATTTACTATTGTTGTGTGCGGGTTTTCTTGCAAAATTAGTTTGGGCCGAGTTATGGCCGTTCAAAGTTAGACCGCTAGAGTCTGGAGTTATAGGGTAAGTAAACAATTTCTCTCTCATTTTTCATACTCAAAAAACGGACACACCCATCTTCTCTTTATTTACAGTGTCTAACATTTTTCCTCCCATTTTTTCTTTCGCGCCTCTTGCGTTCTTTCTCATTGTTGTAAGTCAATATAAAGAAAGCAGAGAGAGTGAAAAAAGGACATAGTTCGCTCATTTTCTCTCTTCTCTCTTATTTTTCATCCTCAAAGAACAAACCACGCCCCTTCTCTTTGTTTATTGTGTCTCCCTTCTTTTTTCCTCGCGACTCTTGCATTCGTTTTTCATCTTTATAAAATAATGTGAAGAAAGCAGAGAAGTGAAAAAAAAGTTATAGCGCGCTTATTTTCCCTCTTGCTTATACTCAACCAATCCCAAGGACTGAAACTTTGAACGGCCATAACTCGGCCCAAACTAATTTTGCAAGAAAACCCGCACACAACAATAGTAAATCGAGGGTCCTCTTTCGAATGGTACCAAAAATTTTATCAAATTCGTACTCACAGTAACATATGTTCCCTTGTGAGTAGGTCCACAGTGCATCCTTTGCTGCCGTAGTTGTACCGAAGCTCGCTGAAACAAAGTAAAATGTTAGTTACAATTAGCCTTAAAAAGAATAAAAAAGTCCTCACATGTAGTCGTCTTCGATTGTAACATCGCAGGCGTCCGGATACAGCTTCCTGAAGTTACAATCAGCATGGTCGAAGTCCGTCTTGCTAGCAATTTTGATGTTGGCGGCGAGTGTCACTTGGTTGTTTCCATCCTTTGTGTGCTTGAAGAGTCCGACGATTTCGCTTTTGTCCTGTCCGAGAACTGCAAGTGAGGCGATGGTGAGCAGCAGCAGCAGAGAGCACAGCGTTGACGACTTTCTGGTCCAGGGTCCGATGTCGAGCTCCAATGGAAGAAGGCCGAGCATGAAGATTTGTTGCTGTAGACGATGTAGATGTTTGAAGGGTCGTGATGATTGTTTTGTAGAGTTGGTGGGAAATGAACAAAACATTGGGGCTTTTATAGTAAAACAATCAAGTGTCGTTATAGCAAATTTGTCTCAAAATTAGGAATTCTTTCACTGATAAGTAAACCCCCTCTCCAAATAAAAAAGTACCACTTCTCAAAAAAGGGGACAAAAAGGGGGCAAATGCCCCCTAAAGGTGGTAAAAAGGTCATCCTAAACCGTGTCCGGAAAATGCGTCAGAGGAAAATGCGTGAGTGGAAAATGAGTCAGTGGAAAATGGGTCAGTACCCGGAAAATGCGTCAGTGGAAAATGAGTCAGTAGAAAATGCGTCAGTATAGCACTATTTTAAAAAACCTAAGTAATGTTTAAGTTGAATAATTATGAAGAGTGACCGGAAAAATCAATTTTTCGGGTCGGAAACCGGAGTTTGGATAGCACACTCATGCCTGACCGGATTTTTCCGAATTAACCCGTCCCGTTTTAATAAGGTAAAAATAATTTACCCGATTTCGGGCCGGATGAATCCGATGGGATTTTCCGGATTTTTCAAAAAAAATTTTTATCTTTAATGTTAAAATGTTTGTCAGAGGGGTATTAAGTGGAAATAGAGGTATAGATGGATAACGGTGATACAGGAGATTTGGAAGGATATCGGGGATTTTAAGGATATCGTGGGATGAGGATTTGCTGGGATTTATGTGATATCCGGCAATTTGACGGTAAACGGTATATTTGGTTTATCAGATAGAATAACTGGGATATGTCACCCTCATAATCCCTCTAAGTCTCTATATCCATGTTAATCCATCGATATTCCCTTTAATCCTTTAACCGGCAAATTAGGTGGGTACACTCATACTGGCCACACATGACCCATTCGCATTGTGGTATATCAATAAAGAAGAAATTCATCGCAGCGAAAATTTTTGAAATTCCAAAGGCCGAGTTTAAAAATCCTCTTTTTCATAAATATAAGAAAAATAGGAAATTACAAGAACTAGATCAAATCCCAAATTTTGTACAAAAAATTTGCCAGGATTTGGATTTCGGAGTTGCAATAGAGCCTCTACCAACTGTTAAAAATGTAGTACAAAAAATTTTTTTCGAGTAAAATCATCACATCAAAAGGATTTTATAAATCTTAGATATATTATTCAACTTAAACATTACTTAGGTTTTTTAAAATAGTGCTATACTGACGCATTTTCTACTGACTCATTTTCCACTGACGCATTTTCCGGGTACTGACCCATTTTCCACTGACTCATTTTCCACTCACGCATTTTCCTCTGACGCATTTTCCGGGAGCCTCCTAAACTATTGAAAATTGACAACTACTGAACTTTTATTAGGATTCTCCCCAATTTTTCATCAATATCAGTCTATACATATTTAATATTAATCCCACAATTTTTGTTCATATTTTGTGTTTTTTCGTTATATATTTTTGTCATCCTTAGTTATTTCCCAAAATTCGACTTTTAAACGTTACAAAGGACAAAACTCCTAAAATAATTAATTTTTATTCCAAAATGATTGAAATAAACGTGAAAAAGAATTGTTAGCGAAAACGTTAAATTTATTATTATTTATGCTTTCATCCTCAAGATTAGTTCTATTTATAGAAACGTTGAGCATTTTATTGGGCAAACTTGACTTAAATTATAAATATTTTTATTTTAATTTTTAAAAATTAAAAAAATTTTCATCATGAGTATAAGATTGGCGGCCATCTTTTGCGACCATCTATTTTGGCTCTCCTTCAAATCAACCTTTACGCGTCCAATGAAAAGCTTATGCGTCTAGTCAATTTTTGTGTCCAATAGCGGGCACTAAGTACCCGGTTCTTTAACTGAGTACCGTGAAATCCCTGGGAATAATCTACTCATCCAGTAGTATGATAGACACAATACCAGTCCAAACACGCAGAAATCGGACTGGACGCGTAGATTGGACGCATATTTTATTAGACGTGTAAAGGTTGATTGGACGCTGGACCAGACTAGCACACGGATACTGATTTTGGTATCCGTATCCGCATATTTACGGCGGATACAGACGAATATCCGCAGGGATTTTTATAATATCTGTATCCATATCCGTATCCATTTGCTAGTCTGATCTGGACAAGAGCCGTATTTTTTGCGGCCTTTTTTCGCAGATTTTTTTGCGAAAAAATCTTATGTTAGCCGCAAAAACAACACTCCAATTTTCCTTTACAATCCCAAAAACCTTCTCTCTTCCTCCAATTAAATTTCTAAGTTTAATTAATCTCTGTTCATTCCTCTCCAAATATTGGGCAAAACAAAAATAATAAAAATCAGAATTTTCATCATTTCCAGCAGAATTATTCTCTTTTTGTTTTTGTTTTAATTTTGAAATTAATATTTGACTACTTTTCTGAAAAAATTTTTTTAATAAATTTGGGTAAATAGAAAATTTTACAATAAAAGTTTTGTAAGAATTTGTTCTACTGTGAAGAAGAAAATTGTGAATAATTGGTTGTAGTCGGAAATAACTGGGGAAAAATTTACAATTTATTTATTTCAAAAATTATTATTCTGTAAACATAAAGAGACGTGCCATTCTCATTTTTAGACTTTGACTCTTCGTTAGGGTTTCGTCCCTTGTTTTTTTAATCCTTTGATTTTTGTATCTACTCGGCTATGGTTGACGGACCCTTAGAAATCCCCCATATCAGTCAGGAGCCGAAATTTTTATTTTAGTATGAGATTGTCTGGTGACTTAGAGCTTGTAGCAAATTGATGAATAATTTTTAATTTTAATTTAATTACTTTGTAAATGTGTAATTTTTGTTTTTAGGCAAATCATCCAAAATGGAATTACAAACAATTGTTTGTAGTTGATGGGATATAAGTGATTTTAAATGTGATTCTGTTTCGTTGCCGCAAATATCGAGAGGCCAAATGAGGGAAAATACCTAAAAAAATTTTAAAAAATTTTCAAAAAAATTTTTTCAAATTTTAAAAATCACTTCTAAGGGTGTCCACGCCGAAGGTTCCAAAACACTGCAAAAATCAAAACTACGGCAAAGGCTTTCACTTAACTTTTAAAAATTGATAAAATATTTTTTAATTTAAACCATTTTCAGGCATTGCCTAATAGAGCCTTCTAAATTATTAAAAGGATAGGGGGTATTGCAAGTAAATTCATTAAGTGATCGTCGAGAAGTTGAAAATTCTGAGAGGAGCATTTGAAGGCTAAAATTGGAAGATTTTTTATTTTATTGTCAAAAATAAGTAGGTATTTGAGGTCTGGTCATAAGGAACCTTAAAGCAAACTGAATTTCTTCTCAGGTACAGCTTGCAAGAAAATTTTTGATTCTCACCAAAAGGCCTATAGAAAGGGGGATTTTACCGAACTTTCTTGGGCATCTTCATATAGTACTGTGAAGTTTATCCTGCGACGTTATTGCTAGGAGCTTTCGCTCGTTACGCACAGGTGCTCTACCGACTGATATATGTAGTATAGGGACGTTCACCTTCTTTATTGAAAGACACACGCCTAGTAGGTGTTTTAAATTTCTTTACTGGACCACCCTTGTGTTTGATTATAAAAATGTGGACTTACTGGTCCTTATTTCCTCTAGCCAAAGTTATTAATTTTTCTATCAAAGCAAAATTTCCACCAGTTTTTTCAATAAGTTCAGTCAACTCCTCATTATTAAATTGCTCCTAAAAATGAACTTGAAAATCAAAATTTTAATCCCCTTAAAATCACTTCAAATCCAAATTTCCTCAATAACTGTCCCAATTCATTAATTTCCAATTCATCCCCTTCCAATTTCAACACATCTAAATAATCAACTGAAGTAAACAAATCACTGCTGGTACTTGTTGCAAGGATTTTACAATTGTTAGGCTTAAATTGAAACTTTTTTAACTGGCTTTGTCAACAAAAATTTTTTTAGATTGAGTAAACTGGAGGTTTAAAGGATCTTTAACAGAAAAATTTGTCCATAATTTATGCTCTCTTATAGTACATGTGGACTTTATCAAATGCCGCGAGGCATCGAACCCTAATCTCCCATAAACCTAACCTTAATCTCCCATATTGAGTCGGGCCAACGTTCGAGTCACTTTTTTCGTGACTAATTTCTATCGGGACAGCCCGAACGAATCTTTTTCGGGCCAAAATTTGATACTCGACTCAATCTTTCGGCCCGGGCCGGATCGGGCCCCAGCCCTAAACTCGAAGGTCCTCAACCCTTTCTCCTCACCTTATATTCATCAAAGAAGCGAACAGTTTCAGATTTTAACACTCCATCCAAAATTAACAAAAATTTCTTCTAAAATTAGATTCATTTAATCAATTTTTAAGAATTTACTGGAATATTTTCAAGAGTCATTTTAAGTTTATTTCCAATTGAAAGACTTTGGGAGGAACCCAAAAACAATCCTTCAGTCTCTACTTGTATCATATCAACCTCATCTTTTTGAATTATTTCTTCTCTTTTTTCAGTAAAATTTTGAGTTGAATCAAGCGAAGCAATCAAAAGACAATCTGTTGCTAAATTTAGAGGACCTTCTTCATCCATTCGGCGATCTGTTAGCCTTTTGAAAATATTTTGTGAAAAAAATTTTTGTTTCCCGAAGGGATACAAGGTGATTTTTGGTTACAATAATTAGACAAATTACAACAAATTCTTAGCTTACAATAATTGTTTTAAGACAAACTTGACACAATTTAAGAGGCAAAAATTGTAATGATTTGAGCTGTCCTGAAGTCTAGCTCAGAGGCTTAGCTTAAAATTTATATTACTAAAATCCTTAGTCATGCTCCAGACTAAGGATTCAAAACAAGGCCGAAAGTGTTCATGTCTTTGTCTTAAATAAAAGGTATCGTCTGGACATTTTTAAAGTCACATTTATAAAATTTTCTTACCAAATAACACGATCAAATAGTGCAAGGCTTACTTCCGGTTTTTCCCACAATAGGGAATTAAGTAAATGAGTTTTGCCACACCCAGGCATTCCAAAAATTAAAAACCAATTACTATCTAATTAAATTGAAAAAATTAATTTTTGTTTAATACATCTGAATGTCATTATTGGCAATAAATCATATCTTATAAAGAGCTGTATCCTAACTAGAGGGTATCGGCTAGACAGCTTCCTACCCCATCGCAATCAGTGGCTAATTAGAATTTAATAGGGGTTCTTAAATAGAGGTGTATCTAGTATTGTGTGTATCTTAGAATTAATTCTGAAATCTTACCTTATAATGAGATGTACCGTAGATCTTTAAAATACCCCCGGGTCTATTTTTTCGATAGACTCTGGAGGGGGGCTATTATATAGAGAGGCTATTTTAGAGGAAATACGGTATATTAAATGGAGGTTATCGCTTATAAAATCTCCCACCCAGTGGGCAATCAAAATTTTATAAAGTATCCTAAATAGAGGTAATTCTAGTATTGGAGGTGTATCTTATAGGGAGGTTTGAATGTTATTTAAATATTTACCTGAATTATCGCAAAACTTTTCTATCCTCTCCCCAAGTTTGTCCAAAAGTTTGTGTCTAAGAACGCTTCGCTTTCTAAGCAAAGGGACTCTTCCAATGCTCAATAAATGCCTCTGTTCTGAGGAGATGAGGTCCATAATATTTAAATTTGTTAAAAAATTGTTTTTAAAATTTTCTAAAAATTTTTGTTTAAAATTTCTTAGAAATGTTTTTTGTCTAAAAATTAAATCGATAAATGCCTTGGATTGCGCATAGATTTGGAAGGAGGGGATTTTTCGTTGTTGGAGGCCAAAATGAATGGTTGTTGTGGACAGAAAATTAAAGTGGGAAGATGAGGGAAGAAAGGAAGGGATGGATTGTGTGGTGGGTGGTTTGGTTGAGAATTTGTGACCATTATTTTATAGAAGGTCATAAATATATACATTCGTAGTTTGCCTATGAAAAAAAGTTTTTTGGCAATAAATAGAGTAGAGTTGTTTTTTGACCAGAAAATTTTTTAAGTTCCAAATTCTTCCACCTAGAATTTAGTCAAGGCAGGGGTCTAAAGCTGTCCAAGACCGAAAGATTCTAACAAAGCTAATGTTCCAAAATTATAACGCAATTTTTTATTAACACTTCCTCTGTTCTGAAGAGTTACCGAGGGTACTAATTTAAAAAATGACAAGCTTAAAGACCTTCTTTCAGAAGTTAATAAAAAAAGACGTGAATTACCTCATGAGCGATTGATTGAAACAATAATTACCCAGCGCAATTAGTTGAGTTCAAAAAAAGTCTCAAGTTCTGAGCTTCGGGAACCCTAGTAGGAGTCGACTGGACATTTACCGTAATTTTCTGTTTTTATTTTTTTTTTGTTAAATTTATTCTTCCAAAATATTTTAGTTTTATTACTAAAAAAAGATTATTTTTACTTAAAAATTCTTTGCATAATTTCCATCACCATCAACAACTACCTACCTAAATATTTTTTAATCACAAAAACACCCAAAATCAGCCAACCACTAAATAAAAAATTAAAAAAAAATGAGAGAATAAAAATGACAAAAAATGTGTGTTTAATCCCCCTTTCTAGTATTCAATCATTCGAGACCCTCAAAATTATTTTAAACAAAACACCTATCTCTCCTTTTTTTCTTGTTAAACTTTTCGATTAAAATATGTAATTATTTTTTTATTTTATTTTGACTGAAATTTTCACTAAAATTTTACTAATTTTTTTTGTTGATTTTTGGGTCTCAAAAAAATTTTTTTATATTTATTTCTTGAAGTATAGGGGAGGTGATTAAAAAAATAAAAAATAAAAAAAATTGTCTAGACTTTTTGAATTTTCATTTTGTCCAAATAAAAATTTTTTTCGGAATCTGATTTGCATATAAGTCTAATCCAAACTACAAAACTACCTACTATTTGCTATTTGACACACATTTTACATTTTTATATTTCTCATTATAATGCCAGACCTTTAGTATCCGAGAACTGACTGGCTATCTAATTTTTGAGAATCCGAGATTATAGAACTTTTACTGATATTAATTTAAAAAGATTTTTAAATTAAAAATCAAGTTTAAAAATATCATATAACCTCTACCAACTGCCCCCTCCCCAGATTAATTACCCCCCTCTGTTAAGAATATTACCCTCCTTAAATGCCCTACCTCACGCCTACCTTCGATAACCATCTAGCAAGATGATGAAAAATTATTACCCTGAGTACCCGCAAATTTAGATACCCCTCGTTTTTGAATACGAAGCTCGAAGGGGTTATTTCAGACCGAGATCTAATTATATATAGAAAGTCTGCCCATTTTATTAAAATTAGGTATTTTAATTTGTATCTTTAACCAAAACATTTTATTTTTACAAAATTTTTTTCTCAATTTCTCTCCCATTTTTTCCTTGTTATGACCCCAAAACTTGTTGAGGTATAAAATTGTTTCCTTCTTATTTTCTGTTCCACAGGTTCCGCTATATTTGCGCAAAAATAATTTTTATTTTTAATAAAAAGTAAGAAAAAATATGAGTGATTAGGTCATGAGAAAATTACCAAAAAATAAAAAGGTGACAAAAGATCCCAAAAACAATAAATTAATTTTTTTGTTTTGTATATTTTTTATTTTATTTTTGACCAACAGAAATAAATTAATTAAAAGAAAATATTGGCTAGCTTCTTATTTGGTAAATATTTATAATTTATTGTTTTTGGTCTTGTTATTTAATAAAAACCACCTGATTTTTTATTTTTATTAGTTAAAATATTTTAATTATTTTTAAGGCCCTTAATAATTTTATTTTTTATTTATAAATTTCGATAAAAAATTAATAAAAAATATAGTAATTTTTCCAGAATTATTTTGCTGGCCAGAATTTTCTTTCAATCAAATCATTTTGATCAGCCCTGTGTTCAATGAAAATTTCTTTTTTTAAATATAACCGAAGCACATAAAAAATAAAAAAATATCCTCCAAAAATCACCCCAATGTCCATAAATTGATTCATAATTTTTATTTTTTCTTTTCCGTATTTTTATAAACAAAATATTTATTTCTCGCACTTTTATGGCTTTTCAAGAGCCTCTCAATAGCGTTTTCTCTTTTTTTTTATTTCTACACATTGCTTTTACTTTTTTTGCTTAATATATATTTTTATTTTTATATTATTTTTGTTTTAATTAATTAATAGTTTCTTGAAAATAAAAGTTTTTCCTACTAATTTAATTTCTGATTGACATGGGATATTTGCTAACAATAAGCAGGCAAATATACAATGTGCGAACCAAGCTCGGGAAGCACTGATTTTTGGTTTACTGTAAAAGTTACTTATGTCCTATTTATTTTTCAAAAAAATTATTTTTCCTGATTCACTTGATACTTGATGAGTAGAGAAGCCCATTATCATAGCGTCCCCTCCTATAGTAATCTCCCTCTTATGTCAGTTCATTATCAGTGATCTGACTCCTCCTTCATGACACATTCCCTCATACTTCTGCTCAAGCCCGTATTGAGGGTGATGTGTTAGAGAACTTGACTTGCACCGTAAAGGATTTGGATTTGCTTTATCTCCCTCCATCCGAGTTTATTGTGTTCATCTTTTGAATGCATTATTATTAAATTATCCAAAATGCATTTACCTCTATAACGAGATTAATTAAATATTAGAAATCATTTTAAATTTTCCTTTAAATTTTTTTTTCATTAAACAAACGTCATTTTACTCTAGTTTACGTCCCATAAATTTCTGCTCTTGTTGCATTTTTGATTACAAAATTAATTTATCAATAAAATTAATTTTCTTATCAATTATAATTCTTTTTTCTTTTTTAATTTTTGGCTATTCTTTCTAATTTTTTTTGCTGACTTTAAATAATTATTTTATAATATTTTGCCTCAAATAATCTTCTTTTTTAAGGGCCCTTTATTTTCCTTTTTCTTTTATTTTTTGGGGGAGAATTTTCAGTTATCAATTTTTGTTATATATTTTTATTGTAATTTTTTATTATCACTCATTCACTACAACATTTATTTTTGCCGTTCCTTAACCAAACCTCTTTTATAAAAACAAATAAAATATTTATCGTTGTTTTGTTGTTTTCTTTAAATTCTTTTTAACATTTAATTTTTAAAAATTTTTGAATTTCATTGTCTTTTAAGAGAGTCTTTTTTTTGTGTAATTAAATCAACCATAAAGGCTTTCTACTTCTATATACGAGGGAATTGTTAAGGATTTTAGATACAATCAAACCTCGATAAGACGTCGCCTTTGGGAACGAATTGAGCCGACTTTAATAAGGAAAGGAACGTGATACCGAGATACATGATATCGAGATTAGACGGTGATTGTTAACAGATACCCCCTTACTGTCTTGTGATTTATATGCAAAGCTAAACCCCTCCCTATCGGAAAAAATCTTTCGTCCATCTCCATCTCATACAAGTTTGAATCAAGTCCAGTTGTATATTCCTTTATGATTCTAGACCATTTAACGTTTTGTGTCCCAGGCTCCGACCTTTTTCAAATATTGGCTCCGGCTCCATTTTTAATCTTGGCTTCAGCTCCGGTTATTTTTAACAATCAATTATTTTGTTAATATATTTAATTTTAAACCCCTTTTTATTCAAAATAACCACTTTATGTAACTGACACTTTTTAATATCTACGTGGAATAATTTTTTTACACCTCTACTAAATGTATTATTCCAATAAAGAAAAATTGGAATGAATCATCTCCCTATTTTATATTTTTATTTTTGTAATAATTTTCTTATTTTTATTCCTCTTGTAATTCCCACCCTATATTACAGAAAAAACAAAAAAATAAATTAAAAAAGAGGGAATATATAAATTTAAAGCCAAACGGGTGGTAAGGCAGAAAATCGCCTCGTTTCACATTGAGGTTTTCCCGAAATATTGCCGTATAGTTTAAAGCAATATTGGAATTATTTATAGGATTAATCCTGTTCTAATAAATCCGGTAGGATCTGCCCGATGTCTTCGTTACTCACCCTTTCCCTTTTTTGGTTAAAAGCAATGCAACTATATGGTGCTTTACTCTTTTTGTAGATTCACCCACCCTAGTGTTTATAAGTAGAAAGATTATACTTAACGAGAATTTACTTACGTATCAGGGAATCTGCCGTTTTGATTCCCAGAAATCTGAAAATTCCCAACGTTTTTTGAGTTGTGAATTCACGCTTTTCGAAATCGTGCCCGTGCACATATGGACTCAAAACACTATTAAGAACTTATCACGAAGAAGTTTCTCTTCTCTATAATTTAAAAATTATTTTCAAGAAAATTAAAATAATAATGGACGAGAACCAAATATTACCCCGTATTTGTATATTAAATAAATCCGCAGGAGTTAATGAATATGGATTTGATTTACATGCAGAAATGGGGAAGGGGCAATTTGTTGGTGCTGTGGATATTGGAAGTCCGGCAGAGGTGTTTTTTTTGAAAATTGAATAAATTTCTGTGTGATTTTCAAGCAATATTTACTAAAGAATTAATTCACTAAGATAAAATTAAAAATATATTAGATATCTGGTCTACGCCCCTTAGATCACATTTTGGCCGTAAACGGTGAATCTATTGAAGGATTATCTCATAAAGAGGTACTTTACTTGGAGAAAATTCCAAAACTATTTTTAAATTTTACAAGGTCGTCCAACGCATTAAATCAAGCTCTAAAGGCTGTTCTTTGCTTGTGTTGGATGAGGAAGGGTATATTTGGTAATTCCTCTGGGTTTGATCGAGAATAATTCTTTTACTTTAAAGGGCCAAGGAAAATAATTTGTCTGCAGAATATCTGCTTCAGCAACTTAACACAATTCCCAGGAATGTTGTTGAACAACAGCGTCCAGTATGTTTATTTACAGTACGGGACTACTGTAGATTGAGAGCAGTTAAAGTTTTATGACTCCGGCTCCACCCCACGTCAGGGATTCCAGCTTTGGGATTTTAAAAATTAAGCTTCGGCTGTAGCCTGCTTTGGAGCTAGCTTCCTGAGTAATTCACAGTACTGATTGAGGCGTTTTTCAGAGTCCTCTCATTCTACAGTACCCGTTTATCTTAATAAAAAATTTTTTTTAAAGAAACCATTTCCAAGAGAGCCAAATCAATTTATAGAAAGTGGTCAAATATCGCAAATTAGTCCTCCTTATAGGGTAGGTATTTGATTTAAATAGACACACACATTTCCCGGTTTTGCCTTTATCATCCTTTTTTAATTCCCGGTACCTTCCCGATTTTTTTCTGCTTCATTTTTTGATTCCCTGTCCCAGTTGTTTTAGTAAATCCGCTAGCTTTCTCTCATTCCTTTCCTCCATTTCCCCTACAATATAGCAACTCCCTTTACATTCTATTGGAATTTTAAAAATTATTTTAAAAAAATTTCTGTCACGTTTTCCTCTCCCCAACCACTCCATTTAATTTTAAAAATTAACAAAAAAAAGGAAGAAAATACAACAGAAGAGAGCGGCTCTTGCTCTATTGGCCTTCCATTTAGCGGCTCTAACTCCCCTTATTCTTCTCGTCATCAACAACAACATTTATTAGCTAATTCACAACAAATTCCATTGGAAATGGGGGATGAAGAAGACCAGCTTTTATCGAATGGGGTAAGTTAAAAAAAGGAATTTAATTTTTAGAATTTATTTATTATTAAAGAATTCAGGGAATTAATTAAAAATAGTTTTTTGAGTTTATCAAATTATTTTTGAATTTTTTTCGAATTTTGTAATAAATTGACTTTTCATCGAGTTTCGATCTAAAAAATTTATTCGGTATGTCATAATCGAAATTTTTTTCGTGATCTTAATTCGTAACTCAAAAAACGCCGTAATTCGTAATCGTAATTACGGCGCAACTCTGATTGTAAAGATATGGGCGCTTTTTATTTAGGCATGCATAGATTTAGGTTATCTAACCTCTATTTATGAGAAAAAATTTCTATGGCATTCTATTCATGTTTTTAATTTCTTCAGACTAATATTATTTTAAATATTTTTACAAAAATATTTTTAGGGATTTGGAGGTGTTTAATAAATATTTAATAATAAATATCTAAAGGATTTGAATATTTTTTCTTTTTAATTTATTTAATTCTTTCTCTCTATACATATTTTTACTATTTTAAATATTTTCTTTTTTCAATTTACTATACGATTATTATAGTATTTATTTAATCACTACCCTTTTACACAAAAACAAATTCCTCTAAAATAGCTTCTAAGCTTTTCTATTTAAGATTTTAATGTAAAATTTCTGGTCTCGTCAAGAAAAATTAGTTTTCCTACTCGTGCCTAGATACAAACGCAGAGATTCTGTCGCCCCCAAAAACGTCGCGAATTTGCGATTCTCGCATACGAAATCTGACTTATTTTATTCATGCCACCCAACTGACATGAGACATCAGCTCCTGTTTTACCTTCTCTTTTAATTATCCTTAGACCTTTGATAGTAATCATTTTAAATTCTATCTTGACGGATCTCTCTCTTCCCCTGACTTGCTTTTTGGAAATATTTCTGAAATTTTTTTAAATTTTCCAATCTATTATTTGATATACTCCTATTGTCTATTTTATAGCCTTGTCAAGTCCTAAAGAAATTTTTCTATTTTTGCATTTTATTTTTGGCTACGCTAATAAATTGTCATAAAATTGACAAAAATTCTTTATATTGTATTTTATTTTTGCCACGTTTATTTAAATTTTATGATTCTTAACTAATCATTGTTCAAAGAATATTTTATTCTTTAAACAAAAATTTTTAGGATTATTGTCTCTTTAACAAAAAATTTTTTTTACTTAATTTCCTAAATTAACCTCGCTTTAAGGGACTATTCTTCTATTTAATGGACACTAATTTTAAATAACAGCTCATTATAAGAGAACTACTCTCTTTTTTATGTAGAAGGTTAGATATATTCCTACCTCATTTTTATATACTTTCAATATTACACACCCTCAATTTAAGATACCCCCAATATTATACACACCAGGGATGTTACGTGTAGAGGAAAAAGGTAGGGTAGGATTCTGGTTCGAAAATCTCTTGAATCTGGTACCGAGTTGAAAATTCTCCTACTAATTTAGGGTATTGGATCACCCGTGACATCTTTGATTTACTCTATTTAAGATATTTTTAGTTATTGTGCCATTGGATATACGGGAAAGCTACCTAAGCTATATCCCCAATATTAAATAATTCTCATTCTTTTCAGCTCAAATTTTTAGACTCTATGTATAAGGATTAGATTTGGCATTAAAAACAAACATAAAATTAATATTCCATACAAACATATATTTATCACAACAATTACAACAATATACAGAAAACACATATACAAACAATAAAATATATAATGAAAAATAGCAGGGAATACAACTCAACCTGCAAATATATAGGGAATATAGGGAAATATATATAGGGAAATTTGGGTATATAGTGAAAATAGATATATAGATTATACATATATATAGATGGGCATATAGCCTAATATGTGAATATATAGGTGAATATAGGGGATATAGGGAAATATAATAGAGGCATATAAATAGCAATAGAGAAATACAATTTTTGTTGAGAGAATTGGAGAGAAAATAATTAGATAGAGAATGAATGATTACAGATTATTTACAAATTATATTCTCTATATTTATCTCCAATATCTTCTCAACTTCTCTCATCTCCTAGTTTTGTCCTAGCCGCAACCTTCTTCATCTCCACAATTTACTGATCCGTCTCTTTAGCCTCCGACATCATATCCGTTGGAATATCCGATGTCGTGCCTGCCTGTTTGCTCTTTACAGCGTCTGACTTATCCGGTGCCGGGTCCTTCTTCAGAGTCGAGTCCTTCGAAGTCGTTTCCTCCTTCTGGGCCGGGTCCTTCGGAGTCGATTCCATCTTCGAAGCTGAGTCCTTCGGGGTCTTGTCCTTCTTCACCTTGCCGCCCTTTTTCTTCTTCCCTTTGGCAGATTCGTCCTTTTCCACTTCGTCCTCTTCTACATCATCGCCTTCCACATACTCGACTTTTAGCGCGACCCAGTCACTCTGAAAATTTTTTTCAATAATTTTAAATTTTTATAAATTCACCTTTTTCTTCCATTCTCTGTATGTGCCAACAATTTTGAAACCTTCCTTCTTCAAGTCTGGCAGATAGCCTTTGAAGAGAATTCTTACGTTTTTTGCCGCATTGTCCTCATCCTCCTTCTTCATCCTGTCAAAAATATCCTTGACGAATACGTCTTCCAAGGAAGGCAGTTTTGCTTCAGAACGGCTCTTGTTTTCCTCAGCAATCCACTTTTCGTCTGCAAAGTGGAACCAAAAGGCTCTGAAAATACAGAAAATATTAGTTATTTTACTTCACTCTTTCTCCATTACCTCTCTTTCTCGTCCTCTTCTTTTATCTTTTGATTTTTTCGGTAGAAGTAGAACCCGACAGCGCCGCCAATTACAGCAATCACCACAAAAATCACAATTATCCAAATCCAGGCCTTACTTTCTCCTTCTGTGGCCGCTGCTTCTTGAACTTTCTGTGTAGTCTTTTGCTCTGGTGGAGTTGCTTTACTACTAGCTTTTGATGAATTTGTAACCGGTGTTGGTTTGGGTGTTGTTGTAGTTGTGCTTGTAGTCGTTGTTCGAGGGTCGACTTGAAGAAATTCATAGGCTGGCCTTTTCTGAAAGATAAAAAAGTTGAATTTTAGAAACATTGAAGTTATTACAAAGTGAATGAAGAGTTGACATTTTGGTTGTGGTTGCAGTTTCTCAGTGTTGAAGTTGTGATCCTTGTCGTACCTTCGTGTAGCCTCAGGTGGAAGTAGATGGAAGACGAGCAGATGTTTATCCTTCAGGTTTCCGTCTCCATTTTTAATGTTCCATGTTTCTGGGTTGACAATGGCATTCGATTTGTGAATACAATAAACTGTCTCATTAAAATCCTTTTTTGCTCCTATGTTCGATATCATCCTGAGGCTTTTATTAGCGTATATCTCCATATTGAATTCTATCCTATCATCTTTTTCATCTTGAAATTGATCCATGCTCTTCTTGGATTCTCCGACTGAAATAAATATTTATTTCAAAGTAAAAATAATCAACATCTTACTTAAATGGGTGTGAGCGTGTATTAAATCATTACATTTGCTCCATGAGACTTCAAGAAAAGTCTGATTCATGCAGCGTCCCCCGCACACGCCTTCTTCAGCACACAAATTTCCACCGTAGGACGGACCCTTGTTGAGATTTTCGAGGTCCGTGTTGTTTCTGCTGTAGGCGAACGGTAGGCTAAAATTGGGTTTGTTAGAGACTGTTCATATCGATATTTAACTGTAACTTACAGATTTGAAAAGCCATGCTTAAAGCTGTTATCACCATCGTCGCAGGTATCTAAAGTACAACCAGCTTTCACGTATCCAGTCGTGAATTTGACAATGTTTATTTCCGTGGTGATGAGTTCCACAGTGCACTCTTTGCCTTTGTATAGAAGCTCACTGAAAATTAAAAAAGACATTTCCCCAAATCTTAAGAAAATATCAACTCACATGTGTTCCTTGGTGATCGAAAAATTACAGACAGTAGGAAAAGTCTTCACGTACTCGGCATAAGTTACGTCATCGCTGGCCTGCTTACTGACTGCTTTGAGCGTCACACTGCTTCCATTCTTGGTGTGCTTAGCGACTCCGACTTCCTCAACTTCGGCCTGTCCAGGAACTGCAAGCACTAGGAGCCCGGCGATGGATACCAGCAGCAGAGCACAAAGCGTTGACGACTTCCTTGCCAAAGGTCCGGTGTTGTGGTCCATTGGATGAAGGAGGCAGAAGAGCATGAAGCGTTGTCTTTGTTGTTTGTTTAGACGATGTTGACGTAGAGTTGAAGTGATTGAAGATTTTGTTGTGTTTGGAGGGAAGAATAAAACGAACAACAAGGCTTTTATACTAAATTTTGGTTGATGGCTAATTTGAAGTCTAATCAGATTTGTGTGCCATTCGCATTTAAATTGTTTATTCAGTTTCATGTACCGTTAGAATTTAATTGCAAATTCTCGAAATATGTTTTTAATTACATATTTATAGAGGATATATTTATAATTTAATCACGTACAATCAGTATTCTTTCGGTTTCAAAAAATCGAACAGTTCCTCGGTTTCGGATACCTGAAGAGTAAACATTGTAATTTGTTAAGGATGTTATGGAATTATAAAATATCTTAGAAAATCTTGATCCCAATAATGTTTTTAATACTCCTTTGCCTTCGTATAGAGGCCCAATAAAACAAATATTTTATTAAAATTTCGTTTCGGTCCGATTTACTATTTATGACGTTCTGTTAGATAAGCTCAAATTCACAATAATGCCATAGAATATAACACTCCATACTGAAGCTTTATAGCCTTTTTAGAGGCCATAATCGAAGTCATCTTTAACTTGATTTAAAGATCTCAACTTTATCCAATTTTCGAGACCTCTAATTTAGATTAAAAAGACCTCTGAACCTCTCATTTATTATACCTTTTTCTCCTTTCCTATATAAATTTGTTCCTATATCCCTTTCAAGCTTAAAAACTATACAAAAATAATAAATAAAATAATTCCAAAATTGAAGCAAAAATATAAACAAACAAATAAAAACCTTCCCTTTCTTTCTTCTAATCTTCCCCTCAATCTTCTATCCAAACACACAAACAAACCAAAAACAATCTTTTCGCTTTCTTGGCCATTCTTCTGCCTTTAAAGACGAATAGCTAAGAACACAAATTTCCTTTTATTTTATTGTCCAAAAAAATTTTTTTTGTAGAAAAAAGGTTTATTTAGCTTTTACTTTTCTTTTATATTTTATTTTTGCCTTTTTTGCTTTCTCTCATTTTTTATTTTTCCGTTTCGCCTACCTGATATTTGCAGGCAAAACTGTAACACGTTCAAATTTTAATTAGAACTATTTTTGGTGACATATGGCACATCAAAACCCTTGTAAATAGGGCTGGACCCCGATCCCATCTAACCCCGACCCCAACCCCTGACCTGTTTAGTTTAAAACCTCTGATATTCTCTGTCAACCCTCTACAAACTAGAGTTGTACCCCGACCCCGTACCCCGAACCAGGGATGTCTCGGGTTGAGAAAAAAGTCGGGTCGGGTTTCGGGTCGGGTTTTCAAAATTTTCTTCGGATCGGGTTTCGGGTTTCGGGTCGAAAAAAAGTCCGGGTTTCGGGTCTCGGGTCGGGTTTCGGGTCGGGTCAGTTAAAAATTTGAACATGAAGCCAAATTTTTCGGAGAGGTTGGGGATATTAGTGATTTGCGGGCTTAATAAGATAATATATAAGTGATATAAAAAGAGACAGGGATTAAATGGATTTGGATGGATTAAGAGTAATATCAGGGGATTTGGGGATTAAAAGGGATATAAAGGCATTTAAAAGTATCTGGTGAAGATGTCTAATCCATGATTTATACCTTAAACCTCCGAGACCCTCTGCAAATACCTTGAAATCCCAGATACACCTCTAAACCCTCCGATATCTCCCGAATCCACCTTAATCCAAGTAAATCCCCCGATATCACCCTTCATCCACTCTTGCTCCTTCGACATCACGGCAAAATTACTCTGTATTTTGCAAATTTCGGAAGGCCATGAGGCCAGAATTCTTCTTTTTATGCTAAAAATCCC
This sequence comes from Meloidogyne luci, assembly GCA_902706615.1. Classification (NCBI taxonomy): domain Eukaryota; kingdom Metazoa; phylum Nematoda; class Chromadorea; order Rhabditida; family Meloidogynidae; genus Meloidogyne; species Meloidogyne luci. Next base: position 360,996 of record CACSLI010000176.1, on the reverse strand, counting down.
AACGGAAAACGTCCCACGCGATATCACGCCCACATTTTTTAATTTTCGATTTTTTTATCTTCCCCCGAAGATACCTCCTTCCACCGAAGGTACCTCCCATAGATACCTCCACAAAACATCATGATCCTTAAAAATCGTGCCCAAATTCGGCAACATTTCTTAGCGCCGCAGGCGAAAATTTTCGGAAATTTGGAAGACCAACCCACTAGATTTCTTCATTTTCCAGCGCCGCAGGCGAAAATTTTGGGAATTTTGGAAGGCCAAAGAGCCAAAAATCTTCCCTTTTTGTAATAAAATTCCAAGGAAAATGTCGGGTTTCGGGTCGGGTTTTCGAAAATTTCTCGGGTCGGGTTTCGGGTTTCGGGTCGAAAAAAAGTCCGGGTTTCGGGTTTCGGGTTTCGGGTAACCCGAGACATCCCTGCCCCGAACCCCGACCCCGTTCCCGAACGATTTTTTCACGATTCTCCCCGACCCGAAACATTTCGAAAACCCCGTACCCCGACATGAAGTTTCGGGGTTATCGGGGTTTTATACACCCAAAAAATGCCATTTTTGTGAGAATTTTAAGAGAAAAATTTAAAAAATTTCCTCCCAATTTACTTTGCCTTTATTATTTTTGAAAGAAAAATGAATGAAATGAATGAATATGAATGAAATGAAAAAATGAATGAAATATCAAATTTTTCTTTCGTTCTCATTAAGAGACTTGTGGTTTAGTGGCGTAGTTGTTGGTTTTAGCCTATATTTCGTTAATATAGGATTGGGTTCGGATCCATATAAGGAGAACTCTTTTGTTTTTATATTTCTTTACAAAAACAAATTATTAACGAGTTAAATTTTAATTTTAAAATATTAATTTTATTTTTAACACCCTTAATCACCCCTTGTATCACCAGTTCTCAACCATAACAGTTGGAAAACTATCGAGGTCCTGTTAACGGGAATCAGAGATATAAAGGGATTTGTAGGATATCGAATAATTAAGGAGTTATAAAGGGATTTAAAGGAATATAAGGTTTAGATTAAAATGGATTTGAAAGGATTACGTGAATTTAACGGAATTAACAAGGATTTCGTAGGAGATTTAAGGATTAATCCAAGATATCTCCTGATATCCGTCCAAATACCCTTATCCGCAATACTTCAATATCCTTATAAATCACTGATATCCCTTGAACCAACAAAAATCACTCCAGATCACTTTGCATCCCTAGATATACCATTTAATCCCTAAAAATCCCACTTATTCCCTCCAGATCCACTTATATCCCAATTTATACACTTTAATCCCTTCAAATCCCAGCTAATTTCTCCAAATCCTAGTTAATTTTTGAATATATCAACGAAAATATATCGATTTCTAATTATTTTTGAGCATTTTTTTTTCTCTAAAAATTTTTTCCTAAAACCCCGTACCCCGACCCGAACCCCGGCCATATTTTGCTCCCCCGACCCGAACCCCGCCCCGAAACAATTGGAAAACCCCGTACCCCGACATACCCGCCCCCGAGCGTTCGGGGTACAACCCTACTACAAACCCAAACCCCGAACTTCTTAACCTCGAAGAGTCAGGGATGGATCAGTGATGGCCTTCCGCAGAATTCCGCACTTTTTGCTCTTACGCCTCAGTCTTCCGTTTTTTATTTTATTCCGCTTTCGCCCTTCCACTTTTTAAAATTCAAAATTCTCCATCCCTGTTATGGCTTAGTGTTCGGCAAATGAATTTTTTCGGTTTCGATTCCGGGAGTACCGAAAAGTACCGATTCGGCGGTACTTTCGGGAGTACCGCGGGAGTACCGAACCGTTACGAACACTAGTATGGATCCACCAACCCTACCTACTATAATACCAGAGAAAGTTTTCGGAGTGTCCGCAAAGGTCTATAATAATCCGCAAAAATTTTTATTACACTTTTTTACTTTCCCTTTTTTCTTGCTTAAAAAATCATCACTTTTTTGACAAAACCATCAAAACCTTTCAGCTCGTTTTGTGTGCCTCTATTCAATAATAAGCATTAAAAATATTTAAAAGCATTACTAGACAATAGAAAATAAAAAGAATTGCGCACAAAAACTTGTATATCAAAACAAAAACAGAAAAATAAAAAGTAAAATAAATTTATTTTTTTATTTTGACTTTTGTGAACTTTTTTTTTCCATTTAAAATTTTATTTTTTGGTTGGGTGGATTTTTTTTTATTAAAAAAATTTTTTTTATCATTTTTAGTTACCTATTTTTGTTATGTTTTTGGAGGAAATTTTCTCTGTTATTTTTTAACATTTTAACTAAAATTCGATTACTTTGCTATGTAACCTCAAACATTTTGGTATTTTTGGAAAATCAGAGGGCCAAAAAGTTGGAACTTTGAAAGGACATAACTTGGCCCTCCTTATTTGGCCCCTTTCTTTTTAAGATAAAGATAAGGCATAGGACTTGAAGCACTCCTGCTGAAAAAAAATCACAAATATAACGTGGGTCATTTGAAATTTTGTGCCAAAAATAATGGTCAGAGGACTGCTGCACCCTTAAAAGGGAGGAGTGCCGAAATTGATCATAAGAGAACTTGATCCTGAGGACTTCCCGATCTCTACTGTTAACCGCTCAACCCTCCCCCCTCACCGACTACCTAATTGTTTTCATTTTTTGATTTATCTGTTAGATTGAGAGAAAACTTCAATCACTCCTTTGAGCTGTTAAAGCAAAAAAAGAAAAAATTTTCCGTTTCCCTATTTATTTCCTCTTTCAATTTAAATTTTAAAAAATCTGTTCTAACCAAAAATCAGAGCTCATTAACTAATTTACAATTTAATTGTCTATACAATTACAAAATAAATTACAAATCAAGGTAATTTCAGGCGGGGGAAAAGAAAAAAAATGTTTGATGGCTCATTTAAAAATACACAAATTTATTGTTTAATTTACAACGCGCAACTATTTTTAAAAGCAAAAAAAAGATTCTTATTACCGCTAATTCTTTAATTTTTATTTTTAATAAATTTATTTTTAAACATTTTTTTGTTCTATTGTTCTTTTAAACTTTTATTTAATGGAAAAAAATTTATTCACAAAAATATTGCTGATATTCCTAGGTGAAATTCGTTCCAGTCTTGAGGCCATATTTTAAGCTATAACTTCTTTGTTAAATAGTGAATGTAGGATATAGCAGGGCCATTTTGTGAGTTACCCCTGCTGGCCCAAAATATGGCCTGAGACAAGCGGCTATATTGAAGCATCTTTTTTTTTAATTAAACAAACAATTTTCAGAAAAGTTTGGAGAACCATGGCATGGACACCAAGGGTGTGCCGTTTCGCCTTTCGTCTTTCGCCGAATTTTTGTCGTTTTTGGATTTCGACTTGACTTTTGTCTTTCGTTTTTCGCTTTTTATAAATCTGTTTCGGATCACCCCTAAATAGTCTTTTAAGTACCCATAAATTCTATTTGGAATTTTCTTCAATTAAATTTATCTGCCTAAATTGTGTAGATCGGAGAGTATTTGAAAGGTTCTCCAAACTTTTCTTAAAATAGTTAAAATATTTATTAAATTGAAATTTTTATTTATTTTTTGCTTTCTTTCATTTTAATTTTATCATACCACAAATTTGTATGTTGAAATTAAAAATATAAATCGAGTGACCACAAAATTTTGCAAAAAAATTTTTTAACGGAACTACCCAACGTTTCCAATTTTTACTAAAACGTTCAAAAATTATTTTCTGTTTTTTTATTGATAAGCAATTTATTTATTTATTGATAACCACACTCCTATTATTTAAACACACCTAAAATAAGCAACAAAAATTCTTTAACGCCTTATTTTTGAGGATTTTTCTTTCTTTTATTGTCCTTATTTTCAATAAATTTATACATATCACAGCGGGGAACCTAAAAATAATTTTCCCTAAATTCTCATATGATGAAAGAAACGTGAATACATATAAGAAATTAGGTATATATTTTTTGTCTATCAATCACTCGAAGGCTGTTTTTAAATCAAAAAAATTTTTTTTTGAAAATTTTTCGAAAATTTTTTTTATTTTTGAAAATTTCCGAAAATTTTTGAAAAAAATTTTCTAAAAATTTTTTTGAAATTTTTAGAATTTTTTTTAAAAGTTTTTGAAAAAATTTTGAAAATTTTCGGAATTTTTTTTGAAAAATCAATCCATTCTTTAAGCTTCTATTTCACACACATATATTTTTATTTATGCAACAACCCCCTATTTTTTGATTGCTTCTTCATTTCCTAATCCAATTTATCAATCAACATTCCATTTATTTTTTTCCTTCGTTTAATGGCCATCTCTCTCTTTTACAAAATATTTTTTTATTTTCGATTTTCTATTCGCGCTAACATTTTTAATTTATTTTTTATAGGTAAAGTAAAAATTAATTTATTTTTTTTTGAAATTAGCTTCCTTCATTCTTTATAAATCAGTTTTTAAACCCCTTATAATAATTAGGTACACAAGGAAGCTGGTAGTTATTGTTAGGGTGTACGCTTACCACGTACACTGTACGCTTACCACGTACAGGTGCTCAACCGACTTTTACCTTCTATTTTAATCTTAAAAATAATTAATCTTAAACTCCGCAATTGTACATGTCGAATCTCTCTTCTTCCTCAAGTTCCTAAACTTACGAGAGTTGAATTGTTAATCAGGGAGTTAAAAATTAATCAAAACTAAAATTAATAAACAGAAAGGGAACGTTAAATGAAAAAAATTAAAATAATTTTCAAATTAAGACTGTTTGCATTCAAAAAAATTTTTTTAGCTCCAGTCAGTACTTAATATTTCTTTCAGTCACAATCACTTGAGGACAGCTCTGTTGCAATTTTCAATTTTACTCTCAACTCTTAACAGTATTCCCCTCTAAAGCATCTTAACTTTCCTTTAAGATGCTTTAAAAATTTTAATTTTTAAATTTACTGATTATTTACTAAGACTTTAAAAATATTTAAAAAATTTATTTTAATATTCTATTTTCGTGTCAAGTCACACGATTTTCTTTAAAATTTCCTCTAAAAAATTTTCTTTAAAAAAATTTTTTATTTTTTGATTTACATAAATAAGGAAATAAATACACAAGTAAATCAATCATTTAATCGTTATTTTCTTTAATTTCTCCATTCCTGCTTTTGTTGATTTTTTATAAAAATTGGCCCAGTTGTTGACAAAAAAATGCCCATTTTTGGGTAGTTAATGGAGCGTTAAATATATTTTTATTTTTTTTTATTTTTGGCTTGGGAAAAGCTTTAGAAAAATATTTTTAAGGAAAAATTTTGAATATTTTTTTATTTTAAATGTGGATGATTTTGTTAAAAATGAGAGGGAGTTTTTGAATATGTTTTTAATAAATTCAACAGGTTACCCAACTTTTGAGGTTATTAAACGCAACTTTTTTGTACTGAATTTAAAAGAATATTTTAAAATTTAAAATATCAGGCCTTCAAGACAGACTAATTTTAAAACTAGGAACACCAAAAATAGGATAATTTTAAAAAGTTGAGGCCATTGATATGTTGCTTGCTGCCATACTCTTTTAATTTTTTACAAAGTTTGTCCCTAAAAGTCGCTTCCATAAGATTCCATGTTTTTAACTTTAACTCTGCTTACACCCCCGGAAGATGCTCTAGGAAGTTTCTCATTTTTTGACTCAGATTTATTTTTAAATTTAGTATCAAAATTTAAAAAATCAAGAATCTGAATCTGTTTCCGCCTTCCAAAGAATTCCGCTTTTTTGGAATTTCTTTATAATTTTCTTTAAACTTGTTGCTTTAATTTATTGTATAATTAGGTTAAAATAATTTTTCCTTCTCAATTTTTCCCCTCTAATTATTCTTTAACTTTTTCTTTTCTTATTTTAATTTTCTTGTTAAAACCCCTTCTTTTCTGCCACATTTTTTTCATTGTCTTTTTATGCCAAAACCCCCCACGTCTCCTTGGTGAACGGGTCTTTAACAGGCTTTCAAAACTTTTTTTGCCAAAGATATTTTCCTTTTTCATTTTTTTCCTTTCATTATTGAAGCCTTAACTTAATTTTTAAGTTAATTTTTTGCTGGTATTTAGTTTATTTTTGAATGATTTTTTGTAAGGATTCCAGACGTAAATACATAATTTTTACTAAAATAGCAAAAGAAATTTTTCGTCATTCATTTTTTAGTAGTAATTATTAAAAGCCGAAAAGGAATTTATGCTAGGACTTGAGCTTTTTCCCGAAACTTGGGCTTTACCCCTTTCATTATTGAAGCCTTAACTTAATAAAATGACAAACGAATCTCATTAACCAAAAAGATTTTTTTGACATTATTCGTTATTTTTCCTTATTCGGTTAGACAAACCTTCCTGCGTAAAAAATTCTTTTCTCTTGCGGTCAAGCTCCAACCAGGAATGACACAGATTATCCGAAACCGGATATTCGAACCCTCTCGATGAGACGCATCGAATGGACTTAAATTATATATTTTTACCCATAAGTCCATTAACTAGTAAAAAATAAATGCTTATGATTTAAGCGATATCCTTACTATTTTTTGAATTTGTTTTTATTTTTATAAAAAAATTTTTCCTCAACTTTATTCTATTTTTATTTATTTTTAAGCGCTCAGAAACGCAACAACAACAACAAAAAGGAAAAAATAATAAAAATAATAATTTTTCTCCTTCCCCTCAACAACAATTTTCTCCAAAATTTTCTGATAAAAAACAATCATCCCCCTCGTCAGCAGCCATTGGCCGACACACCGCTGTGCCAGTGCTCCCACCGAGCACGCTTTTATCTAATGGGCCTAAACCACGTCTTTGCCTTTTAATTAAGGGAAGGTAAAGAGAAAAAGAAATTTTTTTGAATTGAATTTAAGAATGAAATAACGGTCGGACCTCATTTGTAAATACACCCTAAGAGGCTGAAAATTTTGGTTACCTTCTATTGTAGGGTTATCTTATAATGAGAAGTACCTTAAGATGAGGTTCACAATGAGGTGTATCCTAAAATGAGGTGTACCCAATATAGGATGTATCTTATAAGAAGGCCTGACTATTAGAATTGTTCAAATAATCACACACATTTAAGTCCAAGCCAAGAATTTGGCTTCAGTTTGCACGCTGAAGGCAACGGGCATTTTATTGGGGCAGTCGATTCTGATGGAATTGCGGAGAGAGCTGGACTGGTAAATTTTAATTGTTTTTCCTTTTTTATTTAAAAATTTCTCACAGGTGACAGGGCAAAGAATAGTTGGAGTAAATGGCCATTTGGTATATCCAAATACTTCGCATATGGTAAATTTGATATTTTTAATTATTGTGTGCCGGAAATAAAATTTGGAAGAGTTGGCATAAATCCTGCGACTTCGTGGCAGTCATTCACTTTTATTATCTGAAAGCGGACCTGACTTCTTCTCAACCCTTCCGACTGAGCTACTAGAGCGATGCTTTCATTTTTATTTTTTTTTCTTTCATTTTTTAATCTCTGCCTTAAACCCCAGCCTACTAACTGTTATCGATGCTAGCCAGACTGATCTCCTCTTTTCCTTACAGCCAGAAACGGACTGGGATTTATAACTAAACTGAAACTTGAATTTAAAAAAATCCTGAGACCTCCGGCAAAATACTTATCTTAACTCTTTTACTAATTAAATATTAAAAAGGATATTGTGCAAATTATTCAAAGAGAACCCCTTCGAACAGAATTACTTGTTGCATCTGAACAAGTTGATCGTTTTTATAAGGAATATGGACTTGGTTTGCTAATTTTGAAAAAAGAAAACAAAAATTTTGTAGCATTCTCTTATGACTACGTGCAATTTTACGACCCCGTTGTTATGCGCAACGGGAATGGGAAACCCCCGCAGTTGGGTGGAGCGGCTGCAGTCCGTCCCAAACAATCCCCCAATGCTGTGAAGGTGAACAGACTAATCTACTTAATTTTTTTTAATTTTTCTGGTTTCAGAACCAAAATTATGAAAAAGGAAAAGCTGTGCAGAGGAGTAGAAGTGGTAGTCGATCTGTGGAGAGAAACCCTTCTAATAAAAATGTAAATATTATTATTAAGAGTATGTCTTTTTACTAGAGACCTGTGTTGGAGGGTCATACAATAATTGAGTTCGTATCTCACAAAATATCTCGCTACAGAGATTTTTGTTATAGATCTTGTCTCGATTTGGTCTCTAATTAATAACTGAAATGCTACGATTTCCAAGAAAATGCTACGATTTTCTTGGCTCATTAGCTAGCTATATTTAACTCTGGTTACAGTAGCATCTGGATATAAGTGCAGGAGAATATTATCCCATTAAGCATCTCTCATATTTTCACGATTTTTTACCGACTTCCTCCTTTCTGCTTTAATGGTTAACAAACAAAGGATATGTATAAGGCATCTTTCGATAACTGTCTTTATACATGTATTATCCCCTCATGTCCGATTTCTCTCAAAAATAGAAACAAAGACAGATTACTTTTAGAATGGCCATGCTATTCGTGGACGTGGTCAATCACTTGGAAAAAGGCCCCCAACACCTTCAACAACTTATTTGGTAATTCTAAATTTAGTTACTATTTAACGCTTTTTCACTCTACATATTTTGCTTTACTAATTATCATCTATATTTTATCACGCTTTACTAATTTCCAAACACTTTTCTCTATTTCTTAGTTAATTTATAATCAAGAAAATTATTAAAATTCACAGGAAGTTTTGGCCTTTTAAAAGCCTAATTAAATAAAGCATTGTGGAAATGGTTCGACTAGATCTCGGCACAACTCCTTGAAACCCAATTCTGAAAAACCAAAAAATATCGGATCGAGCCGAGCCTTAATTACAACCCTTGGAAAGGGTATACTCAAACCCCCAAAACAGTAGATGCGGGGAGAGACTTTCTCCTCACGTTATGAGGAGGGCAAGTCTCTCCTCTCTGCCTAAATTTATTCTAAAATCGAAAGCCTTTCAGAATATAACAGACATACCCCTAGCTTTTTTAAAAATATATTCCCCAATTAACTCGTTGTAATGAGAGTCATCTTTTAAATATTTTCAAGTCCTCCTCTGAACAAATTAATGGACATGTAGCCGTCCAAATTGAAAAACGTTCGGATAACATGACTTCTATTGAAATTGGAGAGGTTTCTAAAAAAATATTTTTATTATTCAAAAAAATGAAAAAAATGATAGATTGATGATTCTGAACCAACAAAAATAATTGATGAAAATTCTCAACATTTATTTGGTGTTGGCACACCCCCAAGCAGTAGATGCGAGGAGAAGTTGAAAAATGGGCATCATTCTGTGAAAAATGGAGGAGGGAAAATTACTAATGGAGTAGCTGGAAAGGGAGGAAGAGGAGTTGAACATGTCGAAAATTCTGTAAAAATTTTTAAAAATATTTTGGACACAAACTACAAACTATAAAAAATATTTTGAGCACAGACTACAAACTACAAAAAATTTAAAATTAAGCACTCTGTCATTTATTTTTAATTTTTCATTTATTCTTCTTAGTTAACTGACTTGTGATTTTATTTTTAAATTAAAAAAATTTTTAAAGAAGCATGTAATAGCTGATGGGCCTGTTTATTCAACTGATTCTTCTGTTAAACCGCCTCATCCAGTTGCCGCCCCTAGAACTACTCCTAGACCCGAACGGCGGTACTCGCCTCCTCAACCATTAGAAATTTATCATCCTTCACAACTACAACAGGCAAATAATTTTTAAAGTTTGAAAGAATGGGTGTTAAAGATGGAAACTTGAAGTACCTTTGGACCTCACTTGTGTGCACACCTTTGGGCTGTCTTGATTCCCGGAAATTAGGAATTCAGAATGTTTTTGTGTCTGCTTTCAAAATTGGGGGAACTGAAGATTTATGAACCTGTTGACCCAGAAAACACAAGAGAAAATTAAACTAAAAATTCGGAACTCGGAACAGAACTGGACTCGGAACTTGGACTAGAACTCCTGACATACGGGAAAATGGTCTGAGAGACAACTTAAAATTACTTTCGAGCAAGCTTCCATCTTGGGCAGAAATTTTGAGTGCCATTAAGTCTTTAATTAACCTAAATTCCATTTTAGTATGATCCAAGCCCGCTTTCTCTCCAATCAGACTCTACTCAATCAAGAACTAGTCTTTACAAAAGTCGAGGTAATTGACCAAAAAATAAGATTAAATAAATTTTATTTTTTAGACTCCGAAAAGAGTATTTTTGCTTTAAATGCAAAAGAAGCCCGTCAATTAATTTGTTATAGAAAAAAAGATCCTCGTTTGGCCGAACAAATGTCTTTGGGTAAAAATGAATATATATTTTATTTAATATAATTTAATTTTTTTAGAAGAAAAACATCGACTAATAATGGAGCTTTGAAAAGAATTTTAAAAATATTGTAAATTATTTTTACATAGAAATATTTTCTCTAACTTCTATAATTTTCTCTTATATTTCCCTTATCTTTAATAAACTTTTTAATAAATAAAATTTGTTTTCATAAAAAATATATTAAAGGTAATATAAAATAAGCCCGTAAAGGTTTCAGAGCCGTTCCAATTTCCCCGACATCTCATGTTCATAATTAGAGGTCGGAACGGGTCCGGGACCCGGACCCGTTTCCCGGTTTTCGGGTCCCTTTTCCCGGTTTTTTTGAAGCAACCGGGATGAAACCGGGAACGGGAATTCCCGGTTTTCCCGGTCCGGGTCCCTCCCGGTCAACTTTCAGAACCCGTTTCCCGGACCCGGTCCCGGCCATTTTTATACCGGGAAACCGGGAAAAATATTTAGTGTATTAAATCTGAAAAATTCTCAAAATTTTCGCCTACGGCGCTGGAAAAGTAAGAAATCTGGCCTCTTGGCCTTCAAAATTCGCAAAATTTTCGCCTGCGGCGCTGGAAAAGTAAGAAATCTGGCCTCTTGGCCTTCAAAATTCGCAAAATTTTCGCCTGCGGCGCTGGAGAAGGGAGAATTCTGGCTTCTTTGCCTACGGACACGAGTTGAATTTTTTGTATACGAGTTGAATTTGTGTATAAAGGATGCTTTTAGAAAAGAGAATCGGTCTTCCATCCCATAAACTGTTTCAAGTAAGCAGTGTTTATAAATTTCAGATAACTCGTACTTACTCGTACTTGTGAAAATAAGCAAAGAATCTAAAATTTTTATGATTTTTTGGAGTTCATGACACTAATTTTAAATTTAAAGCGTCGTATGCAATAATTTTTGAATCTTGGAAAGCTTTGAAGCCATAAATCAACCTACTTCAAAACTTTTTGCGCCGTAGTCGAAAATCCTTTAATCGTCGATATCCTTTAATCGTCTAAAATCCTTTTATTCCTCGATATCCTGTCAAATCCTCTTCCATATTCACTTAATCCCGTAATATCATTTCAAATCCTATAATATCCCCTTAAATACCAGTATATCCCACTTAATCCCACTTAATCTGCTGATATCTGTCCAAATAAAAAATCAAGAATCAAAGCCTGGATCCAGGCAAAAATAATCCTTGATTTTTCCTTGACTCAAGGCAAGGAAATTTTGGTCAAGGTACCCAAGATTCTGGTCAAGGTACCCAACCGAAATCAAGGTCAAGGTTTTATGAAAATCACGCTCTCTAGCATTTACTTACTTTAATTGAGGTTATTTAGAATAAGTATAGAGGGATAGTTGAAAAATACAGCCCCATGTGGAAAAATACAGCCCCATTTCAACTAATTGAGAATTTCCCGGTTTCCCGGCCGGGACCCGGTCATTTTTGACCGGGTTGAAACCGGGAACGGGAATTCCCGGTTTTCCCGGTCCGGGTCCCTCCCGGTCAACCTTCAGAACCCGTTTCCCGGAACCCGGACCCGGTTTTTTCAAAATTCCGACCTCTATTCATAATAAAATTATGGGCGAAAGACTGCCTTTTCATTAAGAGATATGACTGATATAAAAACAAGCACCTACTAATCCTTATGCTTTTTATTAATTTTTAAATTGAATTTTTAGTTTTAGTATTTTTATTCCTTTTATATAAAATCATTTGTCTCTTGATTTGTTCAAGAAAAGAATAAAAAATATTTTTCAAACATTCTGGAAATTTTATTAAAAAAACAGGCATTAATAAGCAGAATCAAATACACTGTCCACATGTCTTTACTTGATAAAACATAAATAGTCCTCAAGGGTGTGTGTAAAAATTAGGTTCGATTGTAAAAATATTTGTTTATTTAATCGGCAAATACCCATCAATATTTAAATTAAGAATAATAAACATTTAAATTTTTAAATTCTTAAGTTTTTTGAGGACCGAATCTCCGAAAAATCCTGTAAAATAAATTGACAAGAATATAAATGTTTGGAGCTTGATTTTAATGTGAAAAATTTCAGTCTTGATGTCATTAGGTTCATATTTGATACCACCAAGTTTTGATTTAATTTCGTATTTGTTGTCACGAATATTTTGTTTGATGTCCCGTTTAAGTGAAGACAGTTGATTCTAAATACAAGAATTTTTTCTTTAATTTTATTTCCGGATAGGGCCTTCCCCGTCTCCGTTTAGGTCAGAAAACCGTTCCTGCCCTATAAGGTTACCGCAGAGCTATAACTTCGTTTAAAGTTATCAAATCCGGGACGCCATGGCATGGTTCGATGCACCTCAACGAGCTGAGTCGAACTATACCATGACGTCCCGGATTCGACAATAATGAACGAAGTTATAGCCCTCCTCCCTTCATATGTATTTTTTCTTAGGAAATTTTCAATTTGCAAAAACCAAAAAATACTTTAGTCGCAAACGTCGTCCGCAAACGTCTTTTTGCCTGCTCTCCTTTTCCATCCTTGCAATTTAATAATTTTTTCAACCTAATATCTCACATTAAAATCCCTCAATATCCTTTTAAAATCCTCTCTTCGAGACTCTATAGTTTAATATTTTGGTCAAAAATCGATACCTTTACAGCAAAAAAAAGCGAAGAAGCGGCCACAAAAAGAGATAACCCGCCAGCAAGGCAAATAATGTGTCTCCGTCCGTAGAGAGGGTATTAAAAGTTGGGGGGTTTTTAAGTATTTCTCTATCTACGTTTTACAAAGAAAGTAAGAGAAAACCCCCCAAAGTGTGTAGAAGTATTTTTATTTTTCGTTGTTCCTCTTTGAAGGAATGGGCTGACGGAAATTTTATCTGTGAGTGTATTTGCCTATCCATTCTTTTTTTTTACTTTATTTTACTACTACTTTGACAATCCCAAAGGGATGGGGAAATATATTTACAAAATTGCTTTAAAAATACGTGAAGAAACGTATTTTTCCGGAAAGAGAGGATGTTTTCATCTCTTCAGAATGTGAAACTAACCTTAAAACAAACGTATTTGTATTCTTCTAATCTCTTCGCCTTTTCAATTTTAGATTTAAAAATTATTTATTGAGATTTTCAAGATTGTTTTAGACTTAAGTTTACTTGTCACCAGGGCTGTGCGCCAAAATTTTCGCGTGGCGCGCCAATTTTAAAAACACGCCAAAAATCGGCCAAAAATGGACGCCAAAACGCCATGACGCACAGCCCTGCTTGTCACCCTTAAAATTCCAAATTTAGGGGTATTTCTTAATTGTTCTTAATTCAAAATTGTTCAATAATATTGTCCTAGAAATATTATACTTAAAGGTTTTTAAGCTCTTTCCTTCTCATTCGTGACAAAAGATTATCAGCAAAAGATTATCAAAAAATGTGATAATTTAATGTCTCTCATATTTTCCCGATTGTTTATTGACACTTTACTGAAATTAATATATTAATCCTTGTTCTTACACAATAAATATAAGGCCTACATATTTATTCGACTTACAAACTTAAATTTATTACAATTCTCAGATATAATCAGTTTGTTGCATTTTGTTTAGAAAATAAACTTGTTCACATTATTTTATATTTTACAAACAAACTTCTAGCCATTTCAAGTTCAAACTTAAAACTTGAAAATATTTATAAGTACTATTGAATAAAAAAAAATTAAAAACTTGAGACAAACTCAAAACTTAAGTTTTTACTTAAATAAACTTTTTCCGCTACAATTTTAAAGTTTTATTAACTTTACAAACTTAAGTAAGCTCAAACTTGAAGCTTAACTTAAAACTTAAGTTTGTTCGTTTAAATTAAAATTTATTGATCTTTACTCGTCAAAAAATTTATAGTTAATATCTTCACAATAATAATTATTTAAAGCTTATTATTCAGCTTTAATCTTTAATTATTCAATTTTAATGAGAATAACAAGTCTTATTGTTATGCTGGTTGTTAATTCAACAGCTTATTGTTAAAGTAAGTGTATTATTTTAATTAAAAAATTCCCCTAATTAAAAAAAATTTTTTTCAATTAAAAAAAAAAAATTTTTTTTAATTATTTTTAAAGTTTATTTCTCATTATTTTACCTTTTTTTGAAAAATTATTGTTCCATAAATAATAAAAAAATTGTTTTGACAAAATAATTATTTATTTTCATTTCCTTCTCAACAAATAAAATATATTAATTTTTCTTTTTGTCTCTTACTAAACAAAGGATTTATATTTAATATTGTGGTCATCATTTGGTTGCTAAGGGTGACCACTAAAGGTTAGCCGACTTTTGCGGACCCGCACTTGCGGACCGACATTTGCGGATTCGCACTTGCGGACCGACACTTGCGGACACGCACTTGCGGACCGACACTTACGGACCGATTTTTGCGGACCGACACTTGCGGACCGACATTTGCGGACCCGAAATAAATTTAAAAAAAAGATGATAAGAGACCGGTTTTAGTTATAAATCCGAAGTCGATCTCAGCAAATTTTTTCCTTCGTCTTTTGAAACCTATCCATTTTCTTATGCTTTTTTAAAAAGGAAATTTTTAAGGAGTAACCAACCCTCAGTAAGAACTAGGGTTTGACCCCGAACACTCGGGGGCGTGTATGTCGGAGTACGGGATTTTCGAATTGTTTCGGGTCGGGGTTCGAGGTCGGGGTCAAACCCTAGTAAGAACCCCCTTATCCAAAATTCGGGTAACGCTACAAAAGAGTTCTGGGTTGTTACTCAGGTAATAGAATTGTACCTTCATCTGACGTGGGATAAAATCCTACCCGCAGCTCTTTAAAAATTTTAAAAAATCTATTTTGTATATAATCCGGAACTGGAACTACAAAAATTAAAAATCTGGTTCTGGAACTGGAACTAGTTCCAGAGAAATTTTGGAACCCTTGACATCACTGATGGCAGTCATCTTAATTCCTATTTAAACAGTCGGGGAACAGGATTTTTTCTGGCGGGGAACGGATTATAACTTTTTTTCGGGAAGGGGTTTGGGTCGAGGATAAATGTGAAAATGATTCGGGAACGGGGTCGGACGCATCTCTTATTTTCATTTTTAAATAAATTTCTTTTAAATTTTTTGAAGTTTTATTTTTTAATTTCTTTTTATTTTTTATTTCATTTCGAGTCCGCAAATGTCGGGTCCGCAAGTGTCGGTCCGCATATGTCGGTCCGCAAGAGTCGGTCCGCAAAAGTCGGTCCGCAAGTGCGAATCCGCAAATGTCGGTCCGCATGTGTCGGTCCGCAAGTGCGGGGGGGTCACTTTAGTACGTGGGTGCAGGCTTTAAATTACAAATGTTATATCATTTGAAAGAGCTAGTCGAGCTGAGTCGAATGCCACCAAAATTAGCTCTAGGAAAAATTTTTGAACCGAGATACAGGCGATTGAAAATCGAAAAACCATAGGGGGGACCAAGCACTTTTTTGGGGTGAAAAATTCGAAAATGCAAATTATACCTCATTCGAAAGAGCTCGTCGAGCTGAGTCGAATAAAACCAAAATCAACGGAATCCGACTTGAATGAACCGAGATATAGACTCCTAAAAATCGAAGGTCCAAAAGGGCGATTTTTGGAATAAAAAATTTTTTATACAAATAATACCTCATTCGAAAGAGCTCGACGAGCTGAGTCGAATGACACCAAAATCACCGTGATTGGACAAGATTAGACAAAGTTATGACACAAAAAACAAAAAACCTAAACCTATGGGTCGTCGGCGAGGCGCTTGTGCAAAACCCCGCGCTTCGCGCGGGGTTTTGCGGCACGCGCCTCGCGGGGAGTCTACGGGCGATGGGTCTGGGTTCGTAACATAAACCTATTCCTATCTCCCTTGCTCTGGACGTATTTGGGGCCTCCGTAGCAGCAAAAATCTCCACAGATGCCATAGGTAAGGAGCTAAAATAAAAGATCATAACTTTGTCTAATCAAGTCGGATTTCGTTGATTTTGGTGTTATTCGACTCAGCTCGAGGAGCTCTTTCGAATGAGGTATCATTTGCATTTTCGAATTTTTCATCCCAAAAAAGTGCTTGGTCCCCCCTATGGTTTTTCGATTTTCAATCGCCTGTATCTCGGTTCAAAAATTTTTCCTAGAGCTAATTTTGATGGCATTCGACTCAGCTCGACTAGCTCTTTCAAATGATATAACATTTGTAATTTAAAGCCTGCACCCACGTACTAAAGTACAGCCAGTGCGGGTCCGCAAATGTCGTTTAGCCACCACTAAATCCCTCTCTCCTTTTTATTTTTAAACCAAGTCTGTCACTAACAATAAACTTCTCTTTCAAGTTTTATTTTAAAAATATAATTCGCAAACTTAAAAACTTAGAGAAAGAGAAGAAAAGTTTTAAAGAGCAATCTTAAGTTTTAAGAAAAGAAAGTTTTAAGCTTTAAGTGTGCACTTAAAGCTTTGAGAAGCGGACGTTTTATGTCGCTTTTATAGTGAGGGAATGACCAAAATTATTTTTTAAAATTTTTTTTCATAGGAAAAATGAAAATCCCATACACTTTGTTAATCTTTAAGGACATTTCCTTTTTTAAATTTATGTTAAAAATTGTGAATGTTTCAAATCTGTCTTTGTAATTTTTAAATTATTGTCCCTCCAAATATCCTTAAGAGAAAAACTGATTTATTGGAATATTCTAATTATTTAATAGAAATTAACATTGAAAAAATACATATTAAGCAAAAACAAACAGATGTTTAAGGATAAATTAATTTCTGATCTAATGCAATAATAAAATCAAAGACCAGAGAACATTTAAAACATTTTCTAAAGGGTTTCTCTCGGATTTTTCTTTCTTATTTTATTATCGACCACCTTATATCTTTATCCTTTTTTTATAGTAACATATTCCCGTTATAACCTCACCCTAAAGAAATGGCGGCATTCCTGTTTTAGATTTTTTGCACTTAACTGATTATTGTTTCTACCGTACCTCACTTATCTAGTGGTTTCAAATCTCGGCCTAATAAGCCATAATAAGAAATATTTTTTAAATTTATAGAACAATTTTATATGATCCTCAATATTTTTAAAATTTTCCAATTATTTTTAAAATTCTTTAAATTAAATATTTTCAAGATGCAATGACCGTTCATCGTCCGAACAATGTCCATTCAGCAGTTCAAAGGCTCAATCGTCCCCCTTCCTCGACTGGTAGGCCAAAAACAACAACAGCTTCTTCAGCTTCACTAAACGTCTCTCAAATTTCTTCTCAATCAACGAGTAGTAGCTCAGGGAATGAATGTGTTAAAGTTGTTGTTAGGTCAGTCTTCGAACTGTATTGTCTAGATATTCGCTTAATTTGACGAAATCTCACTTAACTTTTTGCAATTTTATTTTCCCACATATCCCACGTTCCTTCTGATACTTCCTACCTCTCAAGAATTACCCCTCAAGGATCAGGAAAGTCTCCAATTATACCATTCCTCTTTCCATATACATATTCTGGGCCTCTTTATGGCATTCAATCTTATCATCTCCTTTTATATATCCCAGTTACTTCTCCATCCCTCTCAAGCTCTTTCCCTCCCTCACAAGCTTCTACATCCCTCCCAAACTCTTCCCAGCTTCATTGGAATTAATCCGGGAGCTTTGGCAATAGAGTGAATCAAGCTTAGACGCTATAACAATTATCATTTCACTACTAATTTCATTCCAGATGCCGACCTCTCTCTTCTTCCGAACAAGCTCAAGGGCACAATTGTTGTGTTAACGTCGACTCCAAAAGTGGCATTATCGAGTTAACAAATCCTCAATGTCCTGACGAACCAGCAAAATGTTTTTCCTTCGATTCTGCCTTTGATTTAAATTCCAAACAATTGGATGTTTACGATGAAGCAGTTAGACCAATTGTTGATTCGGTACTTCAAGGATTTAATGGCACTGTCTTTGCTTATGGGCAAACAGGGACGGGGAAAACATACACGATGGAAGGGCCGAGCGGGATTGGAAGTAGGAAAAATAAATTATTATCTGATAATTAAATGAATGAGCTTAATGTGAATCAAAAGGATTTTCTCTCATCTGTCCTCCCCCATCAAATCTCCCTCTTTTTTCCTCTTAAAGGGAAATTTTTAACAAAATGCTTAAGTGTCCCGTATTCATGGACAAAATATACATGGGGATGGACATTCCAAAATATACTGGATATGAGACGGCTTGTAATTATTGCTGCTCCACCGACTACATTGTTTCTCTTTTCTAGATTCTAAACCATTTTCTAGGCTTTTTAACTTCTACCCATATGGAACCTAAATTTAAATATTTATTCAGAGAACATTGCTTCAGATCAAAGAGGTGTCATTCCCAACTCCATAGATCAAATATTCCAACATATTGCTCAATCACCTCCTTCCCTTCAATATCTAGTACGTGCCTCTTTTTTGGAAATATATCAAGAAGAAATTCGCGATCTTTTAGACAAAAGTGGGGGAACTGGTAAACATTTTACCTTAAAAATTGTCTCAAAAATTTGACAAAATTTTCCTTTAGGAAAACGCTTAGAATTAAAAGAAAGGCCAGATGTGGGTGTTTATGTACGCGATTTGAGTTCATTTGTTACTCAAAGCGTTGAAGAGATTGAACATGTATTAAAAGTTGGTCATTCTAATCGAAGCGTTGGAAGAACCAATATGAATGAACACAGCTCTAGATCACATGCAATCCTTGTTTTGACTGTGGAAAGCTCTGAAATTGGGCCGGATGGGCAACCGCATATTCGAGTGAATTTTTTAAAAATATTTTTAAAATATTTGTCCTGAATTTTGGCTTATGGAGAAGGGGCTTGATTATTTCTCGCCATGAATTATGGGGTACGGTAGATCGCGACGTAGATAAGACTAGAGAGATTTTCAAAGATTGAATTTTCATTTCCAATTATTGGAGATAACTGAGGCATTACTTAATACCTACTGATTTATAAAGGAATAAACTTAATTTTTAAATCAAGGTTGGTCGTCTAAATTTGGTTGACTTGGCTGGCAGTGAACGCCAAAGCAAAACAGGCTCTGAAGGCCAACGATTTCGAGAGGCTACAAAAATCAACCTTTCCCTGTCTGCTCTAGGCAATGTTATCGCTGCTTTGACAGATCAACAGAGTTCTCATATTCCTTATAGAGATTCCAAATTGACTAGATTGCTACAAGATTCCCTTGGCGGGAATTCTAAAACTGGTAATATTTCTTTTTAAATATCTGAGATCTGCTCAAGTCGAAGTAACAACCCTACAAGAAACCAAGTTTCGGTGCATACCTAAGAATCAAAGGATTGACTTAAGATCCAAGACAGATCTAACGTATTAGTCTCACTAAAACTACACCCATTCTTCTAAAATTCAATGCTTAGAGAAATTTATTTGGACGGTTAATTTATAGAGTTTCACCAGAAGTTCCGGTTCCGGAAACCGGAACTCAAATTGGATCCGGTTCCGGTCAAAATTTCGGTTCCGGTGAAACACTATTAAATGCTGAAAATCGGGGTGTTTCTAGCATTATATGCTTTTTACTGTTTTCCAAGGGTCCGTTAATATTTTAAACATAACTATAATTTTCAATTTTCTAGTGATGATTGCAAATATCGGCCCAGCTTCTTACAATTACGAAGAAACTTTATCTACACTTCGTTACAGTTCTAGAGCTAAACAAATTCAAAATAAGCCAATAATAAACGAAGATCCAAAAGATGCTCTTCTTCGCGAATTTCAAGAGGAAATTGCTCGTTTAAAGACTTTATTAGAGCAAAAAGGTAATAAAATACCTAAAATAGAATACCCTCTCTTAAATAATTACCCAGTCCTTAGAGATATATCAGTAAACTATTCGACCACACATTTCTGTAAGTGCGGACACAACGTTTTAGTCCTGTATTCGTTAATTATCCCATCCCATAACTTATCCCTTCATTTTTCTGCCAAAGCTTTCTCAGGGCATTCTTCCCTTTGATCCTATTTAATCCTCTTTAATCACAAAAAACATTTAAAGGAACCAAAAGACGTCAATCACGTAACAACCTTATATTACATAATGGGTCCAAAATGGATACAAGTACTGATCTGGCAGAAAAGGAAGCAGAAGGAATTTATAGAGAAAAACAGGCAAAATTAGAAATGGAAAGGCAACGACTTTTACACAATAATCATATTATTGAAGAAGAAAAACAACGAATTTTGTCTGCCTTAACAGAACGTGAACAAGAATTAGAACGGGAAAGGCAAGAACAACTTTCCCTTACAGCAAAAATTAGACAAATGCAAAGCAAATTGCTTTCGGGTGATGGAAATTTACTTGATAGAACGAGAAAACAGGAAACTTTGTTGGGACAGAGGAGAGCTGAATTGGCTGAACAAAGGGTTTTTATACATAATCGGACCTCATTTATAGATACACCCAATACTAGGTAACAGCTCGATATAAGAGACTTTTTGGAAGTGAGGAAGCCCAAACAATATTATTCCTAATTTCGCGAGGCTCCTGATTTCATTAGAAAAGTTTTGTTTGTTGTTTTAGCCGTAACACTTTCGACGGCTACAACAAATTAGGCGGCTACTCATGAGATCCCCCCTTCCCATTTAGTTTAATAATTTTTATTCTGAATTTTGCTTTTAATAATTATGTAGAAATTAACGTAAATTTGATTTGCTTCTGACAAATGAGTTAGGAAGTTGCTAATTGAGGGAGTTGCCTTCACCTTATAGCTTGCCAAATTCTAAAAACATATCTTAAGGTATATCTAGTTTTGAGTGTATCTTATATGTAATGAGGTCCGACGTATAGAAATTTTTTTATGATTTTTTTGTTATTTTAGAGAAGAGAACGAGAAGTTTTGCAAAGATTAGAAATTCAAGAATTGGAAACAGCAGAAATTAAACAAATATTTGCTAGCTTACAACAAGAAGTTGAAGCAAAGAGGAGAAAATTTCAAAAATTAAATAATAGATTACAGCAAATGCGGCTAGAATTGCGTGATAATGAATTAACAAATGCAAGTGAACGTCAAAATTTAGAACAAACAGTTCTTGAAATGAACAAAGAATTGGCTTTAAAGTAAGGAAAAATAATATAATTTTGAGGTGTATACCTACGTATTGTGTGGAGTGAACATAACTAATCTAGTCCGAAGGGAACATACCTATAGTCCGAAAGGAACATAACTAATCTAGTCTGAAGGACCTATGTATGTATAGTGTGAAGGGAAGTAGCTATTGTAGATTTTGTTTTATAATGTGGGACAGATGCTAGGTTCAGACAGATCACCTAGAAATTGGCTAAATTTTAAAAGATACTTGTCTTAAACTGAGGTGTATTTGGTTGTATCTTACAGTATACAACCTTTGTTTATTTATTTTAAGGTGGCTTATTATCGATAATTTTATACCTGCAAATGTAGTCGAAAATATCAAAGAGAAGGCACAGTTTGATGATAATGAACATCAATGGATTATTCGAGAAGGCCCCTCTAATCAACAAAATTTTTTGTTGGAACGTCGGCGCTCTATTCTTGTCGAAAACGAAGGTGGAGGGTTGGAAAGGCTAAATCTTAATAATAGTCCTCAACAAAATTTTAGTTCTCATTTGAGAACAACAATGGCTGATTCTGGATTGGGAAGGTGACTCTACTTTTAATCTTCCCCCCCCCCCCCATTTTAATTTTACCTTCTTTAGTAGCAATGGTTGTTCCTCAACCCAAGGGCCATCCGATGCTAGTTCTCAGGAGGACGGAGGAGTAAATTCAAATGATGTTGTGGATTTTGCCGAGCAAAGTACTTCACTACACGAGAATGCTTTTATTTCCCCTGCAAGATTATTGAAAAGACCGGTAGATATTTTTTTAAGAGAATTATTCGAATTGTGTTTTAGATGGCATTCTCTGGAACAACCCGCCCTATTTCTAATTGGGAAATGACACTTCTTGGCAAACTTAAAAATCAACTAACGCGCTCAAATTCAAAACAACATTCTAGATATCCTCCAAATATAAAAATGAGTCAATTATCTAAAAATGGAGAATTGCCAGAATTTTTAATTTACGATGAGGTGAATAATTATAATTTTATAAAGTAAAATTATAAATATAATTTTAAATCTTTAACTAGCGCTACTATTAAGTTTTATATTTTTTAAATTTTATTCTCTGTCACAAACTTAAGTTTTAATGAAATTTATTTTAGTTCATACTTAAGTTAATAAATTATTAGTTATCGCAAACTTAAGTTTTCAAGTTCTAATTTTTATTTAAGTTTTAATTAAAACCTTATGTTTACAACTGAATTTTAATTGTATTTGTGACCTTCGCGTCATTTTGGCGTATATAAATAAAAAAAACTTTAAGACTTACGCTTAAAACAAGTTTACACTTAAATTCTAATTAAAAGCTTAAGTTTACTTTATTTATTTTTCCTCTTAAACCTTTTGTGTCTCAAATCCACCTAATTAAAAATAATTCAATTCATTTAAGGTTCTCCGTTCTTGTTCCCAAAATTTATTAACATTCCAATCCCTGTCCCCATACGGCTCTCAAGTTAATTCTAACTTGGAAGAACAACAAAGACCCCCTACAAGAGCAGGCAGGACATCAAAACAACTAACCCCAAATTCAAAAATTCAAAGATTTGTTGTAGATACTTCTCGAATTCCAATACCTACCCAAAGAAGTGTTAGTAGAGATAACATTAATAATACAACGACAACATTATCTAGGCCAATGTCTGCTGCAAGTAGAAGAAGGGGTTCGCTTGCGAGGGGTTCACAATCTTCTTTAATTAGTTCTGCTACTCTAAAGCTTTGCAATAATGCTCAAAATAGTCAACAAACGTAATTTTTTTGTTGTTATTTGTTTTAAATCTTTCCCATACATGAGATTATAAAATAATTATAGTTTATTTAGTCCACAACTTTACAAAACCAATAGTTTAGGCTGGTGCGGGATTGCGGGAGCGTTATCCCGAAAAATCCCTCGCATCATTAGTTTAGGATATGAGTAAGATACGAGCAATTTCTTGCTTTTCTAACTCGTCTAGAGCAATCTCTACTTTATATATCTATTATAGATGCCTAGACCCGTTAGGATTGGAGATTAAAATTCTATAACCAAGTCTCTTATAACGAGTGCTTTATTTTTAAATATTATTTCTTTTCATCTTTTATTCTTTCAGTTCCAGCCCAGAAAATTTATTGCTAAATGGACATTCCAATAATAATTCAAAAAACTTGCGTGCCCGCAGCGTGTTCAGCAACAACAACAACAATTTAATTTTAAACAAAAACAACGAAAAAGGAAACAACAAAAGAATGGCAGAATCTGCCTCGAGTGCCTCCTCCTTTTTAGAAGGAAAAATTGGAACGACAATTGTACAAAGAGCCCCAAGCAGTCCAGCAATTTCTGGACGTATTCCAATTCCCCTTCAACCAAATTATCCAAAAGCAAGAGGTCTTGTTGGAGGGGGAATAATTGGTGGAGATGGAAACAGAAAATGAACAAATTGGGGAGGAAAGAGATTTGGGAATATTTTAAGGTGAAAATTAATTTTTAAAATCACCCGTGGGATTGGGGATGCAAGAACGAGTAAACGAGGAATTGAAGAAGAAATGCTAGGATTAATTTTGTGGGAAATTCGATATTTAGATAATTGGAGAGGAGGTAATAAGGATGTGAAACGATAAATATTGGAAAGACAAAAAAATGAATTGTCCATGGTCGTTTACGCGGTAGTAGGGATGGTTACCATCTCTATTCTATATACTGATATGTATGTATATTTTAAATCATTTCTAAATTTACGATTCATAAAAAAATAAGTAGTCTTACATAGACTACGATGGCCTTCTTAATTCTACGTAGGCCTTTAGTAGCTCAAAATATTGTACCTAAAATCAAATGTATTTATTTATTATTGTGAATGTTGCTTAGACAGTTCCCTAAGACGCTTAGACCGCCCCCTTTTCCAAAGGCCAACCAAAATTAAAAAAAAAAGATCTTAAACTGAGGTCTATTTAATTGGGGGGACATAGAATTGAAATTTATATTAAGGCACTTAATTCACCATACAACAACGACTTTTATCAAAATTTATCTTTATCAAGTACAAATTCACAACAAAAATCACCATCAATTAATAACACTTCAAAAATCCCCTTATTTATTGGACGTTCTTCCAATTTAGGAATTTATTCGAAAAATAAAACAAAAAAATTATTAAATAGTAAAAATAAAGAAAAACAATTGTTCAAGTTTAATAATGAACAACAAATCGTTCCTTTTGTTTATTCTTCCTGTGCAAGTTCAAGGTGTTTTACCTTCTAAATTTTTTTCTGATTCTTTAACGTTTTATTGGCTCAATCTTTACTCGCTAGATTTTATACGTAACTCCTAAGAATGGGCGTGTATTGGGATATGGTTGAATAATCCTAATATGGATCCGCCAACACTAATTTGCATCTAAAAATGGTTCTAGTTTCCTATTACTTAGGCTGTCGTTTCGAAACCGAACCGAATGTAGAGCCGGAGATTTTTTGGTTCCGTACTTGAGATTGGTTCTTGCTATCAAGAGATTTTGAAAGAACTTACTATCCTGCTTCCGACTCCTTCCCCCGTTCTAGAGACACTAACTCAAATATTTCTCTTCTATTTTTTTATTAGGCTTACAAATTTTTTTCTTTTATTAACTAATTTTAGACTAATTTTTGCCGTTTTTCAATTTTATTTTTTCAGGGAAACACTTTCATCTTGTGGAAAATTTTCTGAAGAGGAGTCAAAAGAGGAACACGAAAATGACAAAATTAACAACAAAAATTCATTAAACTTGAATATTTCACCAACTTGTCTACCTTCATCATCTTGGCATACAATAGGCATTGCCCACTCCCTTCTAACTAAAATTCAAAATAAAAATAAAAAATCAACAAAATTTAGAACATTTCCACTTTTACAACGTCCAATATTTAATAATAATAATTTTAAAAATGAAGAAGAAAATTGGAAAAGTTTTTCTGGAACTTCTGGGAAAATTTTTAATTCTTCCCTTTCTCCGTTCTCAAAAAGCTTTTGTTGTACTAGTGATAATACTAAATTGTTATCTAACTCTTTACAACATTCTTTTAATTCAAAAAATTCTTCAAATTGTTTATGGGAGAACGTTAAACGAACCAATTTGAAGTAAGTTTGTTAGCAATGTTTTTATGTTGGAGAAAGAAATTTTGTTGGAAATTTGAATAAGGGATGGGACCTGTCTTATTTTAAAAAGCGGAAGTTAAAGGCGAAAGGAAACGGAAGAAAATAAAAAACAAAAAACGGAAGCAGTAGTGCCAAAAAAGGCGGGAATAGGGAAAGGATGGAAGCGGAAATAATCCCGTTCCAGTTTTTATTGGATTAAGTGCTCTTTGTAATTTTTTTCGACCTCTTGCTGGAAGGAGGTGGTTAATTGAGGAAGGGTAATTAATCAAGTATCTTAAGCTTTGCTGAGAAGGCTTCGGCATGGGGAGCAGGATTTTGAAATGAATGAGCTGAAACCAATATTCTGAAAAGATGCCGGAGTCACAGAATCCCCCAGTACCTAGTACTGATGAAAGTTGTTTCATATATCCAATAAAGATCATTTTCTTTAAAATTCCCCTTTAATTTTCTTATAATTTTTTAAATAATTTGCAGTTACAACAAACTTCCAACAAATATAAAAATGCTTCAACATTATAAGCTCCACAAAATTCGGCACATTTTTGGGCTTAAACGGTCTTAATCTTTTGATAAAATTCAAAATTTATATAAATTCCTTAAGCTGTCAACATACTCCGTTTCATTTAAATTCGAGTTTGTTGTCCATTTTAAAAGAACAAAAACAAAATGTTAACAAAACAAGACAGACATTTGACAACAAAACAATTTATTGGGGGATTGTTGTTTTTGCTGGATTTTCTCTCTTTTTTGGAACTTTTTCTTTTTTGTTCAATATTTTACTACTCGTTTGGCAAAATAATTGATATTTTAATACATATGTTTTATTCTGAATTTGAACACGTTGCGGGCAAAAAAAATTTTTTAGTGATTAAATTAATTAATTTCATTGTATATTCCAATTTTTGTTTTAATTTTAAATAAAGTGTTTAAAATTCCTTTAAATATGTTGTAAGAGAGTAAAGCAGCTGGGCTATACCTACCTATTTCTCTCCTTTAGCTAGTGCAAAAGGTTATTCGACGACTGGGAGTGAACCATCATCTTCGGTAGACCGGACTGATGTGTTAGCCATTACACTACTCCGCCTACTGCATAGCCTTAGGAATTAAATAGCTACATGCTTTACAAGAGTTTAGCAAAAGTTTAAAGGAAAAAATTTTTTTCCGGGCAGGATTAACCTGTGATAACGCTGACAGTGCTCGCTTGCCATAGCCTGGCAGATGCTCTTCCACTAAACTACCCGGGGCTACTACTAAATTCTCCAAAACTATTTTGTTTCTGCGCTAATGAAAACTGATTCGGTTCTTTGGATTTTTGTCTTGTTAATTCATCCTTCGTTGAATTTTATTTATTCAAACATCCATTTGTTTAAAAGCTGTCGTTAGTGGCTGTAGAAAGTTGAGGACTGAATAAGGAATGACTAAAATCAAGTCTTGCTATAATACTTATCTCCATATATCCAGTAAAGATTATTTTCTTTGAAAGCTCTTTTTTACCTTCCGTTAATCATTTTACTATAAAAGCTCATTATAGTAAGCTCCTCTTAACATATACCGTTTCTTCCACCCTTGGCATTCTGCCCACAATAAAAGGTCAAAAAAGAAAAACAAAAGGCGGCTTTACAACCGTTGTGGAAGACGAAACGTGACAAGCTCTAGTAAGTTTATTCAAATATCTTTCGCTTTTTAGCTATAAATTTATCAAATTTTAGCGGAAACTACCACTACTTCTTCTTCTTCTTCTAGCACACATTACGAAAACATTCCATATTTTTCGTCATCATCGTCAAATAATTTTGCTCCTCGAAGACCTTTGCCAAATAACAACAATGTTTATTCCTTAGTGAGACTTGGCGATCTAGTACGTGTAAGAAATTCAGAAGATGGTGTATCTGTTCCGAATACAGACGAAGACTACTATTATGTGAGAATCTTTAAAATTATTTTATAGAAAATATCATACTTTGTTTTTAAGATCAGAAAGAAGATTCAAATTGTCTACTGTTCGGCAAACCAAATCTTGTGGAGACTTGCCCAATTTGTTGAATTTGGAGGATAACAATTCTTATGGTAGGGAACAGTTTTAAAATCTCAGAACTTAAAATTTAAACTTTTTAGGTGAATATGAGGACGAAGAGAACGGGACAACCAACAACTATTCAGGTAGTTATTCAAACGATGCAGACGTGTCTTCATCTTGTGACGAAGGGGAGGATGGTTCTTTCTATTCTACTCGAAGCTGGGATAGTTATGGTATGTTTTTAGGCTGGTTTATCAAAAACCCCCAAATTTCTAGATCAATCTTCTTGCTCCGAATCTGTTTCTTATTCGTCTTATTCTGAGGAAAGCAATGTCAGCTTCTCTACATCTTCTGCCTCAACAGCTTTCTCGCTTCAATATGCGACTTAATCCTGAGAATATTCAAGAGTCTAATGTAACCGAGGTGCCAAGATCTTCACAACACAAAGACGAGTCGTCTTCACAAGATGAGTATTTTATGGCAACAAACGAACTGTCGTCCAATTCGTCGGAGATGTATTTCTCTGATGCAGTCTTTGAAGAAAAGGTGGTAGATTCTATAAAATAAACTTAAAAATAATCTTAAGTTTACAAACTTGAAAAATATTCAAGTTTGAACTTGAAATCTGAAATCACAAACTTGATAACTTGAAAAAGAGTTTTAAGAGAAACTTAAGTTTACAAACTTAAAAAAATAAAAACTTGGTAATTAACCTGCTCTTTTTAAATGTTAGGTGTCCAGATTAATGCCAGAATACAACCTATACAGTACGCAGCAAAAATTCCGAAATTGTGCCGTTGAAGCTTGCAATATGAATACATTTCTACAACTGATTGAATGTTCTTTTCCTCAAGAATGGTTCGAAAAATAATTTTTATTTTTTATTAAAAAATTTTTTTAAGCTATGAACAGATTCTAAACAACTTATTCTTCGATTATCATCAACTTGATGTCAAAAAATGTGAGAGGATTCAACTCTTGTTTGTTAGATGGAAAAGTGATGGTATTTTGTTTGTATTTTTATTTTATTTTTCGAGAATGTAAGGCATTTTATGACCATTTATTTTTAGAAAGCTGTACAACAAAAAATTTAATACTTAATAGATAATAGGGTTGGTCCCCGTCGGGTGGGGAGGGGGGGGGGCTCGGGACGGGACGGGGAGAGATTTTACGGGGAATTGAAAATTATTTCGATGTCTACTGTGCCGAAAATTTTAGGCGCCAAAATAAGTTAGAAATTCAAAAAAGGCCAAAATATGTAAAAAATAACGCGGAGTTTTCTTTTTGTAATCAAAATATTTGTTTCCAAAATTAGCTTTTGCAGCCGCATCAGCACCAGAAATAATAGTTGGATAAACCCTATCATATTTTAATACATGTTTTACTGAAATTATCATTTCAAGTCAAATCTGAAAAACTTCGTTCTGAAGGGAATTTCAAACAAATTTTAAGGGACTAGTTGGGGAACTAATTGAATATATTTAAGGAATTTCAAACTCACTTGAAATTCGTAAATTCAACTTCAAAATACTCATTTTTTGTTAATGGGTTGATAGCTCCAAAACTCATCATATTGGTAAATCCTTAAATTAAAAATTTCGGTAAATCTAAACAAATTCTTAAGATACCTTTGATATAAACAGTTGTTCCATCGGCTGTTAAAAAACATTTTTCAGAACTTTGTGAAGCTTCAGTTTATTTGTAATATTATCTTCTTTAGCTTTCATCAATAACTTCAAACATTCTTCCATTTTGGAAGCATAAGTATGAAGATTTTTGCACTTTTTCTCAACTTCAGTGGCCTCATCTTTTACTTGTTTAACGTATCCTTGAAGAAGGTTTATATTCTAAAAAATATTTGAAATTTGCATATCTTAAAAATTTTCTTAAAAATACTTTTTTTAAATCCATTTCATCACTAACATTAACATTATGTTGTTCACCCATTTTTGTTTTGATTTAAGTTTTTCTGGGAAGTTCAAAATGTTGCAACTCTAATTTAAATTACCTACATATTTAAAAACTTAAATCAAAACAAAAATGGGTGAACAACATAATGTTAATGTTAGTGATGAAATGGATTTAAAAAAAGTATTTTTAAGAAAATTTTTAAGATATGCAAATTTCAAATATTTTTTAGAATATAAACCTTCTTCAAGGATACGTTAAACAAGTAAAAGATGAGGCCACTGAAGTTGAGAAAAAGTGCAAAAATCTTCATACTTATGCTTCCAAAATGGAAGAATGTTTGAAGTTATTGATGAAAGCTAAAGAAGATAATATTACAAATAAACTGAAGCTTCACAAAGTTCTGAAAAATGTTTTTTAACAGCCGATGGAACAACTGTTTATATCAAAGGTATCTTAAGAATTTGTTTAGATTTACCGAAATTTTTAATTTAAGGATTTACCAATATGATGAGTTTTGGAGCTATCAACCCATTAACAAAAAATGAGTATTTTGAAGTTGAATATACGAATTTCAAGTGAGTTTGAAATTGTCTGAAATTCCTTAAATATATTCAATTAGTTCCCCAACTAGTCCCTAAAAATTTGTTTGAAATTCCCTTCAGAACGAAGTTTTTCAGATTTGACTTGAAATGATAATTTCAGTAAAATATTAGGATACAAACGATTAAAAACTGCAATTTTTTTTGATTGAAATATTTTCAGAGATTTATCTGAAAAATTTTGACTTTTAATTTACATGTATTAAAATATGATGGGGTTTATCCAATTATCAATATTTCTGGTACTGATGCGGCTGCAAAAGTGCTTCCTGTCCAATTCATTCTTTTTGGCTTTATATATTCGTTCCAAAATTTGCCTCCGCTTCAGCATCTTTGCCAGAAATGGTAATAACAGGAAACATAAACTCAAGTTTATTTATTTTCACTTGCTTCTCTACAAGTTTGAAAGTCAATTTTATGGATTTTTAAAAAAACTTCCGATCATAAAACCATTCCTTGTAAAGTATAAAAAACATTTCTTTGTTACCACTCCTCCATAATAAATTAATCCACATCCCAATGTATCTCCACCAACAAAGCCTTCTGAGAATTTTTTTTCTTGTTTGGCCTCATTCCAAAATGCCCCCGTATTCGAGTATGCAAAACTTTTAGGAAATGTTCCAACACCGGTTTTATAATCCAAAGGGAAATCTTCAGTAGCCACGCCAATTCCAGCATATTTTAGAATTAAAAATTATTTTGTTAAATATTAGGTTGTCAAATATCGAACTGATAGAAATTTTTGAAATGAAATTTTGAAAATGAAATTTTTTAGAATGAAATATTTTCAGAAGCAATTTTATGGATAAAACTTCGCCTAATATTTAACAAAATAATTTTTAATTTTAAGATATGCTGGAATTGGCGTGGCTACTGAAGATTTCCCTTTGGATTATAAAACCGGTGTTGGAACATTTCCTAAAAGTTTTGCATACTCGAATACGGGGGCATTTTGGAATGAGGCCAAACAAGAAAAAAAATTCTCAGAAGGCTTTGTTGGTGGAGATACATTGGGATGTGGATTAATTTATTATGGAGGAGTGGTAACAAAGAAATGTTTTTTATACTTTACAAGGAATGGTTTTATGATCGGAAGTTTTTTTAAAAATCCATAAAATTGACTTTCAAACTTGTAGAGAAGCAAGTGAAAATAAATAAACTTGAGTTTATGTTTCCTGTTATTACCATTTCTGGCAAAGATGCTGAAGCGGAGGCAAATTTTGTAACGAATAATTTTTTATATAAAAACAAATAAAAAGAATGAATTATTTTTGAATGATTTTAAGTTTTTTCTTTCGATTTTTGGTGATTTTTTCGTTTTCGATATTTTTGGCCTTTTTATGATTTCTGACTGTTGGAAATTTTTTGGTTCGAAACATAATCTTTTTGTTAGGAAACTTCCCTTGTTTAAAAATATACATATTAGGTTTTTGGTGATTTTGCTTTTTGTATTAAATTTTTTGTCTATAACTACTCAATGAAAATGCCTTTAAATATTTTGCCTTCTTTTGTTTGTTTTGTTTTTTGTTTCTGTTCAGAAAACATTTTTCACGATTTCCGGAAAATATTTTTCCTGATTCTGAAAAAATTTTTCCGGAAGACTTTTCCGCAAGCTGGAATATTTCCCGGAAAATATTTTCCGGATTTATTTTCCGGTCCAAAAATTGAAACGAAACCTAATATATTAATAAATAATTTCTTAACAAAATCATTATAATTATCAGAGCTGTTTCGAAACAGAAAATCTTCGAAAGTTGTAAATCAAAAAAATTCAAAAATTTCTAAATCGAAGAAAGCTCTGATACAACTTTATACAAAAATCTTATCTTAAAAATAATCATTTCTTGAATAAATCTTCTATATTCAAAAATTTTCATTTATTGTACATGAAGTAACTCGTCCCAAAATTAGCATTAATAATTGCATCTGTGCCAGAGACATTAATAATCGGCAAAAATTCATCATGATAATTAATCTTCATTGGTTTCCATATAAATTAAAAAATGAATATTTATAGATGGATTTCGTGATGATGATACAATAGGCTGCGGCCTGAATTTTGACGAAGCTACAAAAAATTGTTTATATATTTCAAGAAATAGTATGATTATTGGTTAGTTTTAATTAAAAATATATAAATATTCATTTTTTAATTTATATGGAAACCAATGAAGATTAATTATCATGATGAATTTTTGCCGATTATTAATGTCTCTGGCACAGATACAATTATTAATGCTAATTTTGGGACGAGTTACTTCATGTACAATAAATGAAAATTTTTGAATATAGAAGATTTATTCAAGAAATGATTATTTTTAAGATAAGATTTTTGTATAAAGTTGTATCAGAGCTTTCTTCGATTTAGAAATTTTTGAATTTTTTTTGATTTACAACTTTCGAAGATTTTCTGTTTCGAAACAGCTCTGATAATTATAATGATTTTGTTAAGAAATTATTTATTAATATATTAGGTTTCGTTTCAATTTTTTGGTGTGTGTTTGATTGGGAAATAAAATAAAAATTTCCGTATACGTGATGTAAATTTGTATTATAATACAATAATTTTAAAATATAAATCCTAAAAAAAGTCTGGAATTGCTGTAAAATTTTTTTAGAATCATAAAAATTGTAAACAATTTTTAGAACAAATTTTTCGAAATAATTTTTTAGAATTTTCTATTGGCTTTGAAAGGTAAAGAATACCTTTAAATGACGACAAATACTTAAAAATATTTTTGGGCAGCTATATTGCGTAAATCCAGATTTACCGTAAATTTATTCCGGAAAACATTTTTCCGGAATTCCGGAAATTTATTCCGGAAAACTTTTTTTCGGATTTGCCGTAATTTTTTCCGAAAAACATTTTCCGAAATTTTTTCATGAAATGCGCATATTTTGCATTTACCATGCATATTTTTCAGGCCCTCTTATTAATAATGGTTTTTGTTAGGGTTTTAGTACATACTATTTATGTAAATGAAACATTTTTAGTAATTAAACTTGAGAAAATGGTTAATTAATTAATCTCGATTAGAAATATTTAGGGAATGTTTGAAATCATTTTGGTTTTGATAAGTTAAGTATTTTAGAAGATTGTTTAAAAAAATTTAAAATATATTCGAGATTAAAATACACAAAATTTTATCATTTTAAAAATTCCATCTTGACACATAAATTTGAATTAAAGCTAAGTTGTGGGCAATAGAAACTCCTTTTCTCGACATTACATTTATGTTTAATTGTATGTTTTCTTTTCGAGGTCCTTTTATTGGTTTTGAAAGGTAAAGAATACCTTAAAAATTAATAAATTGTTAAGTAATATTTTTGGGCAATAAACTTAATTTTAATAAACTCGGGTTTTAGAAATAAATTAGATTTAATTCTGAAAGATCAAACTTAAGTAAATAAACTCAAGTTTTAAAAATATAAAATAAACTTAATTTCAAGTTTGTAAAGATATTTTTTAACAAACTTAGGTATGCAAAAGTACACTTTAACTTAAGTTTTAAGTTCATATTTTAAAAATAAACTTAAGTTTGTAAAAATAAGCTTAAACTTAAGTCTGTAGAATAAACTTAAGCTTAAGTTTATTAAAAAGTAATTTTATAAACTTAAGTCTATAAAGATAGACTTAAATTTAATAAACTTGAATTTTAATAAACTTGTCTTTAAAATTAAAAATTCTTACCAACATTTCCTTGTTGTTCAACAAAAAAATCTTTGGCATTTTCTCCATTAATTATATATTCAATATTAAATACTATATTATTTATTTTTGTTGTTATTCGAGATATCTAAATAATCATTTGGATAATTTTTTCATTTATTTAATTACCTCAATCGGCTTTTTCAAAAATTTCATTGACGGGACAGTTCTAAATTGGTAGAGAATTTCCCTCGTATAATTGCTAAGACAGATAGCATCATTGGGATGACAATTTTTTATACAAGAATAGCCATCTTCTACTTGACTTAAATTATTTTTTGAATTAAATTTTAAAATTTTTTAAAAATAATGCTCAGATTTATTTTTTCATATTTCTATATAATAGTATGTGTTAAAATGTTTGGGCTATATTCCTTTGCCTTTACTAGGAAACTTAAGTCTGTAAAATAAACTTAAGTGCGTAAATTGTCTTTAGAAATAAACTCAAGTCTGTCTGGTTCTGTCTCTCCCCAGATTTAAAACTGCAATTTCCTCGAATCTCAAGAATAAAAGGAGCCTTTTTTA
This sequence comes from Meloidogyne luci, assembly GCA_902706615.1. Classification (NCBI taxonomy): domain Eukaryota; kingdom Metazoa; phylum Nematoda; class Chromadorea; order Rhabditida; family Meloidogynidae; genus Meloidogyne; species Meloidogyne luci. Next base: position 326,763 of record CACSLI010000176.1, on the reverse strand, counting down.
AACTAGGGCAAAGTTAATTAATAAACTCTTTGTTAATAAAATTTATAAATTTCAAAAAACTAGCATTTTATTTACTATATTATAAAATAAAAAATATTATTAATTACACACACCACAAATATTTAAAACAGCACAAAAACAAAAGAATGTTAGACTAAACAAAAATAAAAGAGATCTAAATTTTTTCAACTTTTCCTTTAATTATTCAAAGTCTACGAATTCTGTGTAAACGGCTATGCTGTGTTTGGGGGCGATATTGTGAAACAAAGACCTAAAGATGAATTTTTTAGTTTTTTAATTTTAAAATTAATCAAATTATAGTAGGCCCTCATTTTTAGATAGCCACGATATTCTACTCATTCTTCCTAAAGTGATACACCTTATTTTAATTAGCTGGGAATTGATCTTGAAAGCTAGATACACATCTTTTTAAGGTACATTTTTAAAAGTGTAGATGGCTACTAATTGGATGGAACGACCTAACCGATACACCTTAAGTAAGGAAACCCTACTTAGTAGGTAGGGTTTTGGCTTCAAGGGCGTATCTAAAGATGAGGCTTGACTTATTTTAATCCAAATTATTTATTTTTAAATTAAAAAAATTTGTTTACAAGCAAATTAGCAACATATTTTCCATTAAATTGCCCATTAGTTGTTAACCGAAGGGTCAATTCTAAATGAACTTCTTGAGGACCATCCAACGAATCTCTTAATGCAATTATTGCAGAATTGTGATCCTCTCCTTTAAAATATATTGAAAACAACGAAAAATAAACTCCAAAGCAAACCCTTTTGAAGCAAAAAATTTGCTCGTATTGCGGGAGTAACTGAATCAGAACCTTAAATAAATAATTTTAAAAAGGAAGGCTCAGATTGGGATTTGAAATAAAGCCATTCATACTAAAGTAAGCGGCAAAACCCATCCAAGAAAATAATAAAGTATTGGACGATACTTGATCTTGAAAGCTCTTCGACCCACAAACTACATTTTTAAGCTTACAATAACTCTTCTATACACAAATAAAACGCCTATTAAAGAGGTTAATTATAATAGAAGGCTTTTTAAAGGAAAAAAGTCTAAGAGGATTATTCTTGAACTAGAACTTAGAAAGAATCATATTAAGAATAAATCCACCTTGTTTGGCACTAACCAAACGAAGTTCAAATTGCATGGAGGAATCTTGATTGGGGGGGCCCTACAGAGAATAAAAAAAATTTTTTTTTAAATAGTAGAAAAATATTATTTTTACCTTCATAGAGAAAAGTGTCACAGAAGTTCTGTGAAGAGAAATATTCACTTGCTTTTGGAAAAAAATTAGAAAAAAATCTTTCAAAAATTAAATACTTTAGGTATAGCAATATGTTGCCATGAGATATGTATAGGCAATTTTTTGCATCTTTCCAGTAGCATATTTTCGCAGTGTCCTGGTTTTTTCAGGCAACGACTTTTATTTAAATTTTATAAATCAGGAAAGAATGTTAAAAATTAATTTAAAAATTAGCAGGAAAAGCAAAAATAAATTATAAGGTTAGTAACATTAAGTAAAAGTTAATCTGTGACCACGCCTGTTACTTTGTCCAAAATATGGGGATCTCATCTAATATGTAGGAGATAGTGTTAGGAAATCTAAAATTTGTTTGTACTCGTACTCGAAATACAGGTACGGAAATGAAATCAAATTGGGGTAGGTTTCCCTGAATTGAGAGGGAAACGGAAGGGAAATAGTGCCGTTTAATGCTGGCTCATTTTTTCCTTTATTTTTAGTTTTGTTGGTTACTTTAGGGATTTTATAATATTGTTGTTCGGCGTGGAAAAGGCTTTAAACGGCATTGGAAATTCTCTAAGGAACTAAAAATCCTTAGAAGAACACCTCTTTTTAAGTTACTTGTTAAAAGTTAAAAACTATGCATTTTACTTTTTAAAAGTCCTGTCAGGAATATAATTACGTGGACATTCAATCCGTTCGCATTTAAAGCTGCCCAATAAATTAATGCAAATTTGGTCAGTATTACACAAATTTGAATTTTCTGAGCATTCATCAATATCTTTAAATAAATTTAGATGCTTAAATAAATAAATTATTGAAGAGGAGGAGAAATATCATTTAAACTTTTTATTTACCTTTACAGGTAATTCCATCAGACATAACTTGATAACCTTCTGGGCATGTACAAAGAAACGACCCTGGAGTATTTATACATTTTCCCATACATAATTCATTCCCTAAAAATAATTTTTAATAAAAATATCAAGTCCGCAAATGTTTGTCCGCAAAAATATTTTTTTAATTTTTCGTCCGCAATAATTTTAAAATTCAAAATCTACACACCCGACTTGGCCCAAATTTTGCATTCATCAATATCTTCACATGTGGCTTCGTCTATTCCCAATTGATACCCTATAAATATTTTCTCTGGTCTTATGTATTTCAAGAAATTATCACCTCGATCACAAATGCATTGATAAGAGCCGGGTGAGTTAATACATTTTTGTTGACATTTGGCTATACCCAACTCACATTCATTTATATCTTAAAATTAATGATAAGTCCGCAAAATGTCCGAAAAGGATGTCCGCAAAAAATGTCCGCAAAAAGCAAAAAGTCCGCAAAAACTGTCCGCAAATTTTTATTAATTCAATTAATTTCCCCTACCATCACAACTTCTATTATCTGCAGCTAAACTAAATCCAGGCTTGCATATACATTGATAAGAGCCAATAGAATTAACACAATCGGCTTGTAAAGAGCAGGCATGCCCGGAAAATTTAATACATTCATCAATGTCTTCACAACGCCTTAATGGGGAAAATGATTTTAAAGATAACATGGGGGCAATATTGAAGAGAGAAGAATTGTCTAAATATGGAAGACGAACAATAAAAAACGTCTGACCGTAAAAATAGGTCTCAAAAAAATCTGCAAGAAATGTCCGCAAAAAATTTTTTCAACTGAAATAGTCCGCAAAAGTGTTTCCGCAGAAATGACGTTCCTTTCTTCAGTAGAGACAAAATCGGCTATTAGGGCTTACGGCACCCCAGATAATTTTTAATGAAAAAAGTTTTTACATTGTATATTCATTAAATTCAAAGCCTGCAGCACACTTGCAACGATACATTCCTGGAAGGTTGATGCAATCAGCAATGGATGTGCAAGTATGTGTTCCACGTTGGCATTCATCAATATCTTCATAAATAGATTAACAATAGAATTTCTAAGGACAAACCAAGGCAAAATCCACTCTCTCTGTCCATATAATATCCATTAGAACAAACATTCCCTTGCTCTTGACAACGAAACGAGCCTGGTGTATTTACACCTTTTAGGTAAATAAAGATGAATAAAAATAAATTTTCGTCTTTATGTGCTATCCCGGTTCAAAAATTCGGAAGGTTTGGGATATTGCAGTTCGGTCACATAAAGACAAAGCTCACCCCACTGTTTCATGGTTCCTGTTTTACCACGTTTTGACAGTTCCGAGCAGATATGGGCTAACATTTTGGTTTCGTATTTTCCTTGAGGAAAGAGAACAAAGAAAGAAAGTTCCTAGGACCTTATAGTAGAACTGGAAACTTGCCACTAATGAAAAACAGCGTTTCCTACGCTTCTTAAAGCTAGTAAAGAAGGGTAGATTTTCCGTCTACCACAAAACGAAAAGTTATGATTCTGAGGTTCCTGGGAACTTTTAAAACCGGAACATTATTTTCCGCAAATCGTTCCTAAACTGGGACAACACTTGAAATACAACTCACATTCCTCATAAAAAGGGCAAGCATTAGCCTTCTCCCTACATTCATCAACATCCTCACAACGTCCATCTCTAGGTCTATATCCAGGCGGACAATTTACTGACTAATAAAAGATATATTTAAATTTTTATTTTTCCAAAAAATACTTTGCATTCCCCAGTTCCAGGGTCCAAAACTTGATTATTTTCACAACGCTTAGGCACACAACGAAAACTTCCCTGAGTATTTTTACATTGATACATAGGTCCACAATCGTGTGCTCCAAGTGTGCATTCATCCACATCTTATATATAAAATTATGGTTTTACTGAGATAATTTTTTCGCAATTAAAGTAAAGTCTAAAAATTAATCCTAATTATTCCCTAATGAACCTTCAAAGCTTTCAAAACGCTATCGCAAATTTAAGTTAAAAAGGATCCATATTTACTCTGTTATCTGGATCTGTATAGCCTAATTATGTTAATTTCCAACGTTCTACTCATCAGGGTTCTGTCGGAATTCCGAGTTCCGACAGTCCCGAGTTCCGACACCTTCGTCATTTCCGACTGACCCCTGCTACTCATTAGGTATAGAGTTGGCCGTTCAAATAGAGGGGCCGTACAATTAGAGGAAATACGGTAATAAATATTATACTTCCTATTTGAAATTTTACTTATAATCAAGTCCGTAAATAAATTAGTAAATCACATCAAAATAAAAATTTTGTTAATAAAAAATTAATAAATTTTTCCTCAAACAAAATTTCCCATAAATAACTAACCAACACACTGTTCAGTTTCACTATCCATTGCATAACCAGTTCCACCCGAAAATTAGGCTTTTATTTATTTTTAAATTTATTTAGTCTTACAAGACTTTGTTCTAATACATTTGTAAGCTCCAGGCTGTTAAACAAAATTTTTAAAAATAAGAAAGTTGTTAGTTACTGTATTTAAACAACGTTGGGATTCTAAACAATCATCAACCAACAAAAGACATTCGTCAATATCTGAGGGAATTTTTTTGTTTTTTTTTAAATGGTTATTTTAAATAATGAAAAGTTTTTGTATTCTTTTAAGCAGGATCACGAAAATTTAAAAAAATAGGGAGCATCAGGGAAACGATAGAGCATATCAAGGGAAAGTATAGAGGCGTTTAGAATGGGAACCAAAGTCCTAAACTTCTAAAATTTGGACAATGGAATTAAAACTAGAGACCGGACTGGGAGTGTCGTACGAGAATCGAGAAAAAGATATTGATAAATCTCGATAAATCTCAAACATTTTTCGTACGAGAATCGAGATCTTAAAAAATTCTCGATCTCGATAACCGAGATTTTCGATCGGGATCTCGACTCGGTCCGGTCTCTAATTAAAACCAAAAAAATCTTTAAAAGTTTTTTTCAGCATTTTTGGCGGTTGAATCCTGGAATAATTTTTTTTTGAAAATGCCAAAAGGTATGAAACAGGCAAAATGAATCTCTATTTCGTACTAAGCAAAATTAGGAAAAATTAATTAGAGAAATTTTATGTAAAGGGAAAGTTAAGTGAGCATAAAAAACAAACAAACCAACACAAACATTCCCGGCATCACTCCAATAAAATCCAGTAGAACAAACACAAGAAAACGTTCCTTGTAAATTCAAGCATTGAGTATTAAATTCGGAACAGAGGGCAAATCCGTGACTGAGACATTCATCGATGTCTTTTAGGGGAAAACAAAGGGATTAGTTTCAAAATTAATTAAGGAGGGGGGGGGGGGGGTGATTAGAAAAAAGCAAAGAACAAAGCAGAAAATTAGAAGAAAATAAAAATAAAAAATAACAGAAAAAGTTCAAACAACATTTTTTTAATTATCCGTACACAAGTACGTGTCCGCAAATGCTATTTAACCAAGGAACATTTTCACGAAAAACGCCTGGTAAATCGCCTGAGAGGACTCGAGAAGAATCTTACGCAGGCAAAAGGTCATTGAAATAGAACCTCACAATAAGTTACCTCTTCTTCTAAATATTAAATAAACCTCCCTTTAAGAGACGTTTTTAAATTTGGTTGGCCTTGGGTGCGATAAACTGCTTGAAGGACTTGAAGGAAGGACTTGAACCGAGGACTTCCTTATAAAAATACCTCATTCTAAGGTGCTTTTTCAGCCCTAAAGGATGTATCTAGACTGTATTAAGTGCTAAATCCTTATTAATTTTTCAGCAACCACAAACCAATAAAAGTAGTCGATGCATGTTCCTCCCTTCCTCCTCCATTTCGACCTGACCAGAATGCAGGTATTCCTCCTCTATTGCCCACAGTTTTGTAGACAAATCTGCCATTATTTTTGACCCTTTGTGGACCTCTTTTTGGAGTTTTTGGGCTCAATTTTGGCCCCTTAGATTTTGAAGTAGCAATACTTTGAGCAGGCCGGCACCCATATCCGCCAATTATGTTAACACATATTTCGCGTTTGAAATCGCATAAAGGCATTTTTTGATAGTTTAAGGGAGGTGAATTGAAATGGAAATTATTTGGATTGTTCTGCTGTAGTTGGTGACATTCGTCAATATCTGTGTTTTCATAAGAACGGATACAAATAAAATGAATATAGAGCTAAGGAAAGGATGAATATTTGGGGTAAAAAAATTTTTTGAAGAAAATAGAAATGTGAAAAATGTAGGGAAATGAAGGGAGAAAAGCAGATGTATGACAAAAAGTTGATTAACAATTTAATAATTAACATACCGACACAAGAACGGCCATCGGGTGCTAAATCAAAACCTGAACGACAACTACATTGTGAAGTACCCTAAAAATAAAATTTAAATTAACGACTGGACTGTGAGAGACGTAGAAGGATCTCAAAAAATCTCGATATCGATGCCCGAAATTTTTGTTTGAGATTTCGTCTAGGTCCAATCTCTTATTTAAATCTACATGCTAATGTTAGGGTAAATAAAAATTTTAAACTTGCATCTTCTCGAATGGTACACAAATGTTCACATTTTGCATTTGAACAGCTTGAGGCTAAATAAAATTAAAATTCCACCTTTTTAGATTTTATTTTAATTCGAATTACCATTTCCGACACCTTCAAGGTCAATTGAAAGGCCTACGCTTTGAACTTGTGAAGAACCTTTACGAGAAAATTATTTCTCTAAATTTAAAATAATAACCAATAAAGGAAGGTTTATTTGATGCTATTGTTTGATTACAACATTTATTAAAAGCCTCCAAACAATCGGGGCTAAATCCTATTGGGGCGATACAAGCTTCGTTACGTTCAGACAATTCTTTTGCAAGGAGGCAACAATCACAACATTCCTAAAATAGGAGAAAAAATCTTTTACAGGTGCCGGGTTATCTATTAAAATATAAACGGGCCTCAATTTTACATACACACACTGATGGAACCAACCCGATTTAGGATACATTTTTAGGGAGTTTTAAGGAGCTATGCCCCACAAATAATGGATTCACTTTATTTAAGGTTACCAACAAGCTGACTGTGTTTATTGGTGGAAGGTTATCACTTGATGGAGGGAGCTTAGCTTTACTGCCTTAGCTTTACTGCCAAATAATTGATGTTTCTGTGAGTGAGGGATTTAAGGGTCTATCTCTATAAGTGAGATCTGCCTGTGTTTATTTAGATTATCTACTCACCCTTTTAACCCCGCCAGCTAGCTCATTTATATTCACAGCAGAACAAACTTTATGCCTCTGTGCGTAGAGAAGGCCAGCTTGACAGGAGGCGTCAATTAATGAACGGAGACAACAAATTGAACCTGCTCTATTGCAGGAATGGGAAGAACCAACTTGAAGGGGTTGGAAAAAAATTTTGATAAAAATTTCAACTAAACCAGCTCTAACAGAAACACAATTTCCATGTTCTTTAAAGTGTTTAGAACCACCAGAACAACAACGGGAAAGTTCATTGGATGTTGTAAATTGAGGAAAGAGGAGGAGACTAAGGCCTGGATTAAATTTTGATTTTAAATTTTGAAAATTTGTAAACCGAGAAAAAGGGAATAATGAAGAGACATTGAAAGCCTTTTAAATTTTTATTAAATCAAATTAAACAAATTTAAATTCATTTTAAGGATAAAAGAAGGTAGTTAAATTAAAATAAAATTAAAAATTGTGTCTGAAAATGCGTCTGCAGCTTAAAAAAAAATTTTTTTGGAGGAATTTACTGATAAAAAAGAAAATTTAGATAATTAAGGATTAATAAAAACAAAAACAAAATACCAGACAGACAATCCTCTTGTTTTTCTTCAAGAGTTTCAACAGACCATGATACATTTTTTCTTACATTTTCCGTTCTAATATACAAAATATAAAATATTTGAGTAAAAATAATTATTGATAAGACTGACAAAAATTGATAAAAATAAAAAATGAGAGTGGAGGTGTTATGACCCCGCTTACGAAGAGATCAGAACAAAACGTTTATCGCACAACGAAATACAGAGCAGGTGAAGGTAGGTAGAAGAACTAAAACTGGGAGAGAGAACTAACTATTGGCTGGGCTTTTATACTAATCACTCTAAGGGCTGACGCCCATACACAACACCTCCCCCCTTGAAAAAAAGGTTCGGCTTCACTTAAAGCCGAAGCTTTACAATATACTTAACTTTGCCAGCCAAACAAACAACAACAAAAATACATACAAAAATTTGGGGGAATAAGGGCAATGGGAACAAAAAATACATACAACATTACAAAAAATACAACAATAATATTATCACAAAATTTTATTTATTTATTTATTTTACACATCTACGTCTCCATATTTTTATTATCATCTTCAACATCTTTCATCTTTGGCTTGTTCCCACTGTACTTGACACTCCTCTTGGTCTTACTAATTTCACTGGATACTTTATAGCCTCTTCCGCATACTTTTTTACACTTTCCTTAGACATCACTAATTTTTGAGGCTGTCTAATACTATTTCTCAAACAATATTTATGTGGTTTATCAACTTTTTTCAATCCACTATCACTTACACTTTCACTTTTCCACAAAGTATTACAATCTTCACTTAAACATCTATTTCTAATTTGATTTTCGTGCCGAGTTACCACGGCATTCAATACTGGCGAGTATATCTTATAGATAACTCCCCTTTTACTTTCCACTTCACCATCCAACCAATTAATTTTACCATCTTTTCGGTAATTTAAGAAATACACTAACTTACCGATTTTTCGGTTTTTTACTCCATGGTGTTTATCAAACCACGTTTTCATTTTCACTTGTTGAGGTGTTATCACTTTATTTTCTTGTAAGGTCACTCTTTTGGGTATTAATCTCGCTAAATTCAATCGCAATTTCCTTCCAAGAAACACTTCACTAGGGGATTTCCCTTCCAATGATTCATGAGGACTGGCTCTATAAAACAATAACACTTCACTGAGCCAATTCTTCTTATTAGAATTTTTTGTCATCATTCTTTTAAAATAATCCACAAATCTTTCCACTTGACCATTGGATTGTGGATGATATGGGGCACTAAACACTTGACTAATCCCCTTATTTTGACAATACACTTTAAACTCATTTGATCGGAATGGACTTCCATTATCAGACACTATTGTTTCTGGGTACCCGTAATGGGTTCCCAACCACTCAAAACACTTTATAACATCTTTTGCTGATGTTGTCATATTTTCAAACACTTCAGGCCACTTTGAGTGCGCATCAATTACAATAAAATACACTTTTCCGTCTTTACACGGCCCAGCAAAATCAATATGCACTCTTTCCCAATTTCTATTTGTATTTGGCCATGGTCGCAACTCACTTTTAATTGGTCTTTTTGCCGCTGCTTGGCACATTATACAATTTGCGACCCAATCATCAATATCTCTACCAATATTTGGCCAATACATATACTCCCGGGCCACTCCTTTCATTTTTGCACTTCCCGGATGTGTTTCATGTAATACTTTCAATACACTTTTCCTCAAAGCTTTTGGGATCACTATTTTTCCACTACACATAATACACTCATCGATCACTTCTAAATCTTGTCTTCTGTTCGACCAAATACTTAATGCTGGATCACTTAATACTTTTGGCCACCCATTTTTAATGAATTGTTTAATCATTTTTAATTCACTATCATTTTCTGTTTCACTCTTCACTTGTTCGGCATTCACTGGCACTTCATCCAGCATTATGTTTAATACATATTTAACTGACTCTTCCACTAACAATGAGTCCTCATCACTACTATCTTCATCACTACAATTTTCACTTTTTGCAACTAATGCAATCACTTTATCTTCTAATTCACTCTTTTCACTTATCAATCTTGACAATGTATCAGCCATACCCATTTGGTTTGTACTTACAAATTCGATTTTAAAATCGTAATTTGTCAATAACAATGCCCATCTTTGTAATCTTGATGCAGAAAACACTTTAATGCCTTTGTTTTTGCCAAAGATGGCCAATAACGGTTTATGATCCGTTCTCAATATGAACTTTCTGCCGAATAGCATTTTATGAAACTTCTGCACTGCAAACACTAATGCTAAGCCTTCTTTTTCAATTTGGCTATAATTCTTTTCTGCATCATTCAATGATTTACTTGCGTACTCAATCACTTTTTCCTTTCCATTTGGAAATTTATGCGATATTACTGCTCCCACTCCATAATTCGATGCATCTGCTGTCACTATTATTTCTAATTCTGGATCGAAATGCGTTAACATTAGATCAGAATTTAGCACTTTTTTAACACTTTGGAAAGCCTTTTCTTGATCTTGGCCCCACTCCCACTTCACTTCTTTTTTTAGCAATTTATCTAATGGCCCTCTATACTTATGCATTTCACTAACAAACCGCCCATAATAATTAATTGTACCCATAAAAGATTTCAATTCTTTAACATCTCTTGGGCGTGTTAATTCACTTATTTTCTTTTTCTTTTCTGGGTCAGGTTCAATTCCACTTTTAGATACAATATGGCCTAAAAACTTCAATTTTTCTTTGAAAAAATTACACTTTTCTAACTGGATTTTTAATCCCCACTTTTCAATTCGATCAAATATTTCAAACAATTGCACTTTATGATCTTCAATATTTTTAGAAACTATTATTAAATCATCTAAATAGGCAAACACTCCAGGAATTCCACTAATCAATTTATCCATCAATCTTTGAAATATTCCTGGTGCTGATTTCACTCCAAACGGCAATCTTTGCACTTCAAACAATCCTTTATGTGTATTAATACACGCCACTTTTTTAGATTGCTCGTCTAACTCAATCTGTAAATAGGCATCTCTGAGATCCAATTGCGAAAACACTTTACTTCCATGGATCTCAGCCCATATTTCACTAGGCTTTGGCAAAGGATGCCTATCTAATTCAATTGCATTATTCAACCCTGTTGAATAATCCATACACACTCTTGTTTTGCCGTTTGCCTTTTTAATTGCTAAAATAGGCGCTGCCCAATTAGCAAATTCAATTGGCTTAATAGCTCCAATTTCACTCAATCTACTTAACTCTTTTTCAATTGCGTCTTTAACGCCAATTGGTACTGGTCTAGCCCGTACAAATACTGGACTCACTCCTGGCTTCATATACAAATGAGCCTTCATTTTTGTTTTTTTTGCCTTTTTTTTTTTGCCTAAACCTGGCTCAAACACTTTCTTGAACTGCACTGCCAATTTGTTTACTATTTCACTAATTTTACTTTGTGCCTTTTCAATTTCTAACACTTTAATCGGCTCTTCACTCTTCTTAATACTAGACACTATTGGATACCCCAATTTATTCTCAACTTCAATTATCCATGGCAGGCCAAACAAATTCAATTTTTCACTTGTGACATGTGTCACCAATACTTGTTTACTTTCGTCTACTTCGACACTCGCCATAAAACTGCCCAACATACTAAACTCGTTTCCTGTGAAACTTCTGCCTTTGCAAGGCACTCCAGTGAGCTTTGGGCTACCAATATTCTTCCATGTCACTTCACTTATACAACTAATTTGAGCCCCCGAATCCAAAATGAATTCCACTTCGGTTCCGTTCACTAACACTTTTTTTGTTAACCATTTAGGTTTCACACTCAAACTCACATGGAGAATGTCAACACTATTCTTTACATTACACTCATGGTTTTCCCACCATGTTTTTACTTTACTTATCAGAGCCATTTTTCTTTTTGCCGAACTTTTCTTATTGTAGCTGTTGACGACCTTTTTCGAAGTAGACGAGACTGGTTCTTTTTTTACTCGACCGCGCCACTGTTATGACCCCGCTTACGAAGAGATCAGAACAAAACGTTTATCGCACAACGAAATACAGAGCAGGTGAAGGTAGGTAGAAGAACTAAAACTGGGAGAGAGAACTAACTATTGGCTGGGCTTTTATACTAATCACTCTAAGGGCTGACGCCCATACACAACAGGAGGGAATGATTAGAGATAATGGAAAGAATGATTGACAGAAAGAAGGTGAATTAAATATATTAGTTGGAACTCTATTAGATTTATAGAGGTTGATCCAAATTAATTTAAAAATTAACTTTTTAAATTTTAACTTTCGTCTATTTTTAAATTTGTCTAAAATTTGGTAATTTTCAATTTGAGGTGTGTCTAATTTTAAATTTGATTGTTTGATTGGCCATTAAGTGCGGGGGGGGGGGGGGGGGGACAACATAAGCTAGGTATATCCAGTAACTTAGTTTACAACTTGAAAAAATCTTTTAGTTATGTGATTGAAGTTTGAACTTGAAAACTTGGAAATCTACAAAACTAAACTTGGCCAACTTAGCAAGCTTGGCTAGACCTCATTATGCATCCAAGTGGGTATCAAAAAGTGAGGAGCAATTGTAGATAACTTTACATTTATTTGAAGAAAGTGATCTTTAAAAGATTAAATAAAATAAATTTTAAATCAATAGAAATAAAATATTAAAAAGCATATCAAGTTTCCTTGCAAATATTTAAGAATACGAGAATAGCCATGAATAAAATGAAGGACGTAAAAATATCAATTTCTTAAATGAGCCGTTAAGTTTTGATTAAAGAGAAGAAAAAACAAAGTTTAATTCTTTATTGCGAAACTTAAGTTTACAAAATTATAAAATGTTTTAAGTGTTTGAGTTAAGCTTGAGTTAAGCTTGAGCTTAAACTTGGAATTTATATAATTAAATCAAGATTAAACTTAACTATAAATTAATAAACTTTAATTAGCAAAAACAAGTTGACAAACAACTTAAGTTTACAACTTGAAGGGATCCTTTAATTATATGATTTAATACAAGCTTCAACGGCGCAATCTCGAAACTTTTGCTGCCTACTGTATAGGTTGTATTCTGGTATCAATCTGGGCAATAATATTTAAAATAAGTTGGTTACTTCCCAAGTTTTTAATTTTAAAGTTTGTTAACTCAAGTTTATTTTAAAGTTTGTTTAATTAATCTAGTTGAGGTAGTCTTTTAGCGAAGTTCAATGTGCAGCTATCCAAGAGGATTTGGGCCTATTCACAATGGGACGTCCAAAACGATAAAACTGCACTGTCATACATACTTGCAAATAAGCGAGAATGAACCTAACAACAGCGGCATCAGAAACAAAAAATCATGTATAGAATAACAAAGGATTTTAAGTTTTTATATAATAGTAGAGAGGTTTTTAAGTTCTTAAAAATTTTCCGTATTATAAAAGTCGCCAATTCTTCTTCCGCCAGCCTCTACAAAACAGTCTTCTACGTTCAAAACATTTACAACAACAATACTTCATGCTCGACCGTCGCCTTCTTCCATTGGAGTTCGACACCGGCCCTGGGACAAGGAAGTCGTCAACGCTGTGCTCCTTGTTGTTGCTGCTGCTCGTCATTGCAACATTCCTTGTGCTTGAAGTATCCGGACAGTCCAACAATGACGGAAGCGTCGGAGTCGCCAATCACAAATTGATTGGCAAGGATGTTACGCTGGTAGACTACACTATAAAGGCCAACGAGACAAACTTCAACTCCGACGAGTACAAGAAGCGCTTCCCGAATGCATGTGATGTTAAGATCGACAGCAAAACCATGTAAGTTTGCTTTTTTGTTTTTAAGAATTTTTAATAGAAATTGTTTTCTTTCCCAGTAAGCTTCAGTACAACAACATCACTGGATGCACAGTGGACCTGCTCGTCAAGAACGAAGATTACAACAACAGAATCAAGTTTAAGGCTGGAGTGAGGAACAAAGGGGGAGTCTTCAAAAAGTGTCTTGATGAGGGTTTCCGTGTCCAGCACAGCTTTAATAATATGTAGGTTTTAAATTTTAGAAAAATTTGATTTCTTGTTTTTAGTATGCCGTTCGTCTATAGCAAAAACAACAAGGTCGTCGAAAGGCTCAGCCATGGTCCCATCTATGCTCGCAAGGGAGATTGTAACAAACAGGAATGTGGAATATGCATGCCGTGGACGACTCTCGAAATCTCATGGAGCAAGTCTGGTGGAGATGTCTATGCATACACTCATCTTGGTAAAATAAAACGATTAACGATACATTTATTTATCTTTGTCCTTTCAGTTGGTGAAGTTGAGCCTGGCGAAAAGCTGCGTATAATTCATGGTGGAAACGAAGACGTAACCTTTGACATGGAGGTTGAAGGCGTAGGCGAATTCAAGATGGGTCCGGACTCATTCAAGGCTTCGAAAAATGTACTCTGCGTTCCAAAGAACAATCCATTCGTTGCCCCAGAAACATGGACCATCACAAAAGGGGATCTGGAAAATAAACGTCTACTCGTCTTCAGCCTGCTTCCAGTGAGTGCGTCTGTTGTGTTCGATGGTAACAAACTCGTGGATAAACCAGCCATGTCGAATTGTAGTCTCTTCGTACAATTTGTGAGTTTTAACATAATTCTTTGAAAACCCTTATTAAACTTATTTAATTTAGGACAGAAATGACTACGAGCTGCTGTTTGTCTCTCTTCCGCCACAGACAACGACGACAACTACATCGACTACAAAAACCTCTTCAACGGATCCAGAAACACCTGTAACTTCAACATGTGCTCCTTGTCCATCGACGACTCCAGTGATTACAACAACTACGGCTAAAAACATCTCATCACCAGCGTTAAAGTGTCCAGCTGAAAACAAGTGCCCGAAGGAATCCAAAGGATGGCTGTTTTATCTGATTTTGGTTGCCGTTATTGTGGGTATAATCATCATTGGAATCTTGGCATGGTTCACACGGTCCTGGATGAAGGTACATTCTGCGGAGTTGAAGGAGATTGAACGCGAACGTAAAGAAGAAGAAGATGTGCTTGCTCTGTACAAAACTGAAGCAAATCTCATAAAGAACATCAAGCCATTTGAGGAATGGAAGGAAGATGTAAGCTCAAAAATTTTACTAAACAACCTTTAAATTTTCCAAATTTTTCAGAAAAAGCTGGAAGATCAGAGGGCAGGACTTTGTTCGGTTCCGACTGAAAAATTGGTTGGTACACTGTGGAAGAGAATTGAGAAGGAAAACGCCAAGGACAAAATGCAATTCCTTGCAGACCAGTTCGATAAGCAGAAGGACAAGGAGCTCTGCGATCGCGAATATGCTCTGGAATTGGCTGAAAAGGGATATGATGCCGTTGGGGGTTTCAAGGAATGGAAAACGGTGAAAAATGTTTTTTTTTGAATGTCAACTATTCATTTCTATATTTCAGGAAAATAATATCAAGCCGTTCGAAGTGATCGATGGAACGTCAACTTCGATTGAATATGGAGAGTCACAGATCGTCGATAAGCCATTGCTTCCCGGGGCCAGCATTGATGATAAGAGGCGATATTAGGGATATATCCTGTGCCCGGAAGTTCTGAAGGTAATGCTCGAGATATAAAAATAAGATATTCTGTATATTGTTCCTTTGCTATGTCCCTATATATATTGGTTCCTTTCCATACCCCCATATACATATATGTAATTTCTATTGTATGTAATATATATTTTGTTGTGTACATATGTTTGTAAATAAATTGTTTCGAATTTAATTTATTCGAGACCTTTTTGTAAAAAAATAAGCGTAGGTAATTGCAAATTTGTTTTAAAGACGTGTTTAACGATTTGTTTCTAGGTCTTGATTGTTTTTAAAAATGTATGTAAGCCCTTTGAACAGAGAACCTTAAGACAATTTAGAATTTTTTTGTATCTTTTGTTCTTTAAAAAATTAAAATTCTGTATTCTTTTTTCCTTTTTTTTAAATTTATTTTACAAACATTCTCATAATTTTTAACTAAATTTATATTTAAAATAATATATTAAGTATTCCCCCTATTTAATTTACGTTATAAACCCACGTTGTCTTTTCAACGAAAAATTATTATTTTCTTCTTTATTTGACTCGTATCTATTCTAGAATAATTTTTTAGATAAGTAAAGGGGTTTTTGACAATTTGATATTTCTACTATAAAGTCAGGAGAGAATATTTAATTTTATTACAAATTGTTCCTCCAATTTTCAATAATTTACCGTTTAAAAGTCATTGTTACCCAAGTCCTATTAAAATTCCATTTAATAGGAGATATGGAACAGAAGCATCTTGGAAATGTCCAACAAATTGTGCATGTATTAGATAATCTGATGAGGATGGGGGGGGGGGATATTCCTTCTGTAAAGACACATTAATTAATTAATTAAATAGTTATCTTCCTTAATGGATAAAGGATAAGAATAATTAAATTAATCGAATTATCAGCGTGCCTTGTGTAGTATCCCCCCCCCCAGTGTCAAAGTCAGTTTCGGCTAGTTTTCCATCTCCTTCTGTCTTACACAGCCCCAATTTTTTGCCTGCATTAAAGTCCAAATACGTCCATAATTACAAATTTTTCTACATTGAATAACGTGTTTGATGAGATTGGCAGTGAATCCGAAGATAACATAAAATAAAAGGACGATTTCACAGATTTCATCATTTTTATGTACTGCTGAAGAAAATTTTTCTAAAATTATATCATTTAAAAAATTATTTAAAAACTAAAGAAGAGTATAAAAGTTTAAAGTCCAAATACGTCCATAATTACAAATTTTTTGGAAATAATCTATTTAATTAAATTAAGTGTTAAATGACATTTAAACTGATAATGATATAAAGAATATGAAAAAGTATGAATTAAAATGAGAACACACACATTGAAGATATGTTTGATTAAAAATATATAAAATTAATTTTAAAGAAAATCAGATTGTATCAGAGAGAATCAGAAGAAAATCCTAGGAAAATCCGAGGAGAATCAGAAAAAAAGTATACGGTGTGTTTAGTGGTATTGTATACACAGCTAAAAGATATAGCTTCGCTCAACATGGTTTTTCAGGATTCGTGAGTCGTAGTTGAATTTAGCTGTTAAATACTGCCTATTTGTGATTGGATCTTTTCCGATTCGTTCCTTCTTTTCTTCAGGGTTCCTCAGCCTTTCGTCGTCGCTTTTAGAATTCAGAAGGATCCCAGCTACTTTTTGGGCCTTGATATGTTGGATCCTCTCGGATTTTTTTTTCACTTTACTTTCAAATACCTATACATATTTCCTCAAAAATAAACTTTAAAAGGCTTTTACCGATTCCTAACAAAAATAAAACATTCCTCAACAATTCAACTAGGAAATAAATATAAAATTCCAAGACAAATCATTTTTTTATTTTTATATTACCAAAAATATTTCCCCCCTCTTTCTGTCCATCAAAAAAGAGAAAACGAGGAAAAGGCATTTACCCCCAAACATATTTTTTGTCAAAACTATTTATTGGAGTTTCGTTGACAAAAATTCATCTACCTCCCCATCTACATCTTTCTTAAGATAATTTTCTTATCTGCGCGTCGGTCACCACAAAAAGTATTATAAATAAATATTTTGAAAGAAGGAAGAGAAAAAATGGTTTTTGTGTCCATGCTTTTGCAAAACTAATAAATAAATTTTTTAAATCAAATTTGATTGCATTTGGGGCCGATATATTTTTGAGAAAATTTATTGGTCAGGTTGTCCTCTCTTTCTTTTAATTCGACCAAGCTCGACCAAGCATTCGGCCAAGCTCGAAGAGCTCTTTCGAATGACAAAAAACCTCACAATGGTCAGTGAAATGGGAAAAGGGGGGAGGGCGTGGCCTCAAAGGTTTAGTTAATGTATTAAGTTTAATTTTATTATCCAACAATGACCATAGGGTCTGAAATTTGGTAGGTTAACATTTATGGATTTAATTCGTTCGCAAATGTCTGTCCGTATCTTACTTCACCTCTTAATCAAGCATTGCTTCATACCTGAAGTAGTTCTCTTTCTTTTAAAATTAAAAAATATTTTCTTCACTATTCATAATTTTATTCACTTCCTAAATGTTCTCAAATGAACCCAAAATTTAAATGATATGAACCCATACCTGTTAACACAAACCCTCCCCATCTCATTATGTTTGTGTTAACTAACAAAATAAAATAATTATTTAGATAGTAGCCCACCATGTGCTAACCAATTTTTCCTTTAAATTGGGGTTACTCCCCTTCCCCCCCTTCCTTGACATGTCGCCTGTAGGGGGTTAACGGGGAGCAATATTTCAAATCATAATTTTGTTGACAATATTTTTCCGTCATTGAAAAGAAGCGCAAAAAACGGGTTCCCCCTTTCTCCTCTAAATGATATAAAAACAATAAGAAATTAAATTGGAGTCATCCATCATAAAATAGGGGAGAGATTGGAGAAATTGGGAGAAAAAATAATAATTTTTTGAGTTATCTAACAGTAAACAAGGTATATTTTATTATGGTGCTGAACATCCGAAAGAAATCGCCTCCTTTTTTTTATTACGTGTTGGGTCATTTGGGCGCATGCACATTTAGGCGCACGCCTCAAAATTGAGATAATCCCGAAGGTTTATAATTTTGAAAAATTTTTGAGAAGTCTCTCGTAGTCTTAACTAACTTCTCCAAAAATAATAGAATTTTCTATCAAGTAGTTCAAAAGTTAGAATGATAAAATTCCTAAAAAAACCTTCATTTTCCCCTTTAAAATCATCTTTTTAGACCATAACTTTTTAATTACCAAACCAAAAATTCTATAAAATTTCAGGAGAACAAAGATAATCAAATTTAGGATTATTGGGAAAACTTTTACGAATTTAGATCAAAAATTAATTATTTTATTAGTCCGCGCCCCTAACCGTCTTGCGCCTTAACGTCCATTTCTTTCTCCACCTTTGGATATTTTGTCATCGAAAAAAATTATTTTGAGGGTCATTCGTGTGTGTGGGGTTTCCCCAAATCTAGTTATAAGATAGATGGGAGCCTTCTGGCTAAATGGGAGCCTTCGTTCGATTTATTTTTACCAAAATAGTTTTTGATATAAACGATCAAATAGACTACACGATTAATTGTGGTCATTTTAACAACTGTTTTTACATATTTTGACACCTTTTAAATTAAACTAAAAGAATATATTTAATTAATTTATTCTTTTTTTATTTTTTCTGGGATTTCATGCTCCACAAAATTTCTAATTTTCATTTATCCTTTATTTAATTTATTAACTCAATTTAAGAGCCTCCCCTCAACTCCGAGTTTACTCAGAATTTTGATTTCTAAATGGGCCCCAGAAGGGCATATAGGTATCGTCCCTCGATCCTCAAGTTCTATTCTCATATTCTTCTTACAGTAGTTATTGAATTTTTAAATAAATTTTAAATAAATCACCCTCCGTGGGTGAAGGGACTCCTTCAATGTGCGGTTCCTTCACTCAAGTAAATTACTCTTATTTCATTATCCACAAATCCTAAACATACAACTAACCCTCTTTACAACGTACAATTATTCTACGGGTTATTTTGTTGACAGACTCTTACCCTTTCTTCTTTTTAATTACCCTAAAGAATTTTCAAACAAAAATTTTTCCTTCAATTTTCTAGCTTATCATTCCATTAAAAATTAAAGGGTAAAAGACCAAAAATAGTAATTATATATAATTTTAAAAAAATATAAAAATATATACTTTGTATATATTTATTTTGCAATGAAATTGAATAAAACAAACATAAAATGGCAACATAAAAATTTATTTTTTTAATTTTTCGATTTTCCACGCTATTGTAAAATAATTTTAGGAAAAAGACAAAATTATTTATAATATTAAGGGGTGGAAGTTATTTGAGGGCAGGTGATTAAAATTGAATATGGATGATTTTATTAATTTTATTTTAAAAAATAGGGAAAACATAAAGATTATTTTTGCAATGGAAAATTTTTTGTAATTATTGAGAGGGTTTCTGTTAATTTTTGGAAAAATCTGAGGGGTTTTACTGAAAGATTTTTTTGTAAATTTGTTTGGGATTTAATGTCCACCTAGTAATGCTGACATAATCCAGTAAGTAGAGGATATAAGATTACGGTTCGGATAACCACAATCTTCAAGAACCTCCATCCTTGGGTAGGGTAGCTCTTATCAACTCATTAAATTAACTCGGTTGCCGAAACTAAAATTTACAAACCCGAGAAACTGTCAGACCTGCTATAAACCGGGCTAGACTACCCGACTAGCAATTAACGGAAGGGAAGCTGAGGTTAGACTGCAGACTCATGTTGTGTCCTAGTCCCTAAACTCATTTAATTAGTCCTTTCATCCATCCATTTTGGGAATCCCAATTAGACATAAAAGTAAGTTTTACTACTGAAAACTATTGTTACTTTACCTGTCTAATTTTTAGCTAACCTTCTTCCTAACATTTCCTTCAATTTCTTCAGTAAATTACAAAAGTTTCACCTCCACTTTTCCTCTTTTTTCGGTCACCTCGCACTGTCCGTCTCTCCTAGCCCTCTTTTTAACGTTTGGGGGATTCCCCCTCTTCCCTTGTGATTTGTTTGGACTTCCCCGTCCTCCCCCTCTTCTTTCGGGAATCCCTTTTTAACATTTCCTCTTTTTTCGTAATATTTTAGTAATAAAACAGCGACGAATTGTGGGTTGATTGTGTTTAATATTTAAGAAATGCCAGCCGATAATAAACAGTTAAATAATTGTTAATGGTCATGAGATGATATTGAAACAAAAAAAAATAAATAATAATTAAAATAATTATCTAGGAAACCCCCTAATTTGCTTTTATTTTTATTACAAAATTTTAGAAAAATATTTAATAAAATGAGTATTAGATAATTAAATGGAAACGGATGTTTTTAATCGAGGTTCAGATACACTCCGTAATCATAAAAACTACCTGGATTGCCTGCGCAAAATGTTAAAGAGCATAAAACCATGCACAATTTAACGCAATCCGCAATTTATTTGCGGACATTTTTTTAATGGATTTGGACAGATTTTGCGGACAAATCTTTACTTAACTCTTGCAGACTTATAACAAAATATAGGCAGGCTCATAATGAAGTAATTACAGAGAAAATAAAAAGGTGTAGAGAATATTAAGGGATGTGTAATCTCTTGGAATTTTAAAAATAAAAATGGGTATTTTGTAGAGACTTCCAAGACTCTTGGTCTTAAGTCTTGACTCAAGACTTTTCTTGGGGTTTTCTCGGTCTTGGGGTCTAGTCTTGGTCTTGGTCTTGGGTTGTAGTCTTGGGTCATGGTCTTGAGTCTTGGAGAATTTTCGGCCTTGAAAGTCTCTAGTATGTTGGCCTTGTATCTTTATAGAAATTTTTTAATTGTTCCCCCTACCTCTTAAAAATTTATTATTTTTTAAATTGTCTAAAATTTAATAAAATAAATATATACTTTGATTGCTTTAATAATAACCGTCTTTTGAATTTTTTACGACCGTCTAACTATTTATTTAATTTAAAATTTAATGACTTGTTTAGAAAGAAAAAGGGTTAAATTGAGGACTTAAATTTTTGTTTTTTTTTGAAATTTTATTCAAAATTTTTAAGACGCCCTTCCTTGTAAAATACGTTTATTATTAGATTAGTCTGACTTATATAACCAGGCTAACCTCAATTTAAAGATTGACCCAAAATAGCAATCAAAGTATCTAAAGTGACTAGAGGAAGGATCAAACAAAATCTAACCTCGTTTGTACAAAACTTTTGGGCAGAAAACCCGACGTTAATTTAAGATTTGTTCTATGTGGGACGTCCTACGAGGCCAGATTATACAGTATCACTTTTATCTCTCACATTCGATCATTCCTCATTTATCGATAAAATGTGAGTTCGAGCCAATGCGCTTTAATAATCCCCTCAGGTATTGAAATTTATGCTAAAACTATTATTCCTATTTTATGAGAATGCTGACATCACGCGCAAGGAATTCTTTAAAATTAAACTTCCACGCGTTGCTCGATCTTTGTTTTGCCTCCCCACGCCTCTCATAATGCAAAACAACTTCCCAATTAATTAATTAACTCGTGCTAAATTTATTTAAGATTAATCTTTCGCCCTCTAAAATGATTAAAAACAAAATAAACAGCTAACCTTCCTTTGCACTTTAAATTTATTTAATCAAAAAAGTCAAAGCCCAATTTAAATTAATTAATTATTTAATTAAAAATTTAATTTTGAAAGAATTATTTTTCTTCCTTTATTTTAAATTGTGACAGGACAAAACACCGTCCGATCAAAACACAGTCCTCACATTGGAGTAATGTGAGGACTGTGTTCCAAAAATCTCTTTCATTCCTCCAATTTTCTTTCATTCCTCCATAAATATTTTTAAAAAATAATCGTCATGGGAAATCCAAAAAGACCATGTACATCGATTAGTACGGATAGTGAAATTGATAAAACACCGCTTTTATCAACTGAACAACTTGAACAAATTTCTCGTAATGTTGTTCAACTTCTAACACCATTAATTGAAACTACAATTAAAACCTTATTTGAACAATTACATCAAAAATTCAGCAACAATCTTCCATCCCAAAACCCACAACCAACATCTCAGTGGGGTTGCCCCCCAAATCTAATGCCACCAAAAATTCGTCAGGCAGCAGAAACAATCCAACAACTTCAACAGCCCAAATTCGATGAAAAACTTAAGGAGTTATATGAAAAGAAGAGCTACTATGCAGTTATCGAAAGATTCCCTGAAATAGATAATGAAGAAGAAGATATTAAGGTTATAGAGAAGAATGTTAATGCAGTTGTGAACAACAAAAACTTCCAAGATAATAAAACATTTGAAGTAAAAAGACATGGAGCCAAAAAACAAACCAACTATCACCGCATCATAAAAGTTAAATTTGCAACAACTTCTGCAGCACACTCTTTTATTAATCAATACAGAAATATCCATCAACCTAAATTGGGTGGGCATAGTCCCTTCGCAAGAAAGGACTTAACCCCACCTGAACTACAGCTGCAAAACTATTTGAAACAGCAAGTGAGGGAAATTAATCAGAAACATGGAAATGGAACTGCTTGTTACCGTAATCTTAAAATTCATTTTAAAAAAACAGTGACCATGGGTTAGGATTTAGGGACCTCACAGAAAAATAAAAAAATAAAAAATTTGAAATGCTTACTTTTAAACATTCGCTCCATTAATTCAGAAAAAACTACATATAAATTGGTCGAATTAGAGAATTATCTTATTAAAAATAATATCGACATAGCATTTTTATGCGAGACATGGCTAAGCGATAAAATATCCGACAAGACCCTTTTAATATCAGATAATTATAACTTTATAAGAATAGATAGAATTACTAGAGGAGGAGGCGTAGGCGCGTTTTACAAAAAAGACCTAAAAATTGTTAATATTCCTACTCTCTCAATGTCTCAGCATAATCACGAACTTCTTACCCTTGATATATACTCAGAATTTAAAAGAATAAGATTTCATTTAATATATAGGCCTCCTAGTACAAAATTAAATGACGATAAAAAAATTTGGGGAATTATAAAGAAAAAATACAAAAACGAACTTTCACATGTTATATTAGGGGATTTTAACCTTCCAAAAATAAATTGGCAGGAGTTTGCACTCCCAAAAGATAAGCAGAGTTTATACTTTTACAATACCATAAATAAGCTAGACTTGCACCAAATAATAAAAGAGTCAACAATGTACAATAATGACCATACACTAGACTTAATCCTCCAGAATAAACAATTAATTGAAAAATATAATATAGTTAATGACCTTGTTGTAAGTGACCACAAACCAATATCATTTGAAGTAACTTTTCCAATTGAAAAAGTAAGATCTAAAGAAAAAAGAAAAGTATTATTATTTAAGAAGGGAAAATATAAAAAAATAAATTGGTATTTAGCTCAATATGACTGGTTCAGTCTATTTAATGACAAAAATCCGTCAGAAATGGCCGAAATACTGAATTCCATAATAACGCAATCAATTCAAAAATTCATCCCATTTAAGAAATTCGGCGAAAAAAAACCTTTGAAATATCCCAAGGAAATTAGAGAAACCATTAAACAAAAGGCTCTTGCATGGAAAAAGTTTAAATTTGGTGAGATCAGTAAAGACAATTATAAAAGTCTCGAAATTAAATGTAAATTAGAAATAGAAAAATTTAAAAACAAACATCTATCTAAAAAGATAGGATCCGGGCATATAGGGGAGATATATAAATTAATGAAAAAAAACAAATTTAATTCTGGTGTACCAATACTTAAGGAATCTGAGGGAAGTGACCCAATATCATTAGACACTGACAAAGCTAAAAAATTTAAAACAATTTTTGAAGAAATGGTTAGCGGAGATATAAACTATAAACAAATAAGCATCGAAGCTAGTGATGAAAATCATGAAGAAATTATATTTGAACCATATATAATAGAAAAATTACTCAAGAAGCTTCCAAATAAATTATCCCATAGTCCTGAGAATGTCAATCAATATTTCCTAAAAAAATGTGCTACCCCATTAGCTCTTCCTCTATCAATTCTATATAACAATACATTTAAGACCGGAATAGTCCCTGAATTATGGAAAACAGCACACATTATACCGATATTTAAAAAGAAGGGTTCAGTAAACGACCCCAAAAATTATAGACCAATTGCGTTAACATCTCCAATTTGTAGAGTTTTTGAGCGCTTGCTAGCGAATAAGTTATTAGAACACCTTGACAAAAATAAAATAATTGCTGAAGAGCAATTTGGGTTTTTACCCAAAAGCTCGTGTACACTTCAAATTTTATCATCCATGCAAGACTGGTATAATTCACTTGATAAGAAAATAGGTACTGACGTCATATATTTTGATTTTCAAAAAGCATTTGATAAAGTAGATCATGAAATACTTATTAGAAAATTACAAGAAATTAAAATAGATAAGCTAACAATTAGATGGGTAGCAAATTTTCTAAATAATCGATCTCATATTGTAAAAATAGATGAGAATTACTCTCAACCATTTTTGCCTAAAACCGGTGTCCCCCAAGGGACTGTCCTAGGACCATTGCTGTTTTTGATATATATAAATGACCTGCCTAGCCACATTCCAAAAAATATAAAAGTAAAATTATATGCAGACGATTTCAAGCTTTATTCAGAAATTAAGACAGAAGAAGATTGCATAGAACTGCAAGAAGCTATAAACAATGCATATAAATGGGCAAAAAATAATAAGTTAGAATTCTCTATTTCAAAAGTTAAGGTTTTAAAAATATACAACAAAATTAAGTTTAATTATGAGATTAGTGGTGAAAAAATCGAAGAAGTAAATAATATAAGAGACTTAGGTATATACATAGATAACAAACTTAAATTCGATCAACATATAACAAAAATTACAAAGTCCTCGTTTATAAGGCTAAATAATATCCTCGGAATATTACCCAAAACATTACCAATAGAAACATATGTAAAGGCTTTCAAAACATACGTAAGACCAATTATGGAATATTCCACTGAAAATTTTAGCCCCAAACTAGAATATCTTAATAAACAATTAGAAAAACCACAAAAAAGTTTTACAAGGAGAATTTTAAGATATAAATACAAATATCAGAAAATAGGGTATAACGAAAGACTAAAAAGATGCAATCTCCCTCCAACTAATATTCGTCGTATTAGAACAGATCTTACGACAACTTTCAAAATAGTAAAGGGTTTCTATAAAATAAAACCAGAACAAATATTTTCAAAACCAAATAGAAATAATCCGCGCTTACATAGATATCAATTATTTAAAAAACAAGCCAAGAATAATCATTTCTTTTCACATAGAGTAATAGATAAATGGAATAAACTTCCTAAAAATGAATTAGAAAAAATCAATACAATTCCTCAATTTAAAAAACTTTTAGATAAAATATTAATCACCGAAGATCCCAATTTATAAGCAAGGGATTAATGGAGCGTAATGTATTAATAAAATAAATCCTAGCCGAAATGTTCACTGTTTTAATTAAATCGTACTTGAACATTTAAAAAAAATTTTCTTTAAGCTATTATATTTTTTGATGACACTTGTTTTATTGTGTAATTTAATTTGCATTTATTTATATTTTTTCTGTGGAGTCCATTTTTTTTTAAATATAACATATATATTTTTTTAAACTATATTACCATATTTTTAAATTTTTTCTTTGTATAACTTAACTAACTCCATAAGTGATCCTTATGGATCCAGGAGTATTTATTTTATTGTTTCACATTTTATTTGTGCCGATCAGAGGTGTTTCGAAACAAAAAAATCTTCGAAAATCGGAAATCGAAAATCGAAAAAAATCCAAAAATATCGAAATCGAAAATCGAAAATATTTTTCAAAATCTTCGAAATCGAAAATCGAAAATCGAAAGAAAAATAACCTCGAAAATCGAAAAACGAAAATCGAAAAAAAATTTTTAATAAGAAATTTGAAAATTAATTTTTGTTATGTTAGGTCTCAAGTGGATCTCTCATCATGAGATCTGTGTGGGTTAAGAGGGATAATGGAGGATTTGAGTAAAATCCCCTAATATAGTAAAGCAGAGCTAGGTCGCTTTAATCATGGTTGGGCGGTACCTGGCATAGGGTTCTGGCATGGGGACGGGGGCTTCCAAATCCACCTTAATTCACGCAAATCCTCCAATATACTAGAGCTAACTTAATTAAAGCAAATACCAATAACCGGAGCTGAAGCATAATATTGTTAATAGATCAGGGCTTCCTCCAATTAGCGCCGCAGGCGAAAATTTTTAAAATTTTGGAGCATCCTTAAGCCAAAAATCTTCTTTTTTCTGCGCCGCAGGCGAAAATTTTGAAAATTTTGGAAGATCCTTAAGCCAAAAATCTTCTTTTTTCTGCGCCGCAGGCGAAAATTTTTTAAATTTATGATGGCCGATAAGCCAGAATTCCTCATTTTTGGCGCCAAAAATTCAAATTTTTTCAAAAATTCGGAAATCGAAAATATCACAAAATTTCGAAAATCGGAAATCGAAAGGAAAAAACCCTCGAAAATCGAAAATCGAAATCGAAAATCGAAATTTCGAAACAGCTCTGGTGCCGATAAAGAAAAAAAAAAAAAAACCCGACGTTAATTTAAGATTTGTTCTATGTGGGACGTCCTACGAGGCCAGATTATACAGTATCACTTTTATCTCTCACATTCGATCATTCCTCATTTATCGATAAAATGTGAGTTCGAGCCAATGCGCTTTAATAATCCCCTCAGGTATTGAAATTTATGCTAAAACTATTATTCCTATTTTATGAGAATGCTGACATCACGCGCAAGGAATTCTTTAAAATTAAACTTCCACGCGTTGCTCGATCTTTGTTTTGCACCCCACGCCTCTCATAATGCAAAACAACTTCCCAACAAATTAATTAACTCGTGCTAAATTTATTAAAAATTAATCTTTCGCCCTCTAAAATGATTAAAAACAAAATAAACAGCTAACCTTCCTTTGCACTTTAAATTTATTTAATCAAAAAAGTCAAAGCCCAATTTAAATTAATTAATTATTTAATTAAAAATTTAATTTTGAAAGAATTATTTTTCTTCCTTTATTTTAAATTGTGACAGGACAAAACACCGTCCGATCAAAACACAGTCCTCACATTGGAGTAAAAATTTCCGTCCATTTCACTTGAGTGAACAAAATTTAAAATAAAATTTGTTAAGACATATGTAGGAGTGTCGTCTAACCAAGACCCAATGCCAAGGAGTCTAAAGATATTAGGGCAACATAATACCGCCAGAAATCGAGTTCATTTTCTAAAGAACAGATGTGCTTCCGCCTTTTCAAATTTCGCTAAATTTTCGCATTCGTTGGGGCTTCGCCTATCGCTCTTTAAATTGACTTCCGCCTTTTGACTTTCGTCTTTAACATTTTAAGATCCTCTTCGGTACATCACTGCTGTAAAAGTCTATAGATTTTATTTTAATGTCCTGACATTATTTTGGCTGGACGGTGTTTTGTCCTTCACCCCTTTTAAATATTTACTCTACAAAAATAAATTTTTAGCAAAGGAAAATTTTTTTTATTTTCTCCTTCAAATGCTTGTTTTTCCTTCAAAATGCCTTTAAGATAATTTAAAAAAGTAATTAATCAGAACGCATATTTTCCCAAATTTTTATTTTCATTTTTCAAGGCCAAAATATACTTAAAAGCATTTTTATCAGTTATTTACTAGTTAAATATTTATTATTTTTCAATAATATTTTCTGCTAGAAAGTTTTTTGTTTTGTGTTGACAATTTATATTTATGTGTATTTTAATGTTATTTGAAGGGTATTTGGTATTTTATGTAATTTTTTGATAAAAAAATTTTTTCTATTTTTTGTTATAAGCGTGAACAAAGAATTTCTGGGTTTTTGAGTCCCCTTTTAATTATTAAAAAATATTTTTTCCTTTTGAGACCTGTCAGTAATGCTGATGCTCTATGCTTGTAAAGTGAATCGGATTGACTTCCCCTCCGATCTCAATTTCATTTTAAAGTCAGCAAAATTCAACCCAGAGAAGGTTGTTATATAGAGACTCTGGAAGTGTTATTATGACAAGATTATAATGTTCATTTTCATAGGAAGAGACATATTGGAATGTCCTAGACCTAAAATTTTCAGGGAAACTAAAGTGAAAGAGAGCGAAAGAAAGAGGCCTCTCTCTGAAGATGCTTCTCTCTAAAGCGAAGGAGAAAGGCATCTATCTTACTAACTTGGCATTTTGCGAATGAAAGGTGTATTTGCGGGCAAAGTATACGAAGCTTGATAATCTGCGACTCACGCGATGACTCGCGGAATACATAATTTTAAGACTAATTGTGAATCACAGCCCTGGTTTAGTGCCTTTATCATTTATTATTTTCAATTCTAAATTAAATTTTAAATTAAAAAACAATTATGTAAAGGTTGATTATTATAAAAATAAAATAAAAAATTTTCTCCGACCCAGACAATTTTTCAACGACGATAAAGGCCTTTGTGATTTTTTTCAGACAAAAATTGCTGTGCGGTCTTTGGGCGCTAATCAGAGCCATTTTTGAGATAGATTTTTTTATTTGGGAGGAGGAAGAGTCAAAAACCCTTTTTTTCAAAGAGAAGGGAAGGCACATTTCGTTGCTAACAAACACCTTTTTTTTATCTTCTCCCTTCTCTCCAATTTTGGGTAGCTATGATATGGAGGAGAGAGGTTTGAAGAGAGGGGGGGGGGTATCGGTAGGCCCCCGTGGATCTGCCTTACTGTTATTACATTGAAAACAAAAAAGAGAGGGAAGGGGAGAAGGAGGGGGAAGAGTTGGGGGCGTGTAGGAAACGAAGAAGAAAAAAATTTTGGGGGTAGATTGGACATAAATATATAAATAAATTTAGTTAGTTGGACCGGCTGATAAAAGGCCCTCTTTCTTAAAAGGAAGCCATTTTAGCTATTCTCTCTACTTAAAAATTATATATTTTATTTTCATTCAATCACAGTTTTAATCAGTCAATCCCTTACTTCCATTTTTCCGTTGTTTCCCCCATTTTTCTTCTTCATTTCCTTCTCTTCTACCACCTTAAATGTCCCATGCCATATTTTTACCTATTTTTCCCCCAAAAATATTTTTTTCTAATTTTTGCTAAGCGAAGGGTATTATGAGAGCTCCTGTCTTATTTTTGCATTTTCAGCATTTACGGGAAGAAGGAAATTTTTTTAGCTCTGACAGCAAAAGACATAAGATTGTTTTTATTAAAAATAAAAAATATATATGGAGTACATTTAATCTTATTATTTAACTAAAAACGGTCCAAAAAATTGTCCAAAAATATAAAGATATTGTCCCAAAATTATTAAAAAAATTTCTAAGTCCAAAAAAAATTTTTTTTTAATTTCAAAAAATTTTTTCTAAAAAAATTTTCTAAAAAAATCCAAAAAAATTTTCAAAAAATTTTCCATCCCAAAAAATACCCTTCCAATCCACCTATGCTTCTTTATTCATTAAAAATTTTATTTTTATATTTTCGTTTTCTCCGTTTATTTTTTAATTTTTGGATTTCAATTTATTTAATTTTAATTAAAAGAATGACTGCAACAACAACAACAACTTCTTCAGACTTTTCCCCAATAATTTCACAAAAATCGAGTTTTACTTCAGAACAGTCAATGCCTATATTGAATTTAGAAGCCAAAGAATTAATTACTAAATCTGTTGTTGTCTATTTGGATAGGGCTGAGGTTAAGAGGAAAATTGTTTTTCAGAGGCCCGAACAGATTCAATTGCCTTTTAAGATGATGATTAGAATTAATGTAAGTCTCCCTTGAGAAAATAATTTTGGTAAAATCTGTCTTGTTCAAGTCCTTAGAAACATTAATGAGGTCCTCCTTATAAAATTAAGTCTAAAATTACCGTATTTACCTACTTAATTACCTCGATGCTTATTGTTCAACATACCCCTCATAAATCGAGAGAATACATATGATAATAAATTTGAGTTCTGAAGGTATTTATCGGTATTTTTCAGTATTACGGTACAGAATTCCTACAAATCTCTCACAATTTTCTAAATTTTCTTTGGAAATTTCTCAAATTCTTTTATTTTTTAGAAAATTTTTATTTTCGATAATTCACCATAATTTTTTAAATACTGTAATCTTTCAAAATAATTTTATTTTTTATTAATGATTACAGAAATTTTTCAAGACTTTGTACTTATAATGCCCCTATAATGTCCTTATTAATGCCCTTATAGAAATAAAAATCTTATGTTCAATGAACCTTATTAATTTTCCAAAAAATTCTTATATTATTTAAATCCCAGAATGTCTCACCAATGATTGCGCGTGACTCAATCCGCGTAGATGGTCAAAGCGGCGTGTTAATTTTGGATGTCGACTATGTCGAAATACCCCAATTTTGTAATAATGATGATGGAAGTGAAAATGTAAGAAGAAAATAACCCTTTTAATTTAATTAGTCGTTTAATTTCTCTAAAAAAGATATCTTTTCTTGAAATGGAAACAACCGATTTAGAGGGAAATTGTGCTGCTTTAAACGATCAAATTGATGTATTACAGAAAAGGCTAGATGTTCTAGATGGTGTTGCTAAACAGGTAGAGAAGCTAGCTAGTTTTTGGAAGGGGGATTTTTGAAACAAGGAAATTTTGAAAAAAAATTTTGAAAAAAAAATTGAAGAAACAATGAAAAATTTTGCAAAATTTCACTGGTTTTAGGGAAAATATCAAATAAAAATTCCTTTGCCTTAGACGCGAATTCATAAAGAAAGTCATTATTAACCGATAAACATGGAATTTTGCATATTTATTGATACAAGCGTTATTTAACTACACAAAAAATTTCAGAATTCTTGAGTTATAGTCAAAAAACTCATAAAAAGCGATGTTCTTCTCCAATTTTTTGGTTACTTAAAAAGACCGAAAAATTACTTTAAAATTTTGAAATTTTACCCCATGGAAAATTTTAGACCACTAATTGTCCATTTATAAAGCTTAATAATTTTATATCTAGATAGGAAAAAATGCCCTTGTTTCCACTGATGCTGTTCAACAGCGACGTTGTGGAGTCCAAGCAGCTCAACAAATACAAGACCAACAACAAATAAATGGTTGTATTGAAGGTGGAGCACAACAAAGTGTGTAAATTTTTGGAAATTTTTATTAATGAGGGGAAAATGACTTTTAAATATGGTCAAACCTCAATATAAGATGTACCAAATACTGGATACACATCCATTTAAGAGACACCTCATTGTAAACTCCGATTTTTTCAGCCCAAAGGGCTATTTTATTGAGGTCTAACTTTATTTCTTCCTTTTAAAGATGTTTCGATGCAATTTGCACCAACCAGCTTATTTTTATTAAATGAGGATTCAATGAAGAATTTGAGCTCATTTCTTGATTATTATGGTGAATTAAACAATTATTAAATTAAAAAATTGTTTTTGAGGTAAAACAGCTGGAGAAACAAGAAGTGAATTGAGGCAAAAAGCAAAGGAATTGGCTGAATTAAAGGAGAGACTAGCAAAGTCTGAATGGGAATTGAACAAACAGAGAGGGAAAATGGAATATGACAAAAATAAAAGGTGGGAATGGAAAGATTTTGTTTTTAGATGAATGAGGATATTTTATCGTCGCCCTTCCCCATGAGGGAAAAAATTAAAGTTTTTGCTGGACTTGTTTAAAAGAGAGCGAACTGCATGAAGAACGAACTAACTCTTTGGGCTTTCATCTCAAAGTCTGAAACACCCCTTTCTAAACCCCTATTACTATGCACAGAATTGGATAAAGAATATAAGATCAAGTCCCATAATCTTAGGAATTCTGATTTTACACTAGTTTTCATTTTGTGGGAGATTTCCATATGTAACATTCAGCCTCCCATTACTCGTTCCTCTCCTTCTCGTTTTCTTTCTTCGCCTTGTAATCCTTCCCAAAAATTTATTTAGAAGCATCAATTTGCTCGTTGAAATTCTGTCAAATGAGGAGGATTCTTCTATTGACTCTTCTATTGGGGATGGACACTGTGAACTTTTATTGGTCTACCAAGTTTTTAGTTGTACATGGAGGCCTTCGTATTCGTTGAGAGCTTCGAGTTCGGGTAGAAAAAAATTTTCTGAAAAAAATTTCCAAAAAAATTTTAGGCGTCTTAAACAGCCGTTACTTGTCAAAAAGAAAAATGTCTCGCTCTTCATTGAAAATTAAGGCTGGAACTAGCAATGAAAAT
This sequence comes from Meloidogyne luci, assembly GCA_902706615.1. Taxonomy (NCBI): domain Eukaryota; kingdom Metazoa; phylum Nematoda; class Chromadorea; order Rhabditida; family Meloidogynidae; genus Meloidogyne; species Meloidogyne luci. Next base: position 294,002 of record CACSLI010000176.1, on the reverse strand, counting down.
TTACCTGAAGAAAGGGAAGACGAGGAAGAGGAAAATGAAGAAAAACGTGTAAATAAGGAAGAGGAGGAAATTAAAAAGAAAGAAGAGAAACTTTTAAAGGAGAAGAAGGAACGAAGGGAGGAGGATTGTTCTGAAGCTATTCTTCTTTCCTTTCATGGAATGGTTGAGCAAAATACTGACGAGGCAAATTTTAAATTTAAAAAAATTCACAAAAAATTCTTAAAGTTAACAGTAATAAAATGGAAGCACGAAAATTCGTTTAAGTCATACCCCTCCCCCAACAGCTACCTAGATTAATTAATATTCAAATATAAATACTCAATTAGAAGCCCTTGGAGGGGGCTTATAATATGGCTTGAGCTTCTATTAGAACATTTACTTATATGAGGTCCCCAAGACTGTACGGCCAGGTTCTTGGATCGAATTGGTCATTTTTTAATCCCAAACGGGATATATTCTCCTTCTTGAGAATAACAACCAGAGCTTTTCAAATTCTACTTTTTGATTTTCGAACTTCATTTAAGAAAAATAACTCGAGAAAGAAATACCCTTCAGACTTATAAATTTATTTTTCTTTAGGACTGGAAAGATGCCCAATTAATTCTAAGCACAGCACAGCCCTGTTCTGCAAATTCAGTTCCTTGCGTTCCTTCACTTAATGCAATGCTTCAAAGAACTGTTATTAGGCTAGTTTATTGTTCAATTACTAATTTAAATCCTTTAAATTTTTTAGTGGTTGTTTATTTTGTGTAAATTTTTAAAATTTTCTTTTTTAGTGGTTTTCGACAAAGAAATCATTCAACAGCAACAGCTAGACATAGAAGAATGTTAAACAGCCATGCTGCTTCTCAAGAGGATTTGGATGCGGGGATTGGATCTTTTGATTATAATGAGCTAATTGATGCACAGGCAAATATAAACCTTATTTTAGACACCTCTATTTTGTAAACCTCTTTTGTATGGACACATTTAAAATTCCACAAAATTGAAGTGTTATTTAATAGTGTCCGTAAAATAGAGGGTGCTCCTAATATGTCTGTTATATTGAAGACATTGCTAAAAAGAGAGTCAATTAACCTTAAGGTTTCCATTAAATAGAGGATTTTATATATGTAATATGTATAAGGGAGTTGTCTACAACAGAGGTCTGTCGGAAATCGGAAATGGCTCAAAAGTCGGAACTCGTAATTCCGACTAACCTCTGGTCTACACTCGGAATTTCCGCAAAATAGAAGTTTTGTAGCTAGCCCGGTAGAAAGCTTGATTAATCGGGTGAAAAAATTGTCCATAAAATAGAGGGGGTTTACAAAATAGTTGGTTAAAAGGACAGACTTTCCGACTCACTAATTAAAATAACAAAAGAATAATCTTTTCCAAAATTTCAGCATTTACAACAACAAATGAGAGCAGCAGCAATTGCAACCTCTGTGCATGGAAGTGGTTCAGAAAACTATTCAATTCATGTAAATATTTTTAGAAAAAATATTTTAAATAAAAATTTCATTTTTACAGTCACTTGAACAAATGCCCTCCACGTATTTTCCTATAGACCATCCTTGCACTATTCCAGCTGATGGTCAGCCACATAAGGTGGGAAGAAATTTAAATATTTTTTTATTTTTCTTGAATTTTTGGGCAAAAATCAAACAATTTATCACAATTTAAATGCAAAAAGAAAAAATATATTTATTTACAATAGGGCAATATTATCACTAGGTATATCTATTTATCTCTCTCACATCTCTACTATTTATTCTTCAAACTTCCGGCAGCGTCTTAGTTTCCACAGGAGTCATTGCCTCATTATCCTCTCCCTCCTTAATTTCCCCATCGTCTGTCTGTGCCTGCTCAACATCCACTGGAGCTGTAACCGACTTTCCATCTTCCGGTGCCGTCTTTGCGCTTTCAGCATCCACTTGAATTGCCGTATTAACTTCCGGTCCATATTCCGAGTCTGCTGTAGTTATCACTATACTTCTCGCACTCCTTGTCTGAAAAAATTTTTGGATTTACATTTATCTTCTAAAGAGAATTTATTACCATTTTCTCTTCCTCTGGCTTCTCCTTTTCATCCTTATTCATATTGAAGTAGAGCCACCCTGCGTTTGTGCCGATACAGCCAAAAAGTAGAAGAAAGAAGAGAAAAATCCAGATAAACGAGGATGACGAGCTTGTTTCAGCTGAAGGAGCTGGAGGAGTTGTCGTTTTTGTTGTGGTCGTTGAAGTTGTAGTCGGAGGGACTGGACACAAAGGACAAGCAGCACACGTTATAGCTGGTTCCGATGGACACGAAGGACACGCAGGACAGGTAGCACACGCTGGTTCCGTTGGACACGAAGGACAAGTAGGACACGTTTTAGCTGGTTTCGTTGGACAGATTTTTGGTGTCGGTGTAGTAGTCGTTGTCGTTGTTGGTGGCGGTGGAGGAGGGACAAACAGGAGCTCGTAGTAATTTCTGTCCTAAATTAAATAAATTTAATAAAGGTTTTCAAAAATTTATGTAAAAGCTCACAAATTGGACGAAGAGATCACACTGCGTCCCGGCTGGTTTATCTACGAGCTTTTTACCATCGAACACAACAGACGCACTCACTGGAAGCAGGCTAAAGACGAGTAGACGTCCATCTTTCAGATTCTCATTTGTGATGGTCCATGTTTCTGGGGCAACGAAGGGATTGTTCTTTGGAACGCATAAAATGTTGTCAACAGATGAGTCGAAGGATGTCTTTTGTTCCCCCAAATTCATCGTGAATTTGCCTCCGCCTTCTATCTCCATGTCGAAAGTCATGAAAGTCGTGTGGAAAAGGTCAGCACCCATAATTTGTTTATTGCCTGACACAATTTCGCCAACTGAAATGATAGAAATACAATTTACATATGTACAATTAACAGCTTTATTTCACCTAAATGGGTGTAAGCGTAGACCTTCATCCTTTGTCCGATGCTCCATGAGATTTCGAGAGTCGTCCACGGCATGCACATTCCACACTCCTGTCTGTTACAATCTTCCTTGTGAGCATAGATTGGACCATGGCTGAGCCTCTCGACGACCTTGTTGTTTTTGCTGTAGACGAACGGCATACTAAAAAGAAGAAATCAAATTTTACTAAAATTAAAGACCTACATATTATTAAAGCCGTCCGGGAAGAAGGGACCAAAAGCAAGAAGACAATCTCTGAGCTTCCCTCCTTTGTTCCTCACTCCGGCCTTAAACTTGATCTTGTTGTTGTATTCTTCGTTCTTGACTAGCAGGTCCACTGTGCATCCAGTGATGTTGTTGTACTGAAGCTCACTGAAATAGAAAACAATTTCTATTAAAAATTCTTAAAAACAAGAAAAGCAAACTTACATGGTTTTGCTGTCGATCTTAACATCACATGCATTCGGGAAGCGCTTCCTGTACTCGTCGGAGTTGAAGTTTGTCTCATTAGCTTCGATGGTGAAGTCTACCAGCGTAACATCCTTGCCAATCAATTTGTGATTGGCGACTCCGACGCTTCCGTCATTGTTGGACTGTCCGGGTACTTCTAGTATAAGGAATGTTGCCATGACGAGCAGCGACAAGGAGCACAGCGTTGATGACTTCCTTGTTCCAGGGCCAGTGTCGAGCTCAATTGGAGGAAGGCTGAGCATGAAGAATTGTTGCTGTAGGCGAAATAGATTTTCGAAGATTTGTAGATTTGTAATGAGTTTTGAAGAGTTGTTGGGATGTTGGGACTTTTTATAGTAAAAACTAGAGTACGTCGAGTACCGAATAATTGGGAAAAAACCAGAGTTCGAGTAATCAAGTCAGTGCTGGTTACTGGGCATTTGTTGACTGTGATGGGGATCTTCATCCAATCCCAGTTATTTTCGTTAATCCACCGATATCCCTCCATGATATCGCCCACAATCCATGTCGGCTCTTGGTGGAAAATCAATGGATTTCGGGGGATTTGTGTAGTAAAAACTAATCTTTTCTATAGCTAATTAGGGTATCTAGCTAAACATCATCGAGCTTGTAACAAATCTTTTCTTTTTCTTTGCCTTTAACTTCCCTCCTGTTTTTAATTAAAATTATTTTTATAAAACTATTTCTTTTTTCATCCAATCTTTCGGCTTTATTTTATTTTATTTTCAATTTTTTGAGTAATTTGTACTTAAAATTTATCAAAAAATCTGTTTTGTAATTTTATTTGTTCCAAGGAACAAAGTATTCAAAATATTATTATTTATTATTGACATGTTTTTAAGTGAAATTTCAATGAAAAAAATGAATAGAATGAAGTAAATAAACAGTGATTAAGTAAAAATCAAAGGAGGGGGAAATTGATTTAATTAAGCCCTAATTTACTGGGATTATGCCAAAAATTTAAGTTTTTAAATTTGAAAAATAATATTTAAAATTAAAAAATAACAATCGGAAGCCATTATGAGTAGACCTTTGGGGCTGAGAACATCGTACCTTACTATCTTAACTGGGGGATTATTGGCATGAATGTGTTCCTTTAGAGGTAAACCACTGGGTAACCAAATATCTTAAAATGAAGTGTATCTAATAGTGGGTGTATCCTATAGAGAGGGTTTTCATACTGTGGTGTGTATTAAATAGAGGGTATCGTTTAATCAGCTCCTCCACCTTGTGTCAATCCAAATTTTAAAACGTCTTTTAAATAGATAAATCTCGTAATAATCTCTTAATACTAATTCAAAAATTTATTAAGATTGATATTGCACATATTGAACTTTTGCCTACTTATTGGCATGAATGTGTTCCTTCTAGGATGTCAAGTGCATTTATCAAGTACCTAATATGTATTATAAAATAATTCATTTTACTTATTTTTTTAGTGCGAAGTTGGTAAATTGTTCGCCATTACCACTACTTCCTGGGCCCCTTTCTGTCTTTTTCAACAACAGCTTCGTGTCTACTGTAAGAAAAATATTTTTATTGAGTATTAATTGTAGCCCCCCCCCTATCGTACTTTAAAAAGTAAAAAATAGTTCTACTATCTTTAATAGTTTCTCATTTCTTAGAGGTTTCTCAATGTCCCCGTCTTTTTCCTTGAGCGACTATTATATGAGAGGCTTTTATTGGAGTAATTCTTCATGAAAATTATGCTTTTTTAGTATAATATCCACAGATGGAAACTATTATTTTTTGGAAAAATTTTTTAGTTTATACAAATTTTTTAAATATTTCAGAGTAATTTAAAACTTGTACTTCCTGGAGAGGAGTTCCGCTGTCTATTGGGTGTAGATCCAGCCATCAAAGTAGAATACAAAAGGGCAAATACTTCAAACGAGCAATTCGGTTTTATGACAAAGAAAAGTTTATCAACACATGAACAAGCAATTTCTTTGCGAAATGCAAAAGCTAATCAAAGTGTTCAAATAACAATACGTGAGCCAGTACCGAAAGCTGTTGATGATCAAGTTAAGGTAAATGAATGAAATATTTTAATTTGGAATAGCAATTTGTGTGCGGATACGAATAATTTGCCTATCTCCAAATTCAACCCATTTCATTCTATTTTCCAAAGAAAATCGAGTAAGGCCAACAATGGTTCATCCGTTATTTTCCCGATGACTCAATTAATAAAGCATCTGAATGTTTGTTCTTATTTACTCGAAACGAAATTTTGAAGTGCTCTTCCACAATAATTTTTAGTTCGTTTCCAAGAACAGATCCTCCCTGGTTATTCTTGTCTGTTTCTAATCTTGCTTAACTCCTCCTCACGTTTTGGTCCGATAATTTTATAAAATATATTTATATTCGTATCTGTTTAATATTCGTATCTGCGCACTAATGTATTATTTTTATTAAATTTAATAATTTTACTATATTTTCTGGGAAACATTTTTGGTAAAATTAGAATTCTTTAAATTAATCCTTCCCCCTTAATTTTTTTATTTTTCCAAAAAACAATTTTTCAGTCATCTATAAAATCAAAGCAAAGGCCCCGCTTTCTGATGTAGAGTGTTTTTGTTACTCTCCTTTTGGGACACCCGAAGCATAAATAAATTTAAGTGAGTAATATAATTTTTTTAATTTTTTTTTTTGCTTGGAAAATGTTTCTCAGGAAATAAATTTTTAAAAAATATTCTTTAAAAAATTTTCCTCCCTTCCACAGATTGCTCTAATCCAGCCTGACCTCAAAACCCAAAAATCGGAATGTCGACTAACCAAAGAGCATAATTTGGAATGGACTGTTAAGCTTCCACCCGGTGAACAGCGCGAACTTGTTGTTAAGTGGACAGCTGAATATCCGGCACAGGAGGTGAAATATAGTTCCCAAAAATTTTTGGTGGGGAAAAATAGAAAATTTTGAGAGAAAAAATTTTTTTGGAAAAAATTTTTAATAAGAGAATTTCAATTAATTAACAATTTTATTGGTTTTATTTTATAATCTCAAGTTTATTTTTTGTATTAACTCTCTAGCTTATTCCACCCTTCGAGATAAAAAATTTTTTTCCGGATTAAGTGGGAGAGAGATACACAATAGGGATTTAAAACTGAAGAGATTTCATCCCTGATACTTAAGTAGGAAAGGTAGTAGCCCGCTTGGGAGATGATTTACTTGAGAGAGGAGAAGAAGGGAGATCACATTGGATTCACTTTTGCAAACATTTTTTAAAATTCTTCAGAAGCTTCGTATTACCCAATTAATTTTTATTAAGAATAAATGAAAACTAGCTTATATTTCTTAGTATAGAGACTAAGTGGGGTTGTCGTTCTTGAGAAATCTTCGGATTTCCGAAAGACCAAAAAAGGTCTCATATTTCACGTTCGGTTCCGTACCTACAACCCTAGTGGAATAAGCTATATTAAAATTAAAGAATGGTTTTAAGTGAGAGACGAGTTATTAAATAAGAAATTTTGCTTCATAAATTTATAAATAATTATATTTAATTGCAGTGTGTACTCTTCACAAGCGGTAATTCTTGCCCAAGTCTACACATTGCTCCAACATATGGGAGAATTCATTAATAAAACTTGTGTTTGTTTGTTGCTGTTAAAGAGAAAATTATTAGAATGCTTATTGGAATAGGCAAAAAATTCTTTTAAATAATTTTTAAAAATTAATTCAATTCGTGCTCTTAATTAATTAATTCTTGCCTTTATTTTTATTTAAATTCCTCTCTTATTTATTCCATTTTAAAACTTAAATTATGACTTCTCTCTCCCACTTATGTAGCCCTTTTATCTGGACATGTTCTGGGTATGTCCCTAGCTTTTGATTAAGTCGACCTCCCTCCAACCTCCATTCCAAACCATTCTAAAATTTTTTGAAGGCCTAAGAAAAGACCTCAAAGGCCTAAGAACGAACCTCAAAGTTAGTTTAGCCCAAAATTTTTTTCCGAGGATGGACTAAGTGAGAGAGAGAGAAACAATTACCTAAATATTTATAATCCTACTTTCCTATTTATAATTTAATTATATTTTTCTAATTTAATTTATATTATTTTATTTAGCAATTTTATTAAAATACTAGGTATTTTCCTTTATTTAATTAAAGTCGAACCTCTCTGAGAGATATACTCTCTATATTAAATACACATCAATTAAAGAAGCTTTTGAAATTTGGTTGGGGATAGGGGAGCTGCCTATGCTACGCCCTATTTAAAGGGATATCGGTTAGGAAAGGTATTGTAAGGTATAGATTTTTCAGCCCCAAGGCCTCCATCCTTTAACGAGGTTCGACTTTGCCAATTTTAGATTATTCTTCATTTCCTTTAAATTTTTTTTTATTTATTTTTGTGATGCTTTCCTATTTTGATTTGCTGATAAAAAATGAAAAGGGAAATTACTAATTTATCAAATAAAAATCTGAACTAAAATTGGTTCAGGAAAGGGGCAATAGAATAGAGAAATTAAAATGTTAATATTTCAAAAGTCATTTTCGGAACTCCCGGACACGGGATATTCACAATATCAAACTCCACTTCAGATTTTGGAGCCAAAACGCCATCTTATAATGAAGCTGCTCATTCTTGGAAGCTGTCCGTCCTCTCAACTTGGAAAGCTGCTTGTAATAAGAAGTCGAAAAAGACGGGCATCATCGTGTAATTTAATTGAGATAATTTATTAAAATTATTTTTTAGATTTATTCAAAAACAAAAAAATAATATTTATATTATAATTCCATGTTTTTTATTAACCGGGTAAAATTCTAATAAAAATTTAATTGGCAAAATATGCAAAATTAAGAGTGAAATGCGCGCAATTATGGCGAGAATCGAAAATATAATTAAAAATTTATGGGGAAATTTTTATTTTTAATGAATGGTTATTTTACGTCATCTCTATCTTATCCCTCATATAGAATACAGAAGAATACAGATTACTCGCACCATCACGTATTAGAATATCAAAAAGCTCTAGAATATCGAGTCCTATCCCAGGAATCAAAAGTTTGTGCTCGAGCATTTTCGAGTATCGATCTACTCTAATCGAAATCGCTTAACTAACTAACCAACTCTCTCTTATATTTAATATCTAAAATATCCGACATATCCCTTCACAGAATTAGATATCCCTCAAAGATAGCCTGAATGGGATAAGATAGAGATTTAAATAAAGAAAATAAAATATATTAAAATTTAATTGTGATCACATAGTAATTTTCTGATTTGAGAAGATTAGAAAAGGGAAAATGTACAGAAAAATAAAAAATAAAAAAGACTAAATTAATAAAATTAAAAAAAAATCGGGGAAAAAGGGTTGAAGTAAATTAAAATTAATTAATATCAAAAAGAAGATTGTCTCATTTCTTCACCGGTTTTTTTCAACTATTAGAAATTAATTGTAAATTATCAAAGTGTGGGTTTGTGTAGCTGAAGTTAGCAAAAGTATCTGGATCCTGCAAAGAACAAGAGAATTAATTTCAGTATTATAGTAAAGTAGCAGAACCCATCCTAGAAAATATTAAAAGATTGGAGATTGGGTGGGGGGTATTATTCAAATGCAAGGTAATTTACCGCTCAAGCATCCCACAACCGACTGATCGTTTTAATTTTTGCTTTATTCTTGCTTATACCTTCGCCGGCTTTAAACCTCAAGAGTAGGGAAAAAGACAAGAATCAAAAAACCTCCGAGGAATATTTTGAGACAAAACTCAAGGCCAATTGTCTTGGGCATATCTACTTCTCAAAAATTATTGGAATTCTTTCCTTCCAATTTCTGATGACTCTTTCAATTTCTGGTTATTTCAACCTACTTCTACTTTTCCCCTCAAAAAAACTTACAATAGAGGCAAGTAAATGCTTGTCCTGAATTGGAGTTAACAAAGCCTTTTCTTGAGTAAAATCGTCATCAAAATTGGAAGTATCATCAGCACTTTTCTATAAAAAATGGGAGGATTTTTAAAAAGTTTAAAATAAAATACCACAAGAGGTTTAAATGGAGGTATTGTTTGTCTAGTTTCAAACTTTTTCCAATCAACACCTCTAAAGAATGAGTGCTGGCGGATGGGGCCTAAAAATTGGTTTTTGAATGAATTCTTTGATTAGGTAAGTATGTGAAAGTTTTTCGAAATTTTCACAAATTTCAAAAATTTTTGGAATTTTTAAAAAATTAACAAATTTTTCAAACAAAAATTCAAAAAATTTTCAAAAAATTTCTTAATTAAAAAATTTTTTTACCATCAGGACATTCAGGCATCCCCAGTCTTGTATTTGGATTTCGATCAAATAGCTGAAAAATTTTTAATAAATTTTTAAATTTATTTTACTTAATATCATATTAAAAATTATAAAAATTAATTTACCGCAGATAATATTTTTGCAGATTCTTTACCAATCCATTTTGGGAAATATGGACGTTCATTAAGTATAGCATCGAATAATTCGTCTTCCCCATCTCCGTGGAAAGGTGATTGGCCAATAAGCATTTCGTACATTAACACTCTAGAATGTTTAAATTCTCATATTTAGGTAATTTTTATTGAAATTTATTTAAGATTAAGTGATAAAGGAGAAGCCAGCTAATATTTTTGCAGGTTCTTTCTCATTAATGAAAAAGATCTCCCCCTCAAAACAAACTCAGATTAGAGTCAGGCCGATACTCAATATTAGATACACCTTAAATTAAGATACCTATCTTAAAATTTGGTTCGCCAATTGATGATCTGCCTAAACGATAACTCAATTTAAGATATCCGTCATTATAAGGAACAAGTTTTCTAGCCAAAGTTATATATCATAGTGAGGTCGACTTTGCTAATTTATTTTAACCCCCCAAACACTTACCCCAAACTCCAAAAATCCACAGCTTGATTATAAAGTTGTCCTTTAATTATTTCTGGTGCAATATAGTCAGGGGTTCCACAAAAAGTTGAAGCCATTCCATTTTCTCTGTTTGCCTCTGTTTTACACATTCCAAAATCTGCTAAATGAACATGTCCATCATTATCGAGAAGTATATTATCCAATTTTAAATCTCTGTAGATTATGTTTTTGGTATGTAAAAATTGTAATGCACAAATTATTTCACAAGTGTAGAAACGTGTTCGGTTTTCGTCGAATCGTTTAACCTTTAAAATTGATTATATTTTAAAATAATTTTTAAGACAGGCTTCTTAAGAGTTTTTTAAAAAACTAAAGTTTTTAACATTAATAATAAATTAAATAATAGGTCAACTCGTTAGTCCCCTGCCGAATTTTTTCAGTACAGCCCTAAAACGAGAAATCAGGGCGGGAATTATTTTATGATATCTTGCTAAAGTGTGGGTTTGTCTTTAGTATCTATAGATTATATTTTTAGTATGTAAAGTGGAGGTATCGCTTAGGCATTTTACTTCATTCTAATGGTCAACGAATAAAAAATTTAAGCTCAGTCTACTTATGTCCTAATACTTTCATTGGACTCATAAAACTTAGATTGGACCAGTAACTAACACTCAGCCAAAATCTGTGTTGTATACACTAACAGAGGTGGGTCGGAATTCCGATTTCCGACTTCGGATTTCCGACGTTTTTTTCCTTCCGATTTCCGACAGTTCCGATTTCCGACAACTCTGACTGTTCCGACCCACCTCTGTACACTAATAGGAGGAGTATAATATAACGGGATTCAACTGTATAGAGATTTGAATATAAAAATAGAAGGAAATTCCTTTATTAGGATTGTTTGGGGTTTTCGAAACCCGACAATCTCGAAAAAATTTTGACTTGAAAACTATCCATATTTTTAAATTAAAAAATTTCTCCCTTTTTCTACCTGTTGTATATGATACATTAAATCACCACCATTTAAATATTGCATTACAAAAAAGAGGTATTCATTAGATTGAAAACAAGCAAAAAGTTTACACAAGAAAGGGCATTCACCGGATAAAATGAGTACTTTTCTTTCGATAAAAGTGCACTAAAAATTAATTTTGGAACAATTTTAGCCAATTTTCCTCTTTAATTACCTCAGTATCATCATCTTCTAAAATTACATCTTTTTTTAAACATTTCATTGCAAAATATTGACTGTGATTTTTTAATTCTACTAGTAGCACCTGAAAAAGTTTTTTTGAGGTTTTTAAAGGATTTTGTCTACATTTTTCAAAGAACAAATAAAATTAGAGAGAAACTAGGTCTTTAAGTTTTTAAAGAATCTATTCTTGTCAAACTCAAGTTTATATTATATAGTGAGGCAAGTGATCCTGTACACGATATTATGAAAACCAATCTTAGGGTTTAAGCGACAGACGGGATTACCCGGATCCGCTTGTCACATAGATCAATTCCGCAGTCGTCCCGTTCTATTTTTTAAAATCAATCCCATTACAGGATCCAGGATTTGAGATTTCAACTCAACTTTTAAGTTCCCCTTTTTTCTTCCTTCCAAAAAATCCCCTATATCGCAACAAATAAAACAAACAATTTTTAAAAATCCCTTCCCCTACCTTTCCAAAACTTCCTTTTCCAAGCACTTTGTGAATATGGAAATTTGTTAGTTTATATTGACGAGGAGAATCTGCGTTGCCGCCTCCTAAAGGTTCAGATGTTTCGTTGCTTTTGTCAGCCACAGAATCGCCTCCAGAGACTTGGGCTCTGAATAAATTCTGAAAAAGAGGGAAAAAACCTTTAAAATCTATCCAATCTTTTAATCACCTTAAATTTATTCCCAACTCCATTAACCAATTGTTGGTCTTTATTAGCAAAAGAAGGGGGCGCTGTATTTGTTGTAGCACTCCTTTTAATTTCTATTAGGGCATCGGAAAGTTGTTTTTGATTTACACCGCAAAGGTTGGGCATGTGTTTTTCACAACGGAAGTGACTTGAAAATAATAAGTGGATTAATTTGTTGAGTCAAATTTTTTCTAATAACGGCGTTGAAAATCTGTCATTCGTTGTGTTTGTGAGTTAGGAAAATTAAGGTTAGTATAACATTGACTTTGACAATCCATCAGAATGATTAATCTTTTGGAACTCAATCACTTTATATTAATCTGTACGATAAACCCAGAAGTATAATTGATGCGGTCAGTAAATAATTTGGAGACCACGAAAAAACGGGCTGAACCCGGTCCGAGCCGGGTCTTTAATAAATCTTCTGATTGATTACCATGGCAATGGTATACCAAATTAAATTTTTCCTCAAAGTTAAGGGTCTAGTTTATTCCTAAATTTTCAAGTCCAATCTCAAATTAGTCACAATATATCTCAAAATTAATCCTTCCTTTACTTCGACTTATTTCAAAAACATTTACCAATTAACGCCACAAACTTCACATTTCAGTCCTTGTCTAAAAAGCCCATATAGAAGAGAGCCACAATGATCACAAAATGTTAGACTTTTAAAATTATACCTTTAAAAAGTTAAAATTTTTTATTAATTTAAAAATTAATCTCTAACGGTTTGAAACGATGAGGGACGTCAATTTTGAAACGTTCTTTAAGGTAAATTGTATCTTTTGTATTTTTAGCTGAGCCTGGGCATTGACTTAGAGTTTTTTCATGACATTTTTTGTGAACAGCTAAAAATAAAAGTTTTAAGAGGTTTTTGAAAACAAATTTTATTTTTGTATAGTAAATACACCCCTCTATTTTGTATAGCTCGATATAGAAGATTTTTATGATACAGTCTCTTATATGGGAATTTTGCTGTATACAAAATAGAAGATAAAATAATATAGAGCCTCAATTATGTTACGGTTATAGTATATAAAAAGGCATCAAATTTAGTTCCGACATTTTTTGTTCCAATTTCCGAAATTTTAGCCAACGTAGAAAATTTCAAAAATAAACTTGCCAAGTGTGCAGAGTTGGCATTGATATCCTTGTTTATTTAAGCCCCACATAAATTCTCCACAAATTGAACAAAAAGTAAATTGACGGAATGAGGTTGTAACAAATTCGTGGCCTCTGATTTCTTTAAAATTTTAAAAGATTTTTGTTGACCAAAAAATTATTTATTCCCCTAACCATGTATTTTTGCATGTTTTATAGCCCCTCTACGTCTATAAATTCCATCGCCAAATCCTTTTGGGGTAGCCATTTGAGAAGCACCGCTTTCTTCTGATAGTTGATCTTGGGAACCATTGCCGATTTTTAAGGTTTGGGCCAAAATACGTCCACAAGGTTTTAGACTGGAAATTAAAATTAGTTTAAAAATTATTTGATCGGAAGAATAAGTGGTATTAATGCCAATAATTAAAATAAAAATAACGCAAAATTGCGCAGACAAATGGCAGAAATTGAAATGCCAGATTTTGTCCTCTAATAACTCCAAAAGAATTTTATATTAACTTTTGGAATCCTACATATGTTTCTAGTTTTTGTAATCCATGAAGGTATTGTTAAAATTTCCAATTTCAGAACTGTCCTCAATTTTAAAAAATTTTATAAGGCATAATCCACAACTATAAAACGAATTTAAGCAGTTGCAGACAGCTCTGTCTCACACCCACAAAAAGTTTCAAAAATAGCTTCGAAGCTTAACTCTCATAATTTAAAAAATCTTTCAAGTTTAATAAACCCTAAACTCACTTTATCCAGATATGAGTAACGGCATCAGTTTTACTTTTACAAACAATATCCTAAAATTGCTCGAACATAAACAAAATTTTTGTAAAAATTTTTACTTCAAGCCTCATAGTTGCATCAGCAACAAGTGTTTTATCGTTTTGAACAAGCATTTGAAGTACCCGATTTTGTAGAATGCCAACATCAAAACACTTTTCCCATTGTAACTGCATTGTTTTTCTTTTTTGGATTAAACGGTTTTCACCTGGAAAAAGGGAGACTTGTTTCCTTCCATTATCTTAGAGATGGATTGAAGTGGCAGAACCCCTCCACCGGTGGACCTCCCCAAAAATAGTGTTGCGACGCAAGTCCCGGTTCCGGTAGGCCGGAAGTTCTGGGATTTTTTGATTCCGGTTCCGGCCAAATTTGCTGTTCCGCAAAACACTACCCAGAAGGCTCTTAGAATAGGGCTTATATGTAGTAGTAATGAGAGCTCTCCGAGGCAATGGTCATTACTCGCTCTTAAACAATATTTCTGGCTTCCCTTATGGTTTTATCAGCTAAGCTGGAGGAAAACTTTGCCGGTCTTAGATAATCCTTTTTAGTATCAAAATCTTCCATTTATTGTTCAAATAAACTCAAAAAACACTCTCACCATTAATCTCCACCTTTTCTTTAACATTAACTGCACAGCTGAGGTCACTCAACTGGCAATTCTGAGGTAATTGATCCTCCGGCATTTCCACCCTAAGTAGTTTCAATCTAACAACAGCTACATCTGGTGTAGGTGTAGAAATTTCTTTCAAATTTGAAGAGGGGGAAGAAGCACAAGAAGGCGAGGAAGACAAAGCAGCGGTAGAGGCAGCTGGGGAAGACAACATCATTGGTTTATGAGTGCCGTTGTTTATGCCGTTTAATATGCCGTTTATTGAGCCGTTTGGTGATTGCTACAAATTATATTCTAATTTAATTTCTAACTCTTTACATACTAATGAACATTATAGATCACCCAACAACCTTCCTATAAATAATTCCCCAACATACCCCAGGGTCTTTATTAAGACTAAATAGAGTATACTAATTTTTTTATAAATTCAAAAAAAAAAATTTTAAATGTCAGTTTAATTAAAATACACTGAACATCCATTTAAATAAACCAGTAGACGGAGAATTATAAGATGATTATCCCAAACACGAAAAATGTCAGAAATCAGAATAAAGAATTACAATTTTATACCCAACAATTAGATTAACGTATTTTTTAAATTTAAGTGGAAACTAAGGTTCAACTTTAAAAAAAAGCTGCTTAAGAGACACCCTCAGTTTAAGATATCCTTCATTAAAGTGACAATTTTCTACCCTCAAGTTATTTTTAAAAGTGAGGTTAACCCTACTTTAGGCGTTGATTGACCAGATTCGTTGTCTTGAAATTCAGTCTCCAACAAATCCTCCAAGGGAAAAAGATCGTAAATCTGAAAAATAAATTAAACTTAAAATTTAATTTTTTAATAATTTCTTTACCTAAACAAAAAACATAAAAATTAAAATAAAGAAAATGTCATTTTGCAGTCTATTTAATTTTAAAATAATTTAAATCAAAATCGAAATTAGACTTAAAATAAAATTAATAGAATAAATTTTTAAGAGTTCAAATAAAAGGTAAATATTGAAGAGAATTAATAAATTTAATAAATTAAGGAATATTTATTTAATAATTAAATTAACAAAAATAATAGGGGAAGATTGAAGAATATTTGTGGAAAATAGTGAAGGAAAAATATTTTAGAGAACCTGTTTTTAAAAATAAAAACAAAATTAATTCCAGTATTTACGTAATTTTAACATTCCAAAATAATACTTTAACAAATTTGCCCTAAATAAAAGGGTTGTGCGCGAAAATAAGTGCTAAAGCACTTAAAAGTTGATAAAAAATGAAAAACAAAATTTATTTCTTAGAAAAAATAAAAATTGTCAAGTTGGAAATTTGTAGATCTGAGGAAATTTGTGTGTTTTGTAGAGTTAACTCGATAAAAAAATTGTTGAGAGGCTTTAAATTTAGACTTTATCGAAAATTTCCTGTACATGTATGAATCTGTCTCGCCAAAATTTTCTCTCAAGTCCTGTCTTCGGTCAGAGATGAAAATTTTTTTAATTAAATTAGGGCCATAATATAAATTAATTAAGGACGTGATTATCTAATTTTTCAGTGAAATAGAGTCCAAAAAATATTTTTTGAATTAAAATAACACTGAAAAATATTTCCGAAAGAGAGCCAAAAAATATTGAAATTTGATCAAGATAGAAAATTCACGGGTTATCGTTTGTTTGTTTTTTATTTAAATTTTAAATTTAAAGAATTTAAAAAATAAAAAGTGAAAATTGCGAATATTTAAAGAGTGAATTAAAATTTATTTTTTATTTCATTTAAACTTTTAATCTGTATAAGCTTCTTGGCTTTTAAGTCTTATTTAAATAAAAAATAAAAATAAATATTTATTTTTATTGCCAAAAATAAAAAAATTTTGTAGTTTTGTCTTTATTTTTGTTTGTTAAAAGAAAATATATTTTTTAAAAATATTGGAGAGTCTTGTGACGAAAACAAAAAAAAAATAAAAAGATTAAAAAATAGGTGAAGGACTGTGACGTTACTGTTGGAAAGAGAGAGGGTCGTCAGAAACATTAGCTCTTATAACTTTTCCAAATTATAACCTAAATTTATGAAATTTTTTAAGGATATAGAAAGGATTGTTATTTAAATAACCAGAAAATTTCAAAATTTTTGGTTCGGTAAAAGAAAAGTTACGGGTGAAAATGTGTTGTATACAGTCAAAAATGCCCACTTTTCGTTAGTTTTTTGGCCATAAATATAAAAATATGGAACCAAAAATTTTGAAATTTAAAGAAAATTTAGTTGACACTATCAAGAATATTTATACAAAATTTCATAGCTCTAGGTCCTTGGCAATTTGTGAATTTATTAGCGCGCGCCAAAACAGTCGCGCACTTTAAATAAAGTTAAAGACAAACGCAAAATAAATAAGAAAAATTAAAAAGGGCAATTAAAAAAAGTTTTTTCTTTATTTCAAATCATTCAAATCATTTGATTTAATGGGAAAAAATTATTTTTTTAATAAAAAATAATTAAATGTCTGGTAAAATAAAAAGAAATTTATGCCTCAAAAAATTTTTTCTAAATTAAATTAGGGACATAAAATAATTAAAATAGTAAAAAATAAATTTGTACTTTTAGAGATTTAAAAAAATAAAAGTTTATTTGAAGTTGAATAATGAAATTAGCTTTTTTTCTATAAATTAGACTCATTAACCCTATAAAATAAAATAAAGACAAAAGGATAGACTTATTAAAGCAAGTTAAAAATTCAATTTAGGAGCAGCTCAAATCAAGGCCAAAACCAGCCATTCAGTTTTTAGTTTTTTTGGCCAAATACCACCTTTATTAATAGTGTGAACTTTGAATAAATTGTTCTCCTGTCTAAAATTTTACAGAAATAGCGTTTAATTCTACCTAATGAAAATCGCAAAAAAAATTATCCCCGGTCTCGAACTAGTCTACTATGTAATAGCAATTAAATCTACCTGCAAAATGAGGGAAGTAAAATATAAATTAGAAATTCAGCTTTAGTGTAGTGATTTGAAATGATTTTCGACTTTTCCAAACTTCTTATAAAGGTAAGTGTATTAAATTTTGATACGAGCTTCGGAGCACCGTTAATGAGATTATGGAACTAAAAATGCCTCTTAACTAGTAAAATTTTAATGAGTAAAAAAAGAAAATTTTTAAGTAAAAAAGTCTATTAATTAGTCTAGCACAATAAAAAAAAGACTTTTTTAAAGAATTTCTCAAGTAAAAAATATTAGAATTATTGATGCATAAATATTCAATAATTAATGTGGGAAGATTTTAGAGCTGTGGAAATGTGTGGTGGGTTACGGCGAGCGTTGATAAAATAGAGAAATGAAGACGTTAAATCATGAAATTTTGCAGAGATATTCACAATATAGTTATCTACCCCCTTTTAAAATTTCAGAAATTTTGAATCAGAATTTTAAAAGTTATGGTCAAAAGAATCAGAATTTTGGGGAAAATAGTCGACTGCTTGTTGTAATTTTTCCATAACTTTTGAAATTCTGAACCAAAAATTTTGAAATTTTAAAGAGAGTTAGATGACACTGTTAGAAAGGTCTGTACAAAATTTCAAGGTTTTAGGTACATAACAAGAGGCATTTTTATTAAAACGCGCAAAAATGGGCACACTAAGCAGTAAAATATAAATTTTATTTTTATTTTAAATAAATTAATGCTTAATATACAGTCGAGAAAAAATAATGAAAACTTGGAAAAATTGGTTTAAAATGAAAGGAAATATTTTTAAAAAATTTTTTTGCTTATCAAAATCAATTTGTGTTTTAAAAGTAATTTTATTAAATAATTAAAAGTTGGGGGAGAAAAAATTTTTTTATTCTAAATTTGGTGTTTAATTGGTGCAAAATGCATCTGTCAAAGGTAATTAATTTGTTTAAAAAAGTAGAGATAAGGAAAAAAAAGTAAAGGTGTTTAAAACAAATAAATAAATATTGCAACTTGAAGCCGGGTAAATTTGGAGGAAATATGTACTTATCTAAATATATTTTTTCGTCGATTTGGGTGATTTAAAAATTTTTCAATGAATTTTCTAGCCTTCAGACTATTTTTAACAAATATTAGTCAAACCTAAATTTAGATAAAGTCAAATCTCGATAGAATGAATTCGAAGGGACCTAAGAAAAAGTTAGCTATATCGAGAGGTTCATTAAATCGAAGGGGCATTACATCGAGATCGAGGCCTTATAATAAGGATAAGGAATCTAAAAATAATAAGGAATCTTGCTTAAAGATATATTTTTCAATTAATTAATAAAGCTAAGAAGCTGAGGGAAGAATTCCCTCAGCTTCCAGTGGTCAACCAAATTTTAAAAAAGATAACACCTAAATTAACTTAGAAAGATTAAGATTGTAATTTTAAAAAAATCAGAAAAAAAATTCAAAAAAATTAGAAAAAGGACTAGGCTAGACGTATAACAAAAAGATAAAAAAGAGGTCTTTTTTCTTTCTTTAATTTAAATCCATGGATGGATTCATTGAAGCGATATTTGTGCTATTTTACTGCAAAAAGAAAAGAAAAAGCCTTTTTTCTAAAGGAAATTGTTTGTGAATATATACGACAATTTAACTAAAAGCTAGGCAAAAGTCTTTCAATAAAGCCAAGAAGCCGAGGGAATTCCCTAAAGGGAATTATTTTCTCCTAAACAAGTGATAGTCACTTTATTTTTCTTTTTAAATTTTCCTTCCTCTATAATTTACTTTTTTTTCTTTGTTTTTTCTTTCAAATTCTCGAAATTAAATTTAAATAATGAGAAGAAAAGTATAGAGAACGAGAGATAATAGACTTACAAATAGAAAAAAAAAACTGATTAACAAAAATAATAAAAAAAATATTAATGCTTATCGCTTGAAAAAGAGAATTTAAAAGGCTTGTGGATTAAGAAGACAATATAAAAAATATTTGTTAAAAATAAGAATAACTATATGAAGTTAATATAAACAATTTAGGTTTGATTAAGTAATAGATGTTACTAGCTTTTTGAAAATTGTAAATTACTTTTTCAGAATTGTTGTAAAAATTGTTTGTTCATATTTATCAGAGGTGGATCGGAAATGACGAAGGTGCCAGAAATTGAAACTTTCGGAAATCGCTCAAAAGCCGGAAATCGGAGCCGGACCCCTCTGATTTAAAGTTTCGCCTTCGATGTTTCGCTTTTTAAAGATCACTTTCGGCACATCCCCTGGTTTGTAGCAAGGAAAAATTAACGCGGACGAAAGATTTTCTTTGAAAATTATCAACCTTATATGTATATTAAATTGCCCCAATTTGCCTTCATTTCTTAAATTTAAAATTGTGTTGAATAACATCTTATCTATTTATTTAAATAAAAAACAAGGAAATAATTTTTCATTTAATTCTATTTCCCTCCCCCCCCCCAAAAAAAAGTCTTAAAAACAACAAATCCCCTCAATATTTTCTTTAAATTTATATAAAAATCCTTTCATTTGACTAAGCAATATTTAACGAAGATGACTCGTGTTCGCAATATTTTTTAACGGATTATAGTTTATATTTTTATATTTTTTATATAAGTTTATATTTTATAATATTTTTTAACGGACATGTGGCTCCAAAAACTGACACCTAGTCTAACCCTAAATACATGAAAAATTTTTCTGAAATTTCGTTAACATCTTTGACTAACTCCTCCAGAAATTTCAGAATTTTTTATCAACTACTTTTTAAGGTTTATAGTCGATAAGCCTCGAAAAGTTAGGCATATTTGGAAAAATAAAATTTTCAGCCTAGCTTAAAAATTTTTAAAGTTTTTGGAGAACAAAGTACAACAACATATAAGGATTATTATTGCATAAGTTTATCCTTCTTAAATTCGCTACATGGATTAAGGAGTGAATGGAGGGGTTGCCGAAGCGATATTTTGTTTTTTAAGAAACAACTCATTAAGGCAAGATTATTACAGCCTTAAATATCCTTCTGTACTTAATAATAAAAAAATAATTTCAAAGAAAAAAGAACAAAAATTAATAAAATAAAAAATATAATCGCTTTAAAATTATGGCTAGAAAAAGCATTGAATAAATATTTTTGTTAGAAAATAAAGAAAAGAGAGAAACAAAAGGGGGGAGCTATAATAAATAAAAATAAAAACGAGAATTGGCGGCTGGCAACAGACGCGCGTTTATTTATTTTTTTAGCAGTCATTCATGAAAATAAAAGATAAGAGGAGAATAAGGGAGGAGAATAGAGGAGTGCGTGAGAGTGAAAGAAAATATTATTTTGAGCGAGAAAGGATAAGTATAAGTGGCCATCAAAAACTAGTATATAGAAAATTCTGAAGATTAATATTTTGAAAATTAATTTATTTTTGAAAAAATTTTTTTAAATAAATTCTGGGCATTTTAATAGATTTTAAGGGGAGGGGGTCATTACGGCGCAGTCTGATAAGTCTGGCTTTTTAGCCATAATTTTAATATGGAAGTTGGTCGGGAGACCTTCGTAGTTATTTTGAGCAATGTTTTAAATGACTTTCGTTAAAACTCCAATCTCGATATAATTATACATACAAAGATCCATCGGTTATACATTCAACAAACATTTAGATGAGGAGTTAAAACGAGAGTCGAATTTATTCTGAAAAATATACATATTACATATAAAAATATTCAATTTCATTCAAAATAAATAAATAGATGGCCCTTTTTGTTTGTCAAAAAATTATTTTTATGTAAATGAAAGCTAATTTTACATCATCGGAAACAAAAATAAGATAAGTTAACCAATAAAATATTTATGAAAAAAAATAATATGTATTAAAAAGAAAAAAAGAGGGGTTTTGGACTTAAGGGCATTAAGGCGTGGCTGCAGAAGATTGTCAAATATGAACCTAATCAAATAAAATTTTCACCAGATAGCCTCAACAATGTTCCCTAACTTGTCAAAAAATTTCAGAATTTTTGATTCAGAATTTCAGAAAATATGGTCAAAATGGTCAATTTTCCTTGAAAAACACGATATTTTTTAGTTTTCAACACATAACTTTTGGAATTTTTAACAAAAAATTCTGAAATTTAACAGGAAGAGAGCTAAAAGTGTGGGGAATATTCAAGGAAAAAATCATGATTAAAGGCTATCCCCTTCAGGCATTTTTAGACTTCCGCGCCAAAACGTTTCCGCGCCGAAATTTTTTATGAAGGGTTAAAGAAATAATTTAAAAAGAGAAAAAAAGTTAACAATCAACGAACAATATGTGTTTTATCTAATCTTTAAATGTTTAACTTAAAATTAGCTTTTTTTGTCTTTAAAATAATATTTCCTAAATAAAAGAAGAAAATAAAATTTAAAAAATAAATTGAATAAATTGGCCCAATTGTCTTATTTTCTCTTCTCTTTCCCCCGTTGCCTTTCCCCCCCTTTATATTAAAAACTTGTTTGTTCATTTACGCGTGGCAGACTATACACAAAATTAAAGGAAATTGAAGAAAATTTGTTTTAAAAAAATTTTTTGTCAAAATGTAGAATTGTCAAAATACATAAAGGGATAAGGGAAATTTCGTTTCGTGAGGTCTAGAGTCTATTTAATTTATTTTACGAGTCTTGTAGAGGTAATAATCTTGGAAAGAGCATTCTTTGTGAGATTTGCCTAGGCAAAAAATCAAAAATATTCACGAAAAAAATTCAAGAAAATTTGTGACACGTCCCCTAGTGGGGGAAGCAATGGGTCTAGATTTGCCTGTAAATCCCGAGGCAGCAAGGAATTGTGACTTACTACTATCAGAAAAAATGAAATTCTTAGCACATTCCCTCCACATTTAAGCTTATGTGAGTGATCTAATTAACCCCAAGAAAAAAAGGGAATTTTCTTCAAGTTCCCTTAATTTCTCTTATTTGCCACAAAATGAAATTTCGCCTGCCTACAAAAAAATAAAAAAATTTTGAAGAAATGTGTGCTAACATTTAAGAGGAAAAATATAAAGGAAACAAAAACTTTAAAGAAATTTTTTTATTATTTTTATTTCTTTTTATTTTTTATTCCCTCCCAAGGGTAAAACAACCAAAAGCCAAACAATTTTATTTTATTATTTTGGCAAGAATGGTCTTTGACTTTTATGCATTTAAAATAAAAAAAGCTTGGAAGGGGTTGCTTTTATTTTTTAATGAATATTTTAATAGAATCTCTATCTTATTCCTCCCTTTTCTAAATTTATACAAAACTGGATTACAATTAAAATAACCCCCCTAACCCTCTCCCACTCTTCAAGCTTAACATTCTTTCTAGACACCCCCATGCTTAGTTGAGATAATTTAGAAAGTCCGGAAGCTCTAACTTGTTATCTGGTAATTTAAGTTTCTGAATTGACTCAAAATTTTTATTTTACCATAAACTTTCAGATATCCCGATCAAGGATGGGATAAGTCAGAGTGTGGGATAAACTGGGGAATTTAGAAAGTATACTGAGGATTCTAGAAAGGGATTTTAGGAAGCTGACTTCCCTTACTTATCCCTACTTGTGCTTTTATTCTTCAAATATATTCCTAATTAAACTTAAATTACCAAAAATTCCGCGAGAAATACCCAAAATAATATAATTAGAAAAAAGAAAGTAAAAATTTAAAGGTTATTTAATGAAAATTTAAATTAAAAATGTACACTTAAATTTAATAAAATAAAATTTAAAAAATTTAAAAGAGGAAGAAAAATTTTTATAAAAGAACAAACAAAGATTTATTATAAAATTTTTTTATTTTAATTTTTCTTTCTCATTTTTCTTGTCAAAAAGTTTTTTAGCAAAAAAATTCGAAGTAGTGTATAGTAGGGTTACGTCGGGGGATTAAGAGGTTGATTAGGAGGGGATTAGGAGGGGATTAGGAGGCGATGTTTGGGAGCGGCATCCTTTGAAGCCGCTCCCGACAACATTTCCTCTTCTTTTACAAGAGGAGGGGTCCGACAAAACCAAAAGGGAGAGTGAATGCCGCGGTAAAATCAAAAGGATGAGGACATATCGGCAGTGTCGGGGGCGAGGAGTGGCCAGACAAAAAAAAGATAGTATGTATATTATTGGAAGTAAATCAAAATTATGAACATGTGTAGTAGTTTTAAGAGGTACTAATTAAGTAATTAACCGTATGATACGAGGGATCCACTCAAACCAAAGGATGTAAACAGGTTTATTAATATGACTAATTGACCAAATGAGAGGTTTGTGGAATAATTGATCAATTAGCACTACTAATTGGTTTCTGTTAGTAGTGCTAATCGCTTCTCCTCACCTCCTACTACTCCTCTTCCCTTCTCCTCTCCTCCTACTACTCCTCTTCCCTTCTCCTCTTCCCCTCTCCTCCTACTACTCCTCTTCCCCTCTCCTTTCCTCCTACTACTCCTCCTCTTCTCCTTCTCTCATTTCCTTCTACTCCTCTCCTTAACTCCTAATTCTCTACTACTACTCTTCAACCATTTCCTCCTCCTACCCTCCACCTACCACTACCCTTCTCTTCTCCTACTACTCCTAATCCTCTACTCCTCTTCTTTCCTCATATTCCTCCCGTACTTTTCCTTTCATTTCCTCCTCCTCCACTCCACATACCACTACTCTTCTCCTTTCCTTTCCTCCTCTCCACCTACCACTACTCTACTCTTCTCCTTTCCTCCTACTCCTACTCCTCTTCCCCTCTCCTTTCCTCCTACTACACCTCCTCTTCTCCTACTCCCCTCCTTTCCTCCTACTCCTTTGCTCCTCTCCTTTTCTCCCCTCCTTTCTCCCCGTCATAAATCCTTTGGCAAAACTACAGTATAAAATTGATTCAAGGAAAATTTGAAAAGATTTTTTAAGTGTTTTGGTTAAAGATTGGGAGAAGTGAAATTTAATTTAAATTTATTTTTAATTAAACTACAAGTTGGGCTAGGACCATAGTAGCAACTTGGTATTTCTAACATCCTTGGAGTCTCCTCCCCCTCCCTCAAAAGTAATTTTTTAATATAATTCTTATTTTTTTACATTTAAATAAATTTTTTATAAAAATTTGTGCAAATTTAACGTTTAGAAGTAGTAGTTTTTAAGGAGAAAAGTGCACAATTAAGAGTTAGGAAAAGCAATGAGCATAATTAACGTTTAGAAGTTGTTGATTTTAGGGAGAAAAGTGCATAATTAAGCAAAAGAAATTGCAAAATGCATAGTTTACAGTTTGAAATAGGTGATTTTAGGGGGAAAAGTGCATATTTTAACAAAAGAAAATGTAATTTTTAAATTTTGATAAAATTCATGCATATCGGGTATGTGTGCGTGCTCTGGGGGTGTACGCGTGTTTTACTCGTGAATACAAAAATTTTTTCAAAACCAAATTAATTAGAATTAATTACGAATATCAAAATTATTTTCTCCATCTTATGCGCTCCTCACCAGAACAAGTTGTTGTGTGTCTAAGATTATAGTACCCAAATATGAACACAATTATAAGTTTTACGTTGTGCATAATGTTTTACTAATCACAAAAAGTTATCTTGAAATACATAATAATTAATTATTTATCATATTGTTTACAATTTTAGTTACAAATAAATCTGTATTATTAATTGAATCTAATAATGTTATATATTTGAAAATCGAGTAGCCTTGGGATAAATAATAAATTAGGGAAATACAATGGTGAGCACAAGTCTTTGATAGGGGTGATTGGTATAGTCTTACATTTCTTTTTACAATTTTAAAATTTTTTAGGAATGATTTAACAATACATGAGCTTACTGGAAGAGCTAAACTATCAAAATAAAATATTTGATCTTTTTCCAAATAAAGAGTTATCCAGTGCGACCCTTCTTTCACATGAGGATCCAAGTTGACAATAAACGCTGTAGGGCTTTTCAAAAAAGTGGGTGAAGGGAGCAAGTCACACGGGAAACACCCCTCGAAGATTTTGCTCGTCTTTGGGTTTGATCTCAAAATTTGTGTTATTTGGCTGCTGTACATCTCTTCGCAAAATATTTAATCTGACCCAAAGTATTGATCGAAATTGATAAATAACAAGACTTATAATAAGAAGAATGTACATACAAATCATTCCCCAACAAAATATATGTCCATATATATCTTGAGGTGACTCCTTACATAGTTGAATTTGAGGGAGACTACCAAAAGGTTGAGGAGCAGAAATAGGGGGAACAGATATACTTGGAACAGTAATGTTCCTCTTAGGGGAATATCCCATTCTTTGTAAATATTCCCCATATTCTGGAAGGTTTTGAACATCCACACTACCGTCAGTACTAAGAGTATTAACAAAAGGAGTACTAATTAAAAATAAAACTTTTGCAATATTTTTAAAAAACATTTTTATTTAAAATGAATAGAAAATGCACAATTTTGAGTTTATATAGTAGTATCACTTGTTATTATTCGATTTTTGTCTAACATTATTAGTGCATCTGTTTCACCCATTACTATGAGCATAACTCCTCCTTCTGGAACAGCTTGACTAAATTTAATATTTACGGCTGTCGACCCATTCTTTATTAAATCAAATGTCCCACCATTATCCTCACCACTATTTGTAAGATTGAAGACATAGATACAGTGAGTTCGCCCATATTGTTGGTATGTTATCCCATTGTTATCTGGTGTACCAGAAAACCCTATAGCATCATTCATGTCATGAAACGCTCTCACATATCGATTTGAACCATAGTCAAAATCATATGGAGATTGTGGATATGAGCGTCCATTTGCAATAATACTAATTTCTCTAACTCTAAAAGGTTGAAAATTAAAAGGGCTCCGCTCTGGTGTCCCTACATAGTCTGAGTTTGCAACTAATCCTAAGGTAACACGACGGGGGATTTGATCCATAAAAAGATTTGCATTGAATTCATATCTTCCTTGACTAATAAATAATGGTTTCATCATTGTTTTTCTAATTGCATATCGAGCAGGATTAACGTCAAGTCTTCTGGCAATATCAAGAGCAAGACCATCCATCAAGTCCAACTTTTTTACATATAACTTACAACTTATCACTTCAAAAATATAACGTGTAGGTTGAGCTCCGACAGGAAGAGGAGCAATAAGTACAAACTTTGGTTCATTGGGTAATATTTCAATGTCAATTTCACAATGATTTATGAGATATTGAGGCTGATTAAATAAATCGGCATCAATTTTTGAAATAAACTGAGCTGTTCGGCTATTTACAAATAAATTTTTTCTTGAATTAAAACTGGCTCCTGACTCTTGTGATACACCTGAATCGTAATAATATCCTGCTGCATTTAGGTGAGAATTTTTTGCTCCTAAAGAGTAAGAGAGCTCATGGGAAAAATACGTCTTATAGGCATAAAGAGAGTTTGAATTAAATATTTCTCTTCCATTTACACTTATTCTCATATTATTAATAAATGTGCTCCCTATCATTTGTATAGGAGCAACATTTTCATCAAGAGTAATATTTACATATTGACCTGTTGTATTCTCTTTTCGGATTCGAAATTCAGTGAATAGGTAACATTTCGAGAGATCAATAAAATTTTCACTTGAATGAATTTTAAAATGAAAGGGGGTGTCAGTTAAAGGATTACTGGGAAGTATTTCAAATGTTTTTGAGGATGAAATGGTAACATTGGTAGGAGGAACTTGAAAAAGTTTTACAGCATTTGTAATTGTATCAAGGCTATCTCTATCAATCTTTTTAAAAGACATTCTTAATAAAATCCAAAAGCGTCTACACGTTTTTTCTTTCGTCTAATAAATGTTTGATGGGAGGGGAATTTAGTCCTTTTTATACTTTTTCTTCCTACCCCAAATTGTTTTGGCAGTCCTCCTTTCTCTAATAATGTATCGATTCCTCTTTTTCCTTCACTGATGAATGCCTCCTTTATCGGTAGACCTTGATTGACACCTTCTAGTACGCGCTGTCCTGTATTAAGTGCCTCAGCAGATACTGTACTACCTATTTGTCGAATAATAGGGAGAAAAAATCTCCACAATCCCCTCATAATATCCCCTACTCCTGCTCCTCTTTGCCCATATCCACGCTGATATGGCGGTGCTCCTTTAAAATAATAATTTTCCGTACCACTCCCACACTGATCTACAACAAAATTGTACCCTTCTAAGTTTGTATCAAATTGAACATGAACCATTTTTATCAATAATAAAATAATTACAAAATAAAGCGATGGTTTATATAGTCTCAAAAGTTTATCACTTTTTTAAAAATCAACACTATGCTCACTGTACCGTAAGCAAATGGTACAAATCTTCCATTATCCATCGTTATTAATTCAACTAAAATCTCATTAACTTCTCTGGGGAGCACTCTATCATAGATGGGAGAATCATAAATTTGCTCGTGGTACTCTCCAGGTATTGCTCCTGAGACAGAAACTATTCGGAGTAGAGAACTTAGAGAATTTCCTACAATCATATTTTCAGTAAGTCCCTTTGCATAGATTGCAAAACTTGAATCTGTGTTATTGTAAAGTCGATTGATTTTTTAGCTGTGTGGGGTCTGCCATTTTTACCAAAGTGTTGGTTTAAATCTTTTTATACCAGCTTCTTTACGTTTAGCTTTTATAAGTCGTAACATCCATTCTCTACCTGCTTTTGCTGATTGAATTTTTGTGACAGGTTTTACTTTTTTCAAGGCAATTAGAGGACTTTCATCTAGACCTTCCCATTTTCTTTTTAATTTTAGACGTCTTTGAATATCATCTTCCTTACGGTATTTAGCTAGCGCTGATTGATCAATGGGAACCCTTTGTTCTCGAATATTAATTTTTCTTTGTAAATATTCCCTTCTTTTCTGTTCACGCTTTAATTTTGATTCTTCATGTTCATCATATCCTTTTTTCCATCTCTTTGTACCTTCAAACTCTTCTGACTGTCCTCTTTTTGTAATTTGCCTAGTTGGAGGAGGGTCTGATACAAGAGGAGCATCAATACCTTCAGGAATATTAGGGAGAATTGGGTTGGGACGAGATGGAGGAATATCATTATCACCGGGAGTATTATATTCAGGAGTATAAGGAATTCTCCAATTTTTCAACATCTTTTTCCTTTCAAACTTTTGCATTTTATTCCTAGCCTTTTCAGAAATTTTCATATACTCATCTCGAGCCTCATTTTTATAATTAATCAAATGTCGTCTTTTATTTTGTCCATAATCTTCCTCCTCGATTTTTCTCTTTATTTCTTGTCTAGGGTTTGGAGGAGTGGGGGAAATTCCATCTCTTAAGAAGTTTCTACGTCGAGTTTCGGGGGCTATTTGCTCGTTTAAAGAATCTGAAAGAGGAGGAACAATATTATATGATAAGGCTGGAGGCTCCCTTGGGTATGCGGAAAAGGAAAGATCATCACTCATCCATAAATCATCATCTTCGTCGTCTACAATGTTTGAGGCAGGTCTAATAACATCTCTATTCATAATAGCTCCTTTGGAGTTAGCAACCATTTCAACTCTAACAGGTCTATTTTCAATCTCATTCCTTAATTTCAGATATCGTCTTAGTTCTTGGTTGTAATGAATATTTTTGGCGGAGAGGTTTTCTTTTTTACTTTGAGCATTCTCAACTTCTTTTTTGGTAAAATCTAAATTTGGGTCCCCATAATTATTTGAAGTAAGCCCTCTATAAATCTCTTCTGGAACAAGAATTAATTTTTTTGCCATTTTATGATTGATTTGAATTATTTTGATAGGCTTTTATACTAATTGCTCGAGCTAGTTCCATTAAAACAGGAGTGAGAAGAGCAGCAAATAGTCCTATTCCTCCACCTTTTTGCTTCAAAACTTTTCTTACTCCTCTTTCACTCCTAGTACGGCTCATGTGACGAATAAATTCTACATAAGGTAATAAACGATTCTTTTGACGAGTAGTAAGTTTGAAACGTGATTTTAAAATATTTAGACAAATTTCAACAATTGATAACAATTGGTTAGTATCAGCTTTTCGTAAAAGTTTCTTGTTTCTCCTTTCAGATTTTGTAAGCGCTAAAGAGCGTAAAAAATCTCTATTCTCGCAAATTAATTGACTAAACATTTTTTGAAATAAAAATTATCTTCTCTTCGTCGTCCTTAAATATGTTTGTCCTAAGTCTTAGATTAGGATCTGATGAGGCATGCAAATCGATAAGTAAGTATCCATAAGGTATATTAGTAGCTTGTTTATACGCGTCTAAAAAATAATCGAGTTGTCGTGGAAATAGTTGTACACCTATATTTCTAATAGAAAGAGCAGAATTTGGAGAGCGCATAAGTATAATATATTGAGCATTTTGGCGGGCGACCTTAATCTTTTTTTCAAAGAGGTTTTGAGTTACAAAAATTATTGCAAAATTCTGATGGTGAGATTTTTTTGTAAATAGCTCCGAAAGATATTTTTCATCTATAGACAGGAGCAAGTCATCTAGAATTAAGAGTAAAGGTTTTGAATAGCTTTTTATTAACTCCTCTGGGGGAACTCCCGCATATACTTTAACTCCTGACTTTTGAAGGATAGGAATATTATCGTTCATCTCACCAAAACAATACAGTACACTCTGTGGAGGGGGATCAATCAAATCTTGTGAGTCTGCTATAAATTTCAATAGGAATGAGCTCTTCCCACTTGAGCTTGGACCAGACAAAATCATACCAAATGGTAATTTAAAGTGCAAATCTTTATTAGTAAATGATTGTGATTCCATATTAAGTGGAAAATTTAACATTACAGAAAAAATTAAGGTTTATATAGGAGCATTTCTTGTAACATCCTTTTTATGTTCTGTCTCTTCTAACTTCTTCGGAGATGAAGTTATTCCAGTTGTAGCTGCCATTAAACTATCATAAAATTCTTGGAGCTCCTTCTCTAACACTACATTATCCGGAGGTATACCAGGACGAAGAGTATCGACTAGAGGAGGAGAATGCAAAAGATTTGCTGGGGGAATACGAGGAGGAGATTTAAGAAGAGTTGGGGTAATATGAGGAGGAGAAGGTAAACGAGTAGCGCAAGGAGTAGAAGTAGTAGAGTGAGGAGGAGAAGACAAATCAGTAGCGAGAGGAGGTGGAGAGACATGGCGGGGAGGTGAAGGCATACTATTGATGGGAGGAGCAAGAGTAGACAATTCGTCCAATTTCCTTTTCCCTCTCTTTGGATTTTGATGGATAATTTGTTGAGGTTGTACTCCATGTGGGACATTGAACACTCTTCCCTTATTTCTGATTTTGAAAAAGCAATGGGTGGGCAAATCGTGAACTGTATCGAAAGGAACAAATCGAGTACCTGATCCGATTCGTGTGCAGTAGATAGTAATTCCTTCCTTAGTGACAATAAAGTCAATCTCCCCTTCTGTACTCTTACACTCCTTACATCTCCCTGGCTGATCGTAAGGAATAAATCGAGGAGTTGTAAGACGGGAACTTAAAACAGTTATTCCACTCGAGGAGATATTAAAATCTACTTCTGGGAGGATTTGGGAAAATAAATTTTGATTCATTTTGGAATAATGATACAAAGTCAAAAATCTCCCTCCTTTTATACCCAGTTTTCAGTGGATTACAACATTCCAAACGTGCACGCCCCTTAAAAACACATACGCATGGTCTAAACACACATGCACACCCTAAAAACACACACGCATACCCTAAACACGCGTACACCCCCAGAGCACGCACACATACCCGATATGCATGAATTTTATCAAAATTTAAAAATTACATTTTCTTTTGTTAAAATATGCACTTTTCCCCCTAAAATCACCTATTTCAAACTGTAAACTATGCATTTTGCAATTTCTTTTGCTTAATTATGCACTTTTCTCCCTAAAATCAACAACTTCTTAACGTTAATTATGCTCATTGCTTTTCCTAACTCTTAATTGTGCACTTTTCTCCTTAAAAACTACTACTTCTAAACGTTAAATTTGCACAAATTTTTATAAAAAATTTATTTAAATGTAAAAAAATAAGAATTATATTAAAAAATTACTTTTGAGGGAGGGGGAGGAGACTCCAAGGATGTTAGAAATACCAAGTTGCTACTATGGTCCTAGCCCAACTTGTAGTTTAATTAAAAATAAATTTAAATTAAATTTCACTTCTCCCAATCTTTAACCAAAACACTTAAAAAATCTTTTCAAATTTTCCTTGAATCAATTTTATACTGTAGTTTTGCCAAAGGATTTATGACGGGGAGAAAGGAGGGGAGAAAAGGAGAGGAGCAAAGGAGTAGGAGGAAAGGAGGGGAGTAGGAGAAGAGGAGGTGTAGTAGGAGGAAAGGAGAGGGGAAGAGGAGTAGGAGTAGGAGGAAAGGAGAAGAGTAGAGTAGTGGTAGGTGGAGAGGAGGAAAGGAAAGGAGAAGAGTAGTGGTATGTGGAGTGGAGGAGGAGGAAATGAAAGGAAAAGTACGGGAGGAATATGAGGAAAGAAGAGGAGTAGAGGATTAGGAGTAGTAGGAGAAGAGAAGGGTAGTGGTAGGTGGAGGGTAGGAGGAGGAAATGGTTGAAGAGTAGTAGTAGAGAATTAGGAGTTAAGGAGAGGAGTAGAAGGAAATGAGAGAAGGAGAAGAGGAGGAGTAGTAGGAGGAAAGGAGAGGGGAAGAGGAGTAGTAGGAGGAGAGGGGAAGAGGAGAAGGGAAGAGGAGTAGTAGGAGGAGAGGAGAAGGGAAGAGGAGTAGTAGGAGGTGAGGAGAAGCGATTAGCACTACTAACAGAAACCAATTAGTAGTGCTAATTGATCAATTATTCCACAAACCTCTCATTTGGTCAATTAGTCATATTAATAAACCTGTTTACATCCTTTGGTTTGAGTGGATCCCTCGTATCATACGGTTAATTACTTAATTAGTACCTCTTAAAACTACTACACATGTTCATAATTTTGATTTACTTCCAATAATATACATACTATCTTTTTTTTGTCTGGCCACTCCTCGCCCCCGACACTGCCGATATGTCCTCATCCTTTTGATTTTACCGCGGCATTCACTCTCCCTTTTGGTTTTGTCGGACCCCTCCCCTTGTAAAAGAAGAGGAAATGTTGTCGGGAGCGGCTTCAAAGGATGCCGCTCCCAAACATCGCCTCCTAATCCCCTCCTAATCCCCTCCTAATCAACCTCTTAATCCCCCGACGTAACCCTACTATACACTACTATTCGATTTTAAAGTAAAAAAAAATTAAAAATGTTGTGACGTCATTCTATTCTCGAGAGAATAAAAAGAGAAAAATAAAGCAATATAAATGAATGAAATGGGATAAAAATAGAAGAAAAGTGAAGAGGGAAGTGTTAAATCTTTGAAATTCAAACAAAAAGATTTTCAATGAAATAAGATGGGGAGGGAGGGGTGTAGAGGTATATCCACGATCCGCCGTGATCCATCCAAACAGTCGCATGATTGTATAGCTTCGGCTAAACCCTCTCGAGTCGTTTGGTTCGAGGCAACTCGACGAGCTGAATCGAAAAGTGTGAGAGTGTATAGGCTTTGAATCATTTAAACAAAGTTATAACTTTGCGACGGAATGGACTCGTGACGGAAATTCAAGATGATCTGCTCCTAATGAAATTCAAGAAAGACATCCTTGAACAAAAATTTTTTTGTATTTTGAACTGTACATTTTTGTTTATTTTTTAGTCAAAAAATAAAAAGGAGAAAGCTAAGAGATTGTAAGTATTTGGGCACAGATAGGATGTTCATTTGTCTATTTTATAAAACATTCACCCATCGCAACACGTGCCGAAACATGCCCGCGCCCAGAAAATTTTTTAATTTTTTGGTTTTAAATATTTGATATTGCGTGAAAAAGGGGAATGAAATGTGTGTTTATATAAAATTGATAGAAAGACTGCCGCAAAGGATTACAAAATAAAAAAATTTTTTTCTCGATGGAATGAACAAACAAATAAATCAAGAAAAGGGGGAAGGTGGATTTTTAAACTTACTAATTTATTAAACTTTAAATTAAATAAATTTAAAGTTTATATTTAAAGTATACGCTCAGACCTCGCTATAAGATAAATCTTTGAACCTTAATGTATCTTATAATGATGAGTATTTTAAATAGAGGAGGGTAGACCGCTCTCCCCAACTATTGAGTGGTCAACAGAGTTTTAAGACATATCGGGACGGACATATCGGGATAATTCAATGTACAAACAGTTAGTATACTAATTTCGGGATCCTATAGGGCCACTGGGTCTTGGAAAGCACATTGCCCTATTGAAGAAAGAGGTTTTGTGTTTTAAAACCAACGTAAATACGGAAGAGGTTGTTTTTGTCATCGCAATCTCGATCAGGGGTGAGCGCATTGCGTTTTTCGTCATTTTCGTTAAATTTTGGCCTTGCGACTTTTGAAATTTCTCTTGCGCTCACCCCTGATCCCGATATATGCCTCCCTTCCAAATCGAGGTGTAACTAGTATTTTATACAAAAATTTTATACAAAATTCCGGAAGGAAATTGCTGCATCTCTCTAATTAACCAAACAAACAAACTAAAAATGGCCCTTTCCCAAGGAATATAAAAATAAATAATTAAATGATAAACTCTGATAAACTATTGACCTTCCATTTCATTAAAGCATTTAGGATTTTTCCCGACTAAATATTTACCCAAAAACCCCTTATCATATAATTTGTTTTCCACTTTTATATATATTTAATTTTGACCTAGCCATCCTCATGTTTGTTTAAGAATCATATATATACTCCACCACTTTTTAACTTATTAACTTATTTTGAATTCATTATAAACTAATTGTAAACTTTTAAACGCTCTGAATAAATATTTGTTTCCTGAACTGAACTATAGTTATTTCCAAGGCTGAACCGATTGATAGTGAACTGAAACCAGTTCATTTTGGTGCCACTCTATCCGGGTTAAAAGCCTTGAGTGATTTAAAGATTTTTTTCAACGCGGTTGACTGCTAGGTGCTCAATCCGCCAGCTTTGTGCTCGTTAAAAGAGGAAATTGCTGGGTGCATTCCTAAATAAAAACTGGACTTTCCGCTTAGTGAAAAAGAATATAAGGGCTTTCCAGCTCCTGAAAATATTTTTTGGAGTATATTAGAAATGGATAACCGCCCTAAACCAACTGGATCTGACTTCGCGGCTAAATTTTTTACGCCAGAAGAAGGCAGACATTGGTATAATCTTTTATTTCGTCTCCGAAGCTTTGAAGAAGCTGTTTGTAAATCTTTTAGAAAACTTGAAGCAAGAATAAAAGATGGACAAGTTTTGCCAAAAACTTCGTCCTCACCTGAAAATAATGCTTTAATGGAAGAAAAATTTAAAATTATGGAAAATCAATTTAAAGTTCTTGAAAAATTTGTAAATGATGAAATAACTCATCTAGGTATAGATACTGAAATTTCTAAAATGAAAATAAATGAATTTGATGAAGAATTGAGAAATAAAGGTATAAATAATGAAATGGTATTTTTACGCTCTAAAAATATGGAGTTAGAAAAAGAACAGATAATGCACATCCAACGTTTAGACATCTTAGAGGAAGGAATGATAAACGTCGAAGATAAATTTAAAACAATAGATAAAAATATTTTTGAAAAAATAAACAAAAATGCGCATATAATTATTGAAAAAATTGAAAGTATCGAAGCAAAAGTCGAAGTTCTCGAAAATGCTTCTCGTACATCTGGTTTTTCCTGGGATAGTGCCGGAGTTGATAAATCAAATGACCCAAAGAAAAATAGTACTACAGTAGTTACCCCCCACGTTTCGGGACAAAGGGAAATGCCGCCAACCTTTTGATTGATGTTCAAAGGGGATGCCGCAAACCTATTGACAGGTTTGATGGGGGAGGGGTCCGCGCCCACAAAACCAAATCCTAAAGAAGGGTTTTGAGTGAGAGAGGGAGGGGTCCGAACCTAATCGTGAAGAGGGTGTTGAGGGGGTAGAGGGGTACCGCTCACTAATTGGTTGGTGATGGAGGGGTCCCGCACTAATTTGTAGATGTAGAAAGGGGTTCGCGCATTTGCGGTAAAACTTCGAGAAGGGTGGGAAGAGTCCCGCGAACTAATTTACTGGTGGGGGAGGGGTCTCGCGCATCAATTAGTAAAGGGTACCGCACACTAATTAGTAGGTGGTGAAGGGGTTCGCGCACTGCGGTAAAAATGTGAAGGGGTGGGAAATTTTCCAAACTTTTTTTGAAGGGTGGGTGTAAGAGGTGACGGATTTTTCAAACTTTTTAAGTGTGTTTTTCGCGCACTGCGGTAAATTTCGGGTGTGATGAAGGAATCAACCAAACTTTTTTGAATGATGGATGTAAGGGAGTGGAATGGTTCCTGCACACTAATTGGTTGGTGATGGACAATTTGTTGGATGATGGACAAAAGGACAGCAACAATAATCTAAACCCATACGGCTCTCTTTAGAGCCTTAAATTTAATAAGTGAAACGAGACAATGGCTTTATTGATTTTTGTATAAACTTTTAATTGTGTCAAAAACTTTTTATTTTAATTATTGAGTAATTATTTTACATTGTTAATGGATTTCCTTTGATATTGCCACTTGCAATGCGCAAAAGTACAGTACCCATTCTCTTATTTATGAAGAGAAAGGGCAGAGACGCAGAGTATTAGGGCGACTCTAATTCCTCATTTATTTTATATACACATAAAATTCGTTTCCCTGCTCTGAATTGTGAACGGCGAACTAACTAGACAGTTGAGTCTTAAATCTAAGAAATGAAAAGTGTGTTAAATCAATAAAATTCTAGTGGTTAAAGGGTAAACATTTTAATAAATAATTAATTTATGGAGTGATGGACAATGGACGAAATAACCGAACAATAAACTAAATCATTCGGGTTTTAAATTTAATGAGTTAAAAGAGCCAAAGAATCATATTATACACGACCGAAGGGAGTGCGTTTTGTTTACAGTACTCTTCTCTTTTGTTATATATGTGAAAGGATAGAGACGCAGAGCAGTTGCCGACTTGAATGGCTACTTTTATTGTATATAAACATATATTCGTTTCTCTGACATCATTTAGGAATCGTGTTCTGATAAGACGGTAGAGTCAATTTTAATTAAATATGTTCCTTTATTGTTGCTCAATCTTTGAAAATAATCGATAACCGAAGCTAAACTGCTATTGGTAAAACTGACATGTAAAAAATATTTGTTTTAGTTCTTAATTATAGATTTTTGGCATTTTGCTCTTTTACGCTAATTACCATTTTGAAATTTCTTTTAATCTCTCTTCTATATCTTTCTTTTCTTTTCTTCTCTCTTATATTTCTCAACATGGATAGTTTCTTCTCAATAAATAACAATTGAAATAATTTTCGCGGAAATTTCTATTTTAAATTAAAAAATCCAAGCGCATAATCAATAAATATCCTAAGGACTCGTAAAGAGCATCCGCCATTATTTCGTAAAGTAAAGAGCATGAAAATAAGAGAGTATGTAGACAAAGAGTGGGATGATAAGAAACTATTGTAATATAGAAGAAAAATTTTTCTGTATTAAAATAATTTAAAAAACAAAGGAATAATTTTAGAAATGATATAATCTAAATAAAAATCTAATGAGTAAAATCAGAGGGAATTTAGACCCAAACAATTAAATAATTAAAAAAAATTTTATTTCAAAGTTCATTTAAAATGAATTATTACAATAAAGTTGAATAAATATTAAAAAGTACAATTAAAAGTGATTGTCTTAAAAAGGTTTATTTAATCATTATGAATTAAAAATTAATTTCTCGATCTTAATATTTACTCGGCTTTTCTTTTTGTGCCAATCTTCTTATACGGTGCGAGTACATCAGAAGCAGTACAATTTGCATCAACACACTTGTTGCATAAATTAATCTTCACTGTAACACCATTAGATTCTTCTTCAAATTTCTCTTTTGAATAAAATAAGTTGTTTTGGCATTCTAAAAATTAATTTTTGAATGGAATTTTAATTTTTTCACCTTGACAGAGATAAAAAGTAATCAAAAATTTTCCGCGTATAAGCTTCCAAAGTTGTTTTTTAACAACTGGTCCTTGAACAGTTGTATCCACGGTAGGATTAGTAATTGTTTTCCCTTAAAAATTTGAATAGAGAATATTTATTTTATTATTATACCAGAGTTTTTAGCACTTGTTTCCTTCTTTTTCTCCAATTTCTCAGTTTTAGTAACAGAAATTGTTTTGGTCTGCTCACAATCCAT
The DNA here is from genome assembly GCA_902706615.1 of Meloidogyne luci. NCBI lineage: Eukaryota > Metazoa > Nematoda > Chromadorea > Rhabditida > Meloidogynidae > Meloidogyne > Meloidogyne luci. The sequence goes on along the minus strand of CACSLI010000176.1, from coordinate 256,294 downwards.
ATCTGGTGCATTAGAAGCTTAAATACGGTTTTAAAAGAAAATATTAATTTTCTCACCAGATGTCTTATTTTGTTCCATATTTTTAATAATAAGAAATATTAATTAAATAAATGTTGAAATATTGACTAATTTGTTGTAAATTATATAGAATGAGCTTAAGAAATAAAAATTATATAAACCGCATGACAAAATAGGCGTGGCTTTAAATAATTTTAAACAAAATTTTGAAAATGGCTTGGCTTCATTTTTAAATATAGACAGATAAACTTATAGGATAATATAGGCTTACAGATTTTGACACCTATCAGAGAGAGAAGGGTATATAAACTCAAAAATTTTTTAGATTAATTAATTACTTATCGAAAATTTTAAAAAATGGCACTTAATATGAATGACAAGGAATCTTTGGCGGCTCAAATTATTCCTGAGGTTGATTTTAACCTCAACTCCAATGGAATCACAATAACTAGTCAAAGAATTTCAACACCCCGATTTATACCTTTTGAGCATGGTGGACGATGTCGTGAGTGCAAAAGCACTGAGGTTGAATTGGATTTTATTGTTACTAAGGAGGGGGTAACAATATACTGTACTCGTCTATCAACCCCTCGCTTCGTTCCCTTTGATTGTATTTATGACTTGCCAGGGCATTGTTTCTTTAAGGTTTTATGTTTTTAATTTTTAAGTATAATTTATATTTAAGATTAAAAATAAAGGCCGCGTTTTAAACATTCCATATGGCTCTCAAAATGTTTGTGCTGTTTATAATTCAAATTGTAAAAAGCGTGCCGCTAAAGAACAATTACCTCTTCCAACACCGCCACCACCCCCTCTACCCCCGCAACAAGAAATAGTAACACCACCACTTGCATCCCCGCAACCGGAACCTGTAACACCACCACCTGCATCCCCGCAACAAGAAATACAAACACAAGTGCCATTATCTCCAATCAAAGAAGAGCCATTAATTAAAGAAAATGATGACGCAGTCCTATTAGAGTTCTTCGACTCTATGGAGGCTGTTACAATGGGGATTTTGTCGAACGAAAAAGTTAAGAATGAAGTAATAGTTAAGAATGAAGATACTAATTTACAACCATCTCTTTAATTTCACTTAGTATTTAAGCAAAACAATTTTTGCATTACATTATATTCTTAAAATGGAAGCTTTGACATTTTCAAATAAAGAATTAAATTTTAAATTGCCTTTTGGTATGATAGTGTCGGGTCCTAGCTCAAGCGGGAAAAGTACATTCCTGCTAAAATTTATTTCGGAAGCGACAGACTTAATTGACCCAAAGCCTAGGAGTATACTGTATTGTTTTGGGGAAATGAGTGCTATAGTCCCAATTCTTCAAAAATCTGGAGTTGATGTTTTTGTTGGCGTTCCCCCTGAGGAATTATTAAAAACATTTCCCAAACCACTTCTTTTAATTTTAGATGACCTCTTATTGTCTATAGATGAAAAATATTTATCTGAACTTTTTACTAAAAAATCACACCACCAAAATTTTGCAATTGTCTTTGTAACTCAAAATTTATTTGACCGCAAAATCAAAGTTGCAAGACAAAATGCGCAATACATTGTTTTAATGCGGTCTCCAAATTCTGCTTTAGCTGTAAAAAATATAGGAGTACAACTTTTCCCTGGAAGACTAGATTATTTCCTTGACGCTTACCGTCAAGCCACAAACATACCCTACGGGTATCTATTGATTGATATGCACGCTTCGTCGGACCCTAGCCTAAGACTGAGAACAGGGATATTTAAGGACGACGATGAAAAAATAGTCTTTACTCCAAAAAGTGGAATATAAAATGGTTAGTCATTTAATAAATGTGAATTCAAGTTTTCTAAATACTTTATGTCATACAAAATCACAAAGAAAAATTCGCCGACTATTACGACTTGCTAGTACTTCACAACTTTTAACACTTGTAGAAATTTGTCTCAATATTGTTAAATCGCGGTTTCAATTGACAACTCGACAAAAGAAACGTTTAATGCCTTATGCCTGTTTTGTCCGAAGTGTAAGTAGGGCCCGAAGTGAAAGAGGAGCAAGATATGCTTTGCAAAAGGGAAATGGTGTTGGGGCTTTTGCCGCTTTGTTAACCCCCATACTCATTGAACTGGCGCGCTCTATAAAAAGCGCAAATTAATCAAAATTATTATTAATAAAGAAAATATGGCAAATAAATTTATTCTTGTTCCTCAAGAAATTTACCGCGGACTTACTACTTTTGATACAGGAGAGCCAAATATTGAAGATGTTCGAAGAACACTCGATAAAACTCGAAAAGTAAAAGAACATCCTAGTGCAAAAAATATTTTGTATAATCAAGAATTAAGACGTTACTTACATTTACGTAACGAAAGAGAAAATCGACCGGTTAGAGTTGAAATGGTCGCTTCACCTAAGGGGGTAGCTATGAATAGTGACCAAACTCGTCCTTCAACAGCTAACGATGACGATGATTTGTGGATGAGCGATGACATTTCATTTTCTAATTACCCTAGAGAACCTCCTAATAACGCTTATAATGTTGTGCCGCCTCTCTCTGAATCTTCTTACCCCCCATCTATACCCCCTTCTTTGCCTAGAAGTAGAAATCTACAAAGAGAAAAACTACCAACACAACGACAACTTGTAAAAAGAAAAGATCAAACAGTCGTAGGCGAACCCAAAAGATCAAAAATCAAAAAGCCAACACTTAAGAAGAAACAAAAGAAAAGAGTAAAGGCAAATACATCCTTACCCCCAACACTTGAACCTATTATTACACAAAATCCTGACCCTATTATTGAAGCGCAGAATGCCCCTTTAAGCGATTCTCCTCCGCCTCAACCGTCAAAAAGGGAGCAAGACTCTAATGAATTAGAAGGACTTAAAAAGAAAAGAATAGATAATAAAGAAAGAGAAAATGATAGATTAACAGACAAAAAGTTAGCGGGGCGAAGGGAAAGGAAAAAGAAAAGATGGGAAATATTAAAAAGATATAGAGAGCAAACAGTGCCCTTAGACCAGGCAGCAATGGTTCAATACCGACTTGATGAAAAAGAAGCTAAAAGACGAAGAAGACAAAGAGTTGCAAGAAGTGGGCAATCCCCTTCTCCTCCAAGACAACGCGAGCGCACTAAAAGAAAATATCAAATCCCGGAGGGAACTACTCTAGTTCATTACAAAAGGATTAAAGGACCTTCTTCAAAAAAGAAGGCTGAACAATTATCAAAAGCTTGGTCAGAAAAATTAAATATTTTAAGAGGACGGAAAGAAGGGACTAAAAAATGGGCTTTGAAAAAACCGACACAAGAAGATATTAATTTACGTAAAGTAAAAGGTCGAACAATTAGTAAAAAATGGGCATCGAAAAAACCAACACAAGAAGATATAAATAGATTTAAACCCTCCCTTTGGTAGAAATGGCAGATTATACAAAACTTTTACAACATCTCTATAATGACCCTAATTCCCCTGCCGCCTTTTCTGGAGTTGATAGATTATGGCAAGAAGCCCGCAAAGTCCTTAAACATTTACCAAGAAGTGTCGTACAAGATTTTCTTGAGGGACATCGGACTTATACGCTTATGCGTCCCAAGAGAATACATTATCGTCGAAGTAAAACCGTGGCTGCTGGATTTATGACAGATGTTCAAGTTGACTTGGCCGACTTTCAATCATTATCCAGACACAATAAAGGAAATAGATATTTGCTTTTGGGAATTGATGCCCTTTCAAAAAGAGTTTTTGGTGTTGCGGTCAAATCCAAAAAGCTTGATGATATGTTAGAGGCCTTTAAACAATTAATTGATCAAATGCCAATGAAACCACATAGAATATTTTCCGACAAAGGGTTAGAATTTAGAAATAAGCAATTAAAAGAATTTTTTGAAAAAGAAGAAATTGAAAAGTTTGAAGCCACCCATTCAACAGTCAAAGCTTCGCTTGCGGAGCGAGCAATCAGAAATGTTAAACAAAGAATATATAGATACTTTGCCCACAACAAAACTCTTAATTGGATTGAAATTTTACCAAAAATTTTAGAAGGGATAAATAAAGCAAAAAGTCGGGTACATGGAATGCGCCCTATAGATGTAAATTTTAAAAATGCTCAAGAAGTTTGGGAGAAGATTTACGGAGAAGAATTATCTACAAAAATTAGAAAGGCAAAACCTAAATTTAAAAAAGGAGATTTTGTACGTACAAGTATAAATAAGGGAACGTTCGAAAAGGGTTACATTCCAAATTGGGGTGATGTGATAGCTGAAGTAGATAAAGTAAAAGATCAATCTAAACCAATTCGTTACAAATTAAAAGATGACAAAGGAGAAAAATTTAAAGGATCTTATTACAATGAAGAACTTACAAAAGTCAAAAAAGATGCGGGTACAGAGTATAGGATTGAGAAGGTATATCAGAAAAGAAAACGACCAGATGGTGCTTACGAAGTACTTGTAAAATTTATAGGATATCCTGAGAGGGAATGGATACATGAAAACCAGTTAGTATAAAAGCCTTTTGTATTCATATTTAATAATTTTATTTGTTATAAAAATGTCAAACAGTTTTTATGTTTGTTTATTAAGCAATACAACTGATTATCCCGATAATCAGCCTAATAAGTTTCGTGTTCATCTTCCCAAACCAATTTATTTTTCCGGAGATTGGGTTTGTGGTTTACATAGTATTTCTTATCCTTATTCATGGCCGTCAACTATTGGTACACTTGATGAGCAATGGATTGCTATTCACTGCACAGATTTTCAAGGAAAGGCTAAAATTATAAGAGTCCCTGTACCAAGAGGCTCACACAATAAACCTGAAGATTTACTAAAATTTTTAACATCCACTTTACAACACCAAAGTGGATCGCTTGAAGAATCTCCTCAAAATAAAACTGATAGTTTTGTCGATAGGCCAACTCTAATTTCACCTCCAAGAGTTGGACGCCCAAAACGAAGTTTGAAATTCGATGAAGAAAAGCTTGGTTCTCCTCCTCCACCTTTATCTTCACCTCCACCGCCATCTTCACCTACCACTCCATCAAATAAAACTACACCTCCAGCTAAAAAAATTCAAAAACCTGCAACTCCTCAACTACCATCCCCTCCTAGAATACCGCAATCTCCGCCTTCTCCTACACCTCATCAACCTCCTCTTAAAACTATACAAAAACCTTCAACCCCTCAAAAACCTCCACCTCCTCCTCCCAATAAACCTTCTACTCCACAACCTCCTATACCTCAACCTCCTCAACAAAAATCTTCAACTCCTCAAAAACCTCCACCTCCTGCCCATAAACCTTCTACTCCACAACCCCCTCTACCTCAATCTCCTCAACAAAAATCTTCAACTCCTCAAAAACCTCCACCTCCTGCCCATAAACCTTCTACTCCACAACCCCCTCTACCTCAACCTCCTCAACAAAAATCTTCAACTCCTCAAAAACCTCCACCTCCTCCTGCCCATAAACCTTCTACTCCACAACCCCCTCTACCTCAACCTCCTCAACAAAAATCTTCAACTCCTCAAAAACCTCCACCTCCTCCTGCCCATAAACCTTCTACTCCACAACCCCCTCTACCTCAACCTCCTCAACAAAAATCTTCAACTCCTCAAAAACCTCCATTTCCTCCTGCCCATAAACCTTCTACTCCACAACCTCCTCTACCTCAACCTCCTCAACAAAAATCTTCAACTCCTCAAAAACCTCCACCTCCTCCTGCTCATAAACCTTCTACTCCACAACCCCCTCTACCTCAACCTCCTCAACAAAAATCTTCAACTCCTCAAAAACCTCCACCTCCTCCTACCCATAAACCTTCTGCTCCACAACCCCCTCTACCTCAACCTCGTCAACAAAAACCTTCTACACCACAACCTTCTCTACCACAATCAATTCAACAAAAACTACCATCTCCCCCTCCTCCGCTTTTGCCTACACAGCCGCCTCAACATAAATCAACACCTCAAAAATTAGCGCCAAAACCTGCTACAAAACCGCAGGAAATTATTCAAACGCCAATAATTTCTCCTACAAAAACTCTTCCTAAATTACCCCTACCTTCAGAAACTCTTCCTTCACTCCCTGAAGCTCTTCCATTAAAACAGAACCAAACAGTAGTTCAACAAAAATTTAAATGGACAGATGATATGGAGAGAGTTCTAACACATTTTATTGGAAAACCCCCTACTCAATTTCAAAGACAAAGTTATTTGCCAATGATAGAAGGACTTTTGAAAAAATACAGTAATCTAAGGAAAGACAAAATAACTGCTACTGTACAAAAACAAATTATAGATACTATTTCTCTGTCCTTTCACAAAGATTTTAAACGCTTTAAATTGGAATTTTCTCACCCAAATATTAAATATTTATCTTTCTCTCCTCAACTTGGATATGTGCTAGGATTTGAAAATTCAAATATGGTCATGAATAATGAATTTGCAAAATATGGGAGTGACTTGAGAGGAGGATTTTCAAGTTTTGCTGTTTACTCCAGGGGTTTAACAGAGAATATGATTGTAGGAAATTCTCTTAGCTCATTATTGAGAGTTGTGTCTGTCTCTGGCGCAACACCAGGAGAATATCATGAGAAAATATATGACTCTCCTATTTACATTCGTGTGCTTCCGAAAGAAATTAATGAAATAGAAATTGAATTAAGAACAATGGATGGAGGAAGACTAGTTCCTTTTGCCTTTGGTACAGTAATGATAGTTCTAATATTTAAAAAAGTTATAAATTTTTAATAAAATTTTTCGTGTATATAAATACCCTCAAAATTGTAAAGTTTATATATTATTTTGAATAAATTTCATTAAAAAATGGTTCACATAATTTTTGATACAAGATCGGTTGGATATGAAGAATTTGTTCCTATGAAAGGAAGTGGTATTCAAGATGAATATAGCTACTTTAAAGGGTCATCGCCCTTTCAACGTGGTTACGGTAATTCACAAAGAGGAGCGGGGATTGGTGATGTAATGAGAGGGCTTTGGCGCTTCTTTCTCCCAATAATTAAACAGGCTGGTACTACTGTAGCCGGAGAAGCATTGAATACTGGTCAAAGGGTATTAGAGAGAGTAAACCAAGGAGAGCCACTTAAAGCAGCTCTAAAAGAAGAGGGAAAGAAAGGAATAGATAATGTTTTAGATAAAGGAGGATTACCAAAACAATTTGGTACTGGGCGTAAAAAAGGTATAAAAAGGCAAGCTATACCTTCATATCAGACAATTATTGGTAAAAAAGTTAGAAAACGCTTAAGATCGGACGCCTTTGGACTTTATTAAAATGGCTTTTCAAAAAATTGATAATGAAAGCATAAATTCAATAACTAGCGCACTTGACTTCTTTCAAATTCCTCCGACCAATGTTACAGTAACCTCTTCTAAAGTATTTGAAATTCTCCCCAGCAATCCTCTTACAGATACACCCTACCATTTTAAAATTCATTCAAGTCAAAATTATATTGACTTGTCAAAGTGTTACCTTTTCACTGAACTTAGAATAAGAAAAGAGAATGAAAATGGTTATTTGGTAAATCTTGCACCCACAGACAATATTGCGCCTATTCAGCTTATTGGTCAAACCTTTATTAATAATATGAAAATTGGTATTAATGGACGCGAAATTTATAATTCAAATTCTCTATACGCTTACAAAACATACTTGTCTTATGAGCTATCGTATTCTCAAGGAGCAAAAAGCTCACATCTTAATGCTGCAGGATATTACTTTGGTTCAGATATAAATTTGGAAAGCGGAGTAGGATATGAATCGAGGAAAAGATTATTTTCAAATAGCAGTACAGCTCAGTTTATTGCAAAACTTGATGCGGATATTTTTAATCAGCCTCTTTATCTAATTAATCAATGCGAAATAGATATTGAAATCTTACCTAATGAAGCAAAATTTGTTTTAGTTGCCCCTCCAGTTCTTGGTATACCCCAGACAACACGTTACTACTTTGAAGTTTTGAATTGTAAACTTTACATAAAAAAGATGGATCTTATGGATGGATTAGCTTTGGACATTGCCAGAAAACTTGACACTAAACCAGCCCGCTATGCAATAAGGAAAACTATGATGAAACCTCTCTTTATTAGCATGGGGAGATATGAATTTAATGCTAATCTCTTTATGGACCAAATACCTAGAAGAATAACGCTTGGACTTGTATCTAACTCTGACTACGTTGGAAATTTAGGACGCAGTCCTTTCAACTTTCAAAACTTTAATGTCCGTGAAATTACAATAATAGCGAATGGACGAAGTTATCCCCAGACTCCTTATGATTTTGACTATGAAAAAGGGAAGTATGTTCGTGCATTTAATGATATGAATGAAGCCATTGGTCTAGCAACTTCGTCTGAAAGTAATGGAATTACATATCAACAGTATGGTACAACACATTGTATATACATATTTAACTTGACAAATAGCGGTGATGATCAAGGAGGACTTTTTGATTTAATAAAGAACGGAACAACCGCTGTGAATATTAAATTTAGTCAACCTGTACCCGAAGGAGGAATTATGCTAGTGGCCATGGGCGAAGCAGACTCGCTAATTATTTTAGATAAAAACAGAACGATAGCCAGTGACACTACTATATAAACTAAGATACTTGTAAAAATTTCAGTTATAACGCTTTTCATCCACATAAAATAAATGGTTATGTGAAAGAAGGGAAAATTTTTGTTTACAAAAGAAATGTTGAGAATAAGGAGCAGAATTGATTGTTTGGGGGGAGGAGAAGGATGAGAAAGGAAGGTCAAATTTTTGGCTTGCTTCTCATCTTTCTTTCCTCAAACCATACAATCTCTTTTTTTGCACAAAATAGGAAAAAAGGTGTGCAGACAAACAAAAGACAATCCTGCGGGCGCAAACCATTTAGGCGCGACTAGTTTTCGGCTGTAGTATAGTCAAGGACCCTCTCAAAAGTTTGGAAGCACCCCCTTACACCCACCCTTGAAAAGTTTGGAAGTTTCCTCTCGTCACATCTGAAATTTACCGCAGTGCGCGAACCTTTCAGCCTTTACGTCCACCCTTCAAAAGTTTGAAAGATCCACCACCCTTACACCCACTATTCAAAAAAGTTTGGAAAATTTCCTCTCTCTACCCCAAGTTTTACCGCAGTGCGCGAACCCTTCTCTCACCAACCAATTAGTACCCTTTACTAATTGATGCGCGAGACCCCTCCCCCACCAGTAAATTAGTTCGCGGGACTCTTCCCACCCTTCTCGAAGTTTTACCGCAAATGCGCGAACCCCTTTCTACATCTACAAATTAGTGCGGGACCCCTCCATCACCAACCAATTAGTGAGCGGTACCCCTCTACCCCCTCAACACCCTCTTCACGATTAGGTTCGGACCCCTCCCTCTCTCACTCAAAACCCTTCTTTAGGATTTGGTTTTGTGGGCGCGGACCCCTCCCCCATCAAACCTGTCAATAGGTTTGCGGCATCCCCTTTGAACATCAATCAAAAGGTTGGCGGCATTTCCCTTTGTCCCGAAACGTGGGGGGTAACTACTTACTACAAAACCCAAATCGTTGGAGAAAAATACAGAAGAGTATGAAAAAATTAATTGGGACGAAAACTGTGAAATTATGGTTGGAGACCCATTTTTGAATGTTTTGGGAACGCCAGTAGGGATTTTTGACGGAAACCCGACCATTTCATTCTCTCGATGGTCTCAACGATTCTTAGATGCAATAAATTTAATAATTACCCCGCTTAATGAGGCTCAGAAATTACATCGACTTAAAGTTTGTTTAGGAGGAAGAGCTCGCGCCGAAATGGATGCACTAATTCCACAACCTGAAACGCTTCAAGAAGCTATAAATTTCTTACAGGAAAGATTTGTGAATGGACATTCTCGAACAGTAGCGCGTCAAGCTCTCTCTATAGTAAAACAGGCTCCTGGCGAAAGAGTTTTCGCATTTGCACAACGCCTAAACGATGCAGTTCGTGCCGTAATGATTGGGTATGAGGAGAATATAATACAGCAACGCTTGCTCGATGAATTTCTAGATCGTCTTTTACCGGAATTACAATTTGAAGTTAAAGCTTCCCGCCCTGAGGACTACTCTAAAGCTTTTGAGATAGCTGAACACTTTGAACTATTATTAGCTGAAAAACGCCCCAATTTCCAAAATAATCAATTCGTTGAATTAGCGGAGAAAGTAGAAGCTTTAGCAATCAATAACTCCAAGGATAATAGACGTTTATGTTATTATTGTCACAAACCTGGTCATGTAATCGCAGATTGCCGAAATCGTTCTAGAAATAATTATAGACCTCGCGAATACAGAAATGACTATAAAAAGGATAGATATGAACAAAGAAATAATAGACAAAATAATTATAGGGAAAATTCACGGGGTCACTTTAGTACGTGGGTGCAGGCTTTAATTTACAAATGTTATACCATTCGAAAGAGCTCGTCGAGCTGAGTCGAATGCCACCAAAATTAGATCTAGGAAAAATTTCTGGACCGAGATATAGGTCCCTAAAGTTTGAAAAACCATAGGGGGGACCAAGCACTTTTTTGGGGTGAAAAATTCGAAAATGCAAATTATACCTCGTTCGAAAGAGCTCATCGAGCTGAGTCGAAAGACACCAAAATCAACGAAATCCGACTTGATTGGACCGAGATATAAGCCCCCTAAAAACCTAAGATACAAAGGGGTGATTTTTGGAATAAAAAATTTTTTATACAAATAATACCTCATTCGAAAGAGCTCGACGAGCTGAGTCGAATGAGACCAAAATCACCATGATTAAACAAGATTAGACAAAGTTATGACACAAAAAATAAACAAAAAACCTAAACCTATGGGGCGTCGGCGAGGCGCTTGTGCAAAACCCCGCGCTTCGCGCGGGGTTTTGCGGCACGCGCCTCGCGGGGAGTCTACGGGCGATGGGTCTGGGCTCGTAACATAAACCTATTCTTATCTCCCTTGTTCTGGACGTATTTGGAGCCTCTGTATCAGCAAAAATCTCCACAGATGTCATAGGTAAGGAGCTAAAAGAAAATATCAGAACTTTGTCCAATCAAGTCGGATTTTGTTGATTTTGGTGTCTTTCGACTCAGCTCGATGAGCTCTTTCGAACGAGGTATAATTTGCATTTTCGAATTTTTCACCCCAAAAAAGTGCTTGGTCCCCCCTATGGTTTTTCAAACTTTAGGGACCTATATCTCGGTCCAGAAATTTTTCCTAGATCTAATTTTGGTGGCATTCGACTCAGCTCGACGAGCTCTTTCGAATGGTATAACATTTGTAAATTAAAGCCTGCACCCACGTACTAAAGTACAGCCAAATTCACAAAATTATAGAAATAATTCTAATAGAGGAAGATGGAATAATAGAAGCTCATATAATAATTACCGTAGTCCAAGTCGAAATAACTACAGAAATGATTATGGACACTCTAATTCAAAAAGAGTAAGGTTTAGCGAGAGTCGTACGGCGAGTCCTATAAATGCTAGTCCAAGGATGGCAAGTCCTTATTTTTTGGCACTTTTGGCGCTTATTGCCCTTATTTGCCCTACAAATGCTAGCCAAGGACCCCAAAGCCCAATGATTTGCCTCGCTGATTCACCTAGTAGTTTATGGAAATTACCAGAAGAACCTATCTGCCCACATTGGAAAACTACGGAACCACCTATACAGATGCCTTTATCTATATACCGAGCAAATACACTACAGTATAAAACGGCCACAACCGTCTGTAAATGTGTAAAAACAATAATAAATCGAAGAATGGGAATTTTTGGCTCAAAATACGAAACTATAGATACTGAAAATATTGAAATTCCAACCTCAACCTGCCATAGAATGCATAGCCTCTTTCATTCACCGGCTGGAGAAATGTATGGAAATAACACCTTTAAAGCCACCAATAATACTTTGGAAAAAGAATGGCGAATTTGGCCCTTTAGCCTCATGTGGTATACAGAAGAAGTAACAAATTGTTACGCATTTGACTCTGTAATTTTTACTCGCCACGGAATGAGCGGTGTATCAACACCTTTAGGAACTTGCCCAGGATGTCTTTATACTTCGGGTTCGTGCCGCTGTGCACAAGGAAGCCTAATTTGGCAACCAGAAAAATCACAGCAATGCTCGTTTATATTTGTCGCTCGATGGGAAGGTGAATATTCAACCAGAATTTGGATAACCCAGAGTAGTGAATTTGCCCTTAGTTTCGAAAATGCCACAATTAAAAATGATTGTGAGGGAACGCAATATACAATTTCAGATCAAGGTTTCTCAGTACCTGTAAATGAATATAACGAAATGATTATGAAAAGTGAAAAAGAACATAAAGAAATAAAAAGATTTAAAAGAGATGTTGGCATAGTATATTCACAGCAACTCGCAGCGCAAATGACTGCCCTTAGCGCTAAAATAACTTATAACACACAACGTTTATTTGCCGAATCCACTCATCAAATTTGTACTAGCTTACAATCAATAGTAGACCAAACTTTGAGTTTAGCTATTGCAAATCCCACTCTTCTCGCTAGACATTTTATGAAAAATAAATTTATTTCGGCGAGATTAGTGACAGATCGAACATTGGAAATTAAACCTTGTTTTCCCATAAACTTTAGAGATATACACTATAATTGGAAAAATGGTCGATGTTTCAATAGAATACCAATTAGTTTTAAACTTTTTGAGATACAAAAACACGGATTTCTAGATTCTAATAATTTAATTATATACCCTGAAGCAAAGGAGATAGAATGTGCAACAGCTAAATCACATTTCATAGAAATGAATGGAAAAATAATACAATATAATCAAATAAACGGAGATGAACATGAAATTCCAATTGAATCAATTTTCACTTTAGCCCGTTTTGGAAGCTTAGATTTTCCCGAAATTGGAGTAACTATCTTTAGGAATAAAATTTTGGCCAATCTATCCGAGTTATATTCCCCGGAACATTTTAATGAAACTTTAGAGGCAGCAGAAATTAGTCAGGAAATAATGCGTTTAACTAGACCCAGCAGCAGCGCCTGGAGAGAATCAAATGGCAAAACAGAATTAGTCGCAGGAAACATAGTATCTAGTGGCTTATTCTCGTTTTTAAGAGGAGGTATACCATCTTTTAATCAAATCTGGATATTTTTCGTCTGTTGCTATGTTACAGCTTCTATTGCAATACAATTACTATTGCCACCAGCACTGATACAATACCTTAACCTCTTAATTAATTTAAGCACGCCATATAATCGTGTAATAAAACTAAAGCAAAATTACCAAAATAAAAAACGTGAAATTAAAGAAATCGAAATGGCAGAAAAAGATAAACCGGTCCCACCGTTAATTGAACGTTGGCCGAGTGTGGATATTAAACAAATAGCTGAAATTGCTGCTTGTTTTGCTAATCAATGTGACGATGGTTTTCGAATAAATTGTGAAATAAACGGTCAAGAAATAACCTGTCTATTAGATACGGGAGCCCACATATCATTACTAGGTAAAAAGACGGCAGAAAATTTAAAAATTAATAAAATTTACTCACCTGAAATAAATGCCATAGTAGGGATTGGTGAAAAAATAGTACCTACTATAGGTCAAGTAGAAGTTAAATTTAAAATAGCTGGTTGTGAAATATACACGTCAATTGTTATATTAGAAAACGAGATAAGCACTACAGGCAAATATAACGTTATAATCGGTAGAAATACATTGCGAAAACTCCCGCTTTATCTCGATTTCAAAAAGGCTCAATTAATTAATAGTGCCGGACAAAAATACTGTTATAAAATTGAAACAGAAAATACGAATTTAAGCTCAAATCTGACTATGGATGAGCAAGAAAAATTAAAAAACAGTCTTAATAAAAATAAAGAAATTTTTTCAAAACATGAATATGATTTAGGGGAATGCAAAATAAGAGCCCCGCCAATTTTAACAAATACTGAAATTCCGGTTATAAGTCGCCCTTACCGAGTCCCAGAAAAATACCAAACAGAATTAAATAGACATTTGGAAGAAATGTTAAAAATAGGAGTAATTAAAAAATCAAATACTCCGTGGGTTTCTCCGGTGGTCTTAGTGAGGAAAGCTGACAATAAATTAAGACCATGTGTGGATTTTAGGGCATATTTTAAACGAAAATGGCTATAAACCAGCAACTTCAAATATTGAAATTATAAAAAAGTTTCCTGAACCTAAAACATGCAAACAAATTAAACAATTCTTAGGACTTGTTGGCTTCTTTCGCAAATTTATAAGGAATTTTGCAGAAAAAGCTTCCCCAATTTCTAAACTTTTGAGAGGAAAAGAGAATTTTGAATGGAAAGAGGAGCAGAAACAAGCCTTTGAAAAATTAAAATCTGAGTTATTAAAGCCTCCGTGCCTCGCACCACCAGATTATAATTACCCGTTTATATTATATACAGATGCGTCAAATATTGCTTGGGCTGGCGCATTAATGCAGAAAAAATATGAGAAAACAAGCGCAATAGCGTACTGCAGTAAAACACTAAACCAAACAGAATCCAATTACCCAGCAACACACGGCGAACTTGCCGCCATAGTACACTCACTGAATATATTTAGACCTATAATCTACGGGTCTGAACTTCTAATCATGACAGATCATAAACCCCTAATCTTTCTTTTTGAAAAGGCCCAAGTTAATGCAAAATTAAATCGTTGGCTAATGGAAATACAAGAAATAAACCCAAAAATCTGTTATATAGAAGGCAAAAATAATTCACTCGCTGATGCATTGTCACGCGTAAAAATAGATTCAGCAATAGATTGGAACAAAATAAAAGAAAAATATTTCCGAGAAGAAATCCCATATATATTAAATGGAGAAGAAATAACTTTAAATAGAAATACAATCGAAATAGAAACATTAAAAGACAAAAACCTTAAAATAATGTAAGGCGGACTTTGATCCGGATGGGCAAGGATGGAAAGAAGGAACTTTAGTTCCTCTGGGAAAGGATAGAATAAGGGGAGGAGATTGACAAATAAGGACTTAAGATAAAAACTAGTGGAAAATAGTGAAAAGGGGATCAGTCGACTGTTCACCAGTTAGTTGGAAAAGTAATCAATGTAAAGAAAGTAATCCTGCAGAAGAAGCTAAAAGCTTATATTATTAATTCCTTGCAAGCGCATATTATTCCCGGGCAAGTCGATCTCGTAATCGACCAGCAGCACCGGCGCATAGAAAGGCCTACCCTCCGCTCTGCTCATACCCACCGGCATCGCCTCTCGGGACCTTAACATCGCACGCAACCCGCCCAACATCTCAACACCATCCTGGCCCAGCACAAGCTTTACTATAATTTTAAAAAATATAAAAGAAAATTGGATTAATTATGAGGAAACGGGAGATGAAGAATTAAAACCCTTTTATAAAATTAAGGATGAATTATATAGTGAAGGAAATATAATAATAAAAAATTTATCGCAAATTGTTATCCCTGAAAGTTTGAAAGAGCCAATCCTAAAACTCCTACATAAAGCCCATTTTGGTATTGAAAAAACAAAATGTAGAGGCAGGAAATTATTATGGTGGCCTAATTTTGGAAAAGACATAGAAAATTACATAAAATCATGTGAGATATGTCAAAGAAATTCAAATAAACCACCAAAATCAAACCCAAAAAATAAATGGCCAAACGCGAGTTTTCCCATGGAAAGAATCCATGCTGACCTAGCAGGCCCGATTTGGAACACAAATTTTTTAATAGTAGTAGACGCATACACTAGATATATTTGGGCATTTCAAATAAACAATATTACTTCAAAAGTAATCATATCAGCATTTAATGACATATTTTGTTTGTTTGGCAACCCAAAAACCCTAATAACAGATAATGGGACACAATTTTGCTCTACGGAGACAAAATTTTCTCATAGAACAAGGAATAGAACACCTGACAAGCCCAATCTATCACCCATCCTCTAACGGATGTGCAGAAAAAGCTGTCCAAACATTTAAAAAGGGAGTAAAAAAGTTATTAGAAGAAAAATATGAGATAAGAGATGCCATAAAAATATTCCTAAAAGAATATAGGTCAACACCCATCCCTAAAATAGGAGATTCACCGGCTCACCGAATGTTCAAAAGGGAAATGAATACACAAATTGATAAGCTGAGACGCCGGCAGGGAAAAATAGGACATACAGTAAGAAAACAAACAATAGTCTCGCCGAGAAAAACACCAACATTTTCAAATGGAGATCTTGTTTGGGCGTGGGTAAACAAAGAATGGCTACCTGGAACGATTATACAACTGATAGGAGATAGAATGTTTGCCGTCAAAATAAATGAGGAAGAGAAAATGATTCACCTGGACCATATAAAAAGTCGTCGTTCGTCTTCTCGACCCATCACACCAAAACTTCATCAAGAGTAAAAATTTAGGAAAAATGTATATACTTTGTAAAAATATTTTTATATTGTTCCCCTTTATTTAAAATTTTTTCCAATATGTTAACCACTTCTCCCCCTCATTTTCATTAATTAATCCTTTATTTAGCTAATCTATATTTATTTCAATTATTGCTTCACCCTCTAAATTTTAAAAATATTCTTTTAATGTCGGAGTCAGCTATGGAAGGAATAGAAACTAAAACTTACCCCACTAAAGTGGAGAATAAAAAATTTATTGTTGATACTATTAAAGAGAGCCACGAAAATACAAAGGCATATATTAAGCAACTTTTGCCAAAATTCCATGATTCAATTGTTGCCACCATTGAAAAAATTGTAAAAGAAAATTTAAAAGACATGGAAATTAATATTAACGACCAGACCGCCAGCATAATAAAAATTGCTGAGAAACTAGACGAAATTGTTACTAACAAAAGTTTGGAGGAGTTAACTCTGGGAGGCACCCCAGAACCTGAAAACCAGGTAAATATGGGAGAAAATAATAATAACAATGAATTATCCCCAAACCCTCAGATTGACCAAAACGAAAATCAAAATGGTCGAAATGAGAATGGTGGCCAACGTGGTACTCGTAAATTTAATTTTTATAACCGCGGTCATAATCGTGAGCGAGCCCGTTACTTCTATGCGGCACGACAGGAGAAACGACAGTCCGGTCACTGTCGCTGTAACCAACACAATTACCGCGGCAATAATTCTGGCAAACGTTTTCGTCCTCGCGGCGGTCATCATCACTGATAGACTTTTTAAAGAGGGAAGGGATGCTGCATCTCTCTAATTAACCAAACAAACAAACTAAAAATGGCCCTTTCCCAAGGAATATAAAAATAAATAATTAAATGATAAACTCTGATAAACTATTGACCTTCCATTTCATTAAAGCATTTAGGATTTTTCCCGACTAAATATTTACCCAAAAACCCCTTATCATATAATTTGTTTTCCACTTTTATATATATTTAATTTTGACCTAGCCATCCTCATGTTTGTTTAAGAATCATATATATACTCCACCACTTTTTAACTTATTAACTTATTTTGAATTCATTATAAACTAATTGTAAACTTTTAAACGCTCTGAATAAATATTTGTTTCCTGAACTGAACTATAGTTATTTCCAAGGCTGAACCGATTGATAGTGAACTGAAACCAGTTCAGAAATAAAAAAGATTATTAAAATAAATTGGTTATTAATACATCAATTTATCGATATCATGCATTTTAAAAGGGAGAAACACGTCAATGAGCTATTATTAATTTTCTTCTTTTTTTCTGTCCGGAAGTTTATGACTAAACCGATTTAGATTGATTTTAATGGCTAATTAAATAAAAAATGTTTTTTGACATTTCCCAGCCCACGAAATATAAAAGTGATGCTTTCTCACTTCTGGCATTGATTCACGGAAACGGAGAGATGTCAAAATCTGGGAACTGCAAGGAAGGGAACGCGGGACCGTTGGACCTTTTGGATCGAGAAAATAGTGGTTAGGGTTGCCTAGTGTAGCTACAGTTTTAAGATTTTTTTGTCAAGGGGTGGGGAGAGCTGCTTAAGGCGATACCCCCAATTTTACGTATACCTCAGTCTCTCGTACATTTTTCATTCTCCAAGGGATGTACTTACTACAATCAAGATCCGTCTATTAACTATTTATTTGTTCCCATTTATTTACTCATAAAAATTGGGCAATTGAAAAATATTAGGGGAAAAATATGATTTTGAAGGACTCAAGGTTTTTGATTGATCACTTCTCTTCTATCATTAAAATTATAAAGAAGAGGAGAACACTTCCCCGAGTCTTTTTTACACTCGAGAAGAGGAAAAGAGAAAAGAATTTTTACCCCAAATAATTTAAAGATGAAAAAATAAAAATAAAATTCTTGTTTTTGTAAAAAGAAAAATTTTGATAGACAAATTTGTGGCTAATAAAAAAATAAAAATAAGAAAATTATAGCAAATAAAATTTAAAAAAATAGAGAAAGAATGGAGGCAATAATAAATTTTAAATTGAAAATAGTTAAGAAGATTTTTGATTGATTTATTAGTTAAAAAAATTTATTTTTTTGGTATTTGTAATGTTAAAAAATTCATTGGATTGGAGGGATCAACTACCGTCCAAAACATGATCTTGAAAGAAATTATGAAAAGGAAAAAAACTGTTAGATTACTTATAAGAACACGATTGTGTTTGACAGATAAAAATTCGTTTTTAGTCAGCACTATGTTAACTGAGTATATCGTTAGACACAAAGGCTATTATATGGTTGTCTGATCTTAGATCAAGAAAATATCAAGGTAAGAAAAATTAAAGAAGCATAGAATGCCTCGAGCTTGATCTCTGATCAAGGAACAATCAAGAGCTGGAAGGCTGAACTCTATTGGATCATTACTGATTGTGCCACTATCCAACCCTATGATGCGTTACTTATTTAAAAATATTGAAAATGTTAGAGATTTTTAGAAAAATTTTATGACGTAGTTTTTAGTCATGGAAGACATTTAAAAAAATAATAATTGAAGCTTTTAAATAATATTTTTAAGAAGGAATTAATAAAAAAAAGGTGAGAATGAGTCAATAAAATGAATGAGTCGAAAGACAAAAACAAAAATATTTTTATATTTTAAAAAAGAATTTTTGAATTGGAAAAAAATTATTTGGGTGAATGAATAATTTGATTATTTATTTGTGAGGGTGTTTGAAAAATCATAAAAAGAAAGAAACAATTTTGTTAGTAAAAATTTTAGAGAAATTTTAAAAATTTTTCGATTTAAATGACATTTTCTTTTCTGCCATTTTTAATATTGGCATAATGTTATAATTTTGAAAATTACTGTATTTATTTTGATAGAAGACCCGGGTTCTTATTTTCCAAAGTTTATATTGGAGGGTAGGTTTTTATAAGAGATTGGGTGTCTATTAAAATGAGCGTCTATTAGAAAGTAGGTATTATTTAGGGCTTCTGATCAGGCGGATTGCGTAAAATTGCATGTTTTTTGACTTGCGGATTGTGGCTGCGGAAAATTTTTTTCAATTACGTCCAGCCCTGCTTCTGATAGAATAATTACAGTATATTTTTTCTTAGAATGCATGAGAATTCTAAAGACAAAAAAGAATAAAATTTCTCCCCCACCTCTTGACTTGCACTAGCCTTAACTTGTTGATGTTGTTTACGTAAATGAAAAACACGTAGAGACAAAGCCAAAGATCTAAATTTCATTGCGGCACTATTTTTAATATTATTATTATTTTGTTTTTGTTGGCTATTTTTTTCTGTTGCAGAAGCTGCTGTTGCTACTAAATTTGTTGGAGTAGTAGAATTATCAGAAATTGAAAACGTTAATTTTTTCTTGAAGAAAGAGCCTGAAGAATCTGAAAAATATTGGAAATATATTTAAAATCGGTGAGGAGAGTAAGGGAGATTATAGTAAAAATTTGGGAAGATGCCTGATACAGAATAGGAACGAAATCTCTCTTAACGTTGATCCAGACTCATTGTTAAATTCATCGAAAATTTATACAATCCGATCTGGATATAGGCAATCACATAATCTTTCAACTTTTTTTTATTTCATTATTGACACTCTCAGTACTGTAGATACTTCTCAACATTTTTTGTTCTTTATTTTTTCTCTCCAAAAAATACGAATAGGGTAAAATGGTCAGTAAATTGAGAATCTGGAAAAAATGGTAAAATCTGCTTTTACAAGTTCTCGATGGAAAATAAATTAGTTTCATGTTAACCCATATGTACTATTTTGGAGAAAGGGAGGAAATAATGCGAAAGTATCCCAGTTTCCCGAGGTGTTCCTTCATATAGATTTCTTTCATATGTTCCTTCATTCCTTCATCAAAAGGGCCTTTTAATATACTCAAACAAAAAAATCTTATGTTTAATATTTCTCTCAAAATGTCTTACTAAAGTTTCTTCCAAAAATTAGTGAAACTTTAATTTTTGCCAGGCATCTTAGCCAGCAAAAATCGCCGGGCTCGAATTAAAATTTTAATAAAATTTACTCGAAGCTTTAGGTTTTTCCTCTTCTTTAAGAGAAAGAGTTGTTAAAGAATTATTGGAAGATGAAAGATTTTCTGTAGAGGACTGTTCAACAATAATAACTTTACAATCCTTTTCTTCTTCTTTTGTTTCTTTTAAAGGTTTATTATCACCTTCTTCTTCAATTTGTTGCTCAACTGTTGCTTCTTTCTTTTCTTCTAAGAAATGTTCTTTCCGTTCCTGAAAAAAATTAAATAAAGGGGAATTTATATACAAATTAGATTTATTTATCTTTTTTTGCTTCAGTTTTGTTTTATTTTCCTTTTTAAGTGAAGGTTGGGGGGACATTTAGGCGCGAGAATGTTAAGGCTTTTATTTATTGTTTTTTATATTGTGAAAGGAGCGCTTTGATTCTTTTAAAGTATAGTAACCAATGTTTGGCCGATTCCAAAAAGATAAAAATTCGAGAAAAATCTGACCGGATCCGACGGATATGATCGATCTTATTCGTCAGATCCGGGCGCAGCTGAATACTACTAAGCAAAATCACTAAAAAGTTCATCAAGCCTCATTTTTATTTTTTTCCATTTTTTATTTACGAAAGTTTTTATTTAAATGATTCAATGATTTACATACTAGATAAATGATTTTTATAGAAAAATATTTTAAAAAAGTCAAAGCCCTTTGCATTTAATTCCATATAGAAAAATCCAAGATACATTAGACCTTTTTTAGCCATATTTATAAAAAATCAAAACCTCCCCCCCCCCCCCCCCCATATCAAATAAAAAATTTTTCGAAAAATTTTTAAAATTTAGGTAACTCCATCTTCGATATTTGAATTAAATTTCAAAGATTTAGCATAATTTTTGGCTATCCGCGCCAAAAACCTCCCACGCCTAAAAGTCCCCTCCCTATTTAAATCGAGCAAAGAATAAATGGCAAAAATGCTTTTCTTGAAATAAATAAAAGGAATGTTTAAAAGAAAAAGCAATTTAAGTGGCAAGGGTTAATTTGAAGTGGGAAGTGAGAGAGAGAGGTGTTTCTACATAGAATCCTTAATAAAGCGCGCAAAGGAAGAAGTCGAACACGGCAAAAATCAAAAGAGAAGGGGAACGGGAAAAACTAAAAAAGAAACTTGGAAAGAGGAAAAAAGCTTGGTGAATGCCAAATAAATTTAATTGGTTTTTAGAAAAAAATTATTTCCAGGCTAAAATATAATTAGTTTTTGAAGTAAAAAATGCAAAAAAAATTGGAAGAGTTGTTGGAAATTTATTAAATGAAATATTTTTATTAAATTAAATTTTTTTCATGACAAGATTTTGGATATAAAATAATGTTAAAATGAAAATTTTTTTATTTATAGTTTCGAATTTTAATTTTCGATTTTGGAAGTTTTCGAAATTTAGGAATTTTTAATTTTAAAAAATTCGAAACTTTGAGTTCTGAGTAAAGCAATAAATAATACGGCCACTAAATATAGGAGCCGATTTCTGACCAAAAAAGATTTTTTTTCTAAAAAATCCTCATTTAAAAAATCTTCATATAATATTCATACTACTACTGAGAGTTTATAAAATTGAAGTATGATCCCTTCTTTCTTTATCTTTTGCTTCTAACTAGGGGATATACATATTAGTTCACTAAAAAAATTTTTCTCGTCGATTTATGACCAGTTTCTGATTGAAAATATTTTTGAGATTAATAAAAAATTAAAAATTCAGATTTTAATTAAATCAGAATTTCAATTTTACTTAATATATATTATTTTATTTATTTAAATAATTTTTTAAAATAATATTTTTGCAACGTATTTTTTTAAAAAAAATAAGGGAAAATGCCAAAATGCATTTATATTTATTTTTTCCCTTTTTACTCAAGTATCAAGTGAATATATTGGCCAAAATACGAAAAAAGGGGTAAATGAATACACAAATAAAGCTGTTTCTGCAACTTTCCCATAAATAAAAAAATAAAATTTTCTTTTCCCTCAATTAGCAAAGCTTTTTAAAATAAAAAGTTGAGTGAATTAAGCTGGGTTATGGATAACCTAGAGGTTTGTAAAATAAATTAGGGGCAAATATTATTCTCGGAATTTCGAGTTTCGAAGGTTTCTCTTTCGATTGTGAAGGTTTTTTTGATAAGAATCTGCTTCGGAGTCAAAAGAGATAATGAAAACAGAGAGAAAAATCATAATCCAATTGAATCTCTCGATATAACTAGCTTGAAGAGACCCCAAAAACGTTCTTTATCGGTAAACCTAAGGGGCATTATTTAGAATTTTGACTTTAATTAAGCTGTAAAGAGGGAAAAAAATACGGATTGTGTCTCCCCGTTTTTTTTTAATTTTATTTTCTATCGCAAGAAAAGAATCGACTTATGTAAGCATAAATAAGGATTTTTAAAATATTTTTAAAAAACAAAAAAATAATAAATATTTATTTTCCTTTACTTAATAAGCAAAAATGTGTGTGGTATGTATTTATTACTGAGAGAAGGAAAAATTTTAAAAAAAAGTTGGAAAAAACAGAAAATTGTTAAAACTTGGAAAGAATGTAAATTTACTAGAAAAATGTTTTTTAAAAAATAATTATATTCTAAACTTTTTTAGCCTGAAAATGACATACATATATTTTTTTAAGAAAAATTCTAGGAGTGTCAATTGCATAAGAAAGATTAAATAAAAAAATTATATTTTTTATAAAATAGGTAAAGGATTGTCAATCCGACTTCAATAGGGTTTAAATTTACAGTTAACTCAAAATCTTAACTCGATAAAATTGGGTTCAAAAAATAATGTAAAGAACGTTGGCTCTAATAGAAAGCGGCCTTTAACTGATTTCCGATTTCGAGGATCAGAAATACCCAACCCAAAAGTAGGAGATTCCCCATTCTCGGGGAATTATGATAATATTTTATTATGATAAGTATGTATTTATTGACTGATTGATTTAGTTAAAAACAGGCAAGTGTTCAAATTTATTGAAAAAAAAATATTTTTAAAAATGAGGGTGGATAAACAAAAATTTGGCTAGATTAGAAGTCCAAGAGGGACGAAATTTGATCTATCGAATATTTTTGAAAAATACAAAGATCTTAGCGAAAGATTGTAAAGGTAGAGCCTAAACATTTTTTGGATTTTTAATCTTTAATTTGGAAACTTCTCAATTTTTAAGACCTAAAATGGTGAACTATAATTTATGTGGATAAAAAGGATACAATTTTTGGATATGCGGAAATTGGTTACAATATTTTCTCGATTAATTCCCTCCCTTCTAATAATTAATTTCCCTTACTCGGATAATTTAGCCTCGAACTAGAAGGTTAAATTATACTTATACTCTCCCACAATTTCCCTATTACATCCTTAAAATTAAAGCTTGAATAAATGACATCCCTAAATTAATAATAGAGTTGTAATTATGTAGAGACTAGGCCAAGACGATAGCTCAAAAAATCAAGATTATCGGAATATCTCGATTCTCGTATAGCCTATTCTCTAGCTAAAATGACCAGAAACTAGGCAAATTTAAATAAACTACCCAACTTATTTTCTCCTATATATAATTTTTGCAACATTTTTGGATGTTCTAAAAAATATAAAAAAGTAAATGAAATTTGAGTAAATCCAAAAAACGGCAAAAATAAAAATTTTTAACAATAAAACTGTCATTGAAAGCTTTTTAATGTTAATAGAAAAAAAAGAAATGAGAGGCCTTAAGGCAAATGAAAAATAGTATATATATTATGTATTTAGGTGTGTGTGAGACTTAATAGGTCTTTTTTTAACTCTCTTGGGATGGAAAAAAATTTTTTTTATCTAGATAAATATTTAAAGCTTAAGTGTATATATTTAAAAGTAAAAAAATAAATTTAGAAGAGGGAAAGTACTAAAATTAATTTAAAAAATAAAAAAATTATAAAGAAACGACAAGAGTTATTATCAAAGCGTCAACTACAATGACGTTCACTTTTTAAAAATGCTAACGATAATGATTAGTGTTGAACAAGGGACAGATGAACAGAGACAGATGGTTTTTTGGGCAGCCTCTTTAAAGCCAGCTTCACTTAAACAACAAGACCGGTATCGAAAACCGGGAGGGGGAAGAAGGGGAGTGAGGGAAGGAAATAGGAGGGGGTGTGGGTAATGGGGGTGTAATATTTAATAATAAGTAGTGAACCACCTTAATATGGACAAAATAAAATTTAAAAAAAGCGGGAACGGAAGCAAAATTTCCGAGGAAACAGAAAAAAACGAAAAGTTTTCTCATAAAAATATATATCCTGTCACCTTTATTAACTTGTGAAGTCATCAATACTAAAAATAAATAAAAAAAGGAACAAAAGTTGCCTTTTCATGTTTATTTTTAGTATTTTATTTTTTTATTTTATTTTTGTCATAAGCTTAAAAATAGAAGTTATTTTTATAAATATATTTTATAGAAAAAAGTTTTTGACTTTTAAAAATAGGGACAGTTAAAGCTCGTTAGTATAATGTACGCCCTTGGGGCAAAAAAAATCATACAAAAATACAATTAACGTATATGCTCAAATAATAACCCCGGGTAATTATTTTTAATAAATCCAAGTATTAATCGAAAGGGGGAAATTATGTGAGATTCAAGCATATACGGTATCTGTAAACTAAAATTGGGGTATCTTTTAGGCATCTCCTCACAGGCCCAAGGCCAACCACATTTTAAGAAAGTTCACCTAACTGAGCTGAAGAATAGAATTCTTCTCCGATTCTTCGGTTTAAAGAGAACCAACAAACACACTTAATTTTAATTTAGAATTCTCAAAAAAGTCAAGTGATAAAAATATGATAAAAGAAATAAATTACATTTACGTCCCATCCTCCCTGTGTATCCAAGGAGACATAAAAAAATAAATATTTAATATATAAAAATATTGCCAAGTCATTTATTTTTATTAGGATTCATTAAAATTATTTGGAAAAAAATCCTCTTTAGATTTGACTTTGATATGAAAAAACAAAGTATATTATTTTTTTCTGGAAATGTATAAAATAGCTATACGGCTTTGAGACTTTTTTCCCAAAATTAATTTTAAAAATTAATATTGTAAATTTAAAAAAATCAAGCTTAAAAATATGCTTATTTTAAAGCTAAGAACATTGAAATCGACTAGGTTTGTTGAAATCGACTAGCTTTAATAAAAAGTTATGACCGTTTTTTGGTCGTTTATTTGTGGAAATTTTTTAAAATATTATTTTTTGTATTTTCCCTCACTTTTTTAACGTCTCTTTAAAAATATTTTTGAAGAAACGATAAAAAAATTTTCTTGATCCTTTTATTCTTTAGTCTGTCATTGAATTTATTAAAATTAGAAAAAAGAGGAAAGAGACATTT
This sequence comes from Meloidogyne luci, assembly GCA_902706615.1. Lineage (NCBI taxonomy): Eukaryota > Metazoa > Nematoda > Chromadorea > Rhabditida > Meloidogynidae > Meloidogyne > Meloidogyne luci. The sequence goes on along the minus strand of CACSLI010000176.1, from coordinate 230,489 downwards.
GTGACGTGAAAATAGCAAAAAATATTTTTTTGGTTATTGTTTTGGGAATTAAAAAAAATATTTTTATTTATTTACTTTGAGAATTTAAAGAAGAAAATATTTTTTATTCACAAATAATTTTAAAAAATTTATTAAAACCACTTGGAAATGGGGTAAAGCTACAGGAGTGTGCCAGTTTCGCCTTTCGCCAATTTTCGTCCTTAATGGCACAGCAACATAACCTGCAACTAAGAGCCGTTTCAGTGGCGCTGAAATAAATAAAACATCTTTCTCTTTTTCTTTGCGCTCTATTTTTTTCGCATGCTATTTTTTAAAGTTTTGAGGTGCCAACTTCGAGAGGGTTTATCTCGAAAAAAACTTAGAAATAAAAAAGTTATCTTAGCAAAATCGTTAAACAAAGTCTTAACTTTGTTTTAAAACAAAATCTATTGATTTTTTAAATGTTTAAAAAAAGTTTTAAATGGCCGAATAACCCAACTTTAAAACTGAAAAATAAAGCGAAAAACTTATTTTAAAAAATGTATTTTAGTTTAAAATGCCATTAAATGTTAAATAGGAATGATATTATTAAGATTTAGATTTTATATAATTCATTTTCACTGAAAGGATTCGAACCTCTTGCATTTTTCGCTGCCACTAACCAACTAAACCATACTCCCGCACTGAAAGGCTGGTTGCACCCTCTGCCTGTTTTATGTTGCTGTGTAATGGTGCTTAGCCTTTTGCTTAGCGCTTATTAGGATTAATTTTGGTACACCCCGATAACTAAAATAATTACCCTTGGTAATTATTGCTACAGCCATTCGATAGAGGGGCAATTATTTGAGCGAGGGTGCTGGATTTGGGGTGGAATCTCAATGCAATCGGGGATGGAATTGTTTTGATATTGGTTCCTACAATGTTTAAGATTAGCTTGGAAAAAATAGGAGTATAATTATAGCGAACTTTGACAAGTTTCGGATTTTATCCCCAAATATATCCATACAGCCATAAAAAGTGTTTAAAAAAGCAGAAAAATAAAAATAATTAAAAACCCCCTTTTTCAATTCCTTTTTTGGGGTTATTCTAAAATTTAAATAAAATTTTATTGAATAGAAAATTGGCTTTTGGTCAATTTCCTTTTTTATTTTTGCCTAAAAAAGCCATTTTAGCATTTATTTCAGTACAATGACCCTGAGAGGAAATAAAAAAAATTTTTTCTAATTTTATTCCTTGGACTCAATTAAAAAAAATACATTTTTGGCACAAAAAGGGAAAAAAAAATAAAATTAGGTGAGAAAAGAGGGAAATTTGTATAGAATTAATTTAATAAAAACAGATAAAAGGACAACATTTTTTTTAGTTTTTTTGGTAAATAAGGCTATAATGTACTAATTTTTAAAAAACAACATCAATAAGGATGCAGTGTTTACCTTTTTAAAAGTATTTATACCATAGTCGGAATCACCGACTATCGGAATCACCGACTATCTAGTCGGAATCACCGACTATCGCTTGTACAACACCCTTATTTGTACGACACTCTTATTCTATTTTCATGACATTCCCCACTCGTGCGAAACTCACTTATGCGACCCTTGTACTACAATAAGGTTGGCGGATAGTTGGAAATCTTCGGATATCCGGATCCGATATCTCTATACTACAGCTATTTTTTATGCGCAAAAGGTATCGTACAAAGGGGATGCTATACTATATTTATTTTTAAAGATTAAAAAAATTCTTTTTACCTTATTTTGCATTTCCAAATCATCTACCAATTCTTCATTAATATGTGACATTTTTAGTATTAAAATAAAATTTGAAAAATTATAATTTTATGCTGATAAATTATTTAATTTAGGCAAATCTATAAAAATTTAAAAAATATTTAATAATATAAAAAAGATGTGAGATTAGGGTTATTATTATTGTCCGGATTGTGAGTTCGAACGATAATCGAGATGGATATCTCTAAAAATCCTGATTGTTGGTAACTAAGATTTTTGTTGGAGGTATCTTGTCGTTCCAATCTCAAGCTCTTTATTTTGGCATTCTTTCTAACTCTAATATTAAAGAAAAGATAAAATGTGGGGGTGTATCTTTGGTTAAATTTTTTAGTAAATCTATCAAAATTGAAAGTAAATTGAATAAAATAAAAATAAAACAAAAGTTTAAAGTTTTTTTGTGACAAAAAAGGAATTGAACGGGAACATTCATGTCACTAATAAGATTTAAATGATGAATAGAGCAAAGGAAAGGTGTAAAAGTGCAGATTTTTTTGTTAAATTTAAGAGCAATTTTAATGAAATTTTTTGTTTAAAATTGTAAAATAGATATTAAATATGTACACAAAATAAAAAATTAAAAGTAAAAGTTTAGTGGGCATCGATCCTGCGACCTTCTGGCCGTTATTGTTAAGCGCCTTCGCTCAACACATACAGGTTCTACCGACTTAGATAAGTAAGAGGGGGGTTTTAATTTGTTTCTTTAAAAAATATTAAAATCTCTCGATGTACGTAAAACCGAGGTATAAGTCTCGGAGGATTGCTTAGTCAAACCCTACCCAGTGTCCAAATAAATTAAAATTAAAATTTACGCACAAAGAGTCATGTTTGCTATAAGAAAGCCTAAAACTCTGACCCTAAAACAGTTTTTGATTTTATTTTCGTTATAAATTCGAATATAAACATTTGATATTCTCTACTGCTGAAAACTTCTGTATTAAGATTTATTTTGAATAATTTATTTTATTGTTAAATATTTTTTAAATAATTTATTAAATAAACGATGATTAAAAAAATTGTTTAACAAAATTTTTAAAATTTTAGAATGAAAGGATATTTTTAATGTCATTTTGGAAAGAATAGTAATATTTTAAAAAATGCACAAAAGACTGATTAATACTTTATGACGGTTAAAAAAAAACATTTTATTTAATAAAAAAAAAAGTTTTAATTTTAACTTTTGATTGTTCTTTTATTTAAAAATAAAAATTTTTTAATTCAAAAAACATTAAAGTTGGGCCATTTTAAGGAACTGGTACTGTCGAACCTCGATATTAAACTCGAAGTGGCCGGAAAACTCGAAGGGACCAAGAAAGTAGTCCGTTATATCGAAATGTTCGTTAAATAGAGAGGTCATTATATTGAGCTTCAACTTTAAGTAGCTATGAATTGTAGACTGTATAATTCAGAACTATGTCTTTATTTTTATTTTTCTGATTCTAATTTAATTTCTGAGTTAGCTAGCCCTTTAACTGTTCATTCGAATAATCTACTATATACCTATTTGTGAAATATGCCGTTTATTTGAATTAAATTAGAATTTATCCAATTAAGAATTATTTTTTGTGAAATTTGACTGGAAAATATCTCAAAAAAATTAGCCCAAATGAGCTAAAAAATTTGGGAAAGTCAACGAAATTAAATTTCTTTACAGACTTTTTCAATAATTTTTCCAGAAAAATATTGAATTTTTATATATAAAAAAGCAAAAATAAATAAAAAAAAATAATATTTTAAAAGGGCATTGAGTGTAAGTAATTGGAAAAAAATCTCATTTAGAGAGAAACTAAAACATGACACTCAATGTTTTTTGTTGGCATTTTTTGTAATAAATGCGAAAAGATTGAATAAATATATGTAAAGGAAAGAGGAAGTCAGAAATAAAGAAATTTAATCTAACAAGTTAAAAATTAGATAAATAAATAGAAAAAATTGCCAAAATTTGGAAATTTGGGTAGGGGCTAAAACACCGATTTTTAAAAACCAGATCAGAAAACAATGGCAAAAGCAAAAAGATTTTAAAGAATGATTTATATTGAAATCAGAAAAGGCAGGGTCCTGATACGATTTTCAAAAGCCTTGTAGCTCTGAACCAGGTATTTTTGACAAAGATTTTTCATTTTTCTAGCCCAATAAACAATAAATAAAATTTCAGCCCCGGCAGGCAACGATTCTCCAACTTCTGGGTAAATATCAAGGGGATGTCAAGGGAAACAAGGAATGTAAAGATCAAAGATATCAAGGATCAATCAAATGTCAACCAAATGTCAAGAGGATCAAATGTCATTGAGATAGAATTTTCATCCCTCCATATACAGCAGGGATAATGCCGACAAAAAAACAAAATTCCCGATTTCCGGAATCGGGAATCGGGACGGCAGGATCCCTGATACACAGTATTTCAAATATTAGCTTCTTCCTTATAATAAAATTAAGAAAATAATAAGCAGATTTAACAGTGACTGTGAATTTGTCTTAACTCTATTTATTAATTATAAAATAAATTTTTTTATTTGTTCGTAGATCAGTAGTGTTTTAAAAAATTAAAAAGAACATTCCTTTTAATCCCAAAAATATCAACAAAAAAAAAAAAAAATCATTTGATTGATTCTTTTAAGAACAAAAGAAATTCTTTTGTTGGAAACATTGATTTTTAAACATTTGACACTTTTTTGAAAGTTTTTTTCACGTCTCAGACAAATAATTAATGATTTTACTTAAAAAGCAACAATTTAAGTTAAATGAGGATAAAGGGACCAAATGTCATCATTCAATATTTTTTGAAAATTTTGAAAGAGGAAAGAAGAAAGGCAAATGTTTTTCATTGTTCCGATTTTTATAAACTTCCGTCAAATTTGTGGGAAAAATGAAAGAGAAAAAAAAAATTTTTGCTTTCAGAATATGAAGTTAAAGGAATTATTAAACGAATTTTTTGAAATATTGTTTGAAATATTTTTTTACTGGATCGCTAAACTGGGCTATAACCAAAATTATTAATTGCTGAACTAGTTATACTGTATTGAAATAATTTTTTTATCAAGCTTTGTAAAATTTTAAAAGCTTGAAACGATCGACAAAATGGCTTTACTTTTTCTAAAGCATTTCTAAATTTTAAGGTTGTTCTCCATGAGGGCAAACATTTAGGAAAAAATCAAGATGCAGGACAAATCTTGAAACAATCTTGAATATACCTAAATACAAAACATTTACAACTAAATTTATTTTTTACAAAAAAACTTTTGTCAAAGGAAGTTTTACTACTAAAAATATTCCAGTCTATCAAAACTAAAAAACAATTCAGAACAAAATTTATTACAAACAAATACAATACAAACAAAAAATATATATTTATTACATACGATAGAAAGAATATATGGGTATAGGGAATTAGACCAATATATAGGGACATAGCAAAGGAACAATATACAGAATATCTTATTTTTATATCTCGAGCATTACCTTCAGAACTTCCGGGCACAGGATATATCCCTAATATCGCCTCTTATCATCAATGCTGGCCCCGGGAAGCAATGGCTTATCGACGATCTGTGACTCTCCATATTCAATCGAAGTTGACGTTCCATCGATCACTTCGAACGGCTTGATATTATTTTCCTGAAATATAGAAATGAATAGTTGACATTCAAAAAAAAACATTTTTCACCGTTTTCCATTCCTTGAAACCCCCAACGGCATCATATCCCTTTTCAGCCAATTCCAGAGCATATTCGCGATCGCAGAGCTCCTTGTCCTTCTGCTTATCGAACTGGTCTGCAAGGAATTGCATTTTGTCCTTGGCGTTTTCCTTCTCAATTCTCTTCCACAGTGTACCAACCAATTTTTCAGTCGGAACCGAACAAAGTCCTGCCCTCTGATCTTCCAGCTTTTTCTGAAAAATTTGGAAAATTTAAAGGTTGTTTAGTAAAATTTTTGAGCTTACATCTTCTTTCCATTCCTCAAACGGCTTGATGTTCTTTATGAGATTTGCTTCAGTTTTGTACAGAGCAAGCACATCTTCTTCTTCTTTACGTTCGCGTTCAATCTCCTTCAACTCCGCAGAATGTACTTTTATCCAGGACCGTGTGAACCATGCCAAGATTCCAATGATGATTATACCCACAATAGCGGCAACCAAAATCAGATAAAACAGCCATCCTTTGGATTCCTTCGGGCACTGGCTTTCAGCTTGATACTTTGTCGATGGTGATGAGATGTTTTTGGTCGTAGTTGTAATCACTGGAGTCGTCGATGGACAAGGAGCACATGTTGAAGTTTCAGATGTTTCCGTTGAAGAGATTTTTGTAGTCGATGTAGTTGTCGTTGTTGTCGTCGTTGTCGATGGCGGAAGAGAGACAAACAGCAGCTCGTAGTACTCACGGTCCTAAATTAAATAAAATTTAATGAGGTTTCTCAAAAAACAATGTAAAAACTCACAAATTGAACGAAAAGATCACACTTTGGCCCTGATGGTTTACCGGCGAGTTTGCTACCATCGAACACAACAGACGCACTCAATGGAAGCAGACTAAAGACAAGTAGACGTTCGTCTCTCAGATCCCCGTCTGTGATAGTCCATGTTTCTGGTTCAACGAAGGGTTTCTTCTCTGGAACGCAGAAAATATCCTCTACAGAAGAATTGTAAGTCTTCTGTCTCAAATTCATCGTGAAGACACCCCCATTCAATATTTCCATGTCGCATGTCGTTTCGTCTTTTTTAAGACGTGCTCTTATGCCAGGCTCAACATCGCCAACTGTAATAAAAATATATATAGGTAAGTATGTAGATTAAACATGGTAATATAGTTCTACTTACCTAAACGGGTGTAAGCATAGGCAACTTGCCCTTCTATACTCCATGAGATTTCGAGAGTTGTCCACGGCATGCATTTTCCACTTCTGCTTCTACACGTTACTCCTCCGTCTCTGCACTGTGCACTTTTATCGTCAACTGGACCTTGTTTGAGCTTCTCGATGACCTTGTTGTTTTTACTGTAGACGAACGGCATACTAAAATACTACGCATCAGAAAAACAATACAAAAAATCGACTTTATTAAGAAGATTAGACTTACACATTATTAAAACTATTCTTGACACTGGAACCAACATTAAGGCATGTTTCGAGCCCTCCTTTTTTGTTCCTCACTCCAGCGTTAAACTTGATCTTGTTGTTGTAGTCTTCGTTCTTAATGAGCAGGTCCACTGTGCATCCAATGCTGTTGTACTGAAGCTCACTGAAATATGAAGCAATTTCGATTTAAAATTCTTAAAAACAAGAAAAGCAAACTTACATGGTTTTGCTGTCGATCTTAACATCACATGCATTCGGGAAGCGCTTCCTGTACTCGTCGGAGTTGAAGTTTTCCTCTTTGGCCGTGATGGTGTAGTTGACAAGCGTAACTTTCTTGTCTTTCAACTTGTGATTGGCGACTCCGACGCTTCCGTCATTGTCGGACTGTCCGGGTACTTCACACACAAGGAATGTTGCGATGACGAGCAGCAGCAACAACAAGGAGCACAGCGTTGATGACTTCCTTGTCCCAGGGCCGGTGTCGAACTCCAATGGAAGAAGGCGACGGTCGAGCATGAAGTATTGTTGTTGTTTTGAGCGTAGAGAACGTTGATGTTTGTAGAGTTGAGAATGTTTTGCAGAAGTTGTTGGTATTGAAGAAATGGCTTTTATAGTAAAATCTAGTACTTTTTATTGTTTCAATCAAAAAAAACAACTATAAAAGCTTCAGGATCGAACAATCAAATACGCTACTCCAACAAATCGTCCGTCAACTCATTTTCAACTCATCCGGCGCGAAGGTATACTCCTTTTTTTATTTCTTAATTAATCACTTAATCTAACCTTTTTTTCAATTTAGTAAAGATGATGTTCGGTGCTCGTCGACGGAATTCATTGCGTGGGGACTACAGAGAGGCCCGCCGTTTTCGCAACCGACGTGAGTACAGTGCCTGGTGGGATGCGGGTGAGGTGAACAACTGGCGGATCAATTCACGCCATCCAAGTCGTCATGGCACGGTCGAGTACTGGAGATGCGCGGTAAATAACTTCTTTTCTTTGTTATAGTTCAAAAGTTTAATCTCATTCTTCAGTTCGCAGTGGGACGTTTCTTCACTTGTCCGAGTCGCATCCGCGTCACTTTTGGCTTCGGTGACCGCTATGTGATTGTTGCCAGTGCCAGGAATCATCCACACAACCACAATCGGCAAAACAATAATGCTGCTGTTAGTTCTCTGTGTTAAGCAGCTCGTTTTATCACGCCTTTTAAATTTTAGGACAACAACCCAAATACTGTGCGCCGCGTTCTTCCTATGGAGGCATCACAATTGATGACTGCTCGGAACGTTTTTATTGGCCCGAGACCGAGTACTTCCGCTCCGAATCAAACATCAAGAAAGAGTCAAGCAACGCCACCTAGAGCATCGGTCTCGACAATGTCAGCGAACGCGAACGCTGCTACGCCAACGACTTCCAACGCTTCAGCAGTTCAGAGAGGAACGGATGCCCCATCAACATCGGCTGCTGCTTCCCGTCCACTGAAACCACCAGGATTTGCGCTTGCTGCAGCTGCAGCCAATGTAAATTTTGCCGTTTTTTGTCGTTAATCCTATTCTTTTATTTTTTTCAGCCAGCTCCAGCGGCTACTCCACAAACTGCTGCAACGATTCCGGGAACGCCTGTGCCTTCTCCAGCGTCCAGTTCTACTTCCGCTGCTGCTTCAAAGCCAACGCCCAGCCCTGCTCCAGCTGCTGCTACCAAGCCTGCTTCAACGCCCAGCCCTGCTTTGGCTGCTGCTACTAAGCCTGCTTCAACGCCCAGCCCTGCTCCGACTGGTGCTACAAAGCCTGCTTCAACGCCCAGCCCTGCTCCAGCTGCCAGTCAACAGGCTTCTACCACTGAAAAACCTGCGCAACCTTCAGCGGCTCCCGGAACAACTGCTACAAAGCCTACTATAGTGGCCGGTCACACAGTTCCTGGACAAGTACCTCCATCTTCTGCCACAAGTAGCGGTCATATCAATGCCAGCCTAACTGCTCCAAATGTTCGTTTTAATTGCTTAAAACAGTAATTCAATTTCTTCCTTTTTCAGGCTTCAATTCAAGCGGCTCTAGGACCGGCATCTTCTCAGCCTAGCTCTGCACCTGCAACAGTAAGCGGTACGCAGAACAAAGAAGACAGCAAGAAGGAAGGCAAGAAGGAGGAGAAGAAGGAAGAAAAGAGAGGACCAGGCTGATCCAAAATGTCATCTGACTGTACATATTGACTTTGCCGTAGTTTTTGTCCCAAATTGATGTATAATGTACAAAAAATTCCAAATTCACCCTCATTGTATATATATTCTCTTTTGTGTTTTCTGTACATATTGTGCATATATTGTATTTATTTGACTATATTTGTAATTGTAAATATGTGTAGATTTTTTGTTGATAAAATTGAATTTTAGTATTGTTTTTCCTAAGGAAATTTATTGAGAGAAGAAATACATTGTAATTTATTTTATCATTCTCATTTTTGCCTTTTGTTTCTAGCAGTAAAATAGCCATTAAAAGACTGTCCATTTTCGGACCCCAAAAATTTCGGTCCGTTTACGAACCCAGATAAAATTATGCTCTAATAAAGGCGCTCGATTCATAACCAAGTAAGTTTCAAGGTGGTCTACTTTGTCCATTTTCAGACCCCTAAAATCGCAAGGCCATAACGGGCCAAACTGTGGGAATTTGTTGAAAGAGCTTGAATTTGTTGAGCTTTAATTTCGCTCATAAAATAGTTCCTAGTCCAAATTTTATGTGCCATTAATTACCATCTCCCCAAAAAAATTTAATTTTACAATTTCTGTTTTTTTTCCAAAATAAAATGGACACAACGAGAGACATTCAAAAAATATTCAGAATATAATAAAATGACAAAAAATTTTAAAAATTCTTGAAATCAAAAAAAAACTTTTTGAATTTTATTTTTAACGTCTTCGTCGTCTACCAGATCCTCCGCCAATCAAAACATCTTCAGCTGGATTATTTCCATCTCCCCATTGTTGTAAGGTGCATTGAACTGGCGAGAAAAAGCCTGGGAAAAATGGAATTTAATTTTTAAACGATCAAGAATTCTTTTAGAAATTTCTAAAAAAATTTTAAAAATTTTATAAAAAAATTTCAAAAATTTTTCAAAAAATTTTCAAAAAAATTTACAATTTCTGTCATATTTTTTAGCCAAAAAAGGCGTTTCTTGTTGACGTGCCATCAATTCCAAACTATTCAAATCACGCCTTCTCTTTCTTTGTTTGGCAATCTCATTTTTTGGCTGAGCAAAAAATTGTAGTAATTGGTCGTTTTCTATTGGAATTAGAGCTGCTTGACCATCAGAATCTCTTTAAAAAATTAATTAAATTTAAAAAGATTTTTATGTTATCTTTCCAACACCTAGATTGGGATAACTAAAATACTTGGGATAAATGACGAGGAAATTTGGATATGTTTAAAGAAGGGGGATAAGGTAAAGTTTGTGTTGTCCCACCTTAAAGAACAGCCTCAGATCGGGTTAACACAGCTTTGGACAAGTGAGAACTTTGGGTAGAAAAAGTAAAGGAAGGGGTAAATTGAAAGGATTTTTAGGAAGTTTTGATATATTTTTGAGGGAAAATTTTTTTTTAAAATGCTCAAGTAAGTCGAGACCAAGACTAAGAATGGAAAAGCCTAAAAAATCCCTAAATTTTTGATCTAAAAGCTTTGAGGGTTTTTATGAATTTTTAATTTTTTAATAAAATTTATTATTCAACAAAATCTGTAATTTTCTGTTTATAGAAACAAAATTCAAAAATGTTCAAAAACCAAAAGGAAATAAAAATAATTTTTATTACTTCCCCCAATATTCTGAATTATTAAAAAAAACTTTGAATAATTTATTAAAAATATGCAAATAAAAAATAATTAGTATTTTTTTGAATTTTTTGCAAGAATACTTAATTTGTTAAAGTAATTATTTAATAAGAGTTCTTATATTTATTTAAATTTATTTTTACTTCCTTAAATTAATTGAAGGAATATATTTACTTGTAATTAAATTTTTAAGTGATACACGAAAAAATACAGACCCCAGACAGGCACCAGAAAAAAAGAAAAACTTAGAAAATGGGTCAGAACCAGTCTCAACTTAATAGATAACTTTATTATCAAATAGGTTCTTACTAAAAAACGAGGTCAACAGTTAAATTTAATATTCAAGTCCATTTCAAAGAGGTCTAGTCTTGCTTATTACTATAGTCAAACTTCTTAAATTGTAGGGCCCGGTATCTTGGTTTTTTCTTTTAAATTGACACGGGTCGTCTCAAATTAAAAGACAAAAACTCGGATCTTATAAAATTTTAAACCCGGTCCCATGCCCAGTTTAAACTCTAAACAATTTTCTTATTAAAATCCCTAGACCATCTAATTCCCCCCATTTTTACCTCAAAATAGTTGCCAAATAAATTTCTCTGTTGTTATCAATAGGCATTGCTTCAATTTTTTCCATAAAATTTAAAACAAGCAAAAAAGCCCAAAAATAAAACATTAAACGTGGAAGGAGTTTTAACAAGTTTTTGCTTTTAGAAAAATTAAAAGACGTTGAAGAAGTTAAAGAGAAATTAATAAAGGACATTTTTAATGGGAATATTTAAGTATTGTGTGGTCCTTAAAAAAAGAAATTATTTATTTATTTAATTCATTAAAGTGATGATATATTAATTTATTAAAATAAATGGATTAATAATACATCAATTTATATTTTTGACGGCATTTTAGAAGGAAAAAGGAAGGAAATTTATGGAAATTTCTGGCTGGAAAGGGCGTCTAAACTAAACTGAAAGGAGGGAGGTGGGTATTTTAAGGAAATAAGGAAAGAAAATTTGTCAGAATATTTTTTAAAAAATAATTTTTGTATTTCCTTGAATTGTGAAAATTCAAAAAATATTTTAATTTTTGAACTATAAACATTAAACTTTAATAATTATTAAAATGTAGTTCAGCAAAATTTTGTTTCGAATTTTTATTTTCGTTATATTTTTATATTCCGTTTCATTTCGAAATTCGTTTCGAAATAATTTTTGTTTCGGAATTTTTCGCTTAGCAAAATTATTTCGAATTTTTTCGAACCGAAACAAAAAAAATTTTCGTTTTTAACTTCACTTGTTTATGTATAATTTAACTTACAACAGTTTTAAAAAGTGAAAGGATAAACGTATAAATTTTGCTGGGTAATTGTTATATGATTTTTATGGTTCAATTAATTTTTGATGAAGGCGTCGTTTTTTATTGAGGACAAGTTTTTAAAGAAAAATAATATTTCAAACCAAAATAATGTCAATGTAACATTCTTATTTAGAAATTGGCACGGGAGTAATACCATACGGGACTTTACACGATCCCATCCCTGAGTCCCTGATTTTAAGCGACAAACAGATTATGGAATTAATCTCCCGGGACTCTCCGTTCGATCGCTTGAAACCCAATCCCGTTACGGAGCGCGGGAATGAGATTTTGCCGATCTTTAGTCATTTATTTGTTTATTTTTCCCCAACCTAAAAAGTCCTAACTAACTCTACTAAAATTATTTATAATTTTTTTAATCAAAAATGAATTAATCTTTTGATTGTTTTTGTACAAATAAATGTTTGGAATTGACAAAAGTTTATTATTATTAGATATTTTTATTTTATTAGCTTTTAAGGCTTTCTCTCTAATAAAAATATAAAAAAATAAAGAATTAATTTGCAATAAAATAATGCCATTATTTTTTATGGGAAAAATAAATGTGTTAATAATTTATATATTTATTTAGGAATAAATAGACAAATAAATGGCTTTTTAGACCAAAAAAAAGTTTTTTATTGAGTAGAAGTTGAGGTTAGGGTAGGGGAAAATGTCAGCAGCTATAATAAATTACTTCAAACTTTCTGAAAAAAGTTCTGAAATTTAAAAATTAGTGGAATACAAGTTTAAAAAAAGACTATTAAAATGTTCTTAAGAACTTGCCAATCTAAAAAGCCTTAACTATCCCAAAAAATCAGAATTTTTGATTTAATAAATCCGAAGTTATAAAGAAAAGATTGAAAGATTTTCAGAATACTGTAAAAGACGCAAGTCGCTTCCAAGCCTAACAAATATTAGAGGAAAAATGAAAAGGAACGGTCGCTGGAGGGATGTTGAGCAGTTAGAAGCTTTTGAATCGGAGATAAAGTTCATGGAAATCTTCGGATATCCAGAACAGAACCGAAAACATAATTGAATAACTCAGCATCTTTGCTATTTTCTGGGGCTTTGCTAAACATAATTTTCTGAAATTCTTAATATTTATTAATTGACACGGTTCGGGATATCTACAGAAAATTTTATAGCTTTATATCTGTCTTTGGCTATTTTACAAGCTCGGAACTTAACGTTGCCTTCGTGTTCTATTGGAGGGGAAGAATTTAGAAAAAAAATTTTTAACAAAAATTTAAAGCCCAAATAAATTTAATTTTAACCTCTCTCTAGAAATATATTTTAGATTAAAAAAATATTTTTTTTATTCGCAACTATTTAATTATTAATAAATTTATGCCCCACCCCTTAATATTTATCATACATATTTATAGCTATTTTAGAAAAAAAAAATAAATAAAATTAAAAATCTACAAATTTGTAAGAGAGGGTGTGGAAAGATTAAAAATAAATTTTTAGAAAAAATATTTGATTTATTTTAGGGTTGTTTTTTAAATTAAATTTTTGTTGTTTTTTATTTGAAGTGATGTGAATATTAAAAGATATCTTAAGTTGAAAATTGGTGCGACATTTGAGAACACGACACTTTTGTAGAAGATAGTTTAAGGGATTTAAGGCAGGGTTCCGATTCGTACTTTTTTAAAAGTATTGTACTTTTAAATCGACCTCCGTACTTAAGAAATTGAATTTGTACTTTTTTGAAAGTATGTACTTTTAAATCAACATTTTGGAAAAAATGGAAGAAATCTGGCTTAAGGACTCCAAAATTCCCAAAATTTTCGCCTGCGGCGCAAAAAATGGAAGAAATCTGGCTTAAGGACTCCAAAATTCCCAAAATTTTCGCCTGCGGCGCAAAAAATGGAAGAAATCTGGCTTAAGGACTCCAAAATTCCCAAAATTTTCGCCTGCGGCGCAAAAAATGGAAGAAATCTGACTTCATGGGCTCCAAATTTCAAAAAATTTTCGCCTGAGGAGCTGAAAAAGTGAATTTTTTTGGCCTACGGCCTTCTAATATTTTAAAAATTTTCGCCTGCGGCGCTAAAAATCAAAATTTTTGGCGCCTTCGGCACCAAAAATTCGGCGCAGAAAATTTTTTCACCTTGGCACCTCCCTCCGAAAAAAATTTTTTAATTTAATTTGGAGTGTACTTTTTATTTGGAAATTTAGTCCCTATGTACTTTTAAATCGAGATTTTTGTACTTTTGTTAGGCATGTTGCCGATCGGAACCCTGATTTAAGGGAATTTAAGGGATATAAAAAATATTTAATTTTATAAAAGACAAGCTAATAAATATCCAATAAAATGATAAAAATTGAAAAAAAATAATGGGAATGAAGTTGGAAGTATACATATTAACTAGATAGCGAGCTGGGCCTGGACCAAGGCTTGAGGTTTTCCTGTACCCAGAGTAAGAGAGATTAAGAGGGGGGCCAGGCATTTTTGACCTTCATGGGTTTTTCCTGGACTGCAGGCCCAGGACCCGGCCCGGGTCAATAAATCAAATTCGGAACCCAGGAACAGGCCCAGGCTTTTCAAAAATCTCGATCTCTCATATTAACTGCCATAACTCTTTTTTTTAATAATTTTAATATTTATTGACTTAAAGTTGCTGGCTTGAAGCTTAATTTATGAAGATTAAAAATATCTTTTCTACATTAATTTCAACAGATTAAGCTTAAAAATTGGCATGTGTATGAGGGAAAAACGTTTTAGAAAGCTTTTACTTTTTATGGTTAGAGTCCTCTAATATTCTATTCTCAAATGTCGTGTTCTCAAATGTCGGGGGTTCTTAAAAGTTGGGTTGCCATTAAAAATTAAATAAATCTTAAATAAAAAATAAGTATACTAAGAAAAAAGTATTAAAAATAGAAAAAATTATTATTTAATGTTTTTTGAATGTTTTGGTGTTTTTTGAATGTGTTATTTTTTATTTAATTAATAAATACAAAAAAATAAAGAAAATATGGTGAAGCGACATTTGTGGACATACAGCAGAATATCGTTAATATAGAATTGAACTGAGATATGAGTCAGTCATTTGAGTCAAATCAGGCAAAAACACACACTTGCCGAATTGATTTGACATGCGTATGAAGGAAAAGCGTTTTGGCAAGCTCTTACTCTTAACTATCAACGATGATACTTTCTGGTATTTATCGGTATTCTGTATCGGTATTATGCATTTTAGCATAACCCAAGATTTTCATAAAAATTTCATTTTGTATTTAATAAATTTATACAAAAATTAAATTTAATAAGCTTTCCCTATGTATATTTTTTAATTTCCGCATTTAGAAATTTTTAAATTAAATTAAAAAAATTAATTTATTTAAATAAAAATAACTTTTTTTATTTAATTAAGTAAAATATTTTTTTAAATAAAAATTAATTTGGAGGAAAAATTTAATTAAAAAATATCTAAAAAGTTTTTCTTTCTTTTTTATGTTTTTAATAAAAACAATAATTATTTTTCTTAATAATTTTGCAAAGTAAGAAGGTAACAAAAAATAATAATTATGATTATTTTTTTATATTTTTTGGAAGGAATATTTAAATGTTACATAAAAGAGAGGAATGTTAGAATAAATTAAGGGACGATAAATGGAGGGACTTTGGGAATTTAAGGGAACTGTCTCGGACTTAAATAGTTTAAAAATACATTGCGATTCTGGTATGTTAGAGGTTATGCTTCCTAGTATCCAGTGGTCGGTCGGAAATGATGAAGGTGCCAAAAATCGGAATTCCGACAGACCTCCCTACATAGTATCTGATATTTCAGGAAAATTAAGACTTTTTCCTTCGTATCTTAAAAATAAAAAATTCTTTCTTTTTTGTTTACATATAATTTTAAATTTCATTTCGTTTAAAAAAATCTTTTTTTCGTGAATCTCTGCGCATACGCGCAATTTTTGATTGAAAAAAAAGACGTGTGAATTTTGTGAGATCAAAACTGCGAAATTTAAAATTCTTGCGGTCAAAATTTGGAAGCTTTATTCGAGTAATTAGTCCTTCCTTAGGTTAAAATTGGTTATAGCATTAATTTTTATAAATTACCTAATAACCAAAAAATTACTATTTTTTTATGGTTTGCCACAATATTATTAATAACATCCCCCCCTCCCCCCCCCCCCCCCCCCATTTATTGCTGTTTTTGAAGTATTGAGGAAAGATTGCCTTTAGGCATAAATTTCTTCTGACGACATTATTGCGGGGGAATAGAAATAAAAGGATGAAATACACTTAAAAAAGAGATTTTTATAAAATAAATACAAAAAAATTAATAAAGGTTTTTTATTGTTGTGATATCATTTTTATTGCAATTATAACGGAAGTGGGCATTTCGGCGCAGACTTATAAAGCTTGGGTTAGTGAGGATTTTGTTTTTTAATATGGTTAAATGAGCACTTAGGGACGTGAAATTTTTTGTGGATATATTAGATAGAGTTAACTATTCTTGGTAAAAATTTTAAAATTTTTGGTTAGATAATAAGAAAGTTATCTTCGAAAATGTCGAGTGGTTTGGAAAAACCGCAGTCTTTTGAGCATAACTTTGGAAATAAAAAATCAGAATTTCTGAAATTCAAAAAAAAATCGGGTATGTTTATAAGGAATATTAAGAAAATTTTTCACACATTGAAAATACATAGAATTTTTATAAAAAAGCGCCAAAGTGGTATGGACACTGTAAATACATACAACCTCAATTAAAAATTCTTGGATGAACAATTAAATTTATTTTTTAATTATTTGGCTGTCTGCCTACATATTTAATAATGAGGAATTAATCTAGAGAATAAAAGAAAATAAAAGAGGAAGGAAATAAAAGAGCAAACTTGTTTTAAAAAATCTAATGTTACTTATTAAAATTGTTCTTTTAATTTTGCATAATATATAATATTATATTTATAAAATAAAATTACAAATAATTTGAAAGTAAATTAAAATTTAACACTTTTTAATTAGTACTTGATTGGTAAAAGGCTAAAAATAAATTTTTAAAAATGTATAGTTATTATTGTCTTAATTAGAGACCGAACAGGAAGTTGAGTGAATCAAGAATCTCGAAAATTTTAGAAAACTCGAAAAATCTCGATTTTCGATATTTTTGTTCGAGATCTCGTCTTTATCCAATCCCTACTTTTTCTATCTGCAAAACACTTAACCAAAGATTGAGACTATTGGGCACTGTAATCTTACGGTATTTTTAATTAATTTTTGTTATACGTGGAGGGGGACTGAAATGAATAGGTGAATCGTCATTTATTTCTAAAACTTTTGCTCTTTAAAATGCAAAAATCGAAAGCTTCTTTGTTCTAGGAATTAGCTAATTTTAATAGAAAACTTGAAATTCTAGTAAAAAAGAATTTAAGCGGAAAAGTATATCAAACAAATAATTGTATTAGCCTTCAAAAAAATAATTTTTTTCTCTCCATTTTTATTTAAAAAATAATTTTTTTATTATTTTTGTTTTCTTTACACTTGAATAATTTTTTGAGTAAAAAAAGAAAAAAATTTTTTTCCCTAACAAACAATTGTTATTTTTTATTATTTTTTAAATGCCACTAAAATTAGCTTTTTAATGAAGAGTAAAGTTGTTGGGTGTCTAGTTAGTTAATTTATTTTCGTAAAAATACCCCAAAAATGTCCTTTAAAACAATAAAAAGACACAAAACAAATCCAGCCCCACTCAAAAAAATTTTGTGGGAGTAGGAAAGTATTTTTAAAAATTGGGGTGACGTTGAATAGAGACGATTTTTTGAAATTTAAAATTTATTTTCTTGAATATTTTTAAAAATAAGGGTGAAAATTTTAAATTTAAAATTAAAATTTTAATAAAACTTAAAATTATTTTTAATTTAAAAATAAAAATAAATCGGCCTCATTTTTAAAAAAAAAGGAAATGAAAATATATATAAATCGGCCTCATTTTTACATAATCATGTAACTGAAAAAAGTTTTTATCTTAGAAAGAGGTCCCTCAAGCTATTTTTTGTGTGTTTTGATGTTTTTAATTTAATATTAGGGCTTATTCTCAATTATTTTTCTTTTTGTTTTGGCAACAAAAGAAGACAGATAAATAACCGAAAAAGCTTCCCTTTTTTAGTACCAGAAAGGAAATAATTTTATTTTTTATTTAAAAAAACCAAAAGTCAACTAAAAATGATGTTTTTTTAATTTAAAAAAGGAAATGAAAATAAATGTGAAGAGGGAAATATTAACAATTTTGCAAAAATTTTTTATAACTTAAAAAGAGAATGTATTATACTTATATAACTGTATCTACCGCCACTTTTATTTCACCGGAACCAGGGGGTAATCGAAATAGACCTATAAGGTTTACAATAGAGTAGGCGTGAAGGTATATCCATTGAAATTTTAGTGATTAGGTGGTTGGTTTATAAATAGTGTTAGAGGGTGCTGCTAGAGGGGGGGGTCACATTCGGCTATACATGATAAAGGTTGTCGGATAGTTGGAAATCTTTGGATATCCGGATCTGGATCTTCCGAAAATTTCCGGATATCCCGTCTTTTTTGGATACAGATATCGGGATACGACAACTTTATACACGATACGTTAAACCCGAGAGTCAGTCAAAAACCCTAACTTAGACCCAAGAGCATCAGTTAATAACCGGTTTGAACCCCCCTCCTCCCCCTGCCTCCCCCCTCCCTCCCATACATAAAAATTCGTTTTCAAAAACACAATTGAAGACGATGAGTTGCCTCTCCCTTTGAAAGCTATTTTTAAAACGAGGCTTTAAAAATAATTAGTATTTTAACATTAAATAATTAAATTAGACAGTTCTTTTTTTAAAAATACCTAATTTAAATGTCTCGTTTTTAGAAACTATTTTAGCTTTTTAAAAAAGAGAAAAAGTGCGGCCATAAAAAAATAAATTGATAGTTAAATCTAAAAATAAATTAAAAAAGGAAAGTAAAAATAAAATTTAAATTTATTTTTCAACAAAAAAATACTCCAAAAATGTCCTTTAGAACAAAACAAATTTATTCTTCACTCAAAAATATTTTTTAAAAATATTTAAAATAAAGTGTAGGAGTGAGAAAAAAATAGACTTTTAAATCTTCCTTTAAATGTTGATAAAAAACAAAATAATTTTTTTTGTAAAATAAATTATTTAAAAAATTTTTATAATTGTTTACAAATTTAAATTGCTATAAGGGTAATAATATTTTTTTATTTTTTAAAATTAAATAGAAGGGAGGTAACAAAACAGTAAAATAATAAGGGCTCTAAAAATGCGTCAGGGCTCTCCCTAGCTATTTAATTTCTTAAAGGTCCTAATTACATTCTTCTATTGGGTCTTTAGAATGGGTTTTTATAGAAATGGCTTTCTATTAGGGCATTTACATCTCTTGTTTAAAGACTCCAGTAAATACACGGTCAACTTTTGGTATGTTACCATTATGTATCAAAATCTTTTTTAAAAATTAAATATATGTATTTATGTATCAGGAATTTGAAAAAAAGTACGTACAAAACAAAAAAGTAAATACCCGACCTTGGGAATGTGACGGCAGGATCCTTGGTATGAGCAGCAATAAAAGGCTTATTATTTAAAAATCTTTTTGAAAACTAATTTTGGCATTTAAATAAAAATATCCAGATTGACTAGTATAATAAAAAGAAATAGGATAATAGGTATATTAACAATAGGATGTTATTTTTAAAAATATTTATTAATTATTTAATGACGCACATACATATATCTGGAATAAATAAATAAATATTTTTATATTTTGTTCTTTTGTTTTCTTTTCATAATAATAAAATTTTATTTTTCTAAATGAAATTAAAACAAAATAAATACGCTTTATAGGACATTTTGTTTTGGTTTTTTTTGAATGTTTTAAACACAAATTTTAAAAGGGCAAATAATTTATTAAAGTTAATTCTTGAGATAAATTTTCATGATAACGATAAGACAGAATTTTACTCCGATTTTAAGAAAGAAAACAGAAATTCGCTTAGGCTTCGCTCAGATTTAGAGCACCTCAATGTTTACAGGGCCCTTAGTGTTTAAATGAGCGATATTAGATTGCGTCTTTTATGTTTATTCACTTTGCGTCTTGCGACAGGAATGAAAAAGATAACATTACGCGAGACTCCTCTTCCCCTATTTTTTCTGTCGCAAGACGCAAAGCGATTTTTAAGTAACTTTCACCATGCGTCCAAGCGGTGTTTAGAAGCCTGTGTATGAATTACGATTTTTTCTCCTAAGGCCTTCCAAAACCAGCAAAAAATACGCAGGTACAAATACGATGAAATAACAAGGCTCGTACAAAAATACGAGTACGTCAAATTTTAAAATTCCAAACACTGCTTCAAAGTTTATATAAAAATATAGAAAAACTTTAGAGAAGCATTAAGAACCAATAATTTTAAATAATTTTCTCTTAAAAAATTAAATTTAGAAAATTTATTTAAAATTTTACACAACAATTTTCTAATATTTATTTTAATTTTTTTGGTATTAATCTTTATAAAAAAGTATTGTTCTTTAATTTAACTAAAATTAAACAAAGGAAAAAAAATTATTTTTGAACGTTAAATACAAAGTATTTCATAAAATAATTTTAAAAATACAAATAAATTAAATTTAGAATTTTAAAAAATAAATGTGTGTTACGATTATTAAAGATCGTACACACATGTGTACGATTATTAAAAAAAATATTAAAAAAAATTTTTTTAAACGTGTACGACTATTTCGAAACTTCGCAACCAGGATTGAATAAAAATTGAAAAGAAGTCGGAAGAACACACAATTCTGCGCAATCTTTGTGTGCATCCCTGTTCCCAACATGTCATAAAATAGCCCCTCCCCAAAGAAATCCCTACCTTTCTCCCAAAGTGTTTTTATTAAAAAGGGATTTATATAAATGAAAGTGTTATTTTACAAATTGGTCCAAAAGGAGGTCGTCTATTTTTTATTTAAAATTATGTAATAGTAGAATTAATTAGAATATAAATTAACAATTTAATGTGTAAAGCATTCAGAGTTGTTTTGAAATTTCGATTTTTGAAGTTTTTTTTGTTTTTATACAGAAAATATTTAATAAAAAATAAAATTGTATTTATAAAAAAAATTTTAAAAATTAACTTAAAAAAAATTAAATTTTTTTTTTCGTATAAATTACAGTAATTTTAAATGAAAAACCTTTAAAAGTAACTAAAAAACCTTTTAAAAACCTTCAAATTTTAAACCAATTCTTTTATTCTAAAAATAGTGCTAGAAGTCATTTTAAATAGTGTTCGGCAAATGACCTTTTCCGGTATTCGGTATCGGTATACCGAAAAAATACCGATACCGAAAAATACCGTTTTTTACAAAAATTGACCGGTACGGTATCGGTATCGGTATACCGGAAAAATACCGATACCGGAAAATACCGTCTCAACATTTTCGGTATACCGGCCGGTATTCGGTATTTTTTAAAAATTTTATAAAATTTTTTTTTAAATTTTATTTTTAAAATCTTAACAATAAAATTCGAAAAATGAACATAATTTTAATATTTGTAATTTAAAAATGGTAAATTTTATTAAAAGAAAAACGATTTTTTCTGCTGTATCAGGATTCAAACTAGAGTATGTCCGAGTCCGAGTATTTGAGAAAAACCCGAGTCAGTGCTAGGTATTGGGTTGACAGTGATGCAGTGGATCATCATCCAAATCCCATTTATTTTCTTAATCCGCCTATATCACTCTTAATCCGACAAAATTCCATGATACGCCCATGATCAATGCTGGCTCCGGGCTACGGGTGGAAAATGAATGGATAATATTATTTTGGGGATTTGTGTAGGTTATGCGGATACGAGTGAGAGGCGGGATCCGTAGCTAGATCACGAGATCCGTAGCTCTATCCCTCTCTTTTCGCTCCGCTGGCTTAAATTTTGAAAATTTCTGAAGGCCAAGAGGAACACCCAAGTTCCGGAAGGCCAGATCCTTCCCTTGAAATATCCGACTATCACTAAAATCCACCCAAGTCCATTCACAATCTGCAATATACACATAAGTCTTCGTTTTCAGTGCCGCAGGCGAAAATTTTGAGAAATTTGGAATGCCAAAGACAAAATTTCTTCCTTTTTCAGCGCCGCAGGCGAAAATTTTGAGAAATTTGGAAGATCCTTAAGCCAAAAATCTTCCTTATTGCGCCGCAGATAGGGGTATCACAAATACCGAAATACCGGAAAATACCGCGGTATTTTTTCGAGGACCGGTACGGTTTCGGTATCGGTATACCGAAAAAATACCGATACCGAAAAATACCGTTTTTTTCAAAATTTGACCGGTACGGTATCGGTATCGGTATACCGGAAAAAAATACCGCGGTATACCGTGAAAAATACCGCGGTATACCGTACCGTGCCGAACACTAATTTTAAATTTATGTACTATATAAATAATTTACAAACAAATTAATTGTTTCTTGGTGTTTAAGAATTTTTTTTACTAAAAAAGTAAAATTTAATTGTCCTTGAAAGCATAAAAAGTAAAAAATTTTTAATTGTTTTTAAGTCCAAAATTAAATTTTTTTTAAAAGAATAAATGTGTGGGTGTTGAAAAATGACCTTTTTTGGTTTAAAAAATGTTTTTTTAATTGTTTTTATTAAATTTAAAGACTTTGGTGCCTACAAAACGTCATTTAAAAAATAAAAGTTAAAAAAATAAAGGTAGTGAATGACGAATTAATCTAGAAAATAAAATTTAATAAATAATTAAAATTCGTAAAAATTACAATACAATTTAAGAGTGTAAAGAGCAGTGGTTGGAAGCTCGTATCAAAATTCGTACTCGTACTAGTTCTAGCAAAAAATGGACAGATACGAGTACAAGTGCGAGTAGAGGAATAAATAAGGCATGTAAAAAGTACGAGTACGAACAAATTTCAAAAGTCCAACCACTGGTAAAGAGGCCGGATCCCATGAAAACAGCAATAATTGGATGGAACTTAATCCCCGAGAGCTACCCGATTCAACGTTGATCAAGATTGTCATTATCACTAATTTATTTTTTTCTCAAGATATTAACATATTTGTCTTGATTAGCTACATATAATCGAAGAAACATTTTGAGAATTTATAATTAATTTTTAAATAAAATAAATTTAATTAGTCTTTTAATTAGCCTCATTTAAAATTTATTATTATAAAAGCTTGTTGATTGTTCCAATTTCCTTTCCAAACACCCTAAAACTTCAATTACTTCAACTCTACGTCAACATCGTCCAAACAAACAACAAAGACAACGCTTCATGCTCTTCTGCCTCCTTCATCCAATGGACCACAACACCGGACCTTTGGCAAGGAAGTCGTCAATGCTTTGTGTTCTTCTGCTGCTATCCATCGCCGCTCTCTTGGTGCTTGCAGTTCCTGGACAGGCCAACGTTGTGCAAGTCGGAGTTGCCAATCACATCTTGGATCAAGACGAAGACGAAGTGGAGATCAAAGAAGGTATGGAGGCCAAAACGAGCTTAACTTATGCCGAGTACAAGGAGCGTTATCCGACTGTCTGTGAATTTTCAATCACTAAAGAATACATGTAAGCTGATTTTTATTAAAATCCAAGAGAATATTTAGATATTTTTATATTTTTCAGTGAACTTCGTTACAAAGGCGGCGATGGGTGCACTGTGGAACTGATTACCAAGAAGACGAACATGATCAAATTCACGGGCAGAGTGAAAATCAATGGTAACTGTCTGAAAAGCTGCAATGAACATGCACATTTTAAAGATGGCTTTTCAAATCTGTAAGTTTAAGTTAAATGCCGATTAAGAAAACCTTATGTATTTAGCCTGCCCTTTGCCTACAGCAGAAACAATGAGGAACTCAAAAAGCTCAACAACGTTCCACAATTTTCTAAAGGTGCAGCGTGTACTGATGAGGCTTGCGTGAGAGGGTGTTTAAATCAGACGTTTCTTGAAGTCTCGTGGAGCAAATGTAGGAAGGAAGTATACGCTCACACCCATCTAAGTAGGATAACGATTATTTTTACTTTAAAATAAGTTCATTTTAGTTGGTGAATATGAGACGGGCTTGGATCAATTTAAAGAAGCTGAAAATAAGAAGGAATTCACATTCGATCTGGAGATATTTGACAATGGCAGCTTCACAATGGATTTTGATGGAAAGCCTAAAACATTTGGAGATCAAAAAATTAGCTGCATTCTAACAAAAACAGAACCCGTTGTCAAACCAAAAACATGGAAAATCGTCAAAAATGAAGATCTGAAGGGTAAACATCTGCTCGTCTTCCATTTACTTCCACCAAAGGCTACAGGAATGTATAAAGAGGGCGGCTTTAAACAACTTAAGGATAATCCAACATGTGATCTCTTCATTCGCTTTGTAATCCTTTACAATTTTTTTTTAAATCCAATAATTTTTATTTTTCTAGAAGAGGCCAGACTACGAACTTCTTTTTGTCCCGGATCAGACATCAACTACGGTTACTACAACAACAACAACCGAAACAACATCAGCTACCAATAAACAATCTTCAACTACAGGAATAAATAAAGGAGATACTACACCAACAGCAAAAGTGCAGGAAGTAAAGGACACCGAAAAAGGAAGTTATGTTGGGATCGTGGTATTTGTGATTATTGTTGTGTTGATGGTTGCAATTGGCGTTGGATTCCTTGTTTGGTTCTATGTCTTTAAAAAAGAAGAAAAGCAACCTGAAGAGGAAGCTGAAGTGGACAAAAAGGAACCTATTGAGAAGGTAAAATAAATTTTAAAGAAAATTAGACTGTACATAATTTTTACTTTTTTCAGTTTTGGAAGCACCACAAGGACAATCCAGAAGATATGCCTTCACCAAAAGAACAATACGTTTTGGGTGTGTTCGACAAAATGAGTAGACAGGACACGGTGACCTACAAGAGGGTGCTCTTTGAGTTGTATCTGCCGGAACTGATCGAAAAGGATATTGCTACTATTGGGAATTTTGAGGAATGGAGAGAGAAGGTAAAAGAAAAGAAAAAAATATAAAAAATAAATTCACATTTTTCAGAATGGATTTGTTCTGACGGATCTGGAGAGGGATGACGAATTCTGCGAGAAAATAGATAAGGCGATTAGGGATAGGAAAGAAAAGGAAGCCGCCAACAAATTGTTCAATGCTGCTAAGAAGTGATAGGAGGGAGATGTTCGTGAAGTTTGAGGATAAGAATAAATACTCGAAGTTGAGAAGATATTTTGGAGATATATTGGAGATATATCTGTAAATCCATTCATTCTCTATTTAATTATTTCCCAAATATTCTCCAAATCTCAACAAAAAAATACTTGTATTTCCCCTCTATAATCCCTATATTCACCTCTAAACATATATTTCCTTATTAGGCTATATGCCTCTATATGTGTATAATCTATGTCTATTTTCCCTATATACACAAATTTCCTTATATATTCATAAATATCCCATATATTTGCAGGATGATTTGTATTCCCTGCTATATCTCATATATTGTATGTATATGTATTTTTCTGTATATGTTTTTATTGTATTCAATGTGTTATAGTTGTGATAAATATGATTGTTGAATATCTCCTTTCTATTGTTATATTTTTGAAATCGGAATTTTATTCGTCTCATAAGACTGAAGCCGAATCCCATTATGGGATCTCACTATAATTTAACCCCCAGTCCGTGAATATTTTTTAAGTTACTCAAATTGTTCTTAAGGGATCTATGTATATTTTAAAATTTTTATTGCCCAAATCATCACTGCTCCTTTCATTCACTTCCCAAGATGTACCGAGAATCGAGATACCTTAAATCTTCTAATAGAACAAGATGTGCTTCTATTTTTCGATCCTCCTCTCGGAGTGTGCTGCTATTTTTCATTATATATTGTATTGTCATATTTTCGAACTCGGAGTTTTATCCGTTAATTTTGTGCTTTTATTTTTCAATCTATTTTTCAATTTTTTAATAAAAATTTAAACCGCACAAAACAAAACAAGAATTAAATTTCATTTAAATTTAATTTTCAAATGATAATTTAAAATATAGCCAGACAGCGGTTCTATCGGCCGAATAAATATGATAAGCCCATAAATATATTCTCAGCAATTTTCTCAATGCATGGTATTAATGTTGGGGGATCCAGATCCGAAAAAGGCCGGATATCCGGAAATTTTCTGTTCGGATGCCGGATCCGAGGAGTTCCAATTATTCTCCAACCTTACTGTGTATGGCTCTGGAGCCGGCAACAGATGGAGCCGGAGCTAAGATTTTAAAAAGCCCGGAGCCTGAGCCAACGTTTTAAAAAGGTTGGAGACGGGCCAACAAGTACATTAGCATTAGTATAATGGGTATTAACCCAGTATACCTGATTCGACTCCATAAATAGTTGGTTAAATTTGTTTTGAAGAAAATTAAAAGAAACACTTATATGTATTAGATCAAAAATCTGCAAATTTTTTAAGTGATGGAATTTAAGGAATTTAAAGTTTTTAATTAAAAAGTTAGATTGGTTAAAAAGTTAATCTGATTTTGTACATTATTTCCCTGTTTATTATTAGATCTACATATTATAAAATTTATTATAAAACTCAATGGTTCTTTTTTGAATAGACAAAATTTCGTTAGTAATTAATGTAAATTTTGCGTTAAGCTAATGTTGTCGTGATATTATAAAATTTTAAATGATTCAGAGAAATAAGCAATTACGAGAACATAAGAAAATTTCAATAAATGAATCATAAATGTTCTTTGTATTTTTAAAATACAAACATATTTTTTATGCTTAGCTAATCTGCCACACATTAGTTTGAATTAACAATTTCAAGAGATAACAGAAACAAAATCATATCTAATTAGACTTCTAATTGAAGTCATCTAAAATTTACTATAAAAGCTTGTTCAATGTTTCTTTGTTCCTTCCAAACACCATAAAACTTCAAACACCTCAACTCTACATCAACATCATCCAAACAAAAACAAAACGCTTCATGCTCTTCTGCCTCCTTCATCCAATGGACCACAACACCGGACCTTTGGCAAGGAAGTCGTCAACGCTTTGTGTTCTGCTGCTGATATCCATCGCCGCTCTCTTGGTGCTTGCAGTTCCTGGACAGGCCAACGTTGAGGAAGTCGGAGTTGCCAATCACATCAAAGATGAAGATGGAGTGACGCTCGAAGGAGACAGTAAGCTGGCCAACACGAGTCTATGACTACTACAAGGAGCGTTTTCCGAATGTTTGTGAATTCGAAATCGCCGCCCCACACATGTAAGCTGATTTTTTAATGAAATTTAAGGGAATATATGTAGAAAATTTTAATTTTTCAGCAAAATTCGTTACAACGGCGAGAAGTGCACTGTGGAATTCACGACCGGAATGGAAGGAAACAATTTTACCTGTTTGGAAGACTGCAAGGGTGGGCGTCACCATATTCATGATGGCTTTTCAAATCTGTAAGTTTTAAGCTAGACTCCGATTAACAGTGTTATATCTTAAATATCTTTTTAGCTTGCCCTTCGCGTACAGCATAAACAATGAGGAGCTTGGAAAGATCAGTGCAAATCCAAATTATGATACTGAGACTGTCTGTGTTAAAAAAGAAAGTTGCGGGGGAATGTGCATGAAGGAGACATTTCTAGAAGTCTTGTGGAGCAAATGTGGTAGTAATGTATACGCTCACACTCATCTAAGTAAGAGGACGATTATTTTTGTTTTCAAATATTTATTTTAGTTGGTGAAGCTGCGCGCGGCCTGGATAAATTTAAAAAAAATGACAGCAAGGAGTTTAAAGTCAATCTGGAGATATCTGATGGCAGCTTCAAAATGGAATTTAACGAAGACAAAAAAAATATTTTTGAGACAACAAAAGACAATACTCTCTGCCTTCCATCAACATCAGATGCCCTTATCAAACCAGAAGCGTGGAAAATCAAAAATGGAGGTAAAGACCTGGAGGGTAAATATCTGCTCGTCTTCCATCTACTTCCACAAAATGCTACACGAATGTACAACGAAGATGGCAAAGTTTTGGAACTACCTGGCGGGCCAAATTGTGATCTCTTCATTCAATTTGTAATAATCTTTTACAATTTTTCTAAAATTCCAATTAATTTTTATTTTTTAGGAGAGGGGACCCTACCAATTTCTTCGAGTCGATCCTAAGAAAACGACTACAGTTACTACTACAACAACAACAACCGAACCAACGACAGCTACCAACAAAACCGCTCCAACGACAGGAACGCAGCAAGTAAACAGTACACCAACAGCAAAAGTGCAGGAAGTAAAGGACACCGAAAAAGGAAGTAACGGTTGGATTGTGGTGATTCTGTTTCTTTTGCTTGTGGCAGTTGGAATTGGCATTGGATTCTATGTTTGGCACAGCAAGTCAAAAAAAGCAAAGCAACAAGAAGAGGAAATTGAAGAGGTCAACGAAGAAGAGTGTGATGAAGAAGGCGAGCTACAAACGGTAAAAACTAATTCTTTGAAATAAAACAATTTTTTTATTAAGGCTTATTGGGCTAACATTGGCAATGAGGACGCAATCAATGAGGCCAACTTCAAGCGGAAAATCGCAAAACTGCCCTCATTGGAAGACCAGTACGTCAGAGAAATTTACGACAGGATGAATAAGCATAAGGCGGCACTCCACAAGAAATTGCTCTTTGAAGTGTATCTACCGGAATTGCAGGAGAAAGGCTATCCTATTGTTGGCACATACCGTGAGTGGAGAAAGAAGGTGGGGTTTTCGGGGGTTAATTTTTGAGAAATTTTATTTCATTTTTTCAGACTGGCTTTAACGTGAAACCGGGAAAGTCACGCGATATGCACGAAGGAAGAATACAAAAGGCGGCTGAGCAAAAGAAGGAGAAAGAAGCTGCCAAAAAGTATTTCGATGAGAAACAAACCAAGGACTACTACGATGAAAATACCAAAGGTGGGGGAGAGAAGATAGTGCAGGGAGAAGTGGAGGAATTCGAACCGAAGGTGGATTGGACTAAGAAGGACACAATTCTGAAGGAATCGACTTCAAAGCACTCGGACGCGAAGAAGGAATCGACTTCGAAGCACTCGGACGCGAAGAAGGAATCGACTTCGAAGCACTCAACTCTGAAGACGGATCCGGCACCGGAGAAGGCGGATGCTGTGAAGAGCAAGCAGGCAAATACAGCATCAAGTATTCCAGCGGAAAAGTCGGCGGTTGGGGAGACGGATCAGTAAATTGTGGAGATGTTGCGGCTAAGAATAGAAAAGAAGTTGAGAAGATATTTGGAAATAGAGAATAATTTGTAGATGTAATTGTAAATCATTCATTCTCTATTTACCTTGCTCCAATATTCACCAAATCTCAAAAAAATTGTATATTCCTTTCTATATATGGCTATATGCCAATCTATATATAATCAAAAATATATCTATTTCCCTATATTCCCTTATATTTACCTGAACATATTTTCTATTCGCATACTAGGCTATATGCCTATCTATATATGTATGTGTATATTTCCCTATATCCCCTATATACCCCCTATATTTTTTGCAGGTTGATTTGTTGTATTCCCTGCTATTTTTCATTATATATTGTATTGAGTGTGTATGTATTTTTCTGTGTATATTGTAATTGTTGTATTATTGTAGTTGTGATAAAAATGTATTTATGAATGTTTAATTCTTCAATTAGGTAACTAGGAACATGTTATCTGAGATATCCACAATAATTAGTTAAGAATTTTTCCGGAATTAATTTTTAATGGAAAATTTGTTTGTATTTTATTCCACTCTTGAAATGCAGCTTATTTTCCGGCATTATATGTTGAAAACAAAATCTACTAAATTTATTAGGTTAGAGAACAAGTACAATTTTTCGAAATAAATATTTGAGCTTAAAATAGAAATTTCTATATAAAATTTTGAGGATTAGCATTAATATTTAAATTAATTTTCAATTCAAAAACTGTTCCAAAATATTCACATAAAGGTCCAATTACATCAGTTACTTTAATTTGTTTATTTAATTCGTTACTTATTGATGTAGTTGATTTATCTTTTAGTCCACATGGAATTATCTTAAAAACATTATTAAATTAATTAAAAACATTTTCCGGAAAGGAATTAATTTTTAAAACATTTTCCGGAAAAACATTTTCCAGTGAGGAATTAATTCATAAAACATATAACGGAAACTCTAAAAACATTATCAGGAATCAGAAAAGAATAATTTTAAAAACACTTTCCGGAAAAAAATTAATTTTTCAAAACATTTTCCGGAAAACATTCTTTTCTCTCATTGTCTGGCGTTATAATATATTTTCCTTACATAATCAAACCATTTAAGGTCTGTTTCACAATTTAAAGCCAATCCATGTGAAGTAATTCCATTTCTAACTTGTATACCTATTGCTCCAATTTTCTTTTGTTCATTTATCCAAACACCTATTAAATTAATTTTTTTTTAATAATTTATTTATTTTTATTTACCAGCATTTTCCGTTCTTCCAACATTTTCAAGTTTAAATTTTTCTTTAAGCATTTGAATTAATACTTGTTCTATAAAATGTTTATAATAATTTAATAGAAAAATAAATCAAATTAAAGCGTCCATTCCAACTTTAAAAAATCTCTTGTATTTAAGTTATGAAGAATTAAAATATTTTTAGGAGTTCTTCGATTATATATTCCGGAAAAGAATTCTAAAAAGTTTTCCGGAAAATAATTAATCCAGTAACAAGTCCTAAAACTAACATTTTCCGGAAAGGAATTATTATAAAAAATACAGCTATATATTAAAAATAATTAAACTTAACTATAGAAAATACAAAATGACGAACTCCAAAAGTTTTTTGATTTTTTGGAAGAGGTAAATTGTTCAAATTAAATATCTTGAAAATTAAAAATATTACATATTAAAAATTAAAAAAAAATTTAAAAAATATTTTTTTACTGGATAGGCCACCAATTGTCCTGGCCCATGAAAAGTAATTAAACCGCCTCTTTTTACTCTGGAAAAAAATAAAAATTAATTTAAAAAATCTTTTACTGCTAGACAAAGGAATAACTAACCCTTTTTTAAAGTCTATAAGACTTAACCCAGTATTGTTTATCCATCCGATTTTGGATCTAAATTTTTATGAAATTTCTATTTATAATTTTCCGGAAAAGAATTAATTCATAACTTGACACTTCTTAAACTTAGTATTCAAATTCAGTTGGTCGTAATTTCTTTTAATAATCATTGAATCAAACTGATTCTGGTGTTATTTAACTACGCTGATTGATCTCTTTCGAATGGGCTATCATTTGCATATTTATATTTTTGATCCCAAAAATTAGCCCGCTCTATCTATGGGTTTATGGTATTCAGTAGTAATCTTTATCTCGATCCATGGTTGTTGAACCTATGGCATTCACTCCTCATTATGAAAGACCATTCATTAAAACCCCGTTTTAAAACATTTCCTCCCACCTATGAAATTCAGCTCCCAATTTAACAACTTTTTGTTCAGTCTCTTCAGTATAAATACCTTCACGTATACCAACAGTGTATGCTGGAGGACTATGTTCAAACATACATAAATAATGCTGAAATTTAATTTAAATTAAAATTAATTTTTATTACTTGATTAGGTTTTTGTTTTAAACAAATTTGTTGAAACAAATATTCTTGAATACGAAGACCTCA
This sequence comes from Meloidogyne luci, assembly GCA_902706615.1. NCBI lineage: Eukaryota > Metazoa > Nematoda > Chromadorea > Rhabditida > Meloidogynidae > Meloidogyne > Meloidogyne luci. The sequence continues at coordinate 198,800 of CACSLI010000176.1, read as the reverse complement.
AAAAAAGAAAAAAATTTTTAGAGAATTAGAATTTTATTGGAAAAAATAAAAATAAAAACAATTCATAAACTTCAATTTCTTTTCTATAAATTTCCGGAAAAGTATTGTATTAATTCTATAATACTTTCCGGAAGACACATTCTCTGCTCTATTTCCCTATTGTAAATATACTCTATAAAAATATATGTATTTTCCGGAAACAAGTCTGATACATTTTCAAATATATTAATTCTGAAATAACTTCCGGAGAACACATTCTCTATGCTATTCTTTAAAAAGTATATACGTACTTTCCGGAAATAACTTTAAAATTAATTCTGCTATATTTCTAGAGTTATGTTCTTTTTATTACTCTTACATTTTCCAAATAACCCTAAAAAATAAATTCTATACTTCTCACCTGTTAAATAAGGTACTTCCCCAAAGAACAAAGCTTTAATCATTTAACTAGAAAAATTACTTTTTACATAAATAAATAATTAAAAAAATATTTTTTTATTTAAATTTAAACAAAATTTAATTTAAAAAAATTAAAATAAAACAAAAATTAATTTATTTTTTTTTCATAAAATTCATTCAATAAATTTACTATTCTCTTTAAATTCAATTTCTCTATTTTCTTCATTTTTTGAATTTCCAATTTTATTAAATATTGGAGACGACAATAAACCCATTTTAGAAGATGGAACTCTTAAAAATAAATTTTTTTAATTTTTAAAATTTTTAAATTTTACGATTTTAATTCTCTAGGTCCCGCAGCTTTATAAAGACGAGTTTCTCGATATCTAAAATAAATTTATTTTTAAATCAAAATTTCCTTTCTCTTCATTTTACCTCGGTCTCCACTCCTGCATATTTGTATAAAATATTTCCCTAAGTTCCAAATCGCTAGGACCTTTTTCTTTTATTGGTTCTGTGGAGTCTTTGTATTTTTGGATATTTTGTAAAAATTTCTTAAAAAAATTTAATTAAAAAATTTTTTCCAATTTTAAACCTTCTTTTGTTCTTCTATTTGTGTCAAATCTACAGGTCTAGAATGCCTATATAAAAATAAAAATTAATTTTTAAATAAAATTTTTTGGTAGATTTACTCTTTACCTAATAAAAGGAAAAGAATACAGTCAATTCTGAAATTAATTCTGTTATTTTTTTCAGAATTTTTCAATTTACAACTTTTCCGGAAAAATTCAAAACATTTGCGTAAAAATATTTATGTATTTAAACATTCCTGAAACAATTTTATTTTCTATTTATTCCGGAAAGGAAAATTTTCGGAAATGTTCTACAATTGAATTTAAAGGAAAATGGAGAATAAAACAGAGAAAACATAAAAATATTAGGGAAAATAAACATTTTTAATAAATTTAAATAAATTCTCTCAAATTTACCTACCCATAAGGAAAAGGAATAGAAGGATGCCAAGCAGCAACCACACCATTTTTACAAACAACTGTTTGCCATAATTTACTTGCTGGATTTGACATTTTTTAAAAAATTTACTAAAAATTAAAAAAAAAAATTTTTTTAATTAAAATAAATAATTAAAAATGTTTAAATAAACATCTTTAGAAAAAATAAATTTAAAAAATAACAGAAAATTTATTTAAAAAACAAAAAAAATTTTTAAAAAATAAAATTCGTCCATCATTTAATTGTTTCAAGTTTTACAAGTTCAGCAGCATCCATCAACTTAAAAAAAAAATTTAAAAATTTATTCTTTTTAAAGAATTTTTTTTATTTTTAAATTCAAAAAAAATTATTGTCTCGACCAAAAAAATTATTTTTAAAATTAAAATTTAAATTACCCTTCTAATTCCTCTCTTCCTCTTTTTTGTCTTCTTAATTCTCTTCTTAACATTATTATTTATTTTAATATTTTCTTCATTTTTGTCATCATTATTTTCTTTTGAAATTGTTTCTTTTTGTTTATTTTCTTTAATTTTTGTTTTTATTGCAGCCATTTTTTCTTTTTTTAATTTTAAATAATTTGTTCTTAATTCTTTATATTGCTTACTAAAAATTGAGAAAAATTACTTTATTTTTTTTATTTTAATGAGGAGACACCTTAGTTTTTACCTTATATTCGACTAACCATTGGTGAAAAAATATATGGATTTGCAGAAAATTAATTTTTAAAAAATTCCAAAATTAGACTTTTTAGGAAATAAAGACATTTCGTCCCACAAACTTGCAAAATATTTAATGAAAACTTATAAAACTTTTAGAGATTTTATGATTCTGAAACTTAAGAGACAAACAAAAATTTAGTTACATTTATTCACTTTTTTTACAAGCTGGGGGACAAAATGTCCGTTCTTTTTTATGACTTTCCCCCAAAATTTCCTAATTCTAAATTTTTTTAGAATTCCCTAATTCTCCCAGAATTCTAACAAAAAATTTTTGAGAATCCCCTCCCTCAAAAATTCCATAAATTTAAAAACAAACTTACTAGGGAAAAACCTGAATATGTCGAAAAAGACTAGTTAAACTAAAAATATGATTACTCGTCTTGTTATTTGTTGTTGTTGCCTTTCTAGGCTTTCGACGCCGACGATGCTTTTTAATTCCTTTTTGTAAAATATTTTCGTTTTGTTTTTCTTCCAAATCTGTTTCTTTTCCACTTTCGTCTACAGACATTATTGACTTTGAATTAAAAAAAATTTTTTTTTAATTTAATAAAAATTAAAAAAAAACCTCTGCCACAGATTGACTTCTCATTCGAGTCCGTGAAATTTCTGTTAGAGAAGGAACTTGTGGGACAATAAAAGAAGTTGGATTTGTTGCCCTTTCGTCTGGTTGAGTTGGAATTAGTTGAATCTAAATTAAAAAGGAAATTTTTTGTAATTAAATTTTAAAAGTAAACACAAAAAATTTTTAGTCAGAGCAAAGGATTGAGTAGATTTTGTTTGATTCTATGTAAAAAAAGAACCAATTGTTCAAAAGTTTTTAATCATTTCAGGCTGGTCGAAGATGATTATGAGAGCTCTCAAAAACTAATCCACTAATCCCATTCAATTCTTTTATTTTATGAAGAAGGTTCAACCAACTTTTTTACTTTATTTTTATTTAAAATTAGACAAACCAAAAAATAATCTTAATTAAATCCAACCTAAAAACCCTCCCCTTTCCCCCAAGTTATTTAATTAAAAATTTAAAATTATTTGAATAACCTCTTCTTTTTTGTTTTCTCCAATTTTTTCATCTGAACAATCCTTCATCAATTCATCTCCAATTTCTGAATTACACAAATTTTGTTTATTTAAAAAAAGTTTTGCTTTTTTATGTCGATGTCCATGAGAATGATGAGTTCGTTTTAAACGACTATTTAATTGATAACGCTGAAAAAATAAAAAAAATTCTTTTAATATTTAAATTATTCAATCGGGGACAGTTTCAATTAACTACAAATTTTCGTTTCGATTTTAAATTCCATACTAGCAAGAGATTATGTAGCACGAATGGGCCAGCCGGAATCCAAAAAATCTTCCCCCCGATCCAAAAAATTTTCCATAACACGACCCGTCTTTTTACCTTTTTAATCACCTAACTGACCCAACCCGAGACCCGGACTTTTTTCGACCCGAAACCCCGATTTTTTTACTCAACCCGGCCCATCCATGTTATTATCTATTACATTTCACAGAATCTGAAGGCAATTTTTTACTGCGGACGAATAAATCAAAAAATAAAATTTGTTATCCAAAAATTTTTTTTGTAAGTTGCTCAAAAAATTTTAAAAATCAAATGAGCCCCAAAACCCGGAATGAAGAAAACTTCATTAAAAAAAAAACCTTGCAAAATCTTTTGGCAGCAGTTCTAGAAGCAAATTGAACAAAAGCAAAGCCAGAATGTTGAATAGAATTAACATTTGAAGATTGAAAGATTCGTCTTTGAATTCGTTTAGTTTGAGGTAAAAGAATATTTACAACAGAACCAAATTGTTTACATCGACGTTCAAGTAAAGATTGAGTACAGTTTAAAGGTAAATTGTCCTGAAAAATTTATTTTAAGGAAAAAAAATTTTCTAAAAATATTAATTTTTTTAAAAAGGTCAGAGTAGAAAAGGGAAATTAAATGCAGACTAGGATTCTAATAAATGCCTAGTTAGGGCTGTCCGCAATCGAAAAAGTTGCAATTTTTTGTAGTTCCGGACAGCCCCAATCCTAAACAAGAAAACTTCATAAATGTCCAGAAATTTTTAATTTCCACGATAAATAAAAACTACAACTAATAAAAACATAATTTAGCCATTTTCCCAAAAATTCCCCCAAAAAAGTTTAACAATAAATTAATTTTCTATTAAAAAATACCAACAACATAAACAGTCCTTTCTTCGTGTTGAGAACGTTGTTTTGGATTAATTAATAACCAAAGTTCATTTAATGATTCTTCCCCTTCTTTTTGTTCACTTTTTGTTGGTAATTTATCAGTAATTCGAAATATTCTAGTTATTTTCGAAATACTTTTTAAAGCTAAAGGAGATAATTGTTCAACTTTAGAAATTGGCAATTTGGGGAAAATTAATTGAAGTTGACTGAAAATTGAAGAAATTGGGGCAGCTAAAAAATTAGAAAATAAAATTAAATTTAAAAAATAAAAAAATAACCCAAAATTCCATCATTTAAAGTAGAAAATAAATCATCAGGCAAACGCTGTTCTTTCCCCAAAAGTGTTTTTTCAAGCTGAAAAAAATTAAAATTTTATTTAAAAAATTTTTGGTAGAGCGACGGAGACCTATTAATTCTTTCCTTATTTACAGGCTCTTCTAAATTGACCTTAATCTAAGAATAAGGTACTAAAATTTGGTTGGTCCCTGAGAGGGTTGCTTCAGCAAATTAAATTAAAATACCCCCCGTTTAAAATAAACTTAATTTTAATCTCCAATTTTTCATCTCCGTGAGCCTTTCAACTTCATTTATGGAAAAACCCGGCATGATACGTTTCGCTTGGGCGAAGCGCAAAATAACTCCCTTGTGGAGAAAAACAATTATTTTAGAAAATTTTCAATTCAATAAAAGCTGTAATCTCAAATGTCTGTCAAAAAATGCTTCTAAATTATATTTCCCCTAAAACTTAAATACTCAAACAATTCCAAAATTAAAAAAAATAATTTTACAAACCAAATCTTTTAATTGACACCTCAAAGCTTTTGTTCTCGGACGTCTTCGTTTTTTGGCAACATTTCTTTTTGTTGTTCTATTTATTTGTTCTTTACTAGAAGTTTCTTCTCCACTTGCTAATACACTTTCTGTATTACTTTCTTTTTGATAATCCATTTAAAAATCTAATAAAAAATGAAAAAATTTTTCTAAAATTTCGAAGAAAGTAGAGAGAAAAAGCAAAAATTTAAGTTAACAAAGTGACTATGTTAAAATTCAACGTCCTTCTAATTTGTACCGGATGGAATCATGACGGAATTTTACCAGATTCTGTTCTGGAATCCCCGGGTTTTAAGCGATAAATGAAAATACAGAATTTGAGGTACTAGGTAAACCTGTAGGATCTTCTCCCTATCAACAAGCTCTAAATCATTTCATTACAGAATCCCAGATTTACGGGCGATTTTTCCCACTATACTTCTACTAATAGCGTTGCTCAAATCCGGACATCCGGTTAGGTTCCATTCTTTTAAATTTTGGTACCGGTTCGGTTGATCCAGTTAGATACCCTACTTCACATAATAGTAAAAATTTAAAAACTGCTTGGAACTGGAAAGCCCAAATCAGACAACAACTCATACAAAAAGGTACTTGGTGTATTTCGTGTTAAAATATTTAAATTGTTAATAAAAACAATTACTTTTAATAAATTCACAAAAAATTTTAAATTAAAATTTAATTTTTATTGCATCTTTTTTGATTGAATAAATTAAAATGAAAATTTCTTAACTAGGGTTTAGCTCACGAACTCCTCAAACAACATGGGTTTTTAATGTAAAAATTTTCAGGTTTTACATATATAGCTCTTTTCGAAAGAGACGAAGAGCTGATTCAAATAACACAGAAATCAGGTTGATTAAATCAGTTTGGATAAAATTATGATCAATATAAACCGATCGAACCTATGGGCGTGGGACGCTTGTACATCTCGCGGGAGTCAGATGCTTCGCCTTCTCAACCTAAAACAACAACCAAAGATGCCATAAAACCGTCAAATTCAAAGCCACCAGCAACACAACAAAATAACAACAAAAACAAGGATAACAACGACAACAAAAATATCCGAACCAAAAAGGACGAGAAGAAGGGACAAAAGGTTTGTTTATGAGTACTAAAAGAAAAATAGGCATAAAATAAAAGGACGAAAAAAAGTACGAGCAATTTTCAAAATTTAAAAAATACATTTATAAAAAAACCTAAATTTTGTTCAATTTTTGAACATTCCTTTCTTCCAAAAATTATTTCCCCTTTTTTTACAACATTGCTGCTGGTTTGTGTGTCTTTGGTTGTAGTTGACGATGCCTGAGTACGTGGTGTTTCCCAAATTGATTATCCCGCTAACTAGGCCTCCGAGAATTCCTTCCAAGATTTGTATACCAATGGATTCAAGAAATCCTGACATTTTTTAAATCTTAACTTAAAAAATTTAATTCAAATTAAATTAAGCCCACACAGTTGACCCTAAGATACTCCCATTTTATGTGTCGTTGAATTAACGGGTTCTTAACTCGAACAAGCATCGTACTCCGTAGGCTTAGTTGTTCTCTAGATTTAACTCCTAGTTTATTTTAATTTGAATTAAATTTTTTAAGTTAAGATTTAAAAAATGTCAGGATTTCTTGAATCCATTGGTATACAAATCTTGGAAGGAATTCTCGGAGGCCTAGTTAGCGGGATAATCAATTTGGGTTTCAACGCAATAGATAGACGAATTGCTCAACGCCAACAACAAAATATTCTTCCTCGTCGTCGTCATCGTCCACGTCGCTCAATCTCTACACAGGGCAATAATCAACGTATGCGTCCACCACGTTTTGCGTCAGCTCCTGCTCGTATTCAAGGACAAGGTCGTATTCAAGGACACCTAAGCCTATAATTGCCAATCACCACGTACTCAAAATGCCAAACACCACGTACTCAGGCATCGTCAACTACAACCAAAGACACACAAACCAGCAGCAATGTTGTAAAAAAAGGGGAAATAATTTTTGGAAGAAAGGAATGTTCAAAAATTGAACAAAATTTAGGTTTTTTTATAAATGTATTTTTTAAATTTTGAAAATTGCTCGTACTTTTTTTCGTCCTTTTATTTTATGCCTATTTTTCTTTTAGTACTCATAAACAAACCTTTTGTCCCTTCTTCTCGTCCTTTTTGGTTCGGATATTTTTGTTGTCGTTGTTATCCTTGTTTTTGTTGTTATTTTGTTGTGTTGCTGGTGGCTTTGAATTTGACGGTTTTATGGCATCTTTGGTTGTTGTTTTAGGTTGAGAAGGCGAAGCATCTGACTCCCGCGAGATGTACAAGCGTCCCACGCCCATAGGTTCGATCGGTTTATATTGATCATAATTTTATCCAAACTGATTTAATCAACCTGATTTCTGTGTTATTTGAATCAGCTCTTCGTCTCTTTCGAAAAGAGCTATATATGTAAAACCTGAAACTTTGGGGTCGCGGGATCTGTAGGAAAATTAATTTTTCAAGCATCAAAAAATACCTTCCTGACCGTTTTGAGCACCTTATTGTAATATAGAAGAGTTCGAGAGGTAAACCCTTACCAATATTTTAAATAAAATTCTTCTTTAAGTCTTAAATACATCTTTTTAAATTCCTCTATTTATTCTTTAAAAATAACCAAACATATTTATTGCGACAGCTCAAAGGCACGGCGAGTAGATGATTGAACAGCTTCAATAAATGCCGAACGAACACCTTAAAGATTTGTTAAAATTAAAAACTTTAAATTAAAATACCATGTTTTTCAAGTTCCCTAACCCCTTCTATAGTCGTTCCAGCTGGAGAACAAACTTGGTCTTTTAATTGAGCAGGTGATGGAGTGTCCAAAGTAGGAGACAAAGATGCCATTTTTGTCATAAAAAGTTGGGCTGTTCCCTAAAATATGTCGGTACTTATCAGTTATAAACCCACAACGTGAGTGCAGCCGACTTTTTTTCAACTTGATGGATCAGGTCTGATCACTCGTTAAAAAGTTATAACCCAACAAGACCAGTTACGTTGGTATTGAGCAGGTTTTATTTATCCGATCAAAGCCGGCTTGCACTAATTTGTGGGTGCATTACAAATAATAAAAATTTTCGCTTAGAATTATTTATGTATTTAAAAATTTCAAACCTTAACCATATCAGCAGCAAGTTGATTTGCCAATTCACGACTTAATCCAGCAACAACACCGCCATCAGCTAAAGCTTCAATGACCAATGCAATCTATTAAAATTATTTTTGATTAATCAAGAAAAAAATTGAAATTTAGTCAAAGTTATGGAGTGGGGAGTAACGTAAGGCAAAAAAATCCAAAAAATGAAAAAAGAATAATAGAAAGAGAACGGTCCCATAAGACAAAGTGAACATTTCGTAAAGCCACATATGTAGGAATTATGAATGGATCGACTGACACGTACTCGAACTTTTTGAAACCCGAAACCCAATCGACTACCTCCTCATCACATGATTCATTGTACATAAAAATAAACTTACAAAAGCAGGCCCACAACCCGAAATACTCGAAGCTGCATTAAAATGTGCTTCATCAACACGAATACATTTGCCAACATAAGAGCTGAGAACAGAAACTAATTCTACCAATTCTTGGGGTGTTTCAGAGTCAGCCGACAAAACTAAAGTCCCACTGGAGACAGCACAGTTAACATTGGGCATTAAACGCATACTGTGACCATCAAAACCAACAGATCTTAAAATTGAAAATTTTTTATTTTATCATCAACACGAACGCATTTATGAACAAAAAGACTAATTGTAAGTGTAAGCAGATTCTCATTTTTAAATACCCCAAAAATAGATAAGAGCGTAACCAGAGGAGGGGTATTGAAAAGGGTTATAATGGGGTGTACGTCAAAACTTTGGCGGCTAATTTAGCATTAAGCGGGAGAAACCGTCTAAGCGATATCGGAAATTTTAGATAACAATAACCCTAAAAGGGAAATCCTGCTCTTAAAAATTAAAAAAAATCCCAACAAACTTCAACTCCTTGTCAAAATGTTGAAGAGAAATTCCACTCATGATAGAAATACAAAGAATTCCTGGCAGACCAAAATAAAACCATTCATTAGCCTTCACTTCATTAATAAATGATGGAAACATTTGTGGCTTTATTGCAATCAGAATAATAGCTCGAGGCTTTTTGACTTCAGAGTAGAAAACGTCTTTTGGATAGGCAGAAGTAAAGCCTTGAGAACGCCAAGATTTTGCTGTAGCTTCAGAACGTGTGCAAACAAAAATGTTTGATTTGTTGATGAAACCTGAAAATTGTTTGAAAAATTTTTTAATTCTTTTGAAAAATTTTTTGGAAATTAAAATAAAATGTTCTAATTCCCAACCTGAGTTAACAAATCCTGCAACTAAAGCCTTGGCCATTTTCCCACCACCAATAACATTTATTTGAGGTTCTTCTTCGTTGAAGCATTCCAAAAACAAATTTTTAATCTGCAAATTTTTAAAATAAATTTTTACTTGATAAAATAATAAATGTTCCCCATTTAAAAAATAACAAAAAGCGGTCACCCCCCAATTTTTGAAAAAAATTTTTTTCTCCTTTTTTTAATCTATTTTGGTGTAAACAAAGTTGTTTACAACAAAAAGGGAATGATTGTTTAAAAATAGAAAATCCTCCCCTCTCTCACAAATAAAAGTCACAAGGGTGAAGGAGTGTGAGTGAATGTTTGTTGGGTGGGCATAAATAAAAATTTTTTTTATCTTAACGTGGCTCTTCTTTTCCGTCCACTATTTAAACAATAAAGTATTTGTTTAAAATTTTAGATTTTATTTAATTTTTTAAAAATATTAAAATTTAAACAACGAGAAAAGAATGGACGTTAAGCCTCCACCAAGTGCACCTCAAGACTTAAAAGAAGTACAAAAAGAGAGTATGAATACTTGGAGACCTTTTTTGATTGGAAGTATTTAATGAATAAGATTTTTAAATTAAAAATTTCTCTCTTTAAAGATCGAATGCGTACCACCTCAGAAGATTCAGCAGAATCGTTTGATGCGTATGACAAGTCTTTTGATGCCTATGATATAGGGCATGTTTTTAAGATTTTATATCACTCTTTATTTCACAGATTAGAGGTGTGTGGAATATAGGAAAGCTTCACCTCTGGGCTTCCTTCCGAGTCCGGATTTCCATATCGGCTGCCCCTCCCCAGCCCTATTAATATGAGGGACATGTAACAAAAAATATAAATTCAAAAACCATTTCCCCCTTCGAAACAAAATTTTTTTATTGAAGAAAAAGGGAACAGCGCCGTCAAAGCTTTACCGAACAATTTTTTGGTTCATCAATGCCTGGTCGTTTACGCAGCAATTCTACCACAACCGAATATGAGGGACAAGAAGCAACTTTTAAGAAGGTTGATTTCAAACAATTTATGAAACATCAAAGAAAAATTCTTGGAGATGATGAATGGCAGTGAATATAAACGGGATTTGAGTTAGTTGGTAAAAAAATTTAATTTTGAAGACAAATCGCGTCATTGTATGTAGACTTTAATCTATTTATATATTTATCAATTGGAATAAAAATTATTTTCTAAAAATATTGCCAACCCAGTAAATAATAAACAGAGGTTGTAGTAGAGAGTTGACTCGATTAGGGGGGCCACATTAAATTACTCGTGGAAATTTAAAATTCTAGGGTACATTGCACCAGTCTTTGAAACAATTTGCGAGAGCCCTCACTCATGAGAATTACAATTTACAGAAAGTTAGGCCAAAGTTTAGAATCGAATCGTAAAAATAAATTTACATAACCTGGTCTGTTACGGCAATTATACAAATTTTTCACAAACCTCTGTGCAGCTTAGAGCACAGCCAGGACATGTATTTTATTAAAACACTAGAAAACTCACATTTTTCGTTCCATCCATCACTTGTTTTCCAGTCAACTTGTTACTTGTTTTACCAGTCAAATCTTTTTTTCAAATCAAAACTGTCTAAATAAAAATATTAAAAATTAAATTACAATTTAAAAATAATTAATGTAAAATCAACAATAAAATTTAATAAATATTATTCTAATCAAAGGCAGTTTTTATTCAAATAAATTTAAGCGAAAGTTTAAAAAAAAATCTTTAAAAATGAGATTTATAGTGATCTTTTCCATGTTTGCTTGTTAAAATTGTCAGGGAGATCAAAATTAAATACAATAAATGGCTAAAGGTGAGGTTTTAAAACAGGGCTCTCATTCGTACTTTATTTGAAAGTACAGTACTTTAAAATCGACCTTCGTACTTTCGAAATTGAATTTGTACTTTATTGAAAGTATGTACTTTAAAATCAACATTTTGACAAAAAAGGAAGAAATCTGGCTTAAGGACCTCCAAAATTCTCAAAATTTTCGCCTGCGGCGCAGAAAATGGAAGAAATCTGGCTTAAGGACCTCCAAAATTCTCAAAATTTTCGCCTGCGGCGCAGAAAATGGAAGAAATCTGGCGGGTTCGGTGCCAAAAAGGTGCATTGAAAAGTTTTCATTTTACCCAAAAGTTTCATTTAGGAGAGAAATATAAAAGATTTGAGCACAAATAAATATTTTCTAATTTAATTTTGAGTGTACTTTAAATGTGGAAATTTTGCCCCTATGTACTTTAAAATCAAGATTTTTGTACTTTTTATTGGCATTTTGTCGATGAGAGCCCTGTTTTAAAACAAAAGCATCAAAAATATTGTTTGGCAAAAATTTATTTAATCGGATATTCCAGCCAACAAACGTTGTTCTTCCTCGAATATCTAAAAAATTAAAATTCAAAAGAAAATTTAAAATAAATAAAAAAAATAACCTGATGATGTCGTTCAAGTTTAAGCAATTTTAAATGAATATGATCAGTGACATTTGGTACTGGGGAAGTTTCTCGTTCTAACAAATGTTCTCTTCCACCATTTTTCTGTCCATTTTGTATATTATCATCATCCACCACATTAATTTCCAAATTTCCCATATTTGCTAGAATAAGTGTAACAAGTAGATAACGAGAACGATCATATTCATTTGGAATTGATTGAAGCATCTAAAAAATTAAAGAGGTAAAATTAAATTTTAATTTATGTGCTTTTTGCGTTAAATTCCATGGGACCCACTCCCTCAAGATAAAATAGTGTAATTTCCGGTCACCAATAAAAAACGTAAAGAATCTAAATTGCTAACAAAATTTTCAAATAAATTTTTCTGAAACAAAGTGGATTCATATAGCTCGGTCTGAAAAACACCTATCAACAAAACTTAAAAATAATAGAGTCGTTTTTTGAGGCAATACTGGAAGTTCAAACTCTCCCTATTTAATTAAAAAAAATAAAACAAACCTGAGTAAAATCAACTTCAGTTCCAATCTGTCCATCGAATTTATCAAGAAGTTCATCCCCATATTGTCGGGTATCAAATTCACGATGTTGACTTTCTTCATCCAAAGCTAAGGTCATTTTTGCTTCCCACAATTGCATACGCTCACTGAATTTTGAAGTTGCGGCTTCTGAAGCTGCCCAATACCTTTAGAAAAAATTAATAAAAACAAAAAAATTTTCAAACTTTCGCAGATGAAAAGCAATAATCTCATCATAATCCATTTGAGAAGGCGGACGTTGTGGTAAATCATCAGGATTGAAATCAGCTTCAATTATTGTATCATCATAAGCATTTCGCATATTCTGGGCCAACTAAAGAAATCTAACTCAAAAATTAATTGTCTAAAAAAACAAAACCTTATCAGCCAAAGCTTTCTTATTTCGAGGTTTACTGCTAACCAAATGCTAGAAAAAATTTTAAAAATTATCCTCAATAGATATAAAGAAACAAACGTCAAAACCAGTATACATATTTCTTATACCACCAAGAGAATTCTCCAAATCATCAACATCCAAAACATCACAAAGATTTGCTTGGGCGTCAGGAATGTCTCCAATAGGTTCATCATCAATCACTTGGGCTGCTTAAAGTTTAAAATAAAAATTTTTTAAAGGAAAATATTAGAAAAAGTCAAATTCCCCAACTTTCATAGACGAGGTACAATCTTATATCTATCCCAAAAATTCTAAAATAAACCTTTCCAGGCAAAATTAAAATAAAAGTTAAATTCCTCACACAATTCCTCTGCAATAATTTCTTCCAATACATCCTCACATTCATCATAATCACCAATCACTCCATTTTGTTGATTATCATTCGCATTATTCTCGTTCAAAGTCGCATCATTATCATGAAGTTCATCGTCATCGGGGTGATCAAAAACTGGATCCATTACAGTTCGTTCAGATGCGCGACGGGCAAGAATACGTTCTTCACGTTGTACAGCCTAAAATTAAATCAAAATAATTTCCAAATAAATGAGAAAACCTGACGTTCCTTCGCCAATTTCTTTTGAAAATCAGCTCGTCTCTTTTCTTCGTCGTAAATCAAAGGGTTCAATGAAAATACTGCCTGAAATTATTTTTAAAATAACTAGACTGCAAGATTTCAATCTTTGCTGGTCTAGAGCTCTCTTATTATATTATTGCTAGTCAAGAGAATCTAGAGCCCTCTTCTCTGGAAAAAACCTGAGGTGAAGGAAAGTTGAACAAAAATGCTAATGTAAGAAATCTGAAAGTATTCTATCTCATAGCCAAAAATGGCCTCCTCTCTCAAAAAATGAACTCTAGCCTTTGCTTCCGATAATTATTTATTTTTAGGAAAAATTCTAGTTTGAGTTCGCTCTGAAATCCTTTGCTCAAGTACAAAATTTAAAAAATAACCTGATCCATAAGAAAACAATTAAATTGTCCAAAAGCAACATTTCTCTTCTTTAGACGATGACGAAACATTTGTGTATTTATATATCCTTTTACAGACCTTTCATTAGCTACACCTTTTTGTTGACATTCTCTCTTAAATTGAAAACTATATTTAAAAATTATTATTAAAAAACAACCTCGATTCTTCTATCTCTAGCAGCTATTTGTTTAGCAGGATCAGTAAAGCAATTTGCCTTCTTTTTGAACGGTTTGCTTTTTTCGTTGTTAATTTCTAATGGATCCAGTAATTCCTTCAAATTGAAATTTTCTTAAGTAAAATTTTTAAAACAAACATTATTGTAAATAGCATCAACCCTCACTGAAGTTCGCAATTCAGAATTACATGAAGACCTAAGCTCGACAGATGAATTTATAATTTCCGAATTTTGAGGTTGAAAAAGATCTAAAAAGTTGATTTTTAGGGTAAAAATTCAAGACTAACTAGAATGGTAATTATCCAAGCGAGTTCTGGCTGTCCGTTGTTCCTCGGCTTCCAGAAGTTCAGTATTCCCAGTAATAATTTCATTTTCATCAGCAAACCCATTAACTTCTGGAATGTCGATGTCATGATGATCTACGTCTAAAAATGATTTTTAACTTTTTTTAGAACAAAGCATACCCTCATACTCCTCTTCTGTACTTCTCTCCAATAAAGGCTCCAAGACTTGAACAAACCCTCCAGGATCATTTCGTTGTTGAGCGTTGTTATTGTTAGCTTGCTTCTGAGGCTGATTTTGGTGTTGTGGAGTTTCGGAGAATTTTTCAATCAGAGAAATGTGTTGAAGATCCAACAAAGCAACTGACTTAAAAAGTGAAAGTAAAGAAAGTAATTCGTTGGTAGAAAAAAAAGTAAGGACAAAAATGGGAAAAAAGAGGTTTTGGAGAAAAACTTCTCAACTCAAAAGTTCCGAATAGACTTTCCAAATTCAAACTGGGTTAAAAAGGGTTTGCCGCCAATCCCATTCCCCTTTCAGGCCTGAAGTGAGGCGGCCAAAATTTGAAGTCAGGCAAGAATTGATAGAGCGAAGTTCACAAAATATCTACCAAATTTCATCCCATAAAATAGAAAGAAAAACAAACCTCAAACATATGACAAGAATTGATTCTAAAATCATCTTTCTTTCCAATCTGTTCCTTCGAGTTTGTCCGAGTGTAGAGAGGAACATCAGTCTTTTCAAAATCAGACAACGGGATAAAAGCGATTGGAACAATCGGAAGTAGAGGAGCTGGTTTATTGCTTAGACGCTCCAAAAGTGATCTCATATAAGAGAAGCTGGTCTAAAAATGAAAATAACTTTCAATTAAGAAATAAAAGAATACTTTTGGCCTTTGCTTTTCATGCCGAACTTCTTGGTTATCATCATCAGCCAATTCCCCCTCTTGATCATCATTAGCGTCTACAAAAATTTTTTGAACAAAATTCAGAAGAAAGTTACTTACTTTTCTTTTTATTTTTTCCTTGTGGTTTGTCCTCCTTCAGTTCGTCAAAGAAATTTAAGGCAATTTGGAGAACATAATCTATTTTCTTCACATAAACATTTGTTGTCCCATGAATTAAAAGTGCTGCTTCCGCAAAATTAAAACTAAAATAAATGAGATTAAATACTGGTAAATGTGACGCTAAAGATTTCATTTCCCCTTAGTTTCTTTCCCTCAAACATCTTTTAATTCGACTTCAAATCAAATCAATAGACAGAGGCAAGGGAGGATTCGTCTGCCAAGAGGAATGGGACTGACAAGAGGAACACTCATAAGGAAATGTCTCCTACTTAAACATCTTATTGTTAAGAAAATCTCAAAGCTCAGCTCAAAGCTTAGTTTCTTTTCTCCGCTTACTGATATGCTTAAGTTCAGCGGGTCCTCTCGACTGAGTTCAGGCTGGAAATAGAAAATATTCTGGTTTTAAAAATTGTGAAAAATGAGAACTTGAAGGTAAAAACCCAACTTAAAGATAAAAACAAACACTTTTCTGCGTCCATCACTTCCAACCAAAACAGCATTTGAATCATCTTCAACGACTTTTTGAATATAGTCCTCAAGTGTTTTGGCTATGTCCACGTCCCAATTAGTGGCTAAATCCTTAACCGGTTGAAGAAGAAATTTATAACGCTCCCCAGCACCATCAAAGTCGAAAATCTCTGTCGTCATACTTAAAATAAAAGGAGTGAAATACCTACGTCAGATTATGTAAATTCAGAAAATGAAAAAATATGAATTAAAGATAATAAATAAATACAATTAATCCAGTACATTTTCAAACATCAAATTTATCTTAAAAAATTTTTGATTAAATATTATTATACATATATGTATAATCGTATAATAAATTAAAATACCTATTTATTTATAATATATTAGAGATGGGAGATCGAAGGCGGAAGAAAACGGAAGAAAATAAAAAATGGAAGACGAAATCGGAAGTAAATAAAAGAAGGAAAATACGAAAACCGAAAAAATCCCATCCCTAACGTAAACCTATTTATTTATTTATATATTTATTTATTTCAGAAGTAGGTCGGAACCGTCAGAAGTGTCGGAAATCGGAAGTCGGAAATCGCAAGAAAAAAAACGACGGAAATCGGAGTTCTGACCCACCTCTGATTTATTTATTTATTTTTACTCCGCTACTTCTTCTTCTTCTTATCTTTCTTCTCCTCTTCCTTCTTCTTTTTCTTCACTTCTTTCGCTTTCTTCTTTTCCTCCTTTCCCTTTTTCTTCTCTTCCTTCGCTTTGTTCTTCTCCTCCTTCCCTTTCTTCTTTTTAGGTGGCTCCTCCTCAGTTTTTGTAGTATTTGTGGTAAACTTTGAAGTTGTTGGTTCGGTTGTTGTTGTACCTGCTAATTGAATGTTAAAATTAATAAGAGAGTAAAGACAGGAAAGAACGGGATTAATTTCCTATAGCGATTTTTGGGTTTTCTGTAGAAAATTAGTTAGGTCCTCGATCTTCAGAGGAGTATATCTCGGTTTTTCGATAAGTCAAAAAATTTCGATAAGTCAAAATTTTCAAAAGTTTGTAATGCAATGTTAACACATCGCCAAATTATCTTTTGGAGAGAATCTGGAAAAGGAGAAAAGAAAAATTGAAAAAATTCTTTATTTCTCACAATCAACATGCCAGAGGGTAAATGAAGTGAAATTGAGGAAGGGAGAGTCTGACTATTATTTCTATTTTTGAGAAATAAGTTGTGGACAAAGCGGACTTTTGGGGCCCATAATTGAAAAGAACCCAGAATTTTACACGTGACAAAATTTAATTAATCTAAATTAATTATTAACAAACCTTTTCCTTCGCCTCCAAACACAAAAATTGGTTTAATGATGATTATTGGCGGAGGAGTTGGTGGTGGAGTTGGCGGTGGAGTTGGCGGAGGACTCGGAGTTGGTGGAGTTGGCGGAGGAGGAGGACTCGGTGAAGGTGGAGGACTCGAAGGTGGTGGAGTTGGGGTCTGACCAAACGAAGATCGCCAGAGGTGGCGAATTCCAACGGCAATTGACGTGAGAACGTCCCCGATAAACTTCAAGGTAGTCATTTTTCTTCAAATAAAATTTAAATCCTACTTAACTATGCGATAAATTTTTTTATTAAGACGATTGGTACCCGGCGTTTTTTCGATTTTATTGTGCCTATATCTGGGTCCACAGGCATGTATGATATGGGAGAGTGATACCATTCGACTCTACTCACCTAAATAAATCGAATGGTATACATATAAAGGTTTTTGAATGCCCACCGACTAAAGTATAGCCGTTAAGAAATTTCCTCAAAATGAATAAAAACGGCTCTACTTCAGTTTATGAGTCCAATCGCACTTTATAAGTGCCGGACTGGTCCCCCGGCGTTTTTTTGATTTTATTGTGCCTATATCTCGGTCCATAGCCGTTCCTTACCCTACCCCTCGAAATTTTTGAAATTTATACACAATTTTTAACGGTAATCTTCAAATTAAAAAAAATAAAAAACAAATACTTTTTTAAGAGAAGTTGTTGAAGAATTAGAAGATGAAGATTTGTTATAGAAGTTCTTCTTTTGTTTCTTTTAAAAGGTTTATTATCACCTTCTTCAATTTGTTGCTTCTTTCTTTTCTTTTGAGAAATGTTTTTCCGTTCCTGAAAAATTAAAATTTATAAATTAGAATTATCTTTTAATTATTTTTGAATTATCTTTTAAAATTATCTTTTTTTACTTTTAAGTGAAGGTTGGGGATGTTTCGGCGCGAGAATGTTAAGGTTACATTTATATTCTTTATTGTTAATGAAGGGCGCTTTGTTTTTAAATATGGGAAGCATCAGTTATCCCTATCGGGTCAAAAAATAAAAATCAAGAAAGAATTGGCCTGATCAGATCTTAGTAGGAAGAGAGAGGTGTTACTAAAACCCTTGATAAAAAATGCGCAAAAAGGAAGAAGTCGAGATCGGCAAAAATCAAAAAGAGAAGAGAACGGAAAAGAAACTTGAAAAGCGGAAAAAGCTCTGTACACCTCAACTGAGTCCCGACTCAACTTAGTCCCGGACCCTATAACTTATGATGGGATGGTCACTGTTTTTTGCTCTTGGTACCATTAGATAGGACATTAAATAGGCTACAATATACCAAAAAATCAAAATTCTTAACCGACTGGTAAAAAAGTTATGATCGCTAAAGTGCCGAAAAATCAGATTTTTTTAAAAAGTTAGTTTTTAGATCATAACCTTTTTCCCAATCAATCGAAAATTTTGATTTTTTGGTATATTGTAGTCCATCTAACGCTCTATCAAATGGTACAAAAATATTAAAAATTATCAACCCGTACTTGAGTTATAGGGCCGAGACCAATTGAGCCGGGACTCAGTTGAACTGCTCAGGAAAGCTTGATTTGGCATACTGTATTAAAATTATTAGGCATACTGTATTAATTATCAATATCCAAAAAATCTCAGCTTATGTTATAGTTACTTTGTTAAAAAACAAACTTAGAAATTTTATTTAAAAGATGCCTAAATTCCTGTGCAGTAATATACCCATTCCCGTCTTTATCAAAAACACGAAATGCAAGTCGTATAAGTTCTTGATCAGTTTCTTTATTCATTTCCTTCATCATTTTACAAAATTCACTAAAATCAATTCCATTTCCATCAACATCATACTTTAAATTTTTATTTATTTTAAAAATGTTTTTCCTTTAAATAATTACTTCATTAACCATATTGAGCAATTCATCATCTGTTGGATTTAATCCTAAAGTTCTCATAGCCACTCCAAGTTCTTTTATACTCATGGTTCCGTTTCCGTCTTTATCGAACATCTGCCAAAATAATAAAAGTTTTTTTAGCTTTTTCTTATCAGGGGTTTCTCTCTCTATTATTGCACCTTCCTGTTATCTCTGTATTACGTCCTTTACTAAAACACGGAACGACAAAAACAGAATATTTTTAATATCAGAATTTAAAAATTCAGATTTTTTTTGATTTTAGAATATTCCGTGTCTTGGAATACCTCATTTTACCCGTCACCCAATTAAAAAATATTCTTTAAGAATTAGGGTTTGAGAAGATAACTTTTAGACAGTCAAATAAATCAAAACAAATCCAGGGCATAGAGCCTAACAAAACTTGGCCCTTTCCAATTTAAATAGACTATATCTCCTAGGCCTGGTTAATTCTAAAAATAATTTAAGTTATAAAAATCCTCTCAAACACAAAAGGTATTTAATTCTATTAAATCACCTGCCCCTAAGGATTTCTAAAATCTAAATGAGCACCATCACCAACCAACTGAACAATTACTTGCTGACTTCCTGGAATACCAGAAGCCAAAGTAAGAGGAGTTTCTCCATGAGAATCGTGAAAGTTTGGATCTAATTCTTGTTGACATAAACGATCCAATTTTTAAATATTTTTGTTTTGTACAGCCTCAGAGAATTTACGTAAATTACTTTTTGAATGAACAGAACGAAGTGTTTTTTCATCTAATCGTAACATTTTATAAACTCTTTTTTTGAATTTTAACTGGAGAATTAAAAAAACATAATTTAAAAGTCCCAACAGAAAAATACCGCAACATAAGGAGCACAATTATGAAAAGGATAATCAAGTAAAGGTCTATCATCTAACATAAATTTGCCAGCCCTACCATCACAGGGAGGGAGAAAAAGTCCATAATTAAAATACTGATTTAATTGTTGAGGTAATGATTCAAATAAACGTTGTTTTATATCCCAAACAAATTCATCTAATGGCACTGACTAACATTTCTGTAATTATTTAAAGGAATACAATTTAATGTTTTTTGTTTGGAAACTCGCATCCAAAAACCGGTCATTAAATTGAAAAAAAGTACTTTTTGGCTTGTTTTTAATTTTAAATCATAATATTTTATATTTTAATATATGTACTTATTGTCTTAAATGTTTATTAAAAAACAAAGCTTTCTACTCTGGCAAAGAAATATAATATACTTAGTATGTTTTATACATATGTAATATTTTTCCAAATAAAGCCCCGTTCTCTAATACAGACCCAGTCTGGAGCACAAAATAAGGAACACTATTTTGGAAAAAATACAGTCCCATTCCCTATTAGAGCCCCACTCTCTAATACAGCCCCACTATTGTAAGTCTAAGCAAATACTAAATTGAGTCATCCTGAAAGCCTCCTGATCAACAAACTATTTTGATCAAACAAATTTCTTTTTGATTTAATAATCGGGATTTGAAAGTCCTCTTAATCCCTCCAAATCCACAGATATCCCTCAAAATTCCCTTAATATCCCCTTGGACTTCCATACTAATATCTACGATACTATAGAGCGGAAAGGGAGTGTCGTACGAGAAATCATGAATCTCGGAATAATTTGATATTTTTAAAAATTTGACTTATCAGGGTGATATCGAGAATCAAGGAGAGGGATTAATAGATATCACTAATATCATTTTTCACCCAAATCTCTTTAATCCTACGATATTCTCTTAATCGAAATTAGTATTCGACTCTTGTATTTTCTCAAGTTATCTCCCAAATCCCTCTAAAAGCTTAATCCAGATTCTCGATAATTCTATATATCACGCAAAATCTCTCTATATTCCATAAAACCCTCCAAATCCCCCGATTGTGTTGACACAGTGTCAATAAGAATTAAGGTTTTGGTAGAAAAAATAAAAAAATATAGTTGAAATATAAAGCCCCATTCTCTATTAGAGCCCCAGTCTAGAGGATAGTTAAAAAATACAGCCCCATGGGGCTGTATTTGGAGAAATAGGATACTCTGTATATTTTTCCAAATCACAGAAAGACCAAAAAAACGAAATATTTTTACATGCAGAATATTTTTAGAAATCAGAATTCTTTAAATTTTAAAATTCTCATTTTATAAAAAATTCTAATCTTTACAAAATTCTGATTTAAAAAAATATTCTGATTTTTAAAAGAATCTGATTTATAAAAAATTCTGATTTTTCCCTTACTAAATTGTCTATGCATTGCAGCTCCAGCAGAAGAAGAATCTGTCCCGTTACTATTTCCTAATCCTTCTAAAGGTTTAAAAGGAGAAAAAGAATTGGGTGCTGGTGGAGGAGGGGGATATTGTTGTTGTTGTTGTTGTTGACTTCTTGCTGAATAACAACCTCCACCAACAATATATTGTTGTTGTTGAGAATAATTTAAACAATTTTCGCTTCTGTGGTGTAAAGGAGTTGAATTTGGATTTAAATGAGGCACAAAGGTTGAATTATCTGAAGGAAGGTTGTTGGGGACTGCTGTGGAGGTAGAAGGGGATGTAAAGGTTTAATTGGTGCGGCTTAATTACCCTAAAATTATGTAAAGGTTTAATAAGTTTTAGTGAATTTTGTCCCGAAATAACACTGAAAAAATTCTCAGATAAAAAATATCGATTTTGTAATATAATAGGGTAGAATAAACGGGGTGTCCAAGAAAGCAAAAAAACTATGCCAAAATGTATTGATTTTTAATTAAAATTTTAAACAAAAATTTTAATCATTAACATTAAACGAGACTAAAAATAAAAGAATTTTAAAGATACGATTTTATTTCACTAATGTAAGCAAATTTGTTAGTTGCTTAGAAAGGAAAATCAATAAGAGAGAAATATAACACAAAACGAGTCACCGCTCCTATAAATACATACAAAAGATCGACGCGGCCAAAAAGGGTTGAGAGACCGATAAAAAATAAATAGGTAATTCATAAAACCAACTGATATATACGAAAGTTTATTTTTATCTTTCGTTTTCAATAAATTTCCACTAATCTTAGGCAGAAAAAGAAGTTCTGAAACGTTAATTTCGTTGATCTTGGAAAACACCCACCGTTTTGACTAGGGTTGCCGTTTTCGAGTCGGGCAGCTAAACGAAATATAAAAAAATATAAACAAAAATGAAACCAAGAATTTTTTACTTTTAAGATATGAAGAAAAAAATTTTAATTTTCTTGAAATACCAGATACTGGCAGAGGTCGGTCAGAATTCCGATTTCCGGCACCATCGTTACTAGGAACATAATCGAAAACCTAACATCTAACGTACCAGAATCAAAATGCATTTTTAAACTATTAAAGTCCGAGACAGTTCCCTTAAATTCCCAATGGAGATCCAGTTCTGCGCTCCATCCCTCAATTCATATTTACAGTGTGTTAATAAAGTAAGGTTGTTCCCTACCGATTATTAACCGGTACCTCCAGTTTTCGGTTAGTCCAAATTTTAAAAACCCGGTTTTCGGTTTTGAGTTATAAATAAATACCAGTTTTATTTGGAGGGAATTTTTTAAAAAAATCACTCATTTTTATATATCCGGTTTTCGGCTTTTAAAATTTCATAAAAACGTTTTAATTTTTTGCAAAATTTTTTTTTCTACGACTCGTTCTTATAGTACGGGCCCTGGTGTTTGGCCAGATCATTTAACCAGGTCATTGAAAATTGGCTAAAAAAGGGGTCATTTGACCTTTGGTTAACCGGTATACATATAGGTACTATACTTTTTAGTCATTTAACCCCTACCGAGTGGTAGATCTCAGACACTGCTCTATAGCAGGGTTAGCAAAAATTCCGAAGGCTATAACTCGGTTCAAGTAAATTGTAAAATTACAAAATTTAAATTCTTTAGAGTGTGTTCAACCATCTATAAAAATTTCAGAATTTTTGGGTAGTTATTTTCAGAGTTATATGGAAAATCGCAAGGTACACCCCTTTTTTAGCCAATTTTAGCGTTTAAAAGTGTGGTAGGCTTATTTAAAAATTCTATAACTTTAAAGAAAGTGAAAGAAATTTTTAAATTTCTCTCACTTTTTAAATAGAGAATTATCGGCTCTATCTGAAAGGAGTGCTCGGATCGCATTTTTCCTTCCTTAGATTTTTTCCTTATATCTCTTCGCTTTTTAATTTCATTCTATTAATTTTGTTCAATTTCTAAATTTATAAATAAAATATTATTTATTTTTATTATTTTTAATAAAGTTTTTTAAACTTTATAATTTTTTTAAGTCTATTAATTTAGACTTATTACAACAGTTAATTTGCTGCACACTGTTTTCTTTACCATCTCATCAACTCTCGATTCTTATTTTATTACTTTAATTATTTCTCGAATTTAAAAATTTTTATAAAATATATTAATAAAATTATTTTTCTTCGTCTTACCTATCTTCTTAAAATCATAATAAAATCTCACTTATTCTGCACTCTTCATCTCACCATTTAATAACATCCCATCTCTATTCTTATCTTAAATATTTAATTATTTCTCGAATTTAAAAATTTTTATAAAATTTATTAATAAAATTATTTATCTTCCTCTCATTTATATTCCTAAAATCATAATAAAGTCTGACTTATTCTTCACTCTTAATTCTCATCATCTTCATCATCTAATACATCACTCCCTTATTTCTACTTTCAAAAAATTTAGTTTTCTAAACATCATGATATAGTACAATTATTTTTATTCTTCTCACAACCTTAATGAAAAATAATAAAATCGTGCTTAATTCTTCATCATCCGCATCTTCTCATTATCCATTCTCATACTTGTCTATTCTTATTTTAGTACTTTAATTATTTCGCGAATTTAAAAATTTTTATAAAATTTATTAATAAAATTATTTATCTTCGTCTTACTTTTTCCTAGAAAGTGATATCCTGATATTCCACCATATCATCATTAACCACCGAAACACTCCATATTCTATAATATCCCCGATATCCATTAAACAAATTGATATCCCTCCAAATCGTCCTTAGTCCCTGCTAATTCTCGAAATACATCTTTATCCTTACAATTTATATAATGCAAAAATATATGATATATATGACTAATAAATATATGACTAATAAATTAATTTTTTTAAATTACGGTACGGAATACCGATAAATTTTTATCGGTAATTATCGGTATTTTTCGCTATTACGGTCAAGTATTAGAATGTAAGCTGAAGATTATGAGATATTTTTATTATAATTTTGGAAAGATAGGTTAGTAGAATAGAAATAATTGTATATCATAGTGTTTAGAAAACTAAATTTTTTAAAAGTAGAAATAGCAAATTGATGTTTAGTAAGATGATGATGATGAGACTGAAGATTCAGAAATGGAGTAGTAATGTAAGTAAGACGAAGATAAATAATTTTATTAATAAATTTTATAAAAATTTTTAAATTCGCGAAATAATTAAATATTTAAGATAAGAAAAGAGATGTGTTGTTATTGAATGATGAGATAAAGGGTGAAGAATAAGTAAGATTTTATTATGATTTTAGGAAGATAGGAAAGACTAAGAAAAATAATTTCATTAATATATTTTATAAAATTTTTTAAATTCGCGAAATAATTAAAGTACTAAAATAAGAATAGACAAGTATGAGAATGGATAATGAGAAGATGCGGATGATGAAGAATTAAGCACGATTTTATTATTTTTCATTAAGGTTGTGAGAAGAATAAAAATAATTGTACTATATCATGATGTTTAGAAAACTAAATTTTTTGAAAGTAGAAATAAGGGAGTGATGTATTAGATGATGAAGATGATGAGAATTAAGAGTGAAGAATAAGTCAGACTTTATTATGATTTTAGGAATATAAATGAGAGGAAGATAAATAATTTTATTAATAAATTTTATAAAAATTTTTAAATTCGAGAAATAATTAAATATTTAAGATAAGAAAAGAGATGTGTTGTTATTGAATGATGAGATAAAGGGTGAAGAATAAGTAAGATTTTATTATGATTTTAGGAAGATAGGAAAGACTAAGAAAAATAATTTAATATTATATCAATAAGAAAAATAAAGTGATTAGAATAAGCTTCAAGATATGAGAATGTAAGCTGAAGATTATGAGATATTTTTATTATAATTTTGGAAAGATAGGTTAGTAGAATAGAAATAATTGTATATCATAGTGTTTAGAAAACTAAATTTTTTAAAAGTAGAAATAGCAAATTGATGTTTAGTAAGATGATGATGATGAGACTGAAGATTCAGAAATGGAGTAGTAATGTAAGTAAGACGAAGATAAATAATTTTATTAATAAATTTTATAAAAATTTTTAAATTCGCGAAATAATTAAATATTTAAGATAAGAAAAGAGATGTGTTGTTATTGAATGATGAGATAAAGGGTGAAGAATAAGTAAGATTTTATTATGATTTTAGGAAGATAGGAAAGACTAAGAAAAATAATTTCATTAATATATTTTATAAAATTTTTTAAATTCGCGAAATAATCAAAGTACTAAAATAAGAATCGAGAAATGATGAGATGTGAGGATGAAATGAAGAGTATGAAGATGTAGAAATAGGTAAGAGATTTATTACTTATTAGGAATATAAATGAGAGGAAGATAAATAATTTTATTAATAAATTTTATAAAAATTTTTAAATTCGCGAAATAATTAAAGTACTAAAATAAGAATAGACAAGTATGAGAATGGATAATGAGAAGATGCGGATGATGAAGAATTAAGCACGATTTTATTATTTTTCATTAAGGTTGTGAGAAGAATAAAAATAATTGTACTATATCATGATGTTTAGAAAACTAAATTTTTTGAAAGTAGAAATAAGGGAGTGATGTATTAGATGATGAAGATGATGAGAATTAAGAGTGAAGAATAAGTCAGACTTTATTATGATTTTAGGAATATAAATGAGAGGAAGATAAATAATTTTATTAATAAATTTTATAAAAATTTTTAAATTCGAGAAATAATTAAATATTTAAGATAAGAAAAGAGATGTGTTGTTATTGAATGATGAGATAAAGGGTGAAGAATAAGTAAGATTTTATTATGATTTTAGGAAGATAGGAAAGACTAAGAAAAATAATTTAATATTATATCAATAAGAAAAATAAAGTGATTAGAATAAGCTTCAAGATATGAGAATGTAAGCTGAAGATTATGAGATATTTTTATTATAATTTTGGAAAGATAGGTTAGTAGAATAGAAATAATTGTATATCATAGTGTTTAGAAAACTAAATTTTTTAAAAGTAGAAATAGCAAATTGATGTTTAGTAAGATGATGATGATGAGACTGAAGATTCAGAAATGGAGTAGTAATGTAAGTAAGACGAAGATAAATAATTTTATTAATAAATTTTATAAAAATTTTTAAATTCGCGAAATAATTAAATATTTAAGATAAGAAAAGAGATGTGTTGTTATTGAATGATGAGATAAAGGGTGAAGAATAAGTAAGATTTTATTATGATTTTAGGAAGATAGGAAAGACTAAGAAAAATAATTTCATTAATATATTTTATAAAATTTTTTAAATTCGCGAAATAATCAAAGTACTAAAATAAGAATCGAGAAATGATGAGATGTGAGGATGAAATGAAGAGTATGAAGATGTAGAAATAGGTAAGAGATTTATTACTTATTAGGAATATAAATGAGAGGAAGATAAATAATTTTATTAATAAATTTTATAAAAATTTTTAAATTCGCGAAATAATTAAAGTACTAAAATAAGAATAGACAAGTATGAGAATGGATAATGAGAAGATGCGGATGATGAAGAATTAAGCACGATTTTATTATTTTTCATTAAGGTTGTGAGAAGAATAAAAATAATTGTACTATATCATGATGTTTAGAAAACTAAATTTTTTGAAAGTAGAAATAAGGGAGTGATGTATTAGATGATGAAGATGATGAGAATTAAGAGTGAAGAATAAGTCAGACTTTATTATGATTTTAGGAATATAAATGAGAAGAAGAAAATCAAGAAGTGATGAGAGATAATAATAAAAATTTTCTCGAGAAGTCTTAAAAAAATTTTCAGTCAGTTTAGATAAACTTTTGCATCCAAGTATATCTTCCCAAAAATATATTTATTCAATCAAGACATTCATGTCAAAAACATTATATTCAAATATTTTGAGTTTTTGGAAGTTTTAATCCAACTAATTTCGCTGCTTCTTCAGTACTACATTCTTCTTTGTAATAAATTGAACGTAATTCACGGAGTTTATTTTGGCTTTTTAAATAGGTTGCTGTTAATTCTCCCAAGCGAATTAAATCTTTTTGCTCTTTTTGAGAACGCATTTGTTTCATTACATAATTGTAAAGTTGATTGTTTGAATTGAAGTTCTAAAATTAAAAAATTAATTTTGGGATTGAACGTGAATAGCGAGAAAAGTGAGAATAAAAATACTGTAAAGCATATTAGCTATTTAATTCCTAAGGCTATGCAGTAGGCGGCCTGGTAATGGATAAGACACATCAGTCCGGTTTACTGAAGATGCTGGTACGCTCCCAGCCGCCGAATAACCTTTTGCATTAGCTAGAGAGAAATAGCTATAGCCCAGCTGCTTACATTAAATTATATTATTTGGTCAAAGAATAATTAAAACTCCCACCCTTAACTATTATTTAAATTATTTTAACACCTTATCGAATCGTCTTAATTCACAAACTATTCCTTTATAAATTGATAGAGCAATATTTCTTTGATTGATAACCATTTGTATTGAGAAAGGTTTTATCTAAAATAGTGCTGTTTTTAGTTTAAAAATGTTTTGCTAAAAGGGTACACAAACATTTGCGGACGAATTGATGAATCCATTAAATATTGAGTTTAGGAAGAATTTGTTTAGTTAGCAATTAAAATGTTTCCGCAAATGTCCTTTCCCCCATGTTTTAGGTCAAAAAATATTTTGGAATTGAAAAACCAGCAAAATTATAAAAGAAAAAATTTGTATGTAAATATAATAAAAATATTTATTTTTGAAGGCTGTATATATTACAATTTATTAGGGCTTTTATTAACATTAAATAGAGATTGAAAGTTTGGACATTGCTTTAATACACGGGCAAAACGGGCCTATTACGGAGATATATTCCTGTATTTAATCAAATTTCACTTTTCCTAGAAAAACCATTTTGCTTTAAAAACAAAGAAAAATCCAATCTCTATTCATCTCACAATAAAGGCAAAAAAATAATTAATTTTTAAGGTGAAATATTTACACAAACACAGGGGTGTGTCGAAAGTCATTTTAAAAAGCGAACAGCAAAAGACGAATGTCAAAAAAGGCGAAAATCAGCGAAAGAAGAAACTCGCACACCCCTGACAAACACATATTAAATAATTATTAAAATTTTTCCAAATTTTTTTTGCGTTTTTTACTTATCAAAAAAGGGACTTTATAAAAGTCATTTTTTAGAAATTAAAATAAATTTCTCATAAATTGATTTCTTGCCACACAAATTCTTTTACTTTGCCGTCGTCCAAGTTCTGAAGAAAGTGGGGGAGGTGTAAGGGTTTTTTCTGGCAAATTATCAGATTTTAAATTATTTGTTGTTGTTGCTTTTCGACTTCTTCCCCCGCCGCTTTTTTCATTTTTTATAATTTCTGGTTCTTCAGTAATTTCTTTTCTTTTCCTACTTTTTGTTGTTCCAGATGCTGTAGATGGGCCAGAACTTGTTCTTTTTTCTTTAGAACGAAGTTGTTGATTTTCTGCTCTAAAAAAGTAAAAAAAATTATGGTTGAAATTTTATTAATTCTTCAATTGGGTTGTTGAAATTTTTGGATTATGAGGACATTGGAAGAGAACAAAATCAAAGGAACTACCTATTTCAATTATCTTTAATAGTTGAATCTCACTTATGGATACACCTCTAGGATTGAAAAATTAGGCCTGAAAGATTGTATCATAAATCGCGTATTCAATTATTTTTTGGAGGTATTGTTTAAGCAGATCCTCATACAAATTAAAAAAACACAACTTATATTGAGGTGTATTTTGTGAACTTGTAAAAATATAGTGAGGTCCAACTAATAAATTACTAAAAAATAACAGCTAAATCCTATTTAAACCAAATTAAAGCCTTAAGAGTTATTCAAGTCCGCAAACATAATATTTCCATCTTTTTAAAAATTGCTTACTTTAAGGCAATATTTTCTGCAATAAGTGTATTGTTATCCGTTTTTTGACAGGCCAAATCAATTTTTAACAATTGAATAGAATCAGAAGCTTTCTCCAAATCAGATAATGCCTTGTCTGCACGCTTCTTTTGTGTTGCTGCTTTATTCTTTTCAGTAAGCAATTGTTTGTTTAATTTCTTCAATTGTGCTTCCAAATCCTCAATGCGTTGTTGCTGGAAAAATAAATTTTTTGTTAAATAAAGCACAAAACTCTGAATCAGAGACAAGCATGTAAACCAGGTGAAGGACCAGACCTGCTCATAGATACAGATAATATCAAGACGCATGCGGATATTCGCCTGTATCCGCCGTATATATAATATCAGGATACCAAAATCAGTATCCGTTAGCAAGTTTGTGGAAGACTACGAGAATAATTTTACAAAAATAATCCCACTCCCCAAAAAGTTAATCGGGCTACATGTCTGATCAGGAATGTTGTAAACAAATTTTAGAAAAATAAAAATATCCCAGATCTATTTTCACCTTTAAATGCTTGTTCGTCGGATTAATAACTTTGACTTTCACACAGATTTAAAAGAAAAATTTCTTTTTTGACCCGTTTCAAAACTGATTAACAATTAGGCCCAAAAAGCCATCTTTAAAAATATTTCCAAACCTGTTTTTGATTCGGAACAGTAGAAACGTTCCCTTGTACATTTGTTGTAGTACTTGTTTGTTTCTTTATTTTAGCTTCCTATTTAATAAAATTTTTGTTTAAAAATTTTTTTTAAAAACAAAACTGATTGTAACTGTCCACCAGCATTCCCCAGCTTCTCATCCTCTTTATTTATTTGTCCAATTTTTTGTTTCCCTCTTTCATTAGCTTCCAAATCAATTTTTTCAACAACATCAGTTTTTAAAATAATATTTTCAAATTGTTGTTCACTTTCTCCTTTCTTCTTTTTACGGCCTTTCTTCAATTGATTATTGTCACTTTTATCTTTTTTAGGATATCCAGACTTTAGAGCGTTCTAATAAAAAAATTATTTAATTTTTCTCATAAGAGAACATCATTTACAACAAATCGAATTTTATATTTTTATCAGGACCATAACCAGGATTTTTTTGAGGGGGGGGACAAAGGGGAAAATTCCCCTTGGATACGGGCCTGATTTTTATTGATACTTTTTTAATAGAGAAGACTTGAGTTCAAATAAATAATAAATTCCAAAACATGTCAACAGACCTAGTAAGAAGCTCGTACAAATTTGGGCAGATTCAAGTCATATTATTACCAAGAAAAAAATTTTTAAAAAATTACAAAAAAATACTTAAACCTCAATAGTAACTTGAAGGTACCTAACCAAACGATATCAATAAAAATATAAAATTCGAATGAGTAATGTTCCCCTTTTCAACTTAAAAAATTCAAAAAAAAACCTCATGAATGCTAGCCTCTTGGCTACTACTGTCAGGAGTTTCTTGTTGATTTTGAATAGGATTGCGATCATTTGTTGTTAAAATTGTAGAAGTTGGTGTTGGAGTAGGAGGAATATTTGCATTTGTTTGAAGAATAATTTGTGTATTTGTATTTCGGTTTCCTCCTTGGACTTTTAATGTCTAAAAATATTTATTTTTTAATTTTAATAAAACACAAAGAAATTTAAGTCAACGATAGAAAAGGGAAAAAAGAAAAAAAGGCGTCTAGAATGGAAAAAGTAAATTCACAACAACCAAGTCGGTTGGTTGGAGGACATAATGGTTCAAATTAAAGCTTGGAGTAAAGGACACTAAATCGAAAATCAGCAGCATATTGAAATCTGATTTTTCTCAACCACAAAATGAAAGTTCCACAACTTAAAAAATTCCCAGTAAGCCCTTCCCGGTCTATAACCATAAAATTAAAAAAACCTGAATAAGCTCTTGAACAGTCATATTTTGTTGAATAGCCAAATCTAAAGGTATTGCTGTCGTTGATGCTCCCCCACCAATATTCCCAACATCACCAACCACTGGTTGACCAATAGAGTAAATATGTTGTTGTTGTAAACGAGAAGTTTGGATTGATGGTGAACTTATTAAAGGTGGATATACTTGTTGTTGATGTTGTGAATGGATTGCTGTTTCTGTCATCATCTGTCCATTGTTATAAACATTTTGACGTGATTTGTAAGTTGACGATGTTGGAGAGACTGAAGGAAGTCCTCCAAAAGAAATTTGTGACTGGGGCAGTTGAATTGGCCCTGTGGAAGAGAGAGGGTTTTGGAGAAGAACAATTGACTGTCCAGGCGAAAAATGACTAAAAGATTGATAATAATCAAAAATAAATTTAAAAAGTTGCCTGAATGCCGTTGTAGGTGTAGCTGTAGTCAAAACACCTTCATTTGTCACAGAAGCCAAAACAGTCCCTCCTTTCTGTTGCTGGCGTAATATTGACTCTTCTGCCTTCATTTGCCCCAAAACTGGAATTCCTGAACGTTGTTGATGAATCATTTTTTGCCCTCCACTTATTCCTGCTCTTTTGTGGTGTGATTTTGGTGGTATAAAATGTCCAGTTGGGGCAGTCAACTCCCCTTCAAAGGGCTGATTGTTTCGAATTTTTTCCATAACAACGGAAACCACATCATCTTCAAAAAATATTTTTAAAATTAAAATCGATCTGCAAAAAGCTCATAATGGTCAGAAGAACGTAAAAATAAGGGGCATCTTCCAAAATATTACCATTCAATCTCCCTCACTTACCAATAGTTTCTGAATGTCGACGAGCTATTTCTTCTTTCGCAGCCAACAATTTTTCAACCATTTGTTTAGTCTCTATATTATCTGTTGTTGTTGTTGGTGTTAATTTTTTATTATTACGGGAATACTTGTTACTCTGAAGAGTATTTTTATTATGTAAAGTTTCCTCTTTTTGTTCCTCTAAAATTTTATCTTCTTTACGATTCGATTTTTGTTGTTCTTTTTCTGTCGTTTGTTTGTCTAGTTGATGGTCATTATTATCTATTTTTTGTTGTCTTCTCTTATTTTCTTCAATTACTTGTAAAAGTGAAACTGTGGTAGGAGATGAAGTTTTTTGGCTGGAAGAGGATGAAGAAGAGGCAACACCCTCTAAAAATAAATTTTTAAAATTAAATGAGTAAGCGCCCCCTCAAACGTTTTTCTTTGACTCCTAGGGGTTATTAGTTACCTTTTTGGATTAAATAACTGGGTCTGTGACCCTCTTTTGAATTATTGGTACCCTTTTTGTTTATTATATGCCAACTTATAAAATTCGGAGGACCCAAAGAACAACCCAAATTTTTGTAATAAACCAATAGATGGGCATATATATCTGTCCACCACTGATCCTGAACTCGGGTAAAGTAACTACACCTAAACTAAAACCCAAAAACAAAAATGCAATCGAAAAAGAGGGAAGAAGGGCAAAAAGGTCACCCTTCATTTTTAATCAGTGAAAACTTTGTCTACACTCCGTTTCATAATTATAACACCACCTCAGGGGCGTAGCCAGGGGGGGCTGGGGGGGGGCTGAAGCCCCCCCCCGAAATGGGAGAAAGGGGAGAAAAATTAGGAGAAGAATTAGCAAAAAAGTGAAAATTTTCCGCCTACGACCGTCCAAATTCAAAAAATTTTCGCCTGCGGCGCTGAAAAAGAAAGAAATCTGGCTTCTTGAGGTCAAAATTCAAAAAATTTTTGCCTGCGGCGCAAAAAATGGAAGAAATCTGGCTTCTTGAGCTCCAAAATCCTCAAAATTTTTGCCTGCTGCGCAAAAAAAGTGAATTTTTTTGGCCTACGACCTTCCAAAATTCAAAAAATTTTCGCCTGCGGCGCTGAGAAGATGAAAATTTGTGTACAAAAAAATTTGCGTCCGGAACGCCAAGGTAAACGCCAAAAATTTGGCGCACACCCAGTGTTAGCCCCCCCCCCCCCCCCCCGAAATCGACCCCCTGGCTACGCCCTTGCACCACCTACATTTTGGTGTTATCCTTAGTTACAATGGGCCAATCGAGATGAATTTTTCCCGAGTATTAGATATTACATAAATACTAGGATGGAGAGAGTTTCAAAGCTTTTCTTTGCAGTTTAATTTTTTTATTAATTTTTTTTCGAAAAATTAGGTGTTTCATAATTATAACACCCCTTTGGGTTCTCTACCAGAAATGTTAGAAAAATTCTAATAAAATTCCTATGAATATTTCCATCAATATCGAGTAGAAAAGCAAAAAGAACGAAGTCCATAAATCCCTTCTTCATTGAGATATGAAAACCCCAAAATCAACGGAAAACCGGAAAACCGAGTTACAGTACTTAAAAAAATATTTTGACCCCCTTAGGGGTTATATAAAAAAATTTTTTCAGGCCCTCCAGAAAGCCCACAGAATTTGCTACAAAATACACTTGGTCCCATCTTGGAGAAAAATCATACCATTGAGAACTCATCGGTTAAATGAGCGGATAAATAAATTCACACAAAATACCCCATAAATTGTTATTATTTCAAACTTTTAAATTTAACCGATGAGTCCTCAATGGTATGATTTTTCTCCAAGATGGGACCAAGTGTTTTTTGTAGCAAATTTTATGGGCTTTCTGGAGGGCTTAAAAGAAAATTTTTATATAAGCTCTAAGGGGGTCAAAATATTTTTTTAAGTACTGTAACTCGGTTTTCCGTTGATTTTGGGGTTTTCATATCTCAATGAAAAAAGTATTTATAGACTTCGTTCTTTTTGCTTTTCCACTCTATATCGATAAAGATGTTCACAGGAATTTTTGTAGAATTTTTTTAATGTTCCTAGTATGAAAACCTAAAGTGGTGTTATAATTATGAAACACCTAATTTTTCGAAAAAAATTAATAAAAAAATTAAACTGCAAAGAAAAGCTTTGAAACTCTCTCCATCCTAGTATTTATGTAATATCTAATACTCGGGAAAAATTCATCTCGATTGGCCCATTGTAACTAAGGATAACACCAAAATGTAGGTGGTGTTATAATTATGAAACGGAGTGTAGCCGAAAAAACTAACCTTCAAAAAATTCGTTATCTTCAACTTCCGAATATTTTGTTGCATCTTTTCTCAATTCTAGCGAGTCTGGTGAGACAAAAAAATTATCAAAATCGGCCGAAGATAAGGCATCAAAAGAATTTTTGGTCGACTCTTCACAACCCTTTTCTTTTAGTTTTTCATCAAATTCTTTGGTCAAACGACGTAAATGACCAATTTTGTTGCGAAAATAAGTGAATGATTCGCGAGCGTTTTCTGCTTCTTCATTTTTTAATTTCATTCCTCGTAGTTTTAAAAAGGCGAACCACGCATTTTGAATTCCAAATTGTGCAACCAACTGAAAGAAAAAAATTTTTTGGACTGATAAAAATTGAAATTTATATTAAAAGAGAATAGAGAGAGACGTGCAACTAAAATACAAATAAAAGTTCCGGAAAAAATTATCTGGAAAAAACACATTTTAGTTACTTTCTACATGGGAGGAGGAAATAAATACCCACTACTAGACTCTAGAAAAAATGAGCAAGCAAATTCGATTGGTAGAATTTGGGTCCGGAATTCGAAATACAATTTGTTGTTTATCAGTATGTAACGTTCGCTACCTACTGGCAAACAACAAAAAAATGTCAAATTCCTTCTTTAGACTTTTACCAATGAACAAAATTAACCCACAAAAAAATTCCGAGAAAAAGCGTTTTTAATAATTGTTAAATATCAATAATTTCAAAAAATCATGGAGACTTGTATGTAAACTCAGAATTATATTTGTGATCAGTAAATTTTAATTAAGTCAGAAAATAATTTTTGTGAAAATATGTAGAATTTTTAGAGAAATCCCCCCAAAAAATACCCATAATTCCCATCAATTAAAATTTTCAATAATAAAAAATACCTCAACAGCCATTCCATTTGAAACAGTAACTGGCGGTCCATTATAATCAAAATCAACAGAAGTTGTCATATTTTTGTTGTGAAAATGTGTAGTTTAAATATAAAATAAAGGCCAAAGAATAAAAAGTAAAATTGTGTTTATAAGTGTTCTAAAAAGTGCAAAAAGAAGAAAATTTATTTTTATTATCCAAATGTTGTTTTTGGATCAATTCTCTTCCCCCCTTCTTTCCCCCTCCCCCTTTTCCCCCCAAAAAAACAATAAAAAATATTTAATTTCCAATCCTTCCCACCCCTTTTCCACAAAAAAACAATAAAAAAATATTTTAAAAGTAAATTAACAACAATTAACAAAGCTATTACGAAAGAGAAAAAATATTTATTTTATTATAAAAGGACGATCAATTTTTGAGTTTAAGAAAAAAAACATTGGCGAATGAATGGTTTATAGGCTGTCATTTTAGTTAAGAAAAAAAGATGGGGGCAAATCATTCGCGTTGTCTCGTCTAAAAACTAAAAAACTTGCATTACTTGTATTTATTTTTATTTCTCGCAAAAATTGTTTGGCCTTTTTAGAGAGAAAAATATGACGAGAGTTGACACCACGCCAAAGCACATGTAAATGGGGAAAAGAAAAATAGGGGGGAGATAATGGCGTATTTACGATGAACAGTAAAAAAAGAAAATAATTTTATACCATTTTGAAGGGCTGTACTTTATTTTATAATGGCTGTCAGCAGAGAAAGAGAGCAAAAATTGTTTTTAGTTGAGCAGACATAAAATATATTGAAGAGGGTTAAAATACCGTCCGAACAAGAAACCGGCCAACATTGGAGTAAAAATACCGGAACTTATATGGTTTGGGTACTCTTTTTTTAGCCACGCCCCTTTTTTCCTTTTCCTCGTTATTCTTAACTCATTTTCTTTCTCATCCATCAATCAATTCAGCTGAGGTCAATTTTTGTTTAAGATTAGGGCTGGGGTTTTCGAGTCGGGCCGACGTTCGAGTCATTTTTCGGGCCGGCCCGATCGAGTCTTTTGGGCTTCATTTTACGTGGCTAAATATCTCTGAGCTGAGTTACAAAGGTCCAAAAATGTCTAAAAAGTGGTGAAATGGTCTATATTTCGAGAAATATATGATTTTAAAAACGCAAAAGTACCGGACCATTAAAAAAAAGTACCGACTAAAACACAAACCCAGGTACTTATTGACATTTAAATAACTGAAATAGATGAAATTAAGAATATTGATTCAAATGTTAATTTTTATTTGGGTGACATTGGAAAGAAAAACTAATCTTTTCTTTGTTTGTCACTCATTAAACATGCCACAGGTAAAATTGAGTGAAATCGAGGAAGAAAGAAAGGCTGACCATTCTGTCCATATTAAGGTTGATTGGTGAGGGAAAAGGAAAAAAGGGCGTGGCTAAAAAAAGAGTACCCAAACCATATAAGTTCCAAAGTACCGTCCATTTTACTTTGGGTAACAAATAATTTTGAAAAAAATTTCAGCACAGGAGCAAAGTATTTAACCAATGCCCACAATCTTAGGGTCTAAAGACATTAATTAAAAAATATACCGACAGAAACCAAATTTATTATTTGTATAGTAAAAGTGGCCAGTTTTTTACTCCAATGTCCATACGGAATTTTGGTCGTACGGCGTTTTGACCCTCAACCAGCGTATATTACTCACACTATCTTCTCTAACATCACAGGATTCCATCGAAAGCCCTCTCTTCCCCTCTTCGATAAAAATGAAGAAATAATTTTTTTATTAACCAACCTCTCAATTCGTTAAATCCCACATAATTTGACATTTTGCCTTTATCAATTAAAAACATCGGAAAATCAAAAAATGGATTTTGTCAAAAAAATTTTCATTTTCTCTCGTTTTATTCTTCGTCAATTTCGTCCGCTCGAGCTAACATATTTGGAATGCCTTCGCTAATAGGAAAGATTCGATGAGTTTCCGGACATTCCATTTCACCTTCCACAATTTCTACACCCACCAACAATGAATACATCTAAAAATTCAGAAGAAATTTTCTCTTAAAAAACAGACGCTTCGGATAGTTTTAAAGATAGAACTGGAATGTTTGGTATATTGAGGAGGCTTGAGAAAGATTTTTGAAGTCTGTGTCCAAGTCTGGACTAATTTTGAAAACATTAAGGGCCGGATCGAAGACCCAAGCCTAAATCCAGGTCCTTGTGGACTCCCCCAACTTGCCCTAAATCCTCCCTTCCCCGATACGGAATAAATAAAATTAGAAAAATCCAGTATTGACCTCCCTCATAAACAACCCCAATTTAATAGAAAAATTAAATTAACCTTTTTCAAAAAATCAGTATTACTTTCCCAATCATTAGGCAAATTGTTGGGCAAATCAACAGCCTGTTCCTGATCCACAATTTGTGCGGCATCTCGAAAAGCATTATAATCCAATCTCGGCATCATTTGTTTTACAAATTGTTCAGCATCGTTCTCGCCCAACTCTATTTTCTAAAATTTTTTTCTTTCATTTAAAAAAATTAAAGAAAACCTCGCTTTTAGTAACACGCAAAATTAAAGGAAATCCAGTATTGACTCCTTTTAAAAATTTTGAAGAAAGTAAATTATGTAAAAGCAGTTTCATTGCTATTAAAAAAGAGCTTATTGTTAGAAGGATATCAGACTAACAAATTAATTTTATACTAAAATAAATTTTCACTAAAAAATTAGCAAAAATGGGAAAAAAGCTTCTTATTTCCCAAGTTTGATCCGCAAAAATTTTTTAGTAAAGGGTTATTTTTGAAGGAATATACATACAAATCTTCGAACTTTCAACGAAATTTTTTCATAAAATTCGAATTGTTTTTTCCACGTATTGCACCAATGTTTTTAAAAAACGAGTAACTTTGAGAAATATAAAAAATAGTTAAAATAACTATTAACAAATAAATACAAAAAATAATTAAAGACATTTTATCCCAATAATAAAAGAAAGTAAATTTTTTTTAAACAAACCTTTCAAAAATTGTAAAATACTAGAGAATAAACACAAAAAAATGAAAGAATAATTTTCTAATAACGTATACTTTGGTTTGTTCCTCTCTCTAAAATTTTATTAATTTTATCCAATTCTCTATCAATTTTCTTTTCATTGACGGCCGAAACATTTTTTCGTGTTTTTCTTCCACCGCTAGTTTTTACTCCAAATTGGTAAACAGCTCGAGGGTGTGCTTCTCGTGCACTTTGGTATCGTTCATAATCTTCTTGAGTGTCAAAGTCCCAACGTTTTATTTGAGATTTTCGATTGCCCTGGTGAAATTAAAAAATATATATTTAAATAGAGATATTAAAAGATGAAAAATCATTCCCATCGATTTTTAGTAAATCAAGGAAAAATTAAAAACACATGAAAATGTCTTCTAAAGATCCCTAAAAAATAAAAATCTGACCTGATCCATTTGTGAAAAGTCATCGTCATCGCTCTCCCCACCTGCGTCCATCATCCCAAGACCGCCTAATTTAAAAATTTAATTTTTAAAATATTTCTTTAAAAAATACCCGGATAAAATTCAGCATAAGCATCTTCTTGTTCTAATTTTCGTCTCTTTTTTTGCAAAAGCTCTTCCTTATCTAACATTTCTTTTTCTAGTTTTTCCTTTTCTAATTTTTCTTTTTCACGTCTTTCATCTTCATCGCGTTCTCTTCTTCTTTCTGGTCGTCGGTCTCTTGCAGAGTTACGATCATCACGTCCACGACTTCTGAAAATTAAAAAAATTTAAAAGAAGAGAGTAGAGGCAGGTAATTTAAAATCTGGGCTAAGACATATATCCTAATCCATAGACATTGATTGGAATTTAATATGACGTTAGAAGAAAAATTCAGAAAATCAAAGTCTACACTTGGAAATGGCTACAGGGAAACAGTCTGGCCCGTGTCCGGCCCGATTGTTCAAAATTAAAAAAACCTTTCTCCGTCTGTGCTTGAAAAATAACTTTTCCTTTGATCTGTAGAAGATTCCCCTTCTCTTTGTCGCCTTCTAATATCTCCATTTCTCTTTTCATCATTTTTATTTGAAGAAACATAATCATCTAAACCTTCAAAAATACTAGTAGATTCTTGATGTTGAGGTAGGTCACGTTCAAATCCAGTTTTCTTCTTTTTCTTAAGATCAGTTCTAAGGTAGACCAACACTTGAGATAATTTCTAAAATTGAGAAATTTATATTTTAATTAGCAAATTATAGCCAAAAGAAATTCAATATCAACTAAAGACAAAATCAGCGGATATCGTACTTTAAAAAGTTCACAAAGATTTTGAAGAGAAATTACAAATAATTATAAAAGATCCTTACATTTATAAGCACATTATCCGCATTAATATTTTCAATTGTTTGATCTGCAGAAGAATCAACAACTGAGCGCATTAAAGTACTAGGCACATCGGATTCTTCTTCATCTAATTCAACTAAATAAGCCATTCTACCTCTCACAAAAAGTTCATTTCTTTGAGGTAGTTTGTTCTCAAATAATATTTTACAGA
Organism: Meloidogyne luci; assembly: GCA_902706615.1. Taxonomy (NCBI): domain Eukaryota; kingdom Metazoa; phylum Nematoda; class Chromadorea; order Rhabditida; family Meloidogynidae; genus Meloidogyne; species Meloidogyne luci. The sequence goes on along the minus strand of CACSLI010000176.1, from coordinate 159,064 downwards.
CATTTCGAGCTAATTTGCTTCCAGCTTGTGTTGGATCATTGGAAACAACAACTGGGTCATTTAATGCCTAAAAAAGTAATTCTTAAAAAATCAAAAAGGAAAGAAACCTTTTCTTTTGCAGAAACTTGTTGTTCATGTATTTCCGTTCTGACTTTATTCAAGAGCGAATAATCAAGGCCTTTAACCAAATGGGTGTGTTCCATATCACCTCCAAGATATTTTGATTTCTGAAAAATAAATTTAGGAAGAATATCGTATAGTAAAAAAAGCATGGCCAGGGGCAAGTAGCCTCTCCCCCGAAATTTTTCTAGCTACGGGCCTGGTGCCGAATATAGGAAAATAAATGTCGACTTAGATTTTTGTCTCTACACAGGTAAATCTAAGGCACACTGACTAAGAGATCAAAGAACCCAATCTCAAATCTGAAGGAATTTTCGAAAATTTTAGAGAACGAAGGAAAAAGATTTTTATGAAAAACGGCTCAATAAAATATTTTAAGTTACCTGAATTTGCATTTTCCTTGATTCTCCCGCGGATGCATCCAAAACACTTCCAACATTCTCAACATCTTTACTAGCTCGAATAAGTTTACTGATTTCTGTCTCATCAGAAAACATTCCTTTCCTTCTTTCAGATGCCCGATCTCGATAATTTTTGAGTATTTCAACAAGTCTAGCTTCCGATTCATCAAAAATATCATCGTCGGGTTTTGGAACATGATCAGGCCTCGGAACATATTTTTTGGGTTTTGCTTTGGTTTGAACAGAATTTCCAATTTTTCTATGTGTAAAAGCATGGGAAGCTGTTGTTGTTTTTGTTGTGGAATTGTTATCGACTACTCTAGTTGAGGATGAAGAGGCTAACAATTTGCGAAAATCCTCATTCTTCAGTTTTCTAAAATATAATTTTTTATGAAGAAAAAGGTAAAGAACTTACGCTTCTGACATTTGTCAAAAATTGAACTCACTTCAGAATATTTTAAATTTTTAAATTAAAATTCATAAAAGAGGCAAAAAATTAAGCTGACCTAAAAATTTTTGTTTGACAATACATTAATATATATTTTGATAAATTTTAGCCATTTTCTTTCAAATTACCAAATGTCATTTTGTCAAAAATTATTTTGCCGGCAAAATAAATTCTTTAAAATTTCATTCAGTTTTTGTAAATGTTGGTTCTTTTTAATTTTGGAAATGAATATTTTCCTTTCAATATCTCTTTACTTGCTTTATATTTATGGATCGGTCATTGATTCATTTGTCTTACATTTGTTAATTTAGTTCCCGAATTGGACAATTCACCAAAATCTGATATTTATTTCCTTGTTATCTTCTTGTTCCTTTTTCACTAATTTCTATTTTTAGACTTTTTTTATTTTTATTTACTACTTACTAACTTTCTAATTGACAAAATGCGACCTCCTCTTGAACATCGTACACGTGGTTTTCCTACTTCTGACTTTATGCATGACCGACGTGTTGGACCTGACCAACCGACTGACTTTCAATTTGAGTAATATCTTAAGAGCAATTTCTTTTTAAATTTTTTCTTTAGTGCTTCGCAAGGGAGAGGAGGTGTTGCTCGTGTTGCCGCTCGTGCTCGTGCTGGAGCAATGAATTTCCAACGTCCACAGTATGGAGCGCCTCCGGAGCAAATGACTTATGAATCTTCTGACAATCCACCACTTCCAAATACAGAATTCTCCAGTTCTTTTCATCAGCGTGGGGGTTCTAATGGTCGACGTATGGCGGGTTATAGTTTTGGTGCTTCGGGATATGCTTTGCAACAAGTTCGAGTATTTTTTAAATTTTTTTCGAAAGAATTTTTTCCCTGGTTACGGGCCTGATCGCTATGAGTTCGGTGACTTGTTTCCAGAGAGTTTTGCCTGGAACGATTTTTTGAACCGGTGGACAAATATGCTAACATAAGTAGTTGGGTCACCCTTGTCTTTTAATATTTTCCTCCTTTTTTAAGTTTGTGCGTGATTTTGACAAAATTTCTTCAAAGTAATTCATGTTTATTTTAAGGTTCAACCAACTTTTGTTGAGGAGGAGGAGGTTAACAATCATCAGGTTTAAATTATTTTTAAATTTATTATAGTATTTTTATTTAAAAATTTTTTAGTTACCGTCTACATCTCATCAAACTTTGACTGCGGGTGAGTTGCTTTGCTTAAATAAGGGGATTTCTGGTTGTAAAAGTGTCTTTTGTTTCACACTTAAAGTTCCAAAACTGTGTGGATTAATAATAGTTATTCTACAGTTCTGAGGAGAAAACTATAACGTAGAGGATCTTAAAGAAAATCTGGTTTACAGGAGAGTCGTCCAGACCAGAAATTAAACATTGGGACTCATTTTTGTTCGTATGAAACCTCGTAATAGTTCCAAGATTCAGTTCCAAGATTCGAAACTTATTCCCTCACTGTCCTAATCTTTTAATATTTAAATCTTTTATAGGTGCTTGTGATGGACATAAGGAAACTTTGAGTGTTTTGGTTGAAGGTGCGCGTAATATGGCTAAAGTTTTGAACGACTTCGCTAATCGTCTTGACCCATACACTAAATGATTGGTTTGACAGAGGAAGTTAAATAAATAAATTTATTGACAAAAATTAACATATGTAATGGTTTACTTTTTTGAACTTTTATATGGTTTAGGTATTTTCTTTTTTTAGCTTTGCCTTTTTTTTCGTTTTCCTTATCACTCATCAGTCAATCCAGCTAACTCATATTTTTGGTGGGTTTGTGTGCTAACTTTGGTTGGTTGTACCACTACTCAAAGTTGCAATAAGTTTAGCTTATTCCAACAAAAAAATTTTTTTGGAAATAGAAGGCCCTATTTATTCAGGGGTACACCTATTCTAAAACGTAGATCCGGGATACTTTTTGGCATTCAATAACTGAACGTATTAAGAAAAAATGAAGGGAAAAGGCGTGGCTAAAAAATAGTAACCTAACCCATGTAAGTTCCATTTTTTATATGCATTTTATATTTTTTAAAAATATTCTGGGATTAAATTAATCTAAAAAATACATAATTTGAATTTTTTTGCAATTAAAAAATTTTTTTAAGTCAATTCAAGGGTAGAAAGGCTTTCTTCTTTTCTCACGAAAGACGGAGTACAACTCGGAAAATGAATTTTCTAATTTCTCGGTGTTAGTTTTCTAGCTATATAGCTCGTTAGAAGCACCATCATTAACTATAGCTCAATTAACGTCAACACCACGTCTCACACAATTCTCCTTCCCTCAATGTTATCTCGCACCTTTAAAAAAGATAAAGATCATCAAGTTGTAATAACTCGGATCTAGAATATTCGAAAATGTGGGATAACTAAGATAAATTAGGTCAGACTATTTAATTTAAATTAATTTTGTATATTAAATATGTTTATTACAAGATTATTTCAAACGAGATCACTCAAAAAAATTTAAACGAAATTATTAATATTTTAAAAATGTTTGTTGACTTTTCCGGAAGCTATTGGAGGTCCAGAAGTTGTTATTGGTTGTCCAAAACCCGTTGTTGGCTGTTCCTTTTCAAAAAAGGGAGCATCTTCTTTTGCACCATCATTAACTATAGGGGCAACTGCATTTACAAATTCTTCATAATCAATCTAAAAAAAGAAGATTTTGCAAAATTAGGCAGAAAGACATACTTGTTCATCCCCATCTTTATCAAACTCTTTTATTATTTCGTCCACTTCCTCCTCGCTGAATTTCTCTCCCATTGTCTAAAAGAATAAATAAAATAGGTATATTTTTGTTAAATTAGTATTAAAAAGCGAAGCAAGTTAAAGAGAAATTAGCTTTGCCCATACAGGGGTTTGGTGGTTTAGTCGGATAGGATCTTAATCATAAAATGTGATATGCATGGGTTCGAGTCCCGACGGCTTTTCTTAATTTTCTTTTTAAGGAAAATGTGTTTAAAAAATGGAAATAAAAAACAAAGGACAATTTCAGAAATTTTTAAAATTTTTTAAATAAAAAAATTAATTTCTCACAGTCATAAAATGCCTAAATTCTTGTGCAGTAATATACCCATTCCCGTCTTTATCAAAAACACGAAATGCAAGTCGTATAAGTTCTTGATCAGTTTCTTTATTCATTTCCTTCATCATTTTACAAAATTCACTAAAATCAATTCCATTTCCATCAACGTCATACTTTAATTAATTTTAATTTTTTAAAAAATTATTTTCCTTTTAATAATTACTTCATTAACCATATTGAGCAATTCATCTTCTGTTGGATTTAATCCTAAAGTTCTCATAGCCACTCCAAGTTCTTTTATACTCATGGTACCGTTTCCGTCTTTATCGAACATCTGTCAAAATAACAAAAGTTTTCTAACCTTTTCTTATCAGGGGTTTCTCTCTGTCCTTAAATGTTACTATAGGGGAGTATCAAGGTAGGATAACTGGAAATTGGGATATCTGGGAATGTGTCGGATAACTAAGAGAATAAAGAAGAGAAAGGCCTAAATAATAAAATCATTTTTTTCACCTTAAAAGCTTGAGCAAATTCTTGTAATTCTTCTACGGTAAATTCTTCCTCTCCGTTTGATGATCCAGCTAGGAAGGAATAAATTTATTTAATAATGGATCTGAGAAAATTTTTGTGGAAAAAGGAGAAAATATAGTCGGACCAAACTTAGGTATATAATATTTGTACTTTAAATTGGGTGTATTCGTTATTAGAGGTCCTCCCATCCTGAAGCCAACGAAATTTTAAATCCCAAAAACTTACTAAATTGTCTATGCATTGCAGCCCTAGCACTATTACAACAACCAACAGAAGAAGAATCTGTCCCGTTACTATTTCCTAATCCTTCTAAAGGTTTAAAAGGAGAAAAAGAATTAGGGGCTGGTGGAGGAGGGGGATATTGGCTTTGTTGTTGCTGTTGACTTCTTGCTGAATAACAACCCCCACCAACAATATATTGTTGTTGAGAATAATTTAAACAATTTTCGCTTCTGTGGTGTAAAGGGGTTGAATTGGGATTTAAATGAGGCACAATTGTATTATCTGAAGGAATGTTGTTGGGAGCTGCTGTGGAGGTAGAAGGTGGAAGGGCACTCTGTGAAGGGGAAAAGAATTGAAATAAATTTTTAAGTGCCTAGTCTACAAAATAGAGGGTGTCTTTTACGAAGAGAGTCTATAGTATAGAAGGTGTATAGAAAAGAGGGTTCTTAAAAATGGTTTATAATATAGAGAGTCTACAGTACAGAAGACCTACAAAATTCAAAGTCCATAAAATAGAGGTTCCGTCAAAATTACCTTAAAAATGCCAACAGACCGAACACAAACCCCTTTAGCAATAACAGGTTGAATGGAAGAAGAAGAAGGATCAGAACAAAAAGGATTAATTGGTTGTGAATCTCGTGAAGAATTGAGTGCTGGGGGAGGTGGAAGTACTCTTAAATTTTAATAAAAATTAAACTAAATTTTTTAATTGAATTGAGGGGTAAATCAGAGTTGGAGGGCAGTAATTTAAAATCTAGAGGGATAACTCAGAATCGGGAAAAGTGAGGGAGAATGGGATAAGTAGGAGATACAGGTGGGGTTAATCCTCGATAATAGACTCGAGATTAGAGTCTCTCGAAATTGGAGACTCTCGATATTAGAGGTCTCTATATTGGAGACTCTCACTACTAGAGACCTCGATATTGGAGACTCTCGACAATAGGAACATCCCGTTATAGGCGACGTTTCACACTCTATTGTGTCGTTAATAACGATTACTATATTTCCCTATATTTAAAAAATAAATTAAAGCAAAAAGTAGAACAGTTAAAAAATACTTAATAAAAAGATATTTTCTAAAAATAAAACAAAATTTCTTTTTTAAAAATTTTTGAATAGAAAAATTGCTATTTATATAAACAAAAATTAAATATATTTTAAAAAATAGCAATTAAATATACATATATTTTAGCAATTCAAGCATTTTATTTTCTTTCTTTTTGGGAAAACAAATTTAAAAAACTAAAAATAGAAAAATATGCAAGAGTTAAAGAAGGTAAAAATAAATAAAAGGGAAGGAGTTTATTAAAAGAAAAATCCTCAGAAATCTCTAAAAAAAGCTGGATAGTTGAGGGAGAACAGAAATAAAATTAAATCTAACACAAGGTTGAGGGAAAACTATTTTTGAGAATTTAAAAAATGTCGTTATAAAGAGAGTGATTGTGTAACCAAAAGTTGTAATAGAAAATCAGAAAACAACAAAATAAATTACACCAAACTTAAAAAAAATTTAATATTAGAAACTCTTTTAATTTAAGATATCGTAAATTCTCTCTAATAGAAGCACTTCCTATTTTTCAATCTTCTCCTAGAGTGGCTTCTATTAGTGAAACGTTTGTTATTGGGTGGGGTAAGAGTTACATAGACAATAAGACTTTGAATAAGAAATAAATATAAAAGATCCTCTTAAGACTAGAGACTCTCAATATAAGAGACAATCACCCCTAAAGGGGTATTTTATAGCGAGATAAAAAAATTAATTCTTTTTCAATTAAAAAATTAAAATTTTCGGGAGAGAAAAATGCGCAATTAATAATTCGTTCCTTTCCTCTCCTTCCCATGTTTCATTTATTAAAAGTTCCTGGAAATTTGAGATAATGAAAAATATGAGAATAAATTGTGTTCCCTTTTTTGTGATATCTTTTAAAACATAAAATATACATATACTCTTTCCGGTTTTTGCCTTTCAATTTTTTCCATTCTTTTTATAGGAATTTGTGTTTCTTAATTTAGTAGTAGGTATTTTGAATTTTTAATTTTTAATGTTTTATTTATAAAAATTTTTTTTGTGAAAAGAGAATAAGAAGAAAAAAAGATGAGGGAAGTTCAATGGAGAGGAAGGGGGGTTGTATATAGCGATACTCTCTATTAAAGCCCGGATCGAAAAGAGATCTCGAAGAAAAACCTCAATCATCGTGATCATATTTTTTAGATAGCGGTTCTTGATTCACATAGGACTTCCTAATCTGGGCTCTACCTCTATCAAATATTATCCCCATTAAAAATGTCCTATTAACGCCTTGACATGACTGTAATGTTAAAAAGTAGAGACCGGACATAGACGACTCTCTCGTTTATTGATAACGAGAATTTTCCGAGATCTTGATTCTCCTACGACACTCTCAGTCCGGTCTCTATTAAAAAGTTTGGATATAAGCACGTTAAAAATAAATGATTAAAATTTTTAATTTTTTTTCAAAAATATTTTTTAAATTTTTGTCCGGCAATAAGAAAAAATTTAAATTTTGTCTTCTTGTGCTAAAAAAAATTTAAATGTTAATAATCCGCTTATAAAAGTTTTTTAAAATTTGTTTACGTAAATAAAGTTGTAAAAAGCTGGTTTCCTGTATTTTACAACTCTTCAAAAGGATCTTTGAAATAAATAAATTTACAATAACAAAAAATTAAGGATGTGTTTAAATAATAACCAACATACCTATATTTATTTTATAGTTACGTCAAGGATTTAAATTGGAAATTTAAGCTAAAATATAATTGTTGATTTACAAGCTTGGAAATTTCAGACTTTTATTCGTAACTATTATTTTTAGCCTTGTAACTAGTACTAACTCGTACTTCTTAACATCTATGATATTTGCTCTACTTCGTAATAGAGACGAGTACGAATTTTGTTACGAGCGTCCAAGGATTTTTACAGGGATAGAAAGTTAATTTGGAATAGGCAAAACTGTTTATAACAGGAGAGTATTACATATAACCTTTGTGATCTAATAAAGCTTTCAAGAAATCTTTCTTCTCAAATTCATTAAAGATTTTCCCCTCATCCAGCCATCAATTAAAAACCAATGGCTATTTGAATATTCAAAATCACCTTCTAATAGTTTTTTGATGGCTATGTCGTCTACTTAAACGAGCTACCGATTCAGCTGCTGCCAACATCTGGGCATCTCTTGAACGTCGAGTAGCCCTTAAACGGTTGCCGATTGTTGCTCCATGCATTTTCTTTTCAATTAATTTTTTGTTGTTTTTCTTTTTTAAAAATTCCACGTAATTTTTGAAGGGAGACAATTTTTGAGAGACAATTTATTTTAAACAAACCAATTTTTGTTTGTCCTTTTATTCACTTTCCTGCTGTGCCTTTGAACTTTTTTTTCAAAAAAAAACAAGAAAAGTGCCAAGTATTTTTGCCAGGTTGCCGTGAATGAAAAAAATTCTTTTTAGTCAAACTTCCGCCAAACAAAAAATAAAAAACTTTTTTTGTTTATTTCACAAAAATTGAATTTGCCGTTTTTCTTCTTTTCTTTTTTCTCTGACCTGTCTGCCTCTTCTCTCGTCTCTCTATTAATCCCCTTATATTTCTTCTTTCCTCCCACATATTTAGACTTGAATTAAATTTTTTTATAAAATTTATTTATTGAATTTGTTCTTTCCAAATCAGTGCTTTTTCTTCGTTTTTAGTCTTTTGAATAAATTAAATTGAATTTTTAAATAAAAAAAATATATTTAAAAATGCTTAAATTGACTCTCTTTTTTTATGCTAAAATGGATTAAGTGGATTTTTTATGTTCAATTTATTTGGATAAAGTTGAGGAGAAAAATTTAATTTTAAGGAGAAAAAAAAAGTTTAATTTAAGCAATTTTATAAAAATAAAAAAAATTTTTAAACGAAAGGAAAAGAGAAGAAAATGATTAGAAAATAAAATAAAATTCAATTAGAACCCCCGGTTAATTAGAACTCCCGGTTAGCTATACAACGTTTGTTATGATATCCTGGTTCTAAAAAATCGAAAGGTTCCAGTTCTAATTCAATTTCATATAAAGGAATGGCTACACAATGCACATCTTCCGCCGTTTCAAGTTCTTTCGGTCTCATTTTTCGCGACTCAAATTATAACGACACAAGGATATTTCTATTATTTTGAGGGGTTTCTTAGTTTTTTTGAATAGGTATTTTAAATTTTTATGGCCCTGCCTAGCAACAATTAATTAAATAACAATTAGAAATGAAGACTAAATTGTCTCTAAAGTTGGAAATATTCAAACTCTCAAGCTTTTTCCAAGTTTTGTTTGTTATAACTGACCAGATCAGACTTTCAGGGCCCGAAAAACCTGATTAAGTCAAAAATACAAGGTTCAGGGATATCGGGCAATAAAATATGCCTCAAGTCTCTGTCCTGTACTAATAAAAGATTGTGGGCAGTTCGAAGTCTCTATTTTCTCTTAAAGTCTACATTAGTGTTTGGCAAGGTCTGTACTACCGCGGTATTACCGTCAGGATCGGACCGGTACCGGAAAAATCCATTTGCCGAATACTAATCTACATAATGTTAAAATGTGTTAAGAAAATAAATGAAAAAAATTAAAAATTAATTTGTTAAAAGTTTTAGAAAAAAAAATTTAAAAAATGTGAGAAAATAAAAAAAGAGATTTTGCGCACTTAAGTAAATATTTTAAATAATTAAATTTTAAAGAAAAGAGAGAGAAAAAAGGAAGTAAATAAAAATATTAAATTTCTTTGAGAAAATGAGTACATTTTTTGGTGACTTTTGAAATTTAATTTTTAAGAAGCAACATTCTTTGAAATTATTTGCGTCATTCAAAAATGTTCTTAATGAAAAATAAAAACAAATAAAAAAATTTTTTGAAAAAAGAAGAAAAAATGGTATTTTCTACCCTTCTCGTTTCCATTTAAAATAAAATTGGATTCAATGGCAGTACAAAACAACGCCTAATGTCTGGTGTTTGGAAGCTCGTACCAAAATTCGTACTCGTACCTGTGTACGAAATATAAGTACGAGCAAAAAAATAGACAGGTACGAGTGCGAGGAAAAAAATAAGGCCTGTACGAAAGTACGAGCAAACCTTAAAATTCCAAACAAACGCCTAAAATCCGGACGGTATTTTGGGTGGACTTTGTCCTGCCTCCACACCAATTAATTACGAAAGTTGGACCTCATTTGCCCTTAGGAGGTAATTTTTAATTTGGTTGACCTCTCTGGGAGGGAAAATCTGACTGAATAATACCCTCTATCTAACACTCGTTATAAGATAGAATTTTTCAGCCCAAAGGTTTAATTACTATTAAAGTCCGACTGTGCTTACTATGTAGTATTAAAAATCATTTAAAGAATTGGACTTAGACAAATTATTTAAAAAATTGAAAAAAAAGTGACAAATTATTTGAGAAGAATCAAAATAATCTCTAATATTATCAGTTAATTCAACCAAAAATTAAAAATTAATTAAGGTGACATTTTGTCCCAACTTGGAATAAAATAGCGAAAAATTAAAATTTAAAAATATTAAATTCCCAAATATATTCACCTGCTTAAAGGAATCATTGACTTTGAAGCAACAAATCTCCAAGCATTTTTGTGTTTATTATTGCTTCCATCACTTCGTTTTTCGCGTAGTTTGTGTCTAAATAATTTTTTGAAATTTTTTTTTAAATTTTCAAATTCTTCCACCTTTCCTCCTCTTCGTTTTCAATACTTTCTGCATTACCTGAAGAACCTCCACGTCGCAAAAAGCGCCGAGCAATGCGTGTGGAGAGTCCCGTTGTTAAGTAAAAAAGAAGAAATATTTAAATAATTAATTGAATAAATTCTCTTTAATCTTTTGAAAAAGAATTTTTTTAATTAAAAATTTTGCAAAAATTTTTTTCTAATCTTATCTAAAATTAAAAAAAGTAATTTAAGAAATTTTGAAAATAAATTTAAAAATTTAATAGGCAACAAAAGTACTCAACTAGAAGAAAGAGGACAACGTTAAGATGCTTGCCTATAAATTAGCCTTTAACAAGGCTATCACCTTGAAATTTTCTACAAAATTGCCTAATAGTATCAACTATTCTCTCTACAAATTTTAGATTTTTGGTTGTCTATTAAACAAGTTATGGCCGAAAAACTACAAAAAAGTCGAAATTTTTGAAAATATTCAGGCATTTTTATCCATAACTTTTTTTTTAAATTAACCAAAGATTCTGAAATTTTGAAAGACTTTAGAAAACCCTTATTTTTAATATAAAAACAAAATTTTATAGCCCCAGCTTCTCTTTTGACAATTTTACAAGCGAACGCCAAAATGCAGTTAACGCCCAAACGTCCCCTCTATAATATTATACAGCAATTAAATTAATGAAAAATAGCGAGACTAAAATCCAAAATAAAAAAAATTAATAAAAGGATTTGTGTTTGCATAGATTTTAGAAAATAATATTTTATTTTTAGAAAATTAAATATTTACTTTTTTTGCAAAAAAATTTTTTTTTTAATTTTTTAATTTTCCCCCAACGTCAACAAAAATTAATATTCAATAAATTATTTAAAAAATAAAATTACATAAAATTATTAAAAAAAATTTTTTTCTTTTTAACTTAAAAAATAGAAAATATAAATTATTTTAGCTTTTTTTTAAATAAAATTATTTAAATTTATGGAATTGACGTAAATAAATAAAAATAAATTAATTTTTAAGTACTTTTTTTGCCCTAAAAACAATTTTAAAAAATAATTATAATAAATTTTCCTATAATTATTCCAAAAAAAGTAAACAGAAAAAGGGATTATTTATATTTTTTCTTAAAGAAAATAGTTTAAGGCACTAAAAATTCAAGAAAAAATTGTTTACTAAAAGCCCTCCTTTCTTCAATAATTTGTGTATTTGGAGGTAGAAAAGGTTATGTAATGAGCTGATATAAAATATAGGCTAGGAGAGAGGATGACCACATGTTAAAAGAAAAATAAATTCTCGATACCAGTAAAATGTAAAACCAAAATTGGGGAAACCCTGAAGTCGCTAAAACTGATTTCTCATATCCGGTTAATTCGCAAAAAACACCATTTAACAGTCACAGTTGGTGACCGTTCACACTATAAAGTTATAAAAGTCCTAAACTTTTCTAAATAATTAAAGATGTATTTTTTGTGATACTCGAGACAAACAGAAAGGTGGTCAGAACAGCTGCAGGAGGTCTCGTAAATGGGAAATTAAGACCTCTGCTTGGAACTAGAAAAAAACCCTCAGTAAGTATATTCTCGACTAATTTAAATTATTTCCGTTTTTTCTCTTTTTTCAATTAAACTAATAAAAATAAAAAAAGCTTCTTCTAATCATTTTGATTGATGTCAGGAAAAAAAAATAAATGAAAAAAAATTCTATTTATTTAATTTATTTTAAAAGGAAAAGGGAAGGAATTTGCATTTATTTAAAGAAAAAGTATAGGGGGAGATTAGTGGAATTGAAATGAATGAATGAAAAATGGAGGGAAATAAAAATATTTTTTTAAAGAAAATTTATTTTTTTAAAGAATTATTATTCAGAAGGACCAGGAAAAAGTCGGAGAAATTAAAAATTTAAATAAAGTATAGGGTGCGGCAAATTTTCGGAATTTTTGTTTTTCTCATAGCTCTACTTAAAGCCAATGAATATTGAATATTCTTTTTTCCCTTAACAATTCAAGAAAATGGTTAGTACCAAAGAAATCTAGTCAAGAAAGATACCCTGCCGAATAAGAAGCAAAAAAATTTTTTTTACATGGCAAGGTTTCTAATTGTATTTGGGGGGTCGTGGGTTTGAACCCGCGTGGGAAACTTAATTTTTAAAGTTTCTTAAAAAGAGCAGTAGACCATCTTGAATATGTTTAAGTGATTTTTGAAGTTATTATATTAGAAAAATATTATTTTAGCAGTGTTGATAAGCGATAGTCTAGCTGGGAATAATCACTTAGGCATATCTCCCCCCCCCCCCCTCCCTCAACCAGAAGCCAACTACATTTAGAAAAACGTAAATAAACCGAATTTACACATTATTGGGCGGTATAATATATCGGGTTCTGACTGAAGAATTAAAAAATAATTTTTAGAAAATTTCTCTTTTATTGTTTTAGTCTCGTAGTTATCCCCCAAAGGATCATCATTCCCCCTCCACAACACCCACACAATTAAATATTCAATAAAAGATATTTTATTTCTTTTTTAAGGCTTTTGTTCTTCTTGTGAAGAAAAATATTTTTTCGGGGAAATAATTTTTGGCATTTTCATTAAATTATTTATGCATAAGAGAAATATTGACAATAATAAATTAGACAAAAAGAAAAAAAACTTTGGCAATTAAATATTTAAATTAATATTTTGTAGAGGAAGGAAATAATTATGTGTGGGGGTATGTGACACTTTGCCGCGCATCAAAAAATAATTAAGGCTTTATAAAGGAAAGTAAATAAAAGGACAAATAATTTTAAAAATAAATTAATAATTAGGAGGGTAAATTGGTAGTTTTAATGAGACTGTTATTTACAATTTTCTTCTAAATTAAAAATGAACTTTTAAAAAATATAAAAAATGTTTTGTGACACCAAGAAAAAATTTTTTTAAAGAAAGACAAATTTTGGGTAACCAAACAGGAACCGAAAGCCTGTAGGTCAAAAACCGGTGATAACCAAAAAACAAGGGTAAATGTCAGGGATGTCACAAGTTGAGAAAAAAGTCTAGTCAGGTTTTGAGTCGGATTTTCTAAATTTTCTTCTGATAGGGGATTTCCTCAGACAGTTAAAACTAAGCTCCGGGTTTAGGGTGTCCGTGACATCACTGGTATACATAAGTTAATAACCGGTCGCCAACATTGATTAAAAAAATTATTAAAAAAAAAGATTTCCTTATGCTACGGTTAGAAAAGATGCGACAGAAAAGATAATGGAAAAAGAGTAGACAAAATCGCGCGCGATTTTGTCTCTCATCATTTTGCATGCTATTTTCTGTCGCAAAACGCAAAGCGACTTTTATGTAACCACAGCATTAGACAGTTAAAACACACAAAAAAATAAAACAATAAATTAAAAAGTTAAAAATACAAAAAAAAAATAAAAGGAAATAAAAATTAAAAGAAAAAAAAGAATTTTGGGGGGAGACACAAAAATAGTCTTCTTCCAAAAAAATTTTTTTTGGTGGCACAAAGCATTCTTTTTATTTATTTTTTTGTTCCTTTTCGAATTTTCTTTTTCTTAGGCTGACGCAAAAAGTATAAAAGAATTTCTTTCTTTCCGTCAATTTTGCCACGGTTGGTCTTCATTTTCAAAAAAAATAACGGGGGTAAAGAAGGAAAGCTTTGCTTTTGTTATTTTGTATTTGACTGGCATTTATATTGAGGGAAAGAAAAGAAAAAAATATTTTGGAGAAGGGAGAATAAATGAATGAGGGAAAATAGTAGCTGTCAATGCCAGTGCCAAATGGAGAAATGGAGGGAAAAAATAAAAAAGGACGTGTAGAGAGGACGTGGAGGTATGCTTATAATAGGGAAAAGAAATTGTGTTTTTAAATTAAAAAGAGAAAAAAAAATAAAAGTTTCGAAATTTTTAAATAACAACAAAAAAGATCAAAAAAATAGATTTGTCAAAAAAATTTAATTAGATTCATCTCGAAGAGGGGATTCTCTTTCAAATAAAATACCAGTACATTCCCAAAAGTGCAGCTTGGTCGCTATGCTTTTGCGATTTAAGCGGTATGAAAGAGCGTCTTGAAAACCTGCACTGGGTTTTGTGTGAACCCAGCAAATTCTACTTCTGCTGCTCGTCATCGCAACATTCTCTATGCGTAAGTGCCTGGTCTACACTATTCATTTTGAGGAATTTATCTCAAATAAATTCATTCAATATTTTCATAATAAATTTTTGAAATTAGAAAGTTTAAGAGGCAAAAGGATGACATGAAGATCAAAGATTTGATTTCGGCATTTAGTTCCAATTTTTAATATCAATTTATATTTAAAATTAAATAAAAACAATTAAATAAATTATTTACTATTCACACAAATATATTTATTTATTTCCATTCTTTTTTCTTGCTTTTCTGTCTTTTATTCTTCTTTCTGCCTCTTTGAGTTGCTCACTTTTTTGTACAAAAAAGTATAATTCCTTCAAAATTTCAATTAATTTTCTTTAAAATTTTTCTAGAAAATTTTTAACCTCCAAAATTGTTGAAAATTGTTTAGAATCAATTCCCAATTTAATTAAAGGTTCTGGATTGTTTTTTAAATTAATTACATCTTTGGGGGAATTGTAAAGATTTAAGAGGTTCTCAAATATTTCAAGTTGATTTTCTGTTTTATTGAAAATAACAGATTCACGTTGTCGCATACCCAAAAGCTTTGGTTTTCTTAAAAAAATTTTTCAAAAATTTTTTTTTAATTTTTTTCATGAACAGTAATGGAAAAATACAAAAAACCCGCAAAAAAAATCCACCTTATCGAGCTTTTCCTTCTCTTCTTTCCTCTATCCGGAATATCTTTGTTTTTATCATTTTCTTCTTTTACAACTCGTTGATTAGCATTACAACACATTGAACATCTACCAAGTTTTCCACGAACAAACCCAAAAAGTTTTGAAATAAACTGAAAATAAAAATTTTTCTAATTTTCATATTAATTTTTTATTGGTTTCTTTATTTTTAAAAGTCATGAAAAAGAAGTCCGCAAGAGATGTTCCTTTACCCAATGTTCTGCTGGACAGGTTTTTTCGTAAAATTCGGGTCAAAATCTTAACATATCAAACGAACTTATAATTTTCCCTACTTTCGCTTTCATCATTGTTTTATAAACAAAGATTGTATTAAAATTTACTAAATTTTTGAAGCATCCTTTTTAGCAATTTTAATTTTAAATTTTTGGTTTAATCTAATTTTGTGTAATATATAAAATTAATTTTGAAAAATTGGGAAACTATTTTGCCGGAAGCAATTTTCGCTAATTTTATTTTGGGAAAGTTTCCCTCTATTTTCTTTCCATCTTTAATTGTGAGGTTAATTTAAATTGGCGTTAAAAATTGCAAAAAAATAAAATGAAACTTTCTGTAATTTTACAAAAAAATTTTTTTGTATAGTCAAGACGAGAAGAGATGGAAAAATGAAAGAAAAAAATAATGTTGGCAGGGCTACACCCAAAGATTTGCCACGCCAAAACATCATTAAAGGCCAAAAACCACGCTAAAACACTAAACACAATTGAGCTCAACTCTTGAAAATCTGTCTCTTACAAGATGATAAAACAGTTTAGAAGACGGCGGTTATAAAGACATTAAATGCTGTCACGTTGGAACCTTTTTCACAGAATTTATAGAAATTAAGACCCTGGGGACTTCCTGGGAATGAGTGTTTTTTAACGGAATGGGTGTTGTAGGAGAATTTCTCAGTTTGTATTTATTAAAAAATTGAAATTTCAATTTTCCATAGAAATTATAGTGTAAAAGAGAAGTAAAACCGGGCAGGCACCGATTCCTAGATCTCCTGACATTTAGCTCACCATGTACAAAGTGCTCTACCAACTCACCCAGGGCGCTGCTTTCGCCCTCTCTTTTAATAAATCTTAAACCCCCATCTAGCAAAGCCAGTTGGATCTTTCTTCTTTCTTGCAACAGGGATTTAATGTAATGGAGGGGTAATTATTTGGAACTCAATTCGATTTAAGATTGGCCTTAGATACTTAAATACTAGCCAAGCTTAATCTTCCTTTCTTCCTTACAAAAATTATTTTCTTTAAAGGAAAACTTGCCTGCATTGAATTTTTGTTTAAATTTAAATCTTCCTCTTTTTGAATATTTTTGTCTAATTTTTGAATAAAAGAATCTTTTCTAAAAGTAACAGATTTTCTTGAAAATTGTCTTTCTACAATTGCTTTTCTTTTTATTTTAAAAGAATTTTGAAGAGAAGAAGACGAGAAATTATTATTTGAGGTAAATAAAGTTGAGGCTGATGAAAATGAAGAAGTGTCATCTTCTTCTAAAGGGAATTTTTGTTGTTGATTTTTTATCTAAAAAAAGGAAAGGAATTCGCTTAATTTGTAAATAATATTTTTTCTTGGTTTTTGATAATTAAAAAAAGCACAGTTGGAATTTTTGTTTATTACGTTGGGTGGGATGTTTGGGCGCAGAAATTTTTGGGCATAAACTAATTTTATTATATTTCGTATAGAAACTTAAATTTTTTACCACCTTTCTGCTAACAAAAAAATTTTTTTGGTTATGTATTTGGGATCTAAATGTGTCGAAAATATCTGGAATTTTCAAAAAAAAGTCGACCTTTTAAATAGAAAACTTGGAAGAATGTTGGCAAATTATTGGCTGATATACCGTATATTCTCTATTAATTACCCTATCTAAAATAATCACCCCCGCTCTATTAATTACTCCCTCCAGCAAGAGGGAGGATTAATCTACGTCCATGTTTCTAACATTTAAAATCTAACATAAAAATAATCGTTTACATTATTTGTTCCCTGTTCTTCTACAGATTCATTTACATATTTTGATTCCTCTCCAAATTCTTTTATTTCATCCTCGCAAGTAGTAAAAAATTGTTTGTGCTGATTTATATCTTGTTGTTTCATTGTTTTTTCAAGGTCTTCCTCCTCCTTTTTATTATTTTCATTCTCTTCATTTTCCATTTAGTTAATTTTGAGAGAATAATTGAATCTGTAGGTTAAAAGAAAAGTAGTTTGGCTTAAAACGGATTTGTTTTTGTATAATTCGGAAGCAATGTTTCTGTATTGTGGTTGATATAGTTAAAGAATGTAGAAAGGATTGGATGGAGGAAAGAATAAATTTTGTTAATTTTCGATTAAAATGTCTGAAGCTGCTATAAAAGCCGTTGATTCTTTACTCCCAATAATTCTTCAAAATCATCTCAACTTTATAAGCGCCAACATCTTCTACATTCAAAACAACAAAGCTTCATGATCGAGCTCGACACCGGCCCTATGACCAACAAGTCGTCTCTCTACTGCTTCTGCTGTTGCGCACCATAGCAACATTCTTTGTGCTACTCACTTTTAGAGTTAAAAATTTTGACATTGAGATAGTTTGCGAGGCAAATATATATAAGGGTCGAAAATTAATTTTAAAAAATGCTTGATTCCCTTGCCTCGTAATCCCTCAAAATCTTGTAAAGGATAGGTTTGCAAGAGGATAGGAAATTCTTTTTGAAGAAAATATTAATTTAATAGTGAAATATTTATCATAAAGCAAAAAGAAATTTAAAAAAATTTGTGGAAATGAAAAAAAAAATAAATTTTTAAATGAAGCAATTTAATTAAATATAAAACATTTTTATATGCAGTACTTCCGTATTTTTCTGTCTTTCCTAAAGAAAAGCAGTGAAAGAGAAATAATTTTTTAAAAATAATTCGGAAAAACGAGAAGCTAATTTTCTCGATTTAAACAATTTTATATAAAAAATAACAAGTTTATTTTGTTTGTTTTGTGTGGTATTTTAAGGGGAAATTTAATTTTTTTTTGTAATTTTTAAAAATTTAAATTCTTGTTTAGCTTCATTAAATAAAATTAACAGTATTAACACTGGGATTTTCTCAAAATCTCTAAATCCTTCCAGCTCTCTGTTCATATTAAAATTTCTCTCCGGTGATTTTCTTTAAAAAATAAATAGGTAGCTTAGTTTTAGTGCCCATTGTTTATAAAAACAAAGTATTCCCACTTAAGGAAATATAAATAAAACTACCCACTTTGGGGTTGGCACATCATTTATTCTCCAAATTTGATCCTTTCAACAATGGTAAACCTCCCATTCAACGAAATTATATATGCAGACATTCCCTGTTCCCTAAATTATATCCGAGGTCAATTAATTTTCAATGAAAATTTGTCCCCTAAAAAGAGCATGGGAACCCTTGGAATTTATTTTTTAATTTTTCAAAAATCAATTTTAATATTTCAAAAATCTTACTAAAATACATATTTACTTAAACAGACTTTATTTACTACGTGGGAGATTTTTTGAAGAAAATTTGACGAATTTATTTTTGATGATTAATATTTAAAAATAAATAAATAAAATAAATTATTTAAAATTTTTGAACGATGGTCTTTTATGGTGACGAAAATTGTTTGAGAAAAAGAAAAAAAATAATTATTTTTATTTAATTTATGTTAATGACGTTAAATAGGTAAATATTTTTTTGTTAAAAGAGCAAAGGTTTTTAAAATTATTTTTGAATAAAAGATCAACAGGAAGGGAGTTTTGCATTGATTGAGAGGGGTTTGTGACGGTTGCAGATTTTGTTTGATTAAAAAATAGATGTAAGCATGGGACTGTGTAAACGAGGACTATGAAAGAAAAGTTGGAAATTTTAGGGTTAAGGATTCAGTCTGAGGCTAATATCTAAATCTAAACAAAAAATTCATGTTAAAAAGGAAAATCCTCAAAAAGCACCTTTCTTTGTTAGTTCAGGATTAAAAAAACAGACCTAGAGGAGAACAAATCTTGTGCAAATCTTGTGAATGGAGGTGACACATTGAAATACAAACCTTTGCTGGCTTTGTTAAATTTTTCCTCACATTAAGAGAAAAACTTTTTTTCTTCCGTTCCTTCGATTTTGTTATACTATCGAGATTCGATTATATTCAAAAAGTAGAATTATGGATATTAAACATAAAAAACACATTCTCAATGAATACAGATAGTATTTAATTATTGTGATCGCTTCGGAACCGAAAAACAGAGGATTTCTTGGTTCCGGATATCCAAGTTTTTCCAAAAACCGACATCCCTATAGTTAATAATGTGGTTTAAACCTAATTAAATTTAAAAATACTATAATATTATACTTTTAATTTTAAAAAAATAAAAAAAACTTTTTTAGATCAATTTGTATACATTTTAATTAAAAATGACAAATTAGTTTAAAATATCCTCAAAAAAATAATTTTAAAAAAATCTTAAAAATATTTTTCTCTTTCTCTTAATTTTTTTCAAATTTTTACACTTTCCTCACTTTAAATAAATGCTCCAAAAACATTCCTTTTTCCTCTAAAAATAAAAAGAAAATAAGGTAAAAATACGGGCTTTTTTAATCATTCCAAAAGTGGGTGAAGAATAGACACAAGGAGGGAAAGGGGGCCCTTATTTTTTAGTAAAATTATAGTTGCAAGAAGGTGAAAAAAGGTGAAAAAAAAATAAATAATATTGTTTGTAACCGGGTTTTCAATACAAAATTATTTTTTAAAAAAAGAGGAAAGGGTCGACAACGTTACTGGAACAAAACCTGCCATCTTCCTCCCCCCTTTTTTTTTATTTTTGCTCTTTTTTCTTCTCTCAAAATCAAAATCTTCTCTTCTCTTCTTTTCTTTCTTCAATACACAATTTTTGCCATTTTTCTTGTTACTCTTCAATTTTGTATTCTCGGTTGGTGTTCTTTTTTTACACAGCAGGAAGCCCCCCATCCCTTCCTTCCCTTCACCTTTTGATTGCTCTCTTCCCTTTTACGTGTTCTCAATTCCTTTTGGCGGCTGATGGCAATTCTTCTCTTCTTTTACTTTTTTGGGCATATTTGAAGAGTAAAAAATTGAAGAGACTCGAGGTCTTCTTTTGGCGAGATTGCTGTTCAAACCTTTTCTTGCCCCTCCTCTGCCCCTCTTAGGCCATCAAGTCTTTCAATGTATTTTCTCGACCGCCCTCTGGTCCGCCGGCCATGTCCGCCGACCTCAACTAAAAAGTGGTTGGCCCTCTTTCGTCATTGCCCGCCCATTAGGGTATTTAACTGGTCCAAGTGAACAAAATAACTATCAGAAGGCTTTTAAAATATTTTTAAAAAATTATTTACGTTGCACAAAATTTGTGAATAAAGATGCGTTTTGATATATTTTTGTTGGTTGCCTTCTCTTTGGGAGTTGCTGTTAATTGTGGAGGTATTTTGCTCGTATTACTTCTTGTAAAGCTTTGATTTCTTAATTGTTGTTATTCTAGTCGTGAAGAGGAATCAAAATTCCTATGGAGATGAGGCAGGAGCTGGAGGTGCCGCTGGAGCAGCACCGGCAGCACCAGCAGAAGCAGCTGCCCCTTCAGGAGGTGAAGCTGCACCTGCTGCTGCCCCTGCACCCGAGGCAGCCCCTGCACCTGAAGCTGCGCCAGCAGCAGCCCCTGCTCCAGAACAAGCAGCACCTGCTGTAGCACAACCTGCACCCGCTGCAGCTGCATCTCAAGCTAGTGGATACAGGAAAAAACGCTCTCAAAACTCGTAAGTTTTTAAGAAATAAGATACCAGAGTTCAATTCGTTTTTTATCTAGCTATGGAGATGAGGCAGGACATGCAGCTGGAGCAGCACCAGCAGAGGCAGCTCCAGCACCAGCAGAATCAGCTGCCCCTTCAGGAGGTGAAGCAGCACCTGCTGCTGCCCCTGCACCCGAGGCAGCCCCTGCACCTGAAGCAGCCCCAGCAGCAGCCCCTGCTCCAGAGCAAGCAGCACCTGCTGTTGCACAACCTGCACCTGCCGCTGCTGCATCACAAGCCAGCGGATACCGCAAGAAACGTTCACAGAACTCGTAAGCTTTAATAAATTGTGTTTTGATTATATAGGTATCTCATTTAAGTTACGGAGACGAGGCTGGAGCCGGAGGAGCCGCTGGAGCAGCACCAGCTGAATCAGCAGCGCCAGCAGGAGGTGAAGCAGCAGCTCCAGCTGCCACTGGATGCACAGAAAATTGCGCTGCAGGCGGCGAATCTGCCGCACCGGCCGCTGCTCCTGCACCCGAAGCCGCCCCGGCTGCAGCACCTGCACCAGAACAAGCAGCACCAGCTGTTGCACAGCCAGCACCTGCAGCAGCACCATCTCAAGCCAGCGGTTACAGGAAGAAGCGCTCTCAGAACTCGTGAGTTATAAAAGAAAAGGTTGAAAATAACTTTCTATTTTTTAGTTATGGAGATGAGGCTGGACATGCAGCTGGAGCAGCACCAGCAGAGTCTGCAGCACCATCCGGAGGAGAAGCAGCCGCCCCTTCTGGAGGTGAAGCAGCTGCCCCTGCACCAGAGGCCGCCCCTGCACCTGCACCAGCTGAAGCAGCCCCAGCAGCGGCCCCTGCACCAGAACAAGCAGCCCCAGCTGTCGCCCAACCTGCCCCAGCAGCTGCACCCTCTCAAGCCAGCGGATATTAGATGTATTTTGAAAAACGGAAACAACATTCAAAATCCAGGCGCGCATATTGCTAATAGCCATTATTGTGAAGAATATCACTGCCTTCCTTTCACCCCTCCTCATCCTTCCCCCAAAATTTGTTTTCCTTTTCATTCTCTCTCTCCATCACCTTATTTTTTATTTTCTTCGAATTAGAATAAAAAAATTTTTATGAATTTTTCCCCAGTCATTTTTTTAATAATCGCCCTCGGCGATTTTATAAATATATTTTTTATTTCTTTTTTTTTATTTGACTTACACCAAATTGGATAAAAATAAAAAATATTTTTTTAAATTTTATTGGAAAAATATTAAATAATTAAATGTCTAAAAAAATAAATAATTAAATTGAAAATATTTAAATATATTCAAAAATTGATTTAAAACATTTTTGTAAAATTAAAATTTGTTTTGGAACCAACTGGATTCGAACCCCCTAACTTCACTTTATTAAGACAAGATTAAAACCAATTTAACCACTGCACTAATTAAAATAATTAAATAAAAATGTCTGCACCGGAACTTGTCTCTCATTAATTTGTATAGTCAACATACACTCTCTCGTCTTTGTCTGACTGATAATCCGGAAAATATGCACAGAAAAGACATATATATTTCTAACCGGATTTTTCCGGTTTTTTTGTTAGAGAAAAGATGAGAAAGAGAATAATCTAGTTTTTATTTACCGGACAAAACTAAAAAGATTAGCCGTTCTTTTCGTTTAAAGAACTCTTGTTGTGGACAAAAGGAAAAGAAGAAAAACAAACATTTATAAATTCATTGTTCAGTTGACAATTAATTATTTTTAAAGAGAGAATCGATTCAACAATTTTGTAATTATTTTATTATGAATTTTGTCTGTAGAATTTTTATGATTTTATTGTTGGTTATTGTAAAAAGTTAAGTTTTTTAACTAAAATTTTGTAGAATTTCTATCCAGTTTTGAGGTCTCAATTATAAATCTACTGACAAAAAAATAAATTCCTGGTTCTGGAAACCGAAAACATAAAAAAATCGAAAAATATTACTCGGAGCATAGATAGCTAAATATAAAAATATCATAAATAAAAAGTCGATTTTGGTACCATCCCAGTTTGACAGGATACTCAGATAACGACAAAATTGTTTAGCCCGATTTTATCGAATTCAGCCTACAATAGCTATTTGTGTACCGTAACATAATTTTCCCATTATACCATAATTTGAGAGATTAATTAATGCAAATGAACTTGTAATTATTTTTTGATTGTCACAAATTAATTTTAAAATATAATTTAGAGAATGAGGCAAACGAATTCAAACCACCTTTAAATAACGAAATAAGCCATCCAGATTCATTTAATAATGAAAATAAAAAAGACGAACCCGCAATCTCTATTGGGCCTTGTGTTAATAATCTGTGCCCTAAAGGCTTTGAATGTATTGAAAATACTTGTTTTAAATGTAAGGAATGTTTAGATTAAATTAAAATTTATTTTTAGCTTTGGAAATACCCAAAACTGACCATATTCTTTCGATTGGACCTTGTGTAAATGCAAAATGTCCTGAAGGTTTTAGCTGTTATGAAAATGATAGACAATGCTATGCTAATTAAATAAACGGAAAGTATTTTCTATTAAGACACAAGATAACAGTTATAATGTAAAAATTCCATTGGATGTCGTTATAACCTAACTGTACAATAACCCTTTACATTGTAGTTAATTTTTTTATCCTATTTTTAAGAATACTCGTCAGGTCTCAGATTTTTCGGAAATCAACTGTTAATTATATCCCTAAGTTTTGTAACCTCATATCTTTAGCATTAAACTTTTTGAATATCCCATAAAAAAATAATACATATTACTATAAGGGAAAACGGACGTAAACGATTTGTAAGCAGTCCTTAATTATTCCTAAATAAACTTTCTTCTTTCCTCATTTTATGTATTTTAAAATCACAATTTATATGTATACATAAAATACAAATATTTTATACATTAATTTACAAATAAAAATATTAAATTTTCCTCTCATTTTTATGTTTTCCCCACATTTTTGTTTAGTGGAAGCCAGTCAGTTACCGCTTCAAAAGGGTCAACATCATATTCATCGTTTTGTTCTACTTTTAATTTTAAAGGTTTTTTAAGTCCTTTAAATTGTTTTCTTTCTTTATCTCTTAAAAATTAAATTTTTAAAAAATTATTCTTTCAAATTAAAAACTTTATTATGTCAGCATTCCAATTTAATATTCCTTCTGCTGTCTCAAAAGGGTCTGTATTTGATACTTTTCTTCTTTCCATTTCTTCATGGGTTATTGGTTTGAGTTTCTATGTGAAGTTAATTTTTTATAATTTTTTTGTATTCTGTTATGAGTTCTGACCCTTTTGGGCATTTTGTCAATTTTTACCCTTTTGGGCATTTTGTCAATTTTTACCCTTTTGGGCATTTTGTCAATTTTTACCCTTTTGGGCATTTTGTCAATTTTTACCCTTTTGGGCATTTTGTCAATTTTTACCCTTTTGGGCATTTTGTCAATTTTTACCCTTTTGGGCATTTTGTCAATTTTTACCCTTTTGGGCATTTTGTCGTTTTAAGCGTTATATTTTAACTTCAAAATTCATTTCTTCATCTCCACAAATTTTTTCTCGACTACATTTTCACCATCCTCAAAACTGAAGAGGATTGAAAATACAAACCTTCAGGCTATTTATTTTTGTCTAATGCCCCCTTATCGGAAGTGTAAAAAATACAAATAAAAGGGTTTACCTATTAATTGATAAAAAAGAAAATGTTCCACCTTTTTTTACTTTTATTACGCGCAAAATTATTTTCAATGTTTAATTTTTCTATTTTACGTGTAAAAGGGAAAACCTTTACAAAACTGGTTATGTTTGGAAAAAAGTAAAAATTTGAAAAAGAAAATGCAAAAGAACAGAAATGGGAAAGGGAAATTTAAAAATATTTTTCTGATAAAAAATAATAATTCCTCAGATTCTGGGATTAGAATGTTCACAATTACATACTTGGTGTTATTTTTACCAGCGACCAGACTTGGAATGTCGTACGAGAATCGAGATCTCAAAAAATGCTCGATCTCGATAACCGAGATTTTCGATCGAGATCTAGTCTCGGTCCGGTCTTTAATTTTTACACATTTACGGACGTGTAAAAAATCATTTTTAAAAATTTAAATTCAAAAGATAAGATTGTAGCAATGAGCCAAGTTAATCCGATCTGACTTCTTTCTCAATCCTACCCATTATTGGTACTATCCAAGACCTAATGGCCCTTCTGTTAAACTATTTTTCGTTAAAAGTGAATTGTACTCGACGGTGAAATGTCTAAAAACAGTTTTTAAATTAATTCACACATCAATAAATTTTAAAATAAATTTTTGTTTAATTTTAAATTAATTTTTTATGCAAAAAATTTTTAATTAAATTTAATTTAATTTTTCTCTTTTTTTAATTAAATTACGCCCAAAATTAATTAACATTTTTTAATTTTTAATCAACTTACATCAGATAAAAAAGTTGCAGGTCCCCGTTCATCTGTTCGGAAAAATTCCAAACTTGTAGTAGAAACTGTTTTGGAAAGGTTAAATTAAATTTAAAAAAAAAATATTTTTTTTGGTAATTTAATTGATTATCCCATCCCCTCCATCCAAATCATTTTTGCGAACTCGTAGATGTAAAAGTGCATTTTTCTTTTTTGCACAATTTTTTTTTCTTTCTTGCACAACGAGTGGATTGAAAAATAGAAGCACTGTGCTTCAATTAGAGGATTTACGATATATAAATGAAAAGAAAAAGGAGTACTTTTTAAAACCCTTTCAACATTCACTATATTCCTGGGCTCCTTTTGTGATACTTTTTCATCTTATGTAAAAGTTTTGGGGATAACCGAAAGTACTTTTTAAATAAAAGTTGGAAAAATAATTTTTGTTATTTCACATATGTATATAGGATCGAATATAAGGCTGGAAGCAGTTAAGGGAAGAAAATCACATAAATTAAAGTGAGAATTATTACAATAATTTATTCATTAAACTCCAAATATAATAGTAGAAAAATTTTTTAAAACTACTTATTCACACATTACATTACCTGAACGTGCTTGTGCCAAATAAATTAAATAAATTATTGGAATTAAATAAATTAATATTTTATTTATTTTAATCATTTTTAATAGAGACAAAGCTTTCTTCTTTTACAAAAATGTAAATGTTAAAAAGCAAAAATGGCCTTTCTGAAAAGCAACAACAGGTTCCAGTAATTTAAAGGCGGGAAGACGTGGAACAGAAAAACAACAAAACAAAATTAAAAACAAATTTTTACCTTGAAAATTATTTTGTAAACAATTATACTTGAACAGTCACACAAAAAAAATTAGTTTTTTTTTCAAAAAACTAATCAACTCTTTATTATTAAAAATACACCAAAAAAATACAGAATATGTATATAATAAATTCCCCGTTATAACGACACCCTCATTATAGCCGAAATAGCCGTTGCTTGTTTTGATAAAGCGTTGAACAAGGGGACATATCACGGGTTTAGAAAAAATCAGGTCGGATTACGGGCCGAAAATGGTGCAGATCTCGGGTAACCTGTTCCATCCCTAATGTGGAAGACAGCCCAGAAACTGACTAGAAAGACAATAACGAGAATATTTTATATAAAAAGTGACGGTATATCGAGATAATCTAAACATTTAAGAAAGAGTCTTTTTATAATAAAATAAGAATCTTCAAAATATAAGAAAAAAAAGAATCAATTAAATTCGTAATATTTTTAAGTTTCAAGTCAAAAGTGAATTGAACGAGTGTAGTCATACTCAACAGTTGGAATTACAGCCTTAAAATATTAAAAATAATTTATCTTTTTAAATAAAATTAGAAAGTGGATTTTCGGACTCTTTTTGTTTAATTTATTTGAATTAATCTTAGTGACCAAAAATTTATGAATTTGCGGACGAAGTCCACTTGTGGATTCTAATTTGTATTTTTAGCCCAAATGATCCCGTTTGGCTTCAGCTAAACAAAAAAAAACATTTTTTGGGGATTAGCCAAGAAGCCGTTCATTCTTAACAAATATACAGATCTTTAAATTAATTTACTAACAATAAACAGACTTTCCCTCTTATACATCCACCAAAAACATCCAACCCACTCAAAATGAAAATTTTCAAAAAATTCTTTTCTCTAAACTAACCTGTACAAATTTTAGAAAAACAAACAAATAATCGATAACAAGCAATTCTTTCCCACTTTCCTGAAATTGTTCTATTAAACGTTTCATAACAGGTGCGTGTCTGCATGGATGGATAGTTGCTAAAGTTAAACCAGAAATGTGTGGATGTGATTCTAAAGTAATTGTTTTGTCTGCATGCTCCTTAAAATTTGAGAAAATAATTTTAAATTAGAAAAGGAAATTTAAGAAAATTAAAAGGAATATTGCAAAACAAAAAATCAAGCAAAAGAAATTGACAAATTTTAAACATATGTTATGCGAGGGCAGGCTACAACTTTTTTCAGTATTTTCGATTCATAAACAAAATTATGGTTCAATGCATTCAATGAATTTAAAACCCTTCCGATGAATCGAGGCCAAACCTCGTTAGGAGGTTATGTTCTAAAAACTTAAACCGAGGGGCCCTTTCGACCTCTCGATGTTATAATTTCAAAAATTTATAGTCTATCCTATAAAAATTCCAGGACAATTTTCGCAAAGTTCTAGGCCATCAAAGTTTGGTACTTTTTGAAATGGTTATTTTTTCTTTTAGTTTTCGATTTAAAAATCTCTTTAAAAACATCTCAGTTTTGCATTAAAAATTTAATTCCAAACCTGAGAAAAATCTTCTTTCATTTTATCCACAGCTAAAGGAGAACCATTTTCATCATATCCAACTAACCAAAATCTTGGAACCTAAAAAGAATTTTTAAAATAATTAAAGAAAAAACAAACTTGGTAATATTTATCATAAGTTATATGTAAATCATATCTTCTTGTTCTCAATAAACTATTTGAAGATGAATCGTCATTTGTTTCTTTAGTTGATTTATTTTGTAAAACAAATCTGAAAAAAAAATTTTTTTGAGTATTTCTAAATAAAATGTTGAAAATTTTCAATTTTAGATTCTCTATGGTTAAGGACAAGGTTACATTGGAATAAGTATAAGGGTTTCGAAGCCGTTCTTTTGGTTTTCTGAACTCACAATCAAT
This sequence comes from Meloidogyne luci, assembly GCA_902706615.1. Lineage (NCBI taxonomy): Eukaryota > Metazoa > Nematoda > Chromadorea > Rhabditida > Meloidogynidae > Meloidogyne > Meloidogyne luci. The sequence continues at coordinate 130,922 of CACSLI010000176.1, read as the reverse complement.
AAGCCAGAAGAAAAAACGCAATATTTTTCAAGAAAACCAAAAAAATAATTCCTACAAACAAAGCCCTTCAATCTCTATTAAATTGCAAAAAAAAATCGATAAATTGATTTTATGAGTTAATTTTAGTCAATGTTTTAAGCACAAATAAAACATAAACAGAAAAATCATTTCAATTTTGTTATCACCTAGTAATAAGATAATTTCTAACTTTTTAATTTCACTTACAATTGGAAAATCGATGGGTCCGGGCCACAGAACATCCTCACAAAATAACCAACCTAGCCCTTTTTAATTATTTAATATTAAAATAACCTTGCAGGGTCTTCCTCTTCTAATAATCCACTAGATAAATATTCATCCAAATCAATAGGTTCCCCTCCTTCTTCCTCCTCTTCTCCACAATTTTCTTCTTCGTTTAAATTGTTTCCTTCTAGATTCTCAGCAATTTTATTATTTTCTGCATCCTCTAAATCTTTTGGAGCACAATTTGTTTCAAAATCAAAGTGATGAGTATCCACCCATTCATCTTGGTCATCTCCAGTTTCAGCAGACTCTTCTTTGATTATCTTAAGAAAAAAAAATAATTAAAATTATAAAACATTTTTTCCCAAAATTTTGCGAAAAAATTTTGGGGTTAAAACTTTTGTAGTTAAATTAGTGGTTTAGTCCAGGCCCGTAGCCAGGATTTTTTTTCGGGGGGGGGGGGGGGGGGGGGGGGGAATTTTTTGCGCCAAATTTTTGGCGCCTTCGGCGCCAAAAATTTTTATTTTCAGTGCCGCAGGCGAAAATTTTGAGAATTTTAGAAGGCCGTAGGCCAAAAAAATTCACTTTTTCGGCGCCGCAGGCGCCAAAATTTTGAGGATTTTGGAGCTCAAGAAGCCAGATTTCTTCCATTTTTGCGCCGCAGGCGAAAATTTTTTAAAATTTGAGGGTTGTAGGCGAAAAAATTTCACTTTTTCGACCATCCTTCTCCTAATTTTTTCCCCCTTTCCCCCATTTCGGGGGGGGGGGGGGGGCTCTAGCCCCCCCCCCCTGGATACGCCCTTGGGTTTAGTTATTAGTTATTTTAGTTATTCGCGCCTCCTATTCTCCTTTAGCGTTCTTTAGAATCTTCATAACACATAATCTGAGCTTATTGCTCTTTAAGCTTAAGCTAGTTTTTTCTGGATTAGAGGTCTGGAACTGGAATTTGCCTGGATTTGGAGGACCTTGATTTCCTATGTTAAAGAATCTGGACACTGTCCGAAATAAATCAATATCAAAAATAAAGGGTCTCTTCAGATTTCCAATCTCTAATCGATAACAAAACCCTAGAATTTCTTACACTTAAAATTAAAGAAAACCTTTTCTTTAGACTCGTCATAACCCATAATTTGAGCACATCTTTGATGACAAGGCACTTGTTTGGTAATTAAAAATTGTTTGTCAACAGGTAAATAAGTACAAGTCCTTAAAATAATTTTTAAATAATTTCAAAAAAAAAATACCCATTAGAATCACTAGCTTTTGCCCAAGACCAAGTTGGACATAAATGAACTAAATGGTCACCAGCTTTCAAAAATTAAATTAAAAATTATTTTAAAAAAAAATAAATTTTCAAACCAGCAACAAATTCTTCGGGTGTAAGAACTCCAGTCTCTTTAAATTTAGATTCTTTAAGTACTGGAGTTAAATATTGACCAACAGCTAGTGCAGCACTTTTAAATTGATTAACTAAATCGTTCATTTAAATCTATGTCTGAAATATACTAAAATCTTTATATTTTTGGAAAAATAGACTAATAACCGGCACTGAAACTACCGCAATTTTGGAGTAGGGGACGACTCAGTATCGCGATACAGTACCTCCGATTCAGTATTTAGGATGCAGATTCTCTTTGCCGGTTCAAAATAATTTTTATATTTTTCCAAATTTTAAATTGTTTTCTTTTGTTTATTTTCTATCATTTTTTGATCAAATTACATTTTGCCCTCCCCCCTCCCCAATCTGACTAATCACTTAGTTAGAAAAGAGCTTTTACAGTTAAGAGAAATTCGTCATTTCCTTTTTTCAAAAATTATTTTTCTAGTAGTTCCCCAAATTTATTTAAAATGTCTTTAAAAATATCAATTCCTTTCATTTAATTTTCAAAAAAATGTTTTTAAATTTAATTATTCCAAAAAAGCCTCGCCGTCAATTTCTTCCCTTATCTTTGTCTGAATGGGATTTACATTGTAGAAATAAACGAAAATATTTAAAATTAAATTTGAAAAGATCAAAAAGTTTGGAAATTAATTTATTTAATAAAGAAGAAGAAAATTTGAAGAAAAATAATTTGAATATTAAATTCAGAAATAGAGCTATTACAACAACTAATTATTTATTATTACCTGAAAAAAGACAAAGAAGCAATTATCTTTCTGTGGAGGATAGAATAAGTGAGGGAGGGAAATTTAAATGTCTATAACTTGACTTGTAAAATATTTGGAGTCTTGAAATTTTGTTAATTTATTCTTAGTAATGTCAATTAACTTCTCTATAAATTTTAAAATTTTTAGTTAAATATCTGACAAGTTATGGCTTATAAATCGACGAAAAACGACTTTTTAGGAGAAATTTGAATCAATTCTGACCATAACTTGTGATCTATTTTACTAAAAATTCTGAAATTTATAAGAGTTGTAGTTAATCATATTATCAATAATCTGGCAAAATTTCAAAACTCTACATCCTCAATTCTTCATTTTATGACTAGGCGCGCCATACGGTTACTGCGCCGAAATGTCTAATAATTAAAAAAAAAATTTTTTTCTTGTGTTTTTTTAAGTTTCTCTTTAGGTATATCCTCTTCAACATGTTCAGCTCCATCATTTACACCTTATTATCATCACAATACAATAGCTCAAAGAATTGCCAAACGTTCAAAATCTCTCGTAAAATTGTTTAATTCATTAAAATGTCAAAGAAAATCTTCAACAAATAATGAAAAAAATTTTAATTATTTTAACAATAAATTAGAAAAAAGAAAATCTTTATTAAATGAAGACGAAAAGAAGAAAAAAGAAAAACCTTTAATAATTACTAATAGAAAATCTAAATTAAATTTAAATACAACAAAAGAAGTTAATTGGCAACAATTATACCAATCACGTTTAAAATTAAAAATGAGTTCCACAAAACTTTAAAGGAGGTGGGGGAGATTCTAATATATTTATATTTTTTATTAAATTCTGATTCCTTAGAATTTTTTGTTTTTTCAGAATTTTTCTATTAATTCTGAATTTTGTTTAAAATAATAAATATCCCATTAATTCTGTCAAAATAACATTAAAAAGTCCGCAACTTTTATCCGCAATCTTAATAATTAATTTAACAAAAAGGCTTACTCAAAAGAACATAAAAGAGGGAATTATTTAAAAAAATATCCCATTTATTCTGACATTTTCTTTATTATTGCCATTAAATAGAAAATTAGAGGGAACTACAAATGCAGATAAAAATTGCAGATTTTTGTTGGCATAATCAAAAAATCCACAAATCTTTTCCAGAAAAATTTTAAAATTATTTTCTAAAACAGTTGATTTATTTAAAGATTTTATGCACTAAAATCTAGCGAATTTATTTTAAATAATATTAAAAATATGCCCCTATTTAAAGAAATTAATTTCCCTTAACTTGGACACCAAACTCTTGCTTTTATTTAAGGGGCATATTAAAAATAATAGATTAAAAATATACAAAATTTTTAAAGTCATGTTTTCGTGAAAGTTAGAAAGAAATGTTTATATATTTTTTAAAAATAAATTCTTTTAAAATTTTTTCAGCAAAAAAATTCAACGAGTCTCCACAATTGCATAATTCCCAAAGCAAATCCAAGAGACTAGAATACAACAAACAATTGCTTCTACTGTCATACCTTTAAATTTAAATTTATTTTATTTGATAAATAAAACAATTTACATAAACAAAATATTTTCTTTTTTGGGAATTTCACACAAATTTTTTAAACAGCCAAGAACTAATGGTCGTTTGTTCCGAGACCAAAAAAGGAAGGTTTCGGTGAATTGTCCCAAAAAAATTTCGGTAAATTGTCCTTCTATAAATCATTATTTCTGTGAAATTATCTCAGTGTCTTCCATATAATTTTTAGTTTAATATTTAAAAAAACTCCTCACAAATAGTAATTCCAACCATAATTTTATAGTCTTCAGTACGTGAATAACGTTCATTACTGAACAAAAACAAAACACAAAGAATTAAAGACAAAACAGAAAGTCCAGCAATTATTGAATGTGTAATCATATCCTTTATTTTAAATTTTTATTTTTGAAAATTTTTTAGAGAAAAACCGATCGATAAAAAGTCAAAAAACGATTGAGAACGGGCGGAAGTGCCCATCCTAGCAAAAATCCACAAGTCAGGACGAGGACAATAAATGTATTTACGTACCACTGCCAAATTGAATTTCGCAAAATAAAAATTAAAACGAGAACTACAAGTCCAATAATCTTTAAAAAAATTTTTTTTGAAAAATTTTTAAAAAATTAATTTTTTTAAATGTGCGCTAAAAATCTTTTTCAACGCACAACGCAAAAAATTGGCGCTACTCTACGTCGTAAAATAAACTTGGCGCACAGTCGGATTTAATCACTATTGAAGTTTAATTCACAACTTACCGCAGAAATTAATTTAATACTCCAAATAGGAATCATTCGAATTCTTGGACCAGTCCCTGCGACCGTCCTTGTTGTGACTGTTCTAGTAGTAACTGTTGTGGCCATTTTTTAAATAAATTTTTCTAAAAGATATTTTGGTTATAAATTTAAATAACAGGAAAAATAATTGGATGAAGCAATATATTTAATAGGAGTGTTAGGTATGTGTGGGTTAGTATAAAAGCACTCAGTAGAGATCAGTCTTGGTCGGCCCCTGGGCCGGCCGTCGCTGCCTGTCATTAACCATTCTTGCCTTTTGCCGTGTTCGGCATTATTGTATTTAGTATTAGGGTACTATTGACTTATAGGGGACTTTTTTTGGCTGGACCGATTTCGACAAATGATATGTCATTCGAAAGAGCTCGTCGAGCTGAGTCGAATGAGGGGTGAATGGTTTCGATCCGACAATCAGGGACCGAGTTACAGACCCCTGAAGTTTGAAAAAGAGAAGGGGGGAGTAAGCTCATTCTGGATAAAAAAATTCAAAAATGTAAATTATAGCTCATTCGAAATAACTCCTCGAGCTGAGTCGAATGACACCAAAATCAGCTCGATTGAACAAGTCTGGACAAAGTTATGTGACGTTTTTAGCTCCTTACCTATGGTCTCCGCGGTTTTTGCTGCTACAAGGCCTCGAGTACGTCCAGAGCAAGGGAAATAGGAATAGGTTTATGTTACTGACCCAGACCCATCGCCCGTAGACTCCCCGCGAGGCGCGTGCCGCAAAACCCCGCGCGAAGCGCGGGGTTTTGCACAAGCGCCTCGCCGACGCCACATAGGTTTACGTTGTTTGTTTTTTGTGTCATAACTTTGTCCAGACTTGTTCAATCGAGCTGATTTTGGTGTCATTCGACTCAGCTCGAGGAGTTCTTTCGAATGAGCTATAATTTACATTTTTGAATTTTTTTGACCAAAATGAGCTTACTCCCCCCTTCTCTTTTTCAAACTTCAGGGGTCTGTAACTCGGTCCCTGATTGTCGGATCGATACCATTCACCCCTCATTCGACTCAGCTCGACGAGCTCTTTCGAATGACATATCATTTGTCGAAATCGGTCCAGCCAAAAAAAGTCCCCTATAAGTCAAAATTTCCAGTATTAGGACAAGAATGTTATTCTGTTTTTGTGTTATCGCTAGGTACGACCGCCCTAGGACAAAACAGGAGATGAAATTAAAATTTTGAAAGAAAAAGTACAAGTACAAAAGAAAAGTACAAAAGTACAGCCAAAAATTGATAAAAGGAAGTCCTTTAACAATGATTTTTTGGATTGTAAAAGAGTAATGCAGTCAGAAATTATTGCAAGAACCTATGAGCTGAAAAATTTTATCTTGTATTGAGGAAAGTATTCAAAAATAGAGGGTATTGTGTAGGCAACGTATGAAACAAAATAAAATTGAATGAAATAATGAGAAAATTTTTTGAAAATAAATGTTAATATATTTTTGTCTAAAATATAAGAAATTTGAGGAAAAGACTGTTAATTTTGGAAAAAAAATTTGAATAGTTTTTTTAAATAATTTGTGAGTAATACAAACTATAGTGAAGAAAAATAAAAGATAGTTTAAAAGAGAAATATTTACTAAATTTTAAAATACGTCCAAAATAAATCGTTAAATTTCAAAAAAGAATTTTTTTATATAATAAAGAGAATATTTTTGAGCCTTCTCTAAAAATAAATTCCAGCAGCCATGTGCCCCTTTTTTAAATTTTAGGACTAATTAAATTTTAAAGGCGTATCTTAAATTGAATAATACACAATATAGAGGGTCATAGTGAGTGAAGTGTAATAAATATCGAAAAATCTTTCGATTCTTTTTTAAAAAATAATTTTGTAAGTGAATAATACTCACGAAAAAAATTTTAAAAGAGAAAAATAACATTTTAAAATCACGTCCGAAATAAATCGTTAAATGTCAAATCAAATCAATTAAATGTCAATATTTTTGTTTAGTGTATGTCTTTTTATTTTTTATAAATTAAACAAAAAAAAATTTTTTTAATAAAAAGAATGTTTTTGAGCTTTTTTTCTAAAAATATATATTTCAATAGCCATGTGGCAGAAACAAAAAAAGCTTTATGACAGAATAAATAAAAATAGAGAAAAGAGAAATTTATACCAGTCAATAACCAAAAAGAAAATTTATTTAAAGAATGTGTCTTAAAAACAAAAGATTTTGCGGAAAAACATTTGCGGAGTAAAACAAAAATTTAATAAACTTAGAGGTCTTTGATGGGATTTTTAGATAGAAAAATATAATTTATTTTGAAAATAGAGTAATATTTTAGAGACCGAGCTGTAAGGGTCGTACGAGAATCGAACTAATATCTCGAAAACTTTATTCTCGATAACTGCGATTTTCAGTCGAGATTTTGTCTCAGTTTCTAAATTATTTTAATAAACATTCTCTCACACTATGCTCCGTCAAAAATGTGTTTTAAAAAATGAAAAACAAAATAATAAATTTCTCTCTTTTTATTTAAAATGTAGTAAGCAAAGGAAATTTATTTTTGGAGCTCTCAATTTCTTCTGTTAAAAAATTTAAAATTTAGAAAGAAAATAAAAAATAAAAAGAAACTTTTTGTTAAAAACAAAAACAAATTAAAAAAATATCCACATATTAATTTTTTATTAAATTTGAAATAATCAATAAATTAGAAAAATCTCCCTTTTAAAAATCTCTCTCATACTTTATTAAAAATTTTGACATTTCCTAGACAAGTTATTGTTGACATTAAAGGCAGTTCTCTAAAAATTTAATTTTTTAAAAATAACATTAATCTTTTAATTTTATAAGAAAGTTTTTTTAATTATTTTGTACCAATTCCTTCACTCACCGAGTATTGTTAGCAGGGTTGGGGGCCCGGTCCGAAAGAGATCGAGACGGGCGTCGAATTTTGGCCCGAAAAAGACTCGGTCGGGCCGGCCCGATAAAAATGACTCAAACGTCGGCCGACTCGAAAACCCCAACCCTAATTGTTAGTTCCAATTAATAAATTACTTGGATATCTAAAAAAACCAACTCCTCAAAAAATCTCGAACCGACAACCCCCAGAGTTACACAAATTAAAAACTAATATTTTAGATTACTCCCCGTTATTTAACTAAAAAATAAAATCGAAAATTTCCAAAAATTGAAATCTTTTAGCCATAAAACTACTTTTTTTCCGAAATTATATTTAAAAAAAAAATAAAAATTAATTACCCAATCCAAGAAACTCCAGCCATTTGTAAAAACATTCTCCATTCAAATTCAGCGTCTTTTTCCAATATATTTTTATTTTTTCCTTTATTTTCTTCAAAATCATGTTCATTTCTAATTTTTATAACCAATCTTTTTAATTTTCTAGAAACATCATTTTCAACATCAAAAATATTCATATCTCCTTGTCTTTCAACGAAAAGTAATATATCCAGTAAAAGACCCACCAAACGGGCATAAATACGACAATAATCGAGTGGATACTTTAAAAAAAATTTTTAAGAGTTTAATTAAATTTTTAAAATACGTGGGGGAAAATTAGAAAACACTTTAAGTTCCCTCTGTAAAATAATTGAGAAGTTTCAGTTTCCATCAGATATCTAATCGACACAAAAAATAAATTCACTATCACTATTTTACTTTGTCATAAAATAACCCAAAAATAAATTTCTAAAAATCTGAAAAAAATTTCTAATGTCAAAAATATTTTTTTCTAATTTTAGACCTTGAAAAACAAGTTTAGAAAAATATATTAATTGGTGAAGAATAACTTGGAAAACTTTTCAGAAAAAAATAAAAATGTTTCTTATGAAAGAAATTTAAAAAACCTCTTTAGGATGGAAATGCATCAATAAATCCTGTACAATAACAGTTTCCAATCTTGTTGAAATAAGTTCACGAAAATTGCCAGCTTCACGGCTAACAGAACATAAAATTAAATAAGCCAAAGGATAATTATCCAAATCTTCCATTTTCTCAATTCCAACATTTCTCCCCGGTGTTGTAGGTAATTGATTGAAAGTAGATAAAGATTTTTTGTTATTTGTAATTTTTATTGAAGAAGTTTTGGTTGAGACATCTTGAAATAAATGTGATTGATCTTTTACAGTTTCTAAATTATTTGCACACAAAACTGCATAATCATATTCTAATAAGGCAAGCAAAAATTGTTTAAATTCTAATGGAAGTTTGTCGTTTCTGGAAAAATAACTTTTTAATCTCATTGAAATATTTTAAAAAATTTTTTTAATAAGAAGGCCATTATTTGTATCATTTTTGATGTATCTAAACAACTTTGACAAAAAAGAGGTAAAATTTTAAAAATGGAGAAAAATAAAGCAAAGGAAAAAGGCTATAGTAAATGGGACAGAAAAATAATTCAATATTTGGATAGTAATTAAAAAAGGAAAGAGCAAAAAAATTTTCCGGACTTTTGGAGATTGTAATATTTGAAAATTACTTGAAGTATTTGAGGATTTCTTTAGAAAATTTTTGCAAAGTTTTAAGCAAATCATGGTCAGAATAAGCCTCACTAAAATCAGAAAGTATAATACACATCCATTCCCATCTAGAATATTCATTTATTGGCGGACGAGTCTCCAAAACTTCCATCAAAAAATTAAAAACTTCCTTTCGATGAGATTGAAATTGTTCGGAATTTTCCTGAAGATTTTAAAAATATAGTCAGATCCCATTTATAGACACACATATATTTTAATTTAGACACGATTTTTTAAAAGTGGGTTGGCCTTTGGATGAGAAGCTAATTAAACAATAACTCTCAGTGTTAATGTTAAAATAACCTCATTATAGGATAGTTTACAATTTATTAAGCAAAGTGACCTTATTCAGAGTCGGTTCGAAATTTCGATTTTGAAAAATATTTTCAAGTTTACGAAGATTTTTCAGCTTCGAAACAGCTCTGATCTTATTATGAGGTCAAACTATATAAAAATAAGAAAATAAAAAATACATGTAAAAATCTTCTAATGAGTTGATCTATAATTTCTTTAGTAATATTAACACCAAAATTTTGTCTAAGTTCATTTAGAATTGATTTAAGTTGAAAATGTTTTAACTTAAAAAATAAAAAATAATTTAAAAAATATTTTTAAAAATTTAAACGTCAATATCATTCATGGCGGTAGCGTCAAATCTGCTCTCAAATAATTTATCTTGTCGATGTTCATCCATAATCTGACTGACATCGTTTTTTGAAGTGGAAGGAAACGAAGACTAGAAAATATAAAAAATAAAAGATTCCTTTTAAATTCCCAACCTCCTCTTTTATTTTCCTTCTCATTTTTTCGACAAGTCCGAAGTTAGCTTTAGCCCAGTTTAAATTAACTTTTTTTGATTCTATTGATGAAAGAAGTGATTCAATATTAAAATTCTCCATTTGTGAAAATAAAAATTTCTAAAAATTTATTTTAATGATTTAAAAAAATAAAAAACTTAGTAAAAACAGATACAAAAAAATAATTTTTAGAACTTTTTACCATTTTTATAAATTGGTATTTTGTTATAAATTTGCCATTATTTATATCAATTTATTTAATTTCAAAATGTAAACTAGTGTAAATTTTTACAAAATGCATACAAATTTATTTTTAAATTATTCAAAATTAAAATTTTTAATGTTAAATTTTCGATTACAACCTTCGACTTCCTTTATTCGATATTTTTCTAAAAGAAAAGAAGTTGAGCGTTATTTGGAAAGACAAGCAAATGATCAATATTCACGCCGTGCCAAAGAACATTCTTACAGAGCTAGAAGTGCATTTAAATTGTTGCAAATTAATGAAAAATTTAATTTTATAAAACCAGGTAAATTTCTAAAATTTATTTTAAATGATTCTTTGATTTTAAACCCTTGATCTCGGATTTTGACATTAATTTCAGTTGCTTTATTGAGAAATTAATGGAATTTGAAAAATTCCCTGGTCATGACTCTGAATCCTATTCTAGATCTCAAACCAGCGCAAGTCCTTGTTAAGAATTTATTTTTATTTTAAACTCTAATTTTTTAACTAAATTAATTCACTTTAAAATTTGTTTTTTTATTTTAGGTCTTGTAGCACTGGATGTTGGAGCAGGTTTTTATATTTTAAGGCCTCCTTAATTTTCTTCCATTTTATTAGCTCCCGGTTCATGGTGTCAAGTTCTGAGTGAATTAATCTTCCCATTAAATCCTTTAACTTCAAATCAAACTGAAATTAACAAGAATAGCCTTCAAGAAAGTCAAGATGGTTATATTTTGGGAATTGATTTACTTGTAAGTTTTGGTGGGAATTTACTTTAATTTTTTGTTAATTTTAAACTTTCTATCTCATTTATCAATTTTCCTTTTACCCGTGGCTGTAAATAGTTACACTAGTTACACCTTTATTGAATTAATAATAAGAATGTTGTGTTTTCCCCATTCTCGTGCTTGTTTAATCTTTTCTGATTGACTTATTGGCCATGGGTATAATGGAAAAATTGGGGAGAAATAAAAAAAGGAAACAAATTCAAAATTACTCAATTTTCTCTTTAGCCAATCTCGCCGATCGAGGGGGTTGATTTACTTTGTAAAGCAGACTTTCTTAAGCCTGCAACTCAAACAGAAATTATTCGAAGGCTTCAAGGAAGACAAGTTAATTTATTATTGAGTGATATGGCACCAAATCCTATAGGTTTATTTTTTTTTTAAATTTATAAAAAATAATTTTTTAAAGGAGATTCTAGAGTTGACCATTTCCGTATAATTCAACTATGCAAATCATTACTAGATTTTGGAGCAATAGTTAACTCTATTGACGGGAAAACAATTTTGGCAAAAGATGGAATATTTCTATGCAAGGTAAGCAAAAAAATTTGTATTTTCTCCTTCCCTCCCCAAATTTTCCCCTTCATTCTTAAATTTTTTTTTGCAGATTTTCGACGGACAGGACAGAAGTGAATTAAAAAATAATTTGAATGACTATTTTCATCAAGTAAAATTTATAAAACCAGATGCAAGTAGAGATAACAGTTCAGAAATATATATTTTTGCTTCAGGTTTTAATATGACAAAAGAAGAAAATGAAAAAATTATTAAAAGTTGTTTTGTTTTTAAATAAATTTGTTTAAAAAATAATTATTTGTAATCTCTTATTAGTTTGAAATCCTCCGAATCTACTATTTATTTTTATTTTTTTTATTAATTGGGTTTTTGCGGACACTTTTTACTACGAATAATTAAACAAAAAATCGTTTTATTTTGGCCTCTAAGAATGATATTATTATAGTTTGAAAAATTCAAATTGCAATTTTCATTGTTTCGTAACAAGTCAGTTTTTTGTAGGGATATTTAAGTAAGCTGATTAAGAATCTGAACAACTTTTTTGGTAACTTCCATGGTTTTATTGCTGCTTAAAATTGAAATACTGTTGAAGATTCGTAACATTCAACTTATTTTACTTTCTAAATTTCCTTTGAAAGAATTTAAAATTTAATATTAGCTAATTGTCCGCAAATGTTAAAAATTGTCCGCAAAAATTAATATTTCTTTAAAGAAGAATTTAACCATTTTAAATGTCTGAGGAGGCTTCCCAATTGGAAAAAAATGCTGAAGAACTTAAAAAACATGAAGAATTGCTTTTACGAAGTAAAGTGATGGAGCGAGTAAATAAAAAATTAACTTCCGAGAAGAATGAATTGACACGCAAACTTCACGCAATTAAAAGTTTTAGGCGTTAGTTTAAATTTAATTTTTATTTAGTCAAAGAAATTTTTGGGTTTGGTTGGGTTCCCTTCAGGGATGTCTCGTGTCAAGAAAAAATTTAGGTCGGGTTTTCAAAAATTTCCTCGTATCGGGTCGAAAAAGGTTCTTGTTAGGGGCTTGGGTAGTCTGAAACATCCATGGTTCCCTCTTTTTTTGATCTTCATTTCCCGTTGTTTTTTACTCGTGGCTAGAAAAGAAATATCATTTAAACCATTCGATAACTAATTTTTGGGGGAGCTATTGATATAAAACAAAAAATTGGTTTGAGGTAAAATAAAAGAAATTGACAAAACTAAAACCAAAGGGGCACCAATCAAACTATTAAAAAATTCTTTAATTTTATTTAAAAAATTATTTTTTAAGCGTTACAAGGCTGTATTAAACTTACTTTGGAGAAATTTCGCATTCTTGCGTTAAATCCAACACTTTTGGCCATTTATTCGGGACCTATTCAATTGGGTGGTTTTCATTGGAAGCTTTGTGCTGAACGGAGGTTTTATTTATAGAAGGGTTTTTTAATAAAAAATTAAAATTTGAAGTGTTGACAATTGGTTGGGCCTTTATCTTTGTATTTATGTGCCAAAAAGTTGTCCGGAGGAATGGGAATGCCGTGTCAATTTGTTTGTTTTTAATTTTGTATTGCTAAATTTAACATTTTTTTTAACTATATCACCAGAAATTTCTGAAATAATTTATTGTCTCTGTGGTGTAGTTGGTAGTAGTTTAGACTTTCTCTTGAAGGGTTGTAGGTTCGAATCCAGTCGATGAAAAATTTCTTTAAACTTTTTTTTCAAAAATTAATTTAAAATTTAGCACTTTTTGTATGAAACATATAACTGATGTTGATGCTTGTATTCACAGAAGTAATGGGAAGCCTATTGTTTTTTCGAATGCTTTGGGCCGTCGTGGAAGGAGCGGTTTTGCTGACTTTGTTGGAATTTATGTAAAAAATATTTTTATATTTTATAAAAATTAAAAAATAAAATTTTAAGCATTTGCTCGATCCTCAAAGCGGTAAATTTTTATTTAATTTAATTCTGAATTAAAAAAAATATTTAATGTGAAAATAAAAGATTATAAATTATTAAATTTACGTTGGGATTTTAATTTAGTTTTTTCCATTCTGGGGTTCTTTCTAAGGATGGGTTCTTCCTCATTTTAAAAGCAAAAGACTCAAGAAGAATCAGATAAGTCGTAATTCTGAGGAAGGTAGGGGGTGGAGACCGACCCTGGCTAACTTCTCTCACTTTTAAAAAATCGGAATGGTATTTAAATACCAGAATTTCTTAAAAATAACTATTTTCGGATTCCGGTAATTCTAACATTAAGAGATAAATGTCTGAGAACAAAGAAGAAAAAGAAATTTTTTAGGTTTAAATTTTTATTTAAAAAGGTTTTGCTGATTTGCAAGATTGTGTTAAAATGGGTGTCAGTTTTACTATTGTTTATTCAACTCAAACTTGAAAAGAAAAAAATCAAAATTTGAAAAAGTTTGGAGATCTCACTCAGCAATTCTTTTTTTACTTCTTGCCTCAACTTTCTCTTAAAAAATTTTATTTATTTTTTTGTTTTGGGTGCCTTTACCGGAATTATTCAAAAGATTTTTTTGTTGTTTTAATTTATTTAAATGCAAATAAGCATTCCGGTCCTTTCAAGTTGTTTTTTTAAATTTTATTTTTGATAAAATAATCTTGAAAATATTTCTGATATTTTTTCAGTATTTAAATTCATACTAGGGGAGATTTTAATAAGTGAAGTTGGACTTTACTCCAAAGGTCGACCGGAATTCCGATTTCCTGACGTCTTTTTTTCTTTCGATTTCCGGAATAGGCTGTGAATTGGCACAGCTTCGTTGGCTGAGAATAGGGTGGCCGGATCCCGGAAAATCCCTGGATATCCAGATCGAATATCCAACCGAAAATTTTGTTATCAGTTAATCTAGATATTCTTTCCAGGATCAGTTTTTCTTACCTTTTCACATCTACCTTTAACAATCTTATACATATGTCAATCATATAATTAAATGTTTAGGGCAGTATGGGGGAAAGTATTGATTTTAAAAATTTGGGAAATTTTTTTTGTTTTTATGGGCTTGAGTGATTTCTACTCTTCAATGGTTATCTAGGATTTTTCTATGAAATATTGCAATTAATCATTTTAGTAGTTGTACTACGAATGGTCGGAGGTTTTTAAAGACTAAATTCTTTCAATTTTCTTTACAAAGCTAGAATAGCGATAAGAGGTGACCAACATAAGGTGAAGGAAAGTTTGAGTTTTAAGAATAGTTAGTTAAACTATTTTCTTATTTGTTTTTCCTATTCTAACAATAAGCAAAAAATCAAACAACAATTTATCACAATTAAAAAATAAACAAGATAGGAAACAAGAAATATACTTATTTACAATAGACAATATTATCACTAGATATAAATATTAATCCCTCTCTCACATCCCCATTTATTCTTCAAGCTCCGGCAGCGTCTCGGTTTCCACAGGAGTCACCGTCTCAGTATCCTCTCCCTCCTCAATTTCCCCATCGTCTTCCTGTGTCTGCCCAACATCCACTTCAGCTGTAGTCGACTTTCCGTCTTCCCGTGCCGTCTTTGCGCTTTGTGCCTGCTCAACATCCACTGGAGCTGTAGTCGACTTTCCGTCTTCCTGTGCCGTGTTTGCACTTTCAACATCCACTTGAATCGCCGTATTAACTTCCGGTCCATACTCCGAGTCTCCTGTAGTTATCACAACACTTCTTGGTCTTGTCGACTTTCCATCTTCCTGTGCCGTCATTGCGCTTTCAGCATCCACTTGAATTGCCGTATTAACTTCCGGTCCATACTCCGAGTCTCCTGTAGTTATCACAATACTTCTTGGCTGAAAAAATATTTGGGATTTATTTTTCAAAAAAAGGGGGTTATTACCATTTTCTCCTTTTTTAGCTTATTTTCATCTTTCTTCTTATTGAAGAAAAACCACCCCGCGTTTGTGACGATAAAGCCAACCAGTATAAAAATGAAGAGATAAATCCAGACAGGTGAAGTTGACGACTTTGTTTCAGCTGAAGGAGCTGGAGTCGTCGTTTCTGTTGCAGTCTCTGAAGATGTAGTTGGACATTCACAAGGAGCACACGTTTCAGCCTCTGGTTCCGGTGTAGTAGTAGTTGTTGTTGTTGTCGGTGGTGGATGAGAGACAAACAGCAGCTCGTAGTCCGGTCTTTCCTAAATTAAATTTAATGAGGCTCATAAATCGAACGAAGAAACTCACAAATTGGACAAAGAGATGACATTTTTGCCTGGCTGGTGTACCCACAAGTTTTTTACCATTCAACACAACAGACGCACTCGCTGGAAGTAGGCTGAAGACAAGTAGACGTTCACCTTTCAGATTGTCGTTTGTGATGGTCCATGTTTCTGGGGCAACGAAGGGAGCGGACCTTGGAACGCATTTAATTTTGTCCACAATCAAGGGTGCAGCAGATGAGTCGAAGGTTTGCTCATGAGTCAAAGGTTTGCCTCCAAAATTCATCGTGAATCTTTGTTCATTTTCTATCTCTATATTGACGGTCTTATCCTCAGAACCATCACTCTTGGCTCGATCCTTCTTGCCCGGAGTCGCTTCGCCAACTGAAAGAACAAAAATACAATACAGGCATTTATATGTTCGAGTTTTATTTTACCTAAACGGGTGAACGCGTAGTAATCATCATCAGTCCTGGTCCAAGAGACTTCGAGAATCGTCCACGGCATGCACAAACCACACGCCTCCTTTCTCTTACATATTCTCTCGTGAGTATAGTGTGGACCTTTGCTGAGCCTTTCGACATCCTTGTTGTTTTTGCTGTAAACGAAGGGCATACTGAAAAGCAGGAAATCAAATTTTTCAATAAATTCAAAACCTACGTGTTGTTAAAGCTCTCCTGGACTTTGGTACCACTTCCAAAGCATTGACCTCCTTTGTTCCTCACTCCAGCTTTAAACTTGATCCTGTTGTTGTTGCTTTTGTTCCTGCTGAGCAGGTCCATTGTGCATGTTTTGCCGTCGATGTTAAACTCACTGGAATAGAAAACAATTTACTAGACTTACAAGAAACCCTTAAAAAAAGCCAACTTACATAAAGTTTTTGTCAATATAAGCCTCACATGAATTTGGGAAGCGCTGCATGTACAAGAAAGAGTTAAAGTTTTCCTCGTTGGCTATTATGGTGTAGTTGACAAGCGTAACATTGTTTCCAATCTTTTTGTGATTGGCAACTCCGACGATTTCCTCCTTCATCTGTGCAGGCACTTCACACACAAGTAAGGTTGCGATGACGAGCAGCAGCAACAACAAGGAGCACAGCGTTGACGATTTACTTGTCCCAGGGCCGGTGTCGAGGTAGTAGACGAGCATTAAAGTGCGTTATCGTTTTAAGCGTAAAAACGTGGTGTTTTAGGAATTTACAATGGTTGACATTGAAGGGATTGATGGGCTTTTTATAGTAAAAGTTTTTAATTGTCTTCCTAATCTCCGAATATTTTAAACAATAAACAAAATTTATTTTTCTTCTTAAAAAATCTTTTAACATTTAATAAGAGAAATGTGTTCAATTTTCTTTTTCCTATTTTGTCTATAATTTTCATGATTATTTGTCCACGGCCCTCTACTTTCATTTGCATAATAATCCATTGGATAATCATTTAATTTAATTAAATTATTATTTGATAAAATTGCTGTAGACATTTCAAAAGGAGTTAATAAAGGTAATTTAAATGTGTGCCCCCAATCTATTGAAAGTCTTGGACAGGCTATTTGAACCCAACTAGAAATTTAAAATTTTTTGAGAGAATTATTTAATTAAAAATTACCAATCTATTGAATTAAATTTATCTAATATAGATCCAAATATTTCAGATAAAAGTATTTTTATTGGTTGTTTTCCACTATTTATTAATTGTTGTTCAATATACTTGAAAGAAGACAATTTAAATTATTTTTTGAGGTAAAAACAAAAAATTTTCTTTGGAATTTTTATAGGAAAATTTTAAAATTCCTCTAGAAACCCTTCTATTTTTTGTCCCTAAATTTAAAAATCCCAATTTTATTTTTCTTGTAAAATTAGTGAATAAGTCAGAGGTCCCTCACTTCACTTTAACAATTGATGTATTTTTCCTAAACCTAATCCCAGTTATTATGAAATTCTCTTCCCCATTCCTATGAAATTTTTTGTATCATGTACTGCTTTTTTATCACAGAAATTTCCCTAATTTGATGTCAGTTTGTTATTAATATCTCAGTCATAATCTCATTGTCAGACCCCTTCAAGAGAACGAGACAATAATTAGCCAAGGGTTATCATTCTAAAAAATAACAAAATTCCTCTTTCCCCTTTCCTCCACAAAATTATAATTTCATTAAGTAAAAGCCCTCCCTAGTCCTATATAATTAATTCCATAAATTACCTCAAATATTTTTATATTTCCCTGTCTCCCCAAAGTTCCAAGAATTAAACCAATTCTTTTTGATTTTCTAGCAATTTCAATAGCTTTTTGTCTATTTGAAAGTAACATTTCAAAACCATATTTTTCAATAGTAAATTCATGTGAATAAGGATTGTATTGATATGCTGGTATTTTTGGATTGTGAATCATTATTGATTCTAAATGGAAACGGCCATCACCCAGATAACTTAAAAAAAATTTTTTTTTAAAGTATTTGTGGTCAGAAATATTATGTATTTTCCTTCTCATCTCATCATCAATTTTTCTAAGGATTTAGGGGACATCTACCCTATCAAATTTATCATAAGTTTAATTGAGACAAATGAAGCTTGGGACATGTAAATAAATTGAAGGGAATCTTTTCTGAACTTAATCTTTCGGACTATATGAGAGTCCGACGGTTTCCCCTAACATAATTAAAGTAACCCCCTCCCCCCATTCAACCAGTAAAAGCATTATTTTAACTCCCAAACCCTTCGAACTCTTCATTCTCTTAGAGAAGTCCTTTAATCTTTATTAACTAAAAATAAATCCTTCCTCACATTATAGCAGAAACATCATCAGGCAATTTAGGCGATGTACACCCCAAAAGTTCTCCAGGACTAAGAGGATTAGCTTGAGGTATAATTATTTGAAAGCCATCCTTTTCTAATTGTTTTTTGGCTGCCTTTTAAATAAATTATTTATTTATTATTAATTAAAAAAACTTGTAAAGAAGCAATAAATTGTATTGTGCTAACTAAAGCAATTTTTAAAGAATTTTTGTTTGAATTAAAATTTTGTTTTATTGTATCATAAAAATGTGTTATTTGTATATCTATATTGACAAAAACATAAAGTAAATGAATTCCAATTGTGTGTTGTATTGGGACCTTTAAAAAAAAGAGAAATTATTTTTTTATAAAATTTTTGTTTAGGAGAAAAAGTAGTCACAAAATAAATCAACAAAGATTAGGCCTATTTGTAAATTTCTAGAGAATAAAAAGAAATCCTCCAAAAACCCCTTTTATTTTTTCCCCAATAAAACAAGAATTGTTTTCCCTTATTTAGTCAATATCCTCGTCTCAAATAGTTTTCGACACAGTTCTAATACTAGCGCGGTATTACCAATATGTAGTAACGTATCGGTAATGTTCAGTATTACAGGTAAATGGTATCGAAAAAATTCATTTGCCCGTACACTAATACAAAGGAACAACAAAATTCCTTTGACCAACAAAATTCCCTTTGATGGCCAATTTAGAATCTCAAAAATAATTAAAAGAAAATCTTTTGAAAAATATCATCTTAATTTATTCTCGTCATTTACAAATTTTCTGTTGTAGTGACTGACCAAATCATTTTTTTAAAAGCCCCAAACTAACCAAACAACTATGTGCATAATGTACAAGCAAATCACACCCCAAAGCCCTAGCCGTATAATCATCTACACAACAAGCCCCGTAAGTAACATCCCCCAAAATTATAAATTCAACATTTTGAGTATATTTTTCTAAAATATCGGCAATTAAACAGGCAAACATTGTTAATCCTTCAGGCATTTGGAGAGCAACTGGAGAAGAAAAAAACAAAATTAAATGAAAAATCCAATCATTCCCAGATCCAGAAAATGGACTCGAGGTGGGGAAGACTAGTTGGAAATAAACTAAACTTCCGAAAATTTATTCGGAAATTAAATTTTAAAAATTAGTCACTAACCAGTTTTGCTTTGTGTACTTTTAATTTTCCATATAGTTTTTGGAATTTCAAAAGAATAATTTTGAGGTAACTAAATAAAAATAATTAGAATTAAAAATTAAAAATAAATTCCAAACAATTTTTAAATCCTTTATTAAATTTGGATTTTGAGAAATTTCTTCAATTTCTTGTCGTTGTTTACTTCGAGTTGCTAATAAAGATGAAGACATTCTTTTAAATATAAAATTTAAAAATTATAAAAAAATTATATTCTTTATAAGAATAATTTAAAATTTTGTTTAAAAACAATTTAAAGAAAAAATAAATAAAAATTTAAAAATAAATAGACTTTTTATTTTAATTTTAAAAATATGGCAATATTAAAGGAAAATATAAAAATCTAAATTTAAGAATTTGACATATACAAAATTAAAAATAAATATCAATTTAATCTAAAAATGAAAAAAACCCTAGCAGATTAGATATATGTGTGTATAACCCTTGATTTTATTTATTTAATAAATAATTTTCCCATAAAAAAAAAAAGAAATATTCATAAAAATATTTATTGTAAAGATTTTAAAAATTAAATTTCTCATTTTAAGAATTAATAAAAAATTATCCAAAAAAAGGATTCGAACCTCTTTTTAATCCCAAATAAATTCTACAACACATATATCTCGCTATACCTAAATTCTACTATTCTAAATATAATAAAAATTCTATTTTTGAGCAATTAAAATTTAAAAAAAATAAAAAATAATTAAAATAACTAAAAATGTTGAGACTTTAAACAATAAAAAGCCGGATTAATTGTTAACAATTTTGGTTCCAATTTTGGCCAGAAATTTTTGTATAATTTTGCAGAATTAAAACCAAAAAAAGCTTCAATTAAAGGTCGATTGAAGAGTTGAAGTCTGCCAAAAAAATAATTTAAAAAAATAAAAAAAAATTCAAAAAAAAACTTGTTTCCCGTCGCTGAACATAAAAATTTATAATAATTTCGACGAAGTAAATGAGGCCCTAAAACAGCTAGGCCTAAAAGATAACTAGAAAGTGTACAGAAGAGAAGCACATCTCCACCAGGAATTATTGGTAAATTATTTGAACAAATTAATTTGTAATAAATTAACTAGAAAAAAATGATTAATTTAAAGAGTTTATACAAAAGAAAGGGTTCTAAAAAAGAATCATAATTTTTTTGGTCCTTGAAAAGATTAAAAAGGACATTTAAATCAAGGGAAAAAAACAAATTAATTTGTTTTTGTAAATTATTTAAAATTATTTAAGCGACACCATTTAAATTTTCAAAAATGATAATACTCTAACGAGCTCTAAAAAAATTTTTAGAATGTTTAAAAATTAGGCAAGTAAAAGTATAGGGATGTCAAAATAACAAAAATACCCTCTTCAATATTTACATAAAAATTGTTTCGAGTTTTTCAATTAAAAAATCAACATCAAATAAAGATAAAATTATCCTTTTTTTAGTCTTTTTATACTCCGAAAACGTTTTTTATGTAAACAAGGTACTAAACCCCACAAAATGTTTCTCAAAATTTTAATTAACAAAAAATTTAAAAAAACCTCAATCATTTTCCAAAATGTATATAATGCCAAAGTATTGTTTTGCCAAAATATAGCCATTGAAAGAAAAGAACTCAAAGCAATAAATAAAAATTGTTTTTGTTTTAAGAAATTAATGGGGCGAGTAATTGAAGTAAAAAACTTAAGAAAAATAATTCTTTTAAAATTTAAAAGATTAAAAAAACCTCAAAAATTAAAGGCATTGAAGCTAGAAAAAGAGGGAATTTTAATGTATTTTGTTTTTTATTAAACAATTTGTAAATATTTAATAAAGTAAAAGATGCAATAAAATTTCTTGTTGATATCTAAAAAATATATAGAAATTGAAAATTGAAGTAAAAATTTTCATTTTAATAGCTCAAAAAAATGCTAGGAATTCCAAAAATTGAGATTACATTTACTAGTCCAACTATTCGAAAATTCAAAAGACCTACAACCCTAGTTACTAATATTCGGCATGGTTCGGTATCTACAAAAGTATAATATTTTTATGATTATGAAGATGTAAGGAGTTTGAAATATTTCAGATTTTTTGGTAGTACTCAAAAGATTTTTTTTAATTTAGATACCTACTCGAACAAATATTTTTCTGTACCTTTCTCTGAAAAATTTAATTAGGTCCCTTCCCCTGTTATAATTTTAAAATTAATTTTTAAAAAACCTTTATTGCTCGTTTAAATCTCTTCCAACAATCAATTTCTTCTTCAGGTAAAAGGCCATGACTATATTTCAATAATTTTTGAAGAAAATTTGAAGATTTTGACAATTTAGAAGAATATTCAGAATTAAAAGAAACAAAATTATTTTTTGAAATAATTAAAGAAATCGTCCCAGCTGAAAATCCAAATAAAATTGATTCAAAAAAATTAATTGGATAGATTAATTTGCGTTGTTCAGCTTGACGAAATAATGCTTCGGAGGCATAAAAAGAAAAATAAATTTAATTAAATTTTATTTTAAAAAATTTTAGAAAAAAATAGAATTTATTTGTGATTCTGAGAGAGCATATACAATCGAAAATATTTTTTGTAATATTCATTAAAAATAGAGTAAACCGGTCTTATCGAAATTTTTTATATTTCTTGACAAAAATTGATCGTTTTAACGAAAAAGCGATAATTCTTGAAAATGGGTGATTATCTTTAATTCCATTAAAATAAACCGAAAAACGGGGGTATCAGTTAACAACAACCCTAATTAAAACGTTAAAAAATAATATACGAAATTTAATACAAAAAAGAGACTTCCAAAAATTTGAAAGAAAAATTTCGAAATGAAGAATATTTAAATTTAAACCAAACCAAATTGAGAAGATAAGGAAGAAGTAAAGCTCTTCTTTGCTTAGTTTCAATCCAAACCGTAACTAAACAAGTAGCAAATCCATTCAAAAAAGAAAGTGTTGGCCAAGTAACAAAACCAAGAAAACGTCTAAAAGTACAAAACCATAACATAAAAAGAATACAAGTGCAGACAATAAATAGAGAGGAACGAATTGTTTTTAAAACAAAATTTTTCCATTCGATTTTGTTTATTTTCCCTCTTTTGTCGATTAAAGATTTTAACTAAAAAATTCTTTAAAAAAGAAAAATTGGAAATATTAAACCTGACAGACCCCACATTTTTTCCTGCCCAAGTTTTTCCTATAAATCTAAAAGATGGCCACTTAAAGTTATCAGTTCTGGACCGAATCAAACAGAAGAACCGATGATTTTTCGGTTCGGACCAAGGGCGTATCCAGGGGGGGGCTGGGGGGGGGGGCTAGAGCCCCCCCCCCCCCGAAATGGGGGAAAGGGGGAAAAAATTAGGAGAAGGATGGTCGAAAAAGTGAAATTTTTTCGCCTACAACCCTCAAATTTTAAAAAATTTTCGCCTGCGGCGCTAAAAAGTGAACTTTTTTGGCCTACGGCCCTCCAAATTCAAAAAATTTTCGCCTGCGGCGCTAAAAATGGAAGAAATCTGGCTTCTTGGGCTCCAAATTCCAAAAAATTTTCGCCTGCGGCGCAGCAAAGATAAAAATTTATGTACAAAAAAATTTGCGTCCGGAACGCCAAGGTAAACGCCAAAAATTTTTGCGCCCACCCAGTGTTAGCCCCCCCCCCCCCCGAAACCGACACCCTGGATACGCCCTTGGTTCGGACATCGGTTCGGTTCCGGATATCCGAAGATTTTCCAAGAACCGACAACCCTAGTCAGACTTTCTCCTTTCTTCCATCCCAATTGCTCTTCCATATTTTGCCAACAAACAATCAAAAAAATTAATTTTTATTTCCCCTTGGATGGAAGGAAAATTGAAGGAAGAAGTCTGACCATTCTGCAAATATATAGGAAGAGACTTGTGGAGGAAAAAATGGGGTCTGTCAGGTTCAATATTACCGAAAAATTAATAAAATTTTTAAAATTTACAAAATATAAAATTCCATAAGTTTTTAGGGAGAATAATGTACTGGGCAATAAAGCATCATAAATAGCTAACAAACAATTTGGATTCCAGGTATGACTAAAATTTTGTTTTAAAATTAAATAAAAAAATTTATTTTTAAATTTATAACCTGCCTTAATTCATAACATTCTGCTGGGCAAAGTTTAAAACCTATTTTTCCTGCCAAAAATTTACTTAAAATCATTTTTAAAAGCTGATGAAAAAATTTTAAACAAGGCAAGAAAAAGAATAAATTAAGCAAGTTGATGTCAAATTAAG
This sequence comes from Meloidogyne luci, assembly GCA_902706615.1. Lineage (NCBI taxonomy): Eukaryota > Metazoa > Nematoda > Chromadorea > Rhabditida > Meloidogynidae > Meloidogyne > Meloidogyne luci. The sequence goes on along the minus strand of CACSLI010000176.1, from coordinate 107,067 downwards.
GCATCGAATATCAAAAAATTTCGTTCTCTGCCCAAACTATTTATAAAAAATATAATGAAAATCTGCAGAGAATTTATAAAAAAAATACTAAATTTATATGTACAAATTTTCTATAAAATTACTTCATAAATACCGTATAAAAAATAAGAGAAAAATATATACGGTAGTTGATATTTTGGATTGAATTAACAGTGAAGGAGAACAATTATTGATTCCCAATATGTGTACATACTAGCAAGTAAAAATATAAGAATGAAACTATGCTATACATGTTTATCAGGGCTGGAGAATTTTGAATTTTAAAAAGCGGAAGGCGGAGAAAACGGAAGAAAAAACAGAAGCGGAAGACCCAAAAAAGACAAAATTCGGCGGAAGACGTAAGCGGAAAAAAATCCAGTCCTGATGTTTATTAGTTATTTTTGGCCAAGAATCTTCAAATTTTAAATTTCTTTAAAATCTTCTTAAAAAATATAGGACAACAAAATGGAACAACAACAACAAAATAATATAAAAATAAACTCGAGAAAACAAAGAAATGATGCTATTCCGGTTGAATTGCTTAGTGATGTATTCAAATCATCCAATGTTTCATTAAAAGAATTTAAAACGTCTTCAAGACATTTGTGGAAAGAAATTTATGAGCCGCTCTCTCTGCCTTCGAGTATCAAGAGTATGGATGAATTTAAAAAGAAAGTTAAGTATGTAATTACGTATTAATTCTAATTAAAGGACCTTTTCCTTTCGAATGTGACACCCCTCCAATTGGGGTCGCTTTTTTGAATGAATGATAATCCTGCATTTTTGAGGAATTATATGTAGTAATTGCAAAATCTTTAAATAAAATTTGAATTTTTTAAATTATTATTTTCCTTATTGGGGTCCTACCCAAGGAGGTCAACTTCAAAATATTGACAATAAATAGGAACGGATACATACATATTTTGAACAAAAAATTAAAAACTAACCACCTCAAAAATAATTTTCAAGAAAAAAAAATTAAAAAAATATCCAAGGTTGATAAATAACAAGATAGCTCGTGTTGTCACAAAGCACTTCTGAATGCCAATCAATGTTTAGATTTTTAACGGTTTAAACCTAAAAATAATTTTTTAATTAGGCAAGTGATAATCTTCAAAAAAATGGAAGAGGGTGGACTCATAAAATATTGGCATAAAGTTGCTAAAAATATTTTAACATCTTCTGGAATTGTTTATTCTCTTGTAGGAGAGAGCTTTAGAAAAATGAAGGTAGAAAATTATTAATTTGTTAAAATAAAACTAAGATAAGTAGTAAATGCAATCTAGTAGTAAATCGACAGATAGTCCTCTATCCCCTCAGTTCCGCCGATAATTTCCACTTAGCCACTTTCTCCCTCTTCCATTTTTAGCGCCGCAGGCGAAAATTTTCAGAATTTTGGAAGGCCAAGAAGCCAGATTTCTCAAATTTGTCCTCAGATTGGGTATAATTTTTGCGTTAATTTCATTGAAAAAAACGCAAAACGCAAAAAAGGCCAAAATTTAACGCAAATAACGCAATGCGCCCACCCCTGATCGGTACAATAAAATAGTTACGGGTTAAACAACCCTTAACAGGGTGGACCCGCCGTAACGGCATCTAGTTTGTCCTTTTGTGTCTTGCGCTTATTTGGCCCCGCGTCCAGTTTGCCTGCACTCAGCTGTTCGGCTCTCAGTAGCCTAGCCTGGTCTTAGTAGTTGCGGCGCTCTACTGACCCTAACTGAGAAAAGTTGTGAGAAGAAAAATATGGGTACGGCCCACTTAGTCGCGCGGCCACTTAGTCGCAGAGCCATAACTTGCTTTAAGATTTCCGAATCTTTCCAAATTTGGTATTAAACGATTCCACTCATCGAGATAAAGAGATTGTTACCAAAATCGATAAGGGCCAGAAACTTTTTAGCAAGTTATGGCTCTGCGACTAAGTGGCCGCGCGACTAAGTGGGCGTGTCCCGAAAAATATGCCCCAGAAAATGATTGACTGATGAAGACATTCATTCCTATTTTTATTCTTATTTTTTGCAAACTTTGTTTCCATCTAAAATCAATAAATAACCGTTTAATAATTAACTAAATTTTTTAGACCTTTATTTGATTTAAACCTTTAAAGCTTATAAATATGACCGAACAAAACCAACTGGGACAGCGGGCACAAGATGTAATTTATTTGTTAAACAAAATTTATCTAAAAATTCTTTTTTTAATTTTATCAGTCTGTGGACGAATTAATTGAGGCGGGTGGTGTAGCAAATTTCTTCAAAACATTAATGGACGAGAAAGAGCAACCGCTTATTCATAAAATGCTTACGCACATAGAATCTCAGAATAGCACAAACCGACAATTAATTGAGTTGGCTACTAAGCAGCTTGAGTTGGCTACTAAGCAGCAACGGACGAATGAAGCAATGATAGAAGAAGTCCGCACTTATTTGCAGCTTCCGGCTTATAAAGAGACTTCAGGTTTTTAGTAAATAATAATTAAATGGGACCGAAAGTCATCAAGTGTTTTTCTATTATGCGTCTGTCCGTTGAGTTTTGAGATTGAGGTTCATACTTGTACCATTTATCGATTTTACTTTAATCTAGATATTATCTTTTGCAGTCACTAAGTGTAGCAAGTGTAAAAACTTGTCCAAGACTTAACTTTAACTTAACTTTTTTCTTAACTTTCATAGTGTGAGATCTTGCGGACTTTACGCCGAGTACCTCATTCCAGGGTGTAAACTTATTTTTTTGACCTAGTCCACACTCCATATTTAGAAAACTAAATCCGTTTTTTCGGCTATTTTTTTAGTTTCTACTGAAATACAATCCTTCCATTTTTAGCTTTATTTTGTCGCTTTTATGAAAAATTTTTTTAAAATTTAATTTAATAAATTTTAGTCAAAAAAACGTTAACGAAGAGCAAAAGTAATCCATCAAAGCTAAACTACAGCGAATTCAAATGCGAGGATTGTGGTGTTTCGTATGCTACTAAAAAAGGTTATAATCAACATTACGGTTCTCGAAAACACAGAGAAGCTGAAGAAGTCAAGAAACGTCAAAGAGAGGCTGAAGAAGGGGAACAGAAAATTAAAGGTGGTGAAGAACCTGAACTGGAGGAATTTGATGCATCAGCTCCTTCGTCTTCAAAAATGTCTGCTCGTTAATTTGTTTTGTTGGGATTTTTTGGACTTGAGGCTTTTTAGTTGTTTGGGTTATTGATAGGTTATTTTGAATACAAAATTTTTCTTTAAAAAAATCAAAAATAAGCTCAATTTTATTTGACTTTTTATTGTTAGACTTAATTTTATCTTTTAAATGATTTTAAATATTATGACTCATTTCTCTCTCAAAAAAAATTTATTTTTTTATTTAAAACGATTCTTTCAAAAGGCATTGATGCTCTTATGCTTTTTATGTTTTCTTCTATAAAAACTCAATTTATTTTTGACTTAATTTCTTTTAAATATGAGACTCATTTTTTTATTTCTTTAAAGTATTTATATACAAAAATCATTTTAAATTTATAAAAATATAAATCCTCGAGACACCTTCCAAAAAATTTTTTTTCTTTAATTTTAAAATGATTTTTAAAAAGGCATTAAATTTAATTTTCATATGTCTATATTTTTCTAAAATATAAATTATTTCAATTTACATAAATTATTTTTTAAAATGTTTCCAACAAAAAAATATATTCTCATTAATTCTATTTTTTAATGCAAATATTATAGCCTCAAAAATTTTTTTCTCAAAAATTCCTCAAAAAATTGGCTTTTATTTTTGACTTTTTGTTAGTTTTTTTTTTGAAATATTTTTTTTTTGTTTTAATTTATTGTCGTGAAATAAAAGATATTTTATTTAATTTTTTAATAAAATCATCGGAGGTTTAATTTGTTTCGAAAGAGGCTTAGGAGTGGCTAGTTTTTATAAATAACTGGCTAAAATTAAAACAAGATTAAAGGAATATTTTTTGCTTAAAAGCCTGACATGACATTTTAAAATGTATAAATCTCAAAATATTAGAAGGTTTGGACTGGTGAACTCTCAAAAAATTTAAATTATTTAAAGTTAAAAATCTGGATATGATTTAGCCTTAGATTTTAATCCCGAATAATGATCCGAATCAAGAAAAATAATTTTTCATTCAATATTAAAAATTGCGGCCTCGCACCAAATCGTCCTGTTTCTATATTTAATTATGGTGGCGAGAGAGTGTATAAAAAAAGAGTTTGGAACAGATTTAAACAAAATTTAAACGTTTTGCCATTTAGTTAATTATTTTAAAACGAAGCTGCTTTTTAAAGAAATTTTTAGAAAAAGTTTTTAAGTAAAATTTAAACAAAATTGATTTTTTACCATTTAGGCTTATTTGCCAAATTTGCTTACCATTGGTTTATATTACCCAAATCTTCTATAAATTGTTTTTATTAATGTTTTCTTCATTATAAATTTTTACAATTTTTTTGAGAAATTTCATTTGTTCAAAATTCTTACGCATTATATATTCTTTACTATTTTTTCACATTTTTAGAGAAAAACAAAAATCTTAAAAATTTAAAAATGGCTCCACCGTCGAATAAAGTTCAAAAGGTGATGGTTCAACCCATCAATTTAATCTTTCGTTGCTTGCAAAGTCGTTCTCGCATTCTGATTTGGCTTTACGAGAATGTTACTTATCGCATTGAAGGATATATTATTGGTTTGTTTTTTATATAATGGTTAATTTGTTTTGGGTAGGGCAAATGTTCTTATTGTCTAAGTACCTAACTTCGGATTTTTAAAAATCAATGTCGTAAATACTCAATATTTTGGTTATTAATGAACCAATGTATTTGTAGGTCATAAATTTTCTAGTTACACATGTAGAGGGTTAATGCATCGATTTTTCTAGGAAAACAACAAAGTTATTTTAAGAGTACCAATTTTCTAAAATTTTTAATAGTAAAGAGCAATTACTTTTCAGGTTTCGATGAATATATGAATGTCGTCGTCGACGAAGCTGAAGAGGTTAACATGAAGTCACTCAATCGTCACAAATTGGGGCGGATCTTGCTCAAGGTTTTTTTGGAATTTAAAGAATACCATTTTACAAATTTAATTTTAAGGGCGATAACATAACGCTTATTCAAACGATCCAGTGAAGCTATAAGATCTCGAATTCTTCTCGACTTCAAACAAAATTGTTCCTTTAATTATTTGGCAATGGAAAAATGTTTAATTGTTCTTTTCGTCTTTTAAAGCCAATAAATATTTTGATTATTTTATTCTGTCATTTTATTTGTAAGGTTCAATTTTTATTTTATACAGAGAAGAAATTTGTATATTTTTATTTTTCGCTTTTCCATACACTTAAGCTTCAAAAACTACGAAACAATTCCAACATTTCTTTTTAAGATTTTTTTGCAAAATTCCTCGAGCTAATCTTGAGAAAATTTTATTCAAAACTAGGGTTCGATTTGAGAAAACGGGATTTTTTTGTTTTAGTTTCGGATATCCAAAAAATTTCCTAGATTTCTAACCAGAATTAAAAATTCCTAAAATTATACTTGATTTTTTGAAAAAATCAAAGATACCAATTGAAAAGGAAATAAATTTAGAAAATTAAACTCTAGTAAGAAATACACTCTTCCCCCATAAAACAAATCTTTTTTATTCAAAAAATAATCTAAAAATAATAAAAACAAAATCAACAACCTAAAGCATACTTCTTTTCTTCATTAATTAAAGGACTTAAAATTGGGTCATAAAAATTACTGATAGCCAATATATTTGGTTCACGTCCCTAAAAATTAAAAAATAAATTTTTAAAAAATTCTCTAAAAAACCTGAAATTGTGTATACATTTCCCATTGCGATTTTAAAGAGCCATTATTTAGCCAAACTTGTTTTAATCTGTTTGCTGTTGATAAATTGTTCCCTTCATTATCAAAAGTTTGATGTACATCTAAGGCTAATGCCTAAAAATAAAAAGATTTTCTTTTTAGTGTTGAAGATATTTAGATAATTGGAGTTTTAAAATAAAAATATTAGTGCTGTGGACGAATCATTATCTCTGACGTTGTAGTTAGTAGACCAATATATGGGTCTGTATAAATTTGTAAATCCTGTGAACTAGACCGGATCATGAGCGCTAGGTATAGAAAGAGGACCCCAAGCCGATCTACTCCAATTTTATAAAGTTGAAATGACCATCCCCATTGAGACTTTATAAAAAAAAAGTTTGCCGAGTGTACTTTGCTGATTAAAAAAACTTTTGGTAATTTACCCTTATACTATTATAGTATTATCCCAAATTTTCCTTTTTTTAAAAATAATTAAGTTAATAAAAAATATCCAAATAAAAATTATCAAAAAGAAATTTCAACAAACCTCACACCACAATTTTCTGTAATACATACAAGCATTTGAATGTGGCACAAAAATAGGTATAAAAGAGCATGGATGGAAGTTGTTATGTTCAATAGGGAATGGAAAATATTCAGCATAAATTTCTTTGTAAAGATCCAAATAATATTTATCTCTAAAAATTTTTTTAAATTTAAAAATTAAAAAAAATTCTAACTGAAATTTTTCCAGTTCAAATAATGAAAGGTCATAATCTGCCCAGAACAAAGTTCTCCAAGTATCCCAAAATTTTCCTCTTGCCAATGCTAGGGAAATATCTTGAGCTTTTTGTAAAGTTAGAAGATGGCCATTTTTCTGAAAGAAAAATTAAAATAATCATTAAAAAAATTTTTTTTACCAAATGTGGACTACTCATTGAAAGAATCAATTCAGGTTTGGAAATAAAAAATTTAAAAAATATTTTTAAAAAATCTCTAGCATCCCATTCTTGACTATACATTGCATGTGGTCTAGATAAATGCATGTAAGGAGAACGAGTTAACAAAGCATGGACAAGCATGCCTACCTAAAAGAAATAAAGTATTTTTAATGATTTTCAGGCCTAATGCTTATGTATGTTAGTATTAGGGTTGGACAAGACCTGTTTTAAAATCGGAATTTCTGATACTTTTTTGCCAAAAATTAACCGGATTTATAAAATTTTAATTAAAAATTCCCCCAAAATAAAACTGGTATTTGACTGGAACTTAAAACTGAGAACAGGGTTTTTTTAATTGGATTAACCGAGAACTGGCGGGGTTGTTCGATCTAAAAAAAAGTTTGTAAACCTCTTCGATCGAACAACCCATATAAAAAAGAGAGGAATAGTGAAAAGTCAGCAGAACAGAAATTACACCCCCACTTGCAGCAGTACCAAAATTAGAAAAAATCCTTACATTTTCAAGAAGATCTTCCAATTCTTCATAATGCAACACTTCATCCTCTTCTTTTATATTCCCAACCAACCAAACTAATTTATCCAATCCTTTATTTTCATCTTTTACTAAAAAATATAAAATTTATTAATTTAAAAAATAATTATAAAATATACATCTCCATATATTTGCAATCCACCCTTTATCAACTTTCCCGTCTCTAGCAAAAGCATCAAGATAAAAACGACCAAGATATTCATCTTTAAAAAATGGGAAAAATTAAAAAAAATTAAAATAAAATTTATACTGGTTGTTTTGTCTGTAACTTCATATATTCGAACAGAAGGATGACAACGTTCTAATGAATCATCTGATATTTCCTTAAAATTTTAAGTTAAAGAAAATTAAAATAATAAAAGTAAGTTTACGATAAATTCCTAAAACATTTACCTATCATTAAACCTATTAAAAATCTATTTTTTAAAGGAAGACAGGATTGTAATATGGCCATCTGTTTCACAAGAAAATACATTGTGGTGTCCAATAATATTTCAAACTGTCCTTAGAATCACAAGAATCAACCCCCAAAGGGAATCTATCCCATTATTCCAAAGATAGGGCTGAAAAGAAGTAGGGCTGAAACGGATGCCAAAGTCTTATTTAAACCACATTTTTAGGCATATGGTTTAAACCCCAAATAATAGTGTAAATCAAAATAAACCTTAAATTCAATCCCAAGAACAAATTGAATAACAGTCAAAATTTTCTCAAAAGTTGGCCAAACAGGAAAATGATTCATTAAATCAAGAGTATCCACACTTTATAAAAATTTTTTAGAATTATATAATTAAAAAAACCCATGAAAATGTTCAGCTTCTCTTCTACAAATATAAAAAAGATCGGAAGTACGTAATTGTCCAAAGGTTTCTATACCCTCTTCTTTTTCTGCATATTTACACCATTGTTCATAACGTTCGATAAGTACTGGACGTAAACGATGGTACAGACTAAAAAATAAAATTTTTAATAAAAAAAAGTTGGCTTTCTATGTATAAATTTTAATTTAAAAAATTAATTAATAAAGAACCCAAAATGCCCCCAAATTCAATTTAATTAAATATGCAAATTAAAATACGCAACATTAAAGCAATAAATAATGAAACTTAGGAGCATTACAAATCAATTTTAAATAAAGAATTCGGATTAAATTTGGGCGCTTTGATGTTTTTTTTATCATCGAAATTTCTCCCGTCATAAAAATCTTTTAAATAAAAACATATAAAATTACCCAGCAATAAAATCCCTCAAAGTTTCGGGATTTCCAATCATTTTTGTAGAAAGTTGGTGGTGAGCAGTTGATCGAAAGCCAATATGCTGTGAAAGTCGTTCACTTAAAAAATTGTTGAAAATTAAAAAATTAAACAAATTTACACACTAAATACTTCGTAATTCTTCAATAGTTAATGAATTATTAAAAAGATGATCATTTGAAGCAAAAGACTGAAATTAAAAAAATAAAGAATTAATAATGAAAAGGATGAAAAAATGACGCAGAATGTTAATTTTAATTATTTTCCTCCGCTTGAAGAAGCGGCCCATGGTCCTGCTTACTCTCATTTATGCCCAAGATGATTATGTCTGAATAAAAATAGTGGAATATCGGCTAGAAAACAGTCCCAGCATGTAAATTAAACCTCAACATTAAATTTTATTTAAATTCCTTTCTGCAAGTAATGAAATTTCGAGAGAAAGTAAATTATTTTCAAATTAAAATAACCTTAGGAAGATCCCATAAAATTTTTCAAAATATTTACCGATCTAGCAATCCAAGAATCCCAAAGTTCTTTTTTCTGTTCTCGAGCATTTGAATATTTTAATAAATCAAACATTGAAGAATCATCTGTACTTGCTTTCCAAGGACCTTTTTCTGGATCATTTCTTTAAAAAGAAAATTTTTTATTTAAAAAATTAAAAAAACAAACCCAACAGAAAGCTTTTTTAAAATTTTGGGAGGAACGTGTTTAAGTTGATTTCGATCTTTTATCATAACTTGAACATTAGCATATCTTGGATCAAGTAAAAGACTTGTTCTAGAAAAAAGAAAATTTTAATAGGTATTTTAAGAGTAATAAAAAATTGATTTTGGATGGGTCCTTTCACGTACTAGTGAAAGAGAACGATCGACGGATAAACGAAAATAGTCTCGTTATACTTAAAACTCCATTCAGAATTTAGATTAGAAGACCTTAACTAGTAACTGAATGGAATAACCCAAAAAATATTTTTTTGTAAAAATTATAGTTTAATGTCATTCCCCTTTAAATTTTTCATAGACAAATTCAAAGAAATGTATAAAAAAAAACAAAAATATTTACATACAAATATCTCTTTCCATGAGTTCTAGCCTCATGAAGAAGTCCTTTAGTCCAATTTTGTTCTTTTGCGTGGAAGTTATTGTTTCTTGGATCCGGTTGAAGTCTTCATAAAAAATTTTTTTAAAAGTTAGGAAAATAATTTCTAAAAATAAACCCAATCATGTCCCATTCAAGTTTCAATAGTTCTACTAAACGGCGTTGCCATGGATCGATTTTAGCCAGCTCTGATTCTGGTATTCTCTAAAAAAGATTATAAAAATTTGAAAATAAAAATTATCTAAATTTGAGAAATAGTCAAAACTGTAAAACCCTTTTTCTTATTTTCATGAAAAAGGCGAAACTACCTGAAGAATGGAGGTGGGAGGTCATGAGGATTTTTTGATTTTTTTGAGTTCAATTAATAACAAAAGATTAAACTTTTTCATAAAAATGAGGGGAATAGAAATAATTCAAAAAGTCAATAAAATTCCCGCATTCTTCAGTAGTGACCAAGATATTAATTAGAAAATCTTACTCTAACAGAATCAACAATAATCTGATGTTGAGCTCTATCAGACATTTCATTAACTAACAATTTTTCAATTGCCTAAAAAATTTTTAAAAATTTTTTTAAATTAAATTTAAAAGATAACCTCAAAATCCTTTTTCCAATCGGTAATACTACATTCAGGCCAATCTGTTAACATTTTCAATTGAACAGAGGAGAGAGCAAAATAACCATTTCCTTCATCCTTGAGTAATGGAGATAAAACTTTGTCAAAAGTAAATAAAGCATCTTTTTGTTTTAATTCTTAAAAAAATAACAAATATTTGTGAAAAAAATATTTCTTTATCTAAAGGTAGGGAACTTTTCTTAGTGATTTTAGAAAGGAAATATAGTTTTGCTGTTGGGTTTTAAATTCAATTTGGCAAAAGTAGAGTAAGACTACATAAATCTCAATATTTTAAAAATCATTCTCATTCAAATCAGCGATCCAAACAATAGTAAAATTAAGTCGATTTAACCCTTTACTGGCAATTTTGTATAAAAAAACAAATGCAAGTAGCAAACCTTACATGTATGTTCTGATTCAAATTTCACTGAATTTAGCTACTTCGTGTTCCAAAATTTTTTGCCAATTAAGTGCCGTGTCTCGTTTGGGACTTATCAGGTCACTCCTACCCTTACTAACCAAAAATGAAAACTCGTGGACCAAAGGCAGGGCCAATTGTCTTTTATCAAAAACTCGATAAAAAATAAAATTTAAACCTTCTTCTAGGTAATCCACATGTTCTGCTAGAGTTGCACTCATTTCCAGAATATATTTAACAGTTCCTTGATAAAATTCATCAGCTTTAAATTTTAAAAACTTATACAAAATCTTTTAAATTTTAATTACGCAATCCTGTAGAAATCGGAGGCCAATCACTATTAGATTCTAAACTTTCCAACAATACATTATTTTGCGGATTCTCATCTGGTACATTTGGCAACCTACAAAATTAAAAATAAATGGAGGAAAACAAAAATATAATTACACTATATAAAAAGCACTATGCGGACTTTGATAACCATCATCGTTTAGAACAATCCAATTAATAGCTCGATGCTGAGCACTTGTGTGTAAACACCTCCTAAAAAGGCAAAAGTGAAAAAGAAAATCACTATGAATGTCTGATCAAAACTGAAGAAAATCTATTCCCGGTGCTTATCTAATTTGACCGCAATAACAAAAATCAGATGCGGCTCTGAAAAATAGTTAACCTAACTAAAGCAAGATTTGATCAGACTGACAGTACAAAATATTAAAAAATTAACCTTCCCACCAATTCAAAATGTGATTTAAACAAAGAAAAGCGTCTGAAAGATATACCAAAACAACTCCTGACACAACTTGAAAATGACAACCCAACTGGCATGTACATATACTCAAAACTTGTAAAAAGGTTAAAACAATCAATTCAGATATTAAACAAAAATTTACTATTTAAAAATTGCGAAACAACACAAAAAAATTTTTATCTATAATTATTGAGGTCTATTCAGTCAAGTGGTTTTATGAATCAGAGCCTTCTTAATGTCATCGAGAACAAGACTAAAGTTGCGCATCAGCCCCTCCAGGTTGTCAACACGCAGACTAAGGTTGCGCAGCAGCCTCTCCACGTTGTCAACACGCAGACCCAAATTGTCAATACGCAAACCCATATTGTCCATATTCGTGTCCAGACGATCAAAGCGAGAATTCCAAATTGACCACAATGAGAAATATCCCCCAATGATCACTGCCCCAAAAGCCACCAGAACAGTACCGAGCATCAACGCGACACCAATGAAGGAGAACCAGGCCGTTATTGACGGCACTCTAAGAAACAAAAAATATTAATTTGAATAAAAATTTAACAAAATAGGTAAATATTCTTGAGGTTAAAAGTTGATCGAGTTAGCTTTCAATTTTTACGGTGAAACTAAAGAGAGACAGGACTCAATTGGCAAAAATTTTCTATTCACGAAAAATTGATCTCATATCTTAATTATAAAGTGACATTACAAAAAGAAGCAGTTATATTGGGATTTCCTTAAAATCAGTCAAATAACCCCGATCTAGGGTTGTGGAGAATGGCAAATTTCTCCTGTCTGCTTTACATGCTTTCAAAAAAACGTTTTAATTAAAAATGAAAACTCACTTCTCCGAATGGTCAACATAGCGAGGCGGCGGTGAAATGGGAATATGACGAGCCTGCTGCTGCTGCTGAGCCTGGGCCTAAAGAAAAATATTTTAAAAAATCATTGATGAATACCTCAATAGCGACATTGTCATTGCTGTCATTACCAGCTTCGGACATTTTGAAATAATGTATAACCAAAGTTTTAAAAATATTTTCTGAAATATTTAATTGAAATTATTGAAATTAAATGTATGAAAGATGTTTAATATAAGGTTCAAAAGCGACAAGGAAGATGGTTTAAGAGTCGATAGATAATCGGAACTGGAATCTAATGGAAAGGAGCTATATAGACTGAACCTTTATAGATGATAAGCAATATATGCTAATTCTCAAATGAATCGATAAACATCAAAAAGCAAATAAAAAGATGACTTTGCCAATTGGTGTTTAGCAAACATTCGTGTAACCAGGTCAAAAGATTTAATTTAGATTGTGGTTTCATGAAAGGTAAAAGAAATAATTAGGCAGAATCAATAGAATATATGAGAACTAGTAAAATAGTATTTGGGAATAATTAAAGGAACCCAAAGAACACTATTTATGAAAAAAATAATAAAAATCTTAAAATGAGTAAAATTCTACAAAGTTGAAGTATATACAGGGTGACAAGAAAGTAATAGGACACTTTATTTTTGCCATAACTTTAATCAAATTGAAGATAATGAGATCAAATAAAGATGAAATTATAGAGAACTAAATGGAGAATAAAATATAAAAATCTTTTAGAATTTTCCCTATTCTACTTTGAGATACGGTTAAAGGAATGTGAGAAAAATTATTGCTCCAGGTCGCAACTGTTTTTGAGACATTTTGCTTATAACATTAGAATAGATTGCAGGACGTACACAAAAATTTTTTGTTATCTAGAGCAGACCTTTATCTAAAGAAATTATAAAGCAAAATTTTTTTTGGATTAACGCTTAAAGAGATATTCGATTGCGCGTAACCCTCCCAAAATGAGAAAATCGCATTCCCCCCAAAACTGATTTACATATACTCAGAGCCATCCATGTAGGAGTTGGAGTTTTCATCTTTCAGATTTGTCCGGTTCGCTAATGATCTTAATTAAATTCTGTTGAGATCATCCCGTTTGGACTTCTCCTTTCTGAGATACAGAAATCAAAATTTCGGGGGGAAAATTTTGATATGGTATACCTAAAATTACAATCCTTAATCAAAAAATCTTTAATTTTACTATATGATAGAGAAATAAATGAGCTACAAAATAATCTTGGAATTATTTAAAAATGATAAAAACAAAAAAAGTTATAAAGGATAGAAAAGTGTCCCATTACTTTCTTGTCACCCTGTATAAAGGTTTTCGATTCACGATTTTTTAAATTCTCAGCAGATTTGAATCATCTTATATCGAGTGTTATTCAAAAATGGCCTAAACATATTAAAATATGAAGAGCTACAGCCTATCCTTATCCGGCTGTAAATTTTCACATAGTGGACAAGTTTTTAGGCACATACAGCTTTCGAATTAGCTGAGAATTTAAAAAATAATCCAAAATGGATTCTTGCCATTCAAATGACATGCTTCGCTTAATAATGCGACTCAGCGCCACTATTTAATTCAATACAAGAATCACGAAATTTATTTAAGGTTTCCCAAAAAGTAACTTTTTTTAATTTCCTGACTACTTTTAATGGAGAACGATTTAAATTATTCGATATTTATAGTAAATATAGGTCCTGATTTTATTAAATCAGTACACAACATAAAATAGTCAAAAAAGGAAATAATTGTGTAAAATCAAATTTGTTCAAGGTGATAAAAAATGCAGCAAAAAAGCAAAAATTATACAATAAAAGATATAAACAAAAAAAGATAAAATTGTCAAATATATTTTAAATTCTAAACAGATTGACTAGAAAGAAAGTCTGTGAAAATAAAAACTTTAAAAATTGAGGTATGACTCCCTTTTAAAATTTCCTTTAAAAAATTATCTGGAATGGCTATGTTAATAATATTTTTTTAATCTTTATTCACTTTCTATTTGATAAAAAACATCAGTAATTTCATCAAGCAATGAATATTTACTATAAATTTAATTATTTAATAAGGTTAAATTACCTATATCACTAATTATAGGAAATTCAGACTAATTATAGGAAATTCAAACCCAAAAGGTTGTCCTGGAAAAGGAATAACTAAGGACAGAAACTTGTTAATTACTTAAAAAATTTCCCGAAAGTTTCAATCTTATGAACGGGAACCCTTTAAATATTAAAAAACAAACATCAGAAGAGCAAGAAGAACTTGTTGAAGGCGCTAGACTACAATCAGATGGATGATAAACTTCTGGTTCTGTTAATTCAGAAAGTAAAGAATTTGGTGCACTTGATTGGGATTCCTTTAAATTATAAATTTAAAAAATTGAACAAAAAATTATTTAAAACCTTTCCATGGGTTATTGAACATGGGGAATGTTTTGTAGAAGAAATACATTCGATTAAATTTTCCCCGATAGATTCAACTTCTTCATTTGATTGAAAATCAATTATGGGAACATCTTGTTGAGTAATTTGAAGTCTGTCTGATTCTTCTTGCAATCCTTTATTCTCTTCAGGTATTTGATTGTGGAGAACATAAGAAGATATTACTGGAGTGCTACTATCAGAAGGTCCACGAATTGTACTACTCGTTTGTTGTCGAGGATGGAAGAAATCAAAATCTTCAAAAGTCTCTTCAGTCTGAAATTTTTTTGGGTTTTATTGAAGAAAATTATTTTAAAAACCTCAGGCACAAATCTTTCAAATTCTTCCTCCTTTTCAATTTCCTCAATTGAATGTTTCAAATTCGAACCAATACAGCCATGTTTTGCACATGTTTTAGGATCTGGTGTACGAAGTGAACAACTAAAGAAAAGATTTTAAAAAATTAAAAAAGAAAAAATTAACTGTTGGTGAACACTTGGATGTCTTGATTGTGATGTCACTCTTTGACGAAAGAAAAATTTTCGAAAGTGTGGATCATTGAACCTGAATAATATTAAAAATTACGAATCAATTTTTTATGGAAAAGATTAATGGAAATAAGAATAAAGGCGATAGAATTTCTAAATGTTATCATCAAAAAAACTAAAGGAAGCATTAGGTGGACTTGTTAAGTAATACGGTTAAAAACGAAGGAAATACAGTCACTAACAAAAGCAATGAAAACACTCACTCACAAAATATTCATTTTTTATAAAAAGACGCGCCCAAAAAATTTTGAGATTGAGTCGAAAATTAAAATTTTAAAAAGAAAAAACCTTGGATCATCATTAAACTGTTTCTGTTGTTTTGAAAGTAAAGCTTCATTTGAATCAGATGAAGAACAAGGCATCTCATTATCAGAAGATGAAGTAGCCAAATCATTACTATTTTCTCCTCCTGATTTATTTACATTTAAATGTTGTTGTTGTGCAAGTATTAATTTTCGATGTTTTTGTTGCATTTTTTCTAACTTTTCCATTTCCTTTTGTGTTTGTTTTTGATTTGTGACTTTAATGAATTGTTCAGCAAGTCGAACATCAGACAAAATAGATTCATCGATACAACGAGTAACGACAAAAACCTAAAATTAATTTATTAGCTAAACCTAATAATGAGTAAGGACTAGTTATTGGCTATTAAGTAATAAATTTCAAAAGTGTTGCGACAGGTTTACTGGGGTGTGGCCTTAATCTTGTCGAAAAAAAAGAATCCTGCTTATTGTTAGAGATGAAGAACATTGGATTAATAGATGTAACAAAAATTTTATTGCAGAGCCTATATAGACAGCAATATAAAGGAAAAACTAAGAAAAAGATGATGAGAAGTAGCTGGAATAGAAGCAAATTCATCCCAAAGGGTGGGGGGGCACTAGCTCTGAAGTGGAATGAAAGGGCATAACCAGAGTAGCAAACAAAACCCAATTTTTCTTAATCTCATAAAAATAAAAACCTAAAATTAGAATACCTTAAATGACACATCAATATCTTTGTTCTTATAAGCTCTATCAATTTCCTGAACACCGAAAACACCAACATGTTCGTCAGACCGTCTCAACAAACAGAAAGGTCCATTTGCATTTGGTCGATCAATTGTTGCTTTTGGGACGAGTGGACCATCTCTGGGCTGTGACATTCTTCGAGTATTGTATAAATCTTTGACAAGATTTTTATGAAAAGCTTCACGAATTATTTCTTCAATACCATAACGAGGACTATAAAAAACAAAATAAATCTAAAATATTTTATAAATATTACGCAAGTTTCTCATTTGGGTAAATTCCACGAAGCGATTCAGTTGGACAGTGAACATCCAAGCCTGGAGGTTTTTCAACTATAATTTCTTCTTCATAATCATTTTGAATTGTATCAAGGCTAGAACGACATTGTTTCCTTGGAGCTGTTTGATTGTTTAATAATTCAGAAGCACAGCCATCTTGTGATTGCCAACCTGAAAAACTATCTTACAAAAGACAAAAAATAGAGTACCCTTCTGTTCAGATTCAATGAGTTGTCTACAGGGAGAACGAGCTGAACCTAAAAATACAGAAATATATTTAAATTTCTAAGTTAATTTTGATCAGTTCATTTTGGGCTTCGTTTCCCACTTCCTACCATTTTAGAGAATTTATTTCCTGAAAATCCGGACCCTGTAAATAACTAACGTTTTTTTGCAGTTCCAGTTATCCCTCCTCCTTCATTTGTTATTCTACTAACAAATCGCATTGAACGACTCTTTTGTCTTTCTTCCTTCTTTTCATCGCCAGATAAACATTTTTCATGATTAGATAATGTAGGAGAAAAATGTTGGGTAGAAATTGAAGAATCATCAGCAATTGACTGTTTTTTGCTTCCACTGCTTACAGAATCTTCAAGTTCACTGTTCTTGCTGCTAATAGATTTTTGATGGTCTACGCGTTTGAAACAACGTCTAACAATCATAGAATCAGGATATTGATAAGCTTCATCACCTTAAAAGTGAAATGAGCCGAAAATGAAAGGAGAAGCAGTGGGCGTTTATTCAAATTTCAATATGCTTTAGTTAGGGATTTTTTAACTTAACTCCCTAGCACTAAAAAATTTATCAAATAAAATTTACCATGAACATATTGCCCTCCACAAAATCCAGGACAAGTAAACATTGTATTAAACCAAATATGTCCAACTTTCTTTCTCTCTTGCTTCACATTAAATAATTTTAAACGAGATTTTTGAAATATATCTATTCGTATATCTCCCTCCAAAAACACCCTTTTATTTGAAGGAACTGTCCAACCATAACATCTTCGAGAAATACAATTTTTGTCCACATCAGATTGTTGTTGATCAAACTGTTCTTCTTCTACTGAAGCAAGAGGGAAACGTTTATATAATTCTTCTTCTTCTTCATATTGTTCAGCATTCAACCACATATCACTTCCAAGAAATACATCAACATCACCACAGGCAACTCTAACTTTTAATGCGCCTTTTGAAAATGTTCCAGAAAGTTTTGGAGGACGTTCCAAATATACACCAACAAGCTCTGAAATTGATTTTTAATTTAAAAATTAGGCTCAGGGTCAGAGTGCTTGCTCAAAAATTAAATTGAAACTGAATACAATTTGGCTAACTCGAAAAAGTAAAGACGAGTATTAAAATAAGTAAATTTTAAAAATTACATACCACAACGTAAAGGTATGTAATTAAGTTTGCGTTCACGCAAATGAGCAAAGTAGTAAACATAGCGGCGTTGTGAAGGTATTGTGACTCCTTTGTTGTTGTGAGTACGGATAATGCTTAAAAAATTGTTGTTTAAAATATAAAATAATTTTAAACACAAAGTATGAGATCTGATAATGGAGAAATAATCGAAAATTACAAGAAATGAGTAAAATTCAGGCCCGTAGCCAGGATTTTTTTTCGGGGGGGGGGGGGGGGGGGGGGAATTTTTTGCGCCAAATTTTTGGCGCCGAAGGCGCCAAAATTTTTATTTTCAGCGCCGCAGGCGAAAATTTTGAGAATTTTAGAAGGCCGTAGGCCAAAAAAATTCACTTTTTCGGCGCCGCAGGCGCCAAAATTTTGATTTTCAGCGCCGCAGGCGAAAATTTTTTGAATTTTGGACCTCAAGAAGCCAGATTTCTTCCTTTTTTAGCGCCGCAGGCGAAAATTTTTTAAATTTCAGAGGCCGTAGGCCAAAAAAATTCACTTTTTCGGCGCCGCAGGCGCCAAAATTTTGATTTTCAGCGCCGCAGGCGAAAATTTTTTGAATTTTGGACCTCAAGAAGCCAGATTTCTTCCTTTTTTAGCGCCGCAGGCGAAAATTTTTTAAATTTCAGAGGCCTTAGGCCAAAAAAATTCACTTTTTTGCCCCAGCCCTTCCCCAAATTTTTTCCTTTTTCCCATTTCGGGGGGGGAGGGGGGAATTCCCCCCCCCCACCACCCCCCCCCTGGCTACGGGCCTGGTAAAATTACTTCAGAAATGTAATTACCCTTAGCTAATCGAAAAGAAAAACCTGTAATAATCCATATTTTGTCGTGGAGTTCGATAAAAAGAAATATAGCAAAGATAGGCACAAATCATTACACCAGTACGGCCCTAAAAATGAAAAAAGGATTGATAAATATAATTTACGACATAAAATTAAAGAAATAAAACGAAAACAGAAAAAGAGTTTGATACGCCCTTGTCTTGAAGAGATTAAATTCTATGAAGTCTTGAAATGACTTAAAAAT
Organism: Meloidogyne luci; assembly: GCA_902706615.1. Classification (NCBI taxonomy): domain Eukaryota; kingdom Metazoa; phylum Nematoda; class Chromadorea; order Rhabditida; family Meloidogynidae; genus Meloidogyne; species Meloidogyne luci. The sequence continues at coordinate 88,035 of CACSLI010000176.1, read as the reverse complement.
TCTTCCAAACCTTTCCAGCTTTACAATGTACAGCAACCACATTTAAAGGATCAGCCTCCAAATATTCATGGACTTCTCTACAAAATGGTGCCATTAATTCTAGACGAGGAGGGTGATGGTCAGTCATTTCAAAAGAAATTACACGATTGTGAAAATTGGCAGGATCGTAAACATATTGACCTCTTCTTTAAATTTAAATAAATTTTTAAATTATTTTAAAGAAAACTTACAAATTAAAAACTTTATAATGACCCGGATGATAATGCTCCAAAAATTTGACTATGTGAGTCATACTGTTTCGGTATAAGGCTTCCTTGGTTTCTGCTGGATATCCCATCGCAATTATACGATCAGTTATATCTGGAAAAAAATTAATTAAGAAATTTTGATTTGATTAGGCAGCAAAGGTATAACTCCCAAAATTGGCCTTCAATTAAAAAAAGTAAAAGAAAAAAGACTAGCGGCATTTCCACTTAAGGTTATTTTTCAATTCAAATTCTCTTTAATATTTACAGAAAAAGGTAAAAAAATTTGTATAAAATTTAAATAAAAAAACCAACATGTGAGATCCAAATTAAACCCGTCCATTTGATAACGACGTCTATTTTGTGAAACAATCGTCCTCAAAGGAGTACAAAAAATTTGAGAACATGAAGTAGCAGCACAATTGAGCACAGAAGGTAATTGATTGGAGCCAAGAATGGAATGAGATGAATTGGAGGATGAACTTTCGAGAGTAGTAGAATCACTCGGGGTATTATTAGAGACAGTTGAGGGTGTATTTATGTCAACAATCTTAAAAAGAATTTTTGAAAAATTAAGATATCCAAAATTAAAAATTAGAAAATGAGAGGGAAAACTATAAATCAAAAATTATAAATCGTCTGAAAATTACATTTTGTTGTCCTTGAATTTTGTTATTGTTGCTACCCGGGGCAATTTTTACTTGCTGTCCAGAACTGCCTTCTGAACCTAAAAATTATTAAATATCAAAAAATTCTAATAGGAAACAAAAACCTGCAAAAGAAGACAAAAGTGATGGCGTAGAATGTGCTTGTCCTTGAAGAGCAAGGAAACTACCCGGTGAAGCTAAAACAAAAGAAAATTATATTTAAAAAAATAAAAGCAAACCAGAATCTTCACTTTCCTTTGCAGAACGTGAAAAAATTTTTGCAGAAATTCCTGCAGGTTTGTTCCCGCTAAGGAATTTTCTACCGGGTTCAGTAGCATTTAATGAAAGACTAGAAAATGCAGTAATTGTTGTAGATGGAATAATAGCTTCTGTTGCAGATTCTGTTGAATTTATTGTCGAAGTTGTTCCAGTTGATAATTGGATTAATTCTCTAAAAAAATTTTGTATTTGGCATCTGTAAGGAAGATAAAGCTTTATTGTGATTTTTAACCTATTTATCCAATTTAATTTTGGCACTCAAAATCAATGTTTATTTTAAAAAATTTCAGTTAAGTGCAGGTTACGTTTCGGCTCCACGTCCGAGTGACCCCTTATTTAATTTTTCAAGGAAAACTCTCTCAAACAAACTTTTTATTTAAATTTGATGTCCCACTAGTTTCTGTTAATATACTCATTGTTGGCGTGCTATCATCATTTGAAATTCGACTAGGCACAAAATTTGTAGGCTGAAATCGATCAGCTGAAGAATCTAATGTTGCAACACCTGAGGAACTAGCAACACTATATTGATCAATTGGATAGCTACCGCTTGTTATATTGGATGAACTTGTTGAACTTTAAATGATAAAAATATTAAAATTTTGAAAAGGACTGGGACATTAAAAATTTCATTTTCGATTAGAACACTCCGTGATTTTAAAGATATTAGAGATGAGCTAGATTTACGCCTGAGGGTTTGCCGTTTACAGAGACATGCCCCATGCATTTTTAGAGTACAACAGGGAGTTCCAGGACCACACGCAAGGGATCAGTCCCAGGTTACGTCCATGCCAAATTTCAAATTTTTTTAAACCAGGCTCCTTCTATTTAAATCCCGCTCTTTAAATAACGGTTTGCCCATAATTCCCCATTAACGCATCCCTATTAATTAAAAAATAATTACAAAGTAGTGCTGGAAGAACCAAAATGTTGTAGCATTTGACCACTATTACAACTCATTTGTTCCATTTGTAAAGAACCACCATCACCATAACAACAATTCGACAACTGATTTTCAATTGTAATATCCGATACAGAATCAACAGAAAAAACACAGGGTGTTGACTGATTTGTTAAAGAATTATCTTTTTGTTTTATATCTTGTTTCGATGAGGGGGAAAGGTTTTTCTGGGTGTTTATTTGGGTAGAGGAAGTTGTTGTTGTTGAGGCAGATGAACAAGGAATGTGATCATGCATTATATAATAAAAGATTTCTGCAAAAAATAAATTAAAAATTATTTGAAATTAGGTTGCAAGAAATGGAAAATTTTGGGGGAGAATAAACAGGATTTCGGCTAAGACATACAAAGATTTCGTGATTCAACCATTCTATCTAAGATTCAAAAAACAAATGGAATATTCCTAGCCTTTGAACGTCTTAAAAGTGAACCAGAGGTGAGTCAGAAATGACGAAGGTAATCGGAACTGTAGGAAATCGGAAATCAGCCTAAATTTTCGAAACTCGGAATCGAAATTCCGACCCCTCTGAAGGAAACTGAACTTTGCTTGGATTTTAATAAAATCTGTGATAACACTGAAAGCTGGCACCGAAATGGGCTGTTTCTGTTAAAGTTCTAGTACTGTTCGGTGCCAATCCAAAAACTTTTAAATTGTTCTAAAAAATCAAACCTTTATTTAGATTGTTAAAATTAAAGTTGATTTGTTTGTTTCTCCATTCAGAAAAAAAATTACATTTTTAATTGAAATATGCAATATTCCCAAAAGGAGTAAAAGAAGAATTTTGTTGCATTTTTTAATATAAAATATAATAAATTTTATCAACAAAAATTTCAAATAAAGATCTTAATCTCTAATTAAAAAGAAAAATTGATAAAATAAAATTTAAATCAATAAAAGAGAAACCAAAGAACGTTTAAAAAAATTTATTTAAAATTTTGTCAATTCCCTTTTAAAAATAGAAATAAAATTACGTTCAAATCACAAGACGTTATAATATAAAAAAATCGCCATAAATCTTTTACTACTTTCTCTATAACCATAAATTTGAATAGTATATAAAGTAGCTGAAAAGGGATTCTTTTTTTAGTAGAAAATGTAAGTGGCACTCACACGCAATTATTGATTAGTGCGACAATTTCCGACACTCTCGTTTCTATAAACTCAAAAATATACACAAACACGCTTTTGGCCTTCTTTTCTTTTTATCACATAATGGTCTTAGAGTGTGGTAGTTAGTAGCAGTAAGTATATATTTTTGGACTGGCTTTGAAAGAAAAAAAAATTGGGGACAAAAAAAAAGAAAAGAAAATTGAACGGAGAGACTATAGACCGAAAAAAAAAGAAGCGTTGAAAGTGACGGAAAGAGAAAATAAAGGAATTGCCGACATACCAAAAAAAAAGAATGAGTTTAAGAATGATGGTCCCCCCTCTTGCTATCTATCCTCTTCAGATTCCGCTAAATCATGTGCTAGTTTTTTTGGTAAGAGAGTGAGAGAGACCAGAGACCACAGGCACGATTATTCTCGTATTACACTCACATTTTCATTTAAATATTTTTTTATTTAATCTCTTCTCATTTTCTCTTTCTCTAACACAAATGTCTGGAAGGTTTTCTCTTTCTTTTTTAACTTTAATATATTTAGTGACAGCCACCACCCATCTTGTCAAACAAAAATTATTGACTTCTTTCTTTCTTTTCTTGTGAAGACGTACATGTACAATTGACATTTTTCTAAAGACTTTCTGAGGCGGATTTTCTGAAATTTTTTTTTTTGATTTTGGCTGGAATTTTTTTTTAATTTTTTTGGTTCTTTAAAAAATTAGCAAGAAGAAAAAATTTGGAATAAGACAAGAGATTAATTCTCCTTAACAAATTTTTGTAGAAATTATATTTCTGTCTGTAGAAGCTACTTTAATAATTAAAAGGGAGGACACAAAAAGAAGAAATTGAACAAAAAAAAATTATTTTCCTTTCAATATCAGATTAAAATTTAATCTGATATTGAAAGGAAAAAAATTTTTTTTTGTTAATATTTAATTGATGGAAATTAAAATAATTTTTTTTTGTTCAATTTCTTCTTTTTGTGTCCTCCCTTTTAATTATTAAAGTAGCTTCTACAGACAGAAATATAATTTCTACAAAAATTTGTTAAGGAGAATTAATCTCTTGTCTTATTCCAAATTTTTTCTTCTTGCTAATTTTTTAAAGAACCAAAAAAATTAAAAAAAAATTCCAGCCAAAATCAAAAAAAAAATTTCAGAAAATCCGCCTCAGAAAGTCTTTAGAAAAATGTCAATTGTACATGTACGTCTTCACAAGAAAAGAAAGAAAGAAGTCAATAATTTTTGTTTGACAAGATGGGTGGTGGCTGTCACTAAATATATTAAAGTTAAAAAAGAAAGAGAAAACCTTCCAGACATTTGTGTTAGAGAAAGAGAAAATGAGAAGAGATTAAATAAAAAAATATTTAAATGAAAATGTGAGTGTAATACGAGAATAATCGTGCCTGTGGTCTCTGGTCTCTCTCACTCTCTTACCAAAAAAACTAGCACATGATTTAGCGGAATCTGAAGAGGATAGATAGCAAGAGGGGGGACCATCATTCTTAAACTCATTCTTTTTTTTTGGTATGTCGGCAATTCCTTTATTTTCTCTTTCCGTCACTTTCAACGCTTCTTTTTTTTTTGGTCTATAGTCTCTCCGTTTTATTTTAATCATTAATAGGGTTGCCAAAATGGACCGACTCGGACCGAAAGATCGAGTCATGCCTCGATGTTTGGCCCGAAAAAGTCTCGTACCGGCCCGACTCGATAAATTTGGGCCCGAAAAAGACTCGTAACGGCCCGACTCGATAAAGTTAGGCCCGAAAAAGGGGCCTTCCTTTCTACTGTCCCGATATCCCTTCAAATCTCCTCATTCCTTCTAAATCCCATTACAATATATCACCTTAATCATCTGATATACGATCCTGAACCCCTTAATCATCTGATCTCCTTTAATAAAACCAAATCTAGCAATATCTCACATCAATCCTCCGATAATTTAAATCACCTTAATCCCTCAAATCCACTGATATCCATTTCAATTCTCTTCAGCCCTTCCTTTACCCTCCTGATCCATCGATATACCTTTTAATTCAGAGATATCCCTCCAAATCCACTAATTATTTTTAAATAAATCTTTAAAAAAAAAGACTCGAAAATGTCTCGGTGCCCGACTCGATAAAGTCAGGCCCGAAAGTGACTCGTTCCGGCCCGACTCGATAAATTTAGGCCCGAAAAAGACTCGTATCGGCCCGACTCGATAAAGTTAGGCCCGAAAAAGACTCGTACCGGCCCGACTCGATAAAAACAAGCCCGAAAAAAAATGCCTCGACCGTCGGCCCGACTCGAAAACGGCAACCCTAATCATTAAAATAAAAAAAGAAAAATGTACTTTTATAATATTTAGAAATTAATCTTTCCAATTTTATAAAAGAATTTTCAATCAATGTTTAATCTTAAAAGCGTTTTTTATATTTAAGAGAATTTATTTCCTACTATTTTTAGGAAATCCGGTAGAAAACTTATATTTGTGTAATAGAATTTTAAAAGGAGAAAAATTAATTTTTAATTAAAAAAATTTTTTATTGGTTAAATATTTAAAAAATTTTTTATCTCTATTTTAGCTCAAATAATATTTGGTTGAAGTTTAAGAATACCTACTATAGGCGGACTTTACTATATTCTGAAGCTGAAAAATTCGTACCTTATAATGACGGCAAATTTCTCAATCCAGTAGATAATCTTAAATACTTAATTCTGAGGTATCTTGGTGTTTGAAAGTAAAAGTAATGTCCTGTTGTATAGGAGAGAAATTTATCTAAAATTAATTAACCCCCCTCAAAAAATCGAAAAAAACAAAATTTCAAACAAAAACTTTTTTTAAAAATAATTAAAAAATAACAAAAAGAAAATTAAATTAATTTATTCATCAAACTTTTTTCGTTTTCCCATTCCACCGCCTCCACCACCTCCGCCACCAAATGGTCGTTTTTGTCCAAAATCTTTTGAAGGACCTCCTCTTCCACGATTTCCTCCAAATCCTCCACCGCCGCCACCTCGAGGCCCAGAAAAATCTCTTCCACCTCTAAAGCCTCCTCCACCACCTCCACGGCCTTTATTATCATTTCCACCTCGTCCTCCACCACCACCACCTCTTCCCCCACCGCCACCTCTATTGCCTCTAAAATTTCCTCCACCTTAAAAGATTAAATTAAAAATCTTTAAAATTTTCTTTTTTACTAAAAAATATTTTAACGTCAAAGATATGTTCAGAAAAAATTAATTTGTTCAAAAATAATTTAGCTAACAAAATGAATATTTTAATAAGAATATTTTTTGAATTAAAATGTTTTTTCAAACCTCCTCCTCCTTTCCAAGAACCACCACCGCCTCCTCCACGACCTAAATTATAAAATTGTTAAATATTGAGAAGAAAATAGGGAAGATCGATTTAGTTAGACTTGGGAAAGAACAAAAAAACTTATTTTGAAATTTGTAAAAAATAATTGGAGAAAAATTCCAGAGGGCAATTATTATTTTTTGTTTTAAATCAGAAAATGGTAATATATTAGAGACCAAGGATTTTTGAAGTTCTTAATCTCGATATTGGATCCAGAACCAAACCCATATTACTAAATTTTAAATAAAAATTTCCAAACCTCCACCTCCTCGTCCTCCCCCACCTCCACGTTGCTGTCCTCCTTTTCCTCCACGTCCACCCCTCCCGCCTCTTTGTTGCTGTCCTCCATCAAGAAATCGCTCGAGAGGCAAAAGTTTGTATGGATCAATAAAAATTTTTTGGTCCGGTTTGAATGAAGAAGCTTTAAGTCCTTCACTTAATTTAACAGAAAATCCCTTAAAAAATTTTTTTTGAAAATTTATAAAAAAATAAAAAAAATAAACGTTGTCTTTAGGTCCACCAAATATTTCATCAATTTTGCCAATACATTCTTTATTTTGAAAATAAACTTGAGCATTAAAATATGGAATTTTTCCGCATGTTGTGTGACAGACAATGTCGTTTTCACAATTGTGAGTAAAAAATCCAAGTTCTAAAAAATAACTGGATTTTTCTGGGAGATTCTATAAAAACTGAAGTCTCTTCATCAGTTGGACTTTTTCCAAAAATTTAAAAGAGGAGCTTTCAAATGCAAAAATTCAAAAAAACTTTCATCCTTTTTTTCTTCCAAAAATCAGTCATTTTTATCCGTAAGCCACGCTACATGTTTTTACTTAATCAAAAAAAGGAACTGCATACCACCCATAAATTGTAGTTCTCACAAAAAAAATAAAGTTTGATTTGCGGATAAGAATTGCGGACTTTTTTAAATATAAAAGAGAAACAAAATAAAAATTAAAAATAACCTATAACTTCATTTGGCGGTCCCTGATCAAATTGTTGTCCTCCTCCTCTTCCTCCTCCTCTACCACCGCCACCTCTGCCTCCTCCTCCTCGTCGTCCACCTCCAAAACCCATTTTTGAATTAATGAGGCTTTTTTGAAAGTAAATGATTTGACTAAAAAATTAAAATATTAAAAAACAAGTTAAAAAATCAGCAAAAAAAAATAAAAAAATTTAAGAAAAAAATTTCGTCGCAATAAAAAGGCTGGCGATAAAATTTAACGGACGTTTCATTGCCATAATTAAATATATAATTACAGTAATCCTTGTCACATTTTTTATTTTAAATTAAATGAAATTTAATTAATTATAAAAATTTTTTAAATTAAAAATACAAAAAGTTAGAAAAAACAAAATTTAAAAAAACCCAAAAAAATTAAATAAATAAAGTAAATAAAGTAAATTATATCACTTCCTTCATGCATAAACTAAATCCAATTGTTTATATTTAGACAAATTTGAATGTTTTGAATGTTCCCACCTTCCCCAGGTATTAATTCTGATTGTTTTCATTACTGTTTCTTTTAAAATATACCCTTAAATTAATTATTTTAATTAAAATTCAAATTTTATTTTATTTTCTTTTTTAAAAATTTAATTTTAAATTTAATCTAATTTCATTAAGTGTGCATTAAAAATAGAGAAAAGCTGACGTGGAAACTCATAAAAAGTGGGGAAGGAAACCTGCGCCTTTTTAAAACGTGATTTTAACGTTTTAAAGTAATTTGTGCATGTGAACGTAGATGTGCAACTTTTAAGAAGAAAAAAATTTTTCATTCGGAGAAAGTTGCTTTTCATTGATTTTCTCCTTAATATACGCGATCATTCCTTTTTAAATTATTAATTTTAATTTATCCTTTCAAATAAATATTCTTATTTCTATAAAATATCAACACAAGAGATATTAAGCTAATCTCCTACTCTCCAAATGTCTCTTCTAAATTAGGCAGAATCACGCTTAAGCTTAGTTTTTCAATACATCTACAGCTTTGTAAGGTGCCTTAATTTAATTTTTAAGCAATTTACTTGTATCATTTACTCAATACAATACATACTAGGAGAACAAAATTTTATTTTTATAATGTAAATTTTTTTAAAACGGCCTAGCAATTATTCTGGTTTTTTGCCTTAGAAAAAAGAGACTAGAGTGACCGTTCCGATCTCTTGCATTTATTGAGGGAATCTCTCACGAAAAGAGAGAGATTCACTCTTCGGTTACTCTGTTTGGCTTTATCAGGAATGGAAAAAGTTAATATTCAAACAATTATCTTTTTATATTCGAATACAGGAACTTGTCTTATTCTTATAATTTTCAAATTCTGTTTAAAAAATAGAGAATGATTTTAAATTTATATGTGTTTATTTCAATTTTAGACAAAAAAAATAAAAAATTATTTTCTTATGAATTTTAATTTTAACAATGGAAATGTCTTTATTTTTATATTAATAACACTATTTTCTTCAACAATAAGTGAAGATCGACGGAGTTGGACAGACGAAGATGGAGTTGAAGTTGAAATTATTAAGAAAATACCTGGTTAGAAAAGAGTGGAAATTTAAAAATTTTTTCTTTTAAAGATTCAAAATGCAAAATTCGAAGCAAAGCGGGGGATGAATTGGAACAATTTTTCAAATTAACTGACAAAAGTGGGAATGTTATTGGAACTAATTTTGGTCAGAAACCGTTAGTTGTTTTTATTCAAGGATAGCTTTAGGTGACGTTTGGTTGGGTAATCCAATTTTATTTAAGTTTTGTTCAGGTACCCCAACCAGCAAAAAATAATATAAACATAACCTAGAGATCGGACTATGATGGGAATCGATATCTCTAAAAAATGAGATTTTTGATTGGGATCTCGTCTCGGTACGAACTCTAATAGATCTCTAATAATTTAGAAGTTTTGGCGTTTTTTCGTTTTGCTTGGTTGAGAAGTTGGATTTTTTGATGAAAGCCGACTTTGATTAGTTCTTTGTTCATAGCTTGTAAAATATGTAGCCAAAAATTATGAAATTTATAGTGAAGATAGTTAACACTATTAGACACATCTATGAAGAATTTTGTTGATAAAAGTTCCCCCGTTTACTAAACTCTTTAAAACCCTTCTCTTTCATTTTATTTTTTAGCTATAAATTCTCTCTTGGGCAAGGCCAAGCAATGCGTGCTATGGATTCTGCAATGACCGATATGTGTGTTGGTGAACAGCGAAGAGTAATTATACCAGAAGGTGCTTTTGGGGATGATGAACGTCCACAAGGGGCTCCAGAGGGGCAATCACTTTATTACTTTGTTGAACTAAAATCTATTTTTCGACCCATTCCTGGAGACAAATGGATTGATGATGATGGGCTTAGTATTGAGGTGAAATATATGCTACTTATCTAAAATAAATTTATTCTAATAAACGTCCCCAAGAATGTAATCTTTTATTTAGGGTAGTACCCCGAAACCCCGATTCCCGACGATCCCGCCCCCGAAGGCTCGGGGTGCTACCCTACTTTTATTGCATTTCTGTAGGTACACGTATTATCAGAGATGGTCACATATCAGAGATGAGTAGGAGTGTATTAGGGAGTGGGGGAGTTATTAGAGGTTGTCGAGTATCAGAGTAGAATAGTTTATGATTATCCAGCTATTAGTGAGGTGTATTTAATCAAAAAAGCATCTAATTAGAGATGAGCGTTTATTAGAATAAATAAATTCAATTTAGATAACACACCAACCACCGGAAGAAGAATGTAAAGGAAAACGTGCAGAAAAGGGCGATTTTCTTAAACAACATTATACTGTATTTTTAAATGATGGAACTTATGTTGGCTCTTCACACGATAGTGGAGTTACTTTTGATTTTAGGTAGAAAAAAGGGGATTTTAAAAAATATTTAAAAAATATTTTTGTAGATTAGGTATGGGACAGGTTATTGAAGGAATGGATAGAGCAATGACTGGAATGTGTGAAGGTGAACGAAGACGTTTAGTAATTCCTCCAGAATTGGGTGAGGAAAGTTATTAATATATTTAAAATAAAAAGAGGAGAAAGGTTATTTTATTGAACAAATAAATTTAAAACCAGGGATAATGCTGTTCCGTTACACGAAATTGGAAATTTATTTTTTTATGTTGGCAGGATCCCTGTAATACATATACCAGGGATGAGCTCTCTTCTGCCTTCATCAAAATCCCCCCTTTTTAGCATCCCTGCTTCCATTTTCCAGCCACTTTTTTGTTCCGTCTTCTCCTGCCTTTCGTTTTCTTATTAAAATGTGACTAGTAGGACAATCTAAAAGCTAAATTATTCGGCAAACAAATCTTTGAGTAAAAATGTATTTATAGTCTACATATTTATTGCCAAAAATAACCAAGAATTTCTGAATTTAGAAGTCTAAAAATATTTTCAAAAATTATTTTAAAGCTTATGGAGAAAAAGGGAGATCACCTTCCATACCTCCAAATTCTTGGCTTAATTTTCAAATAGAATTGAAGGAACTTATTAAAAAAGAAAGTGAAGAAAAGCAACAGAAAAAAGAATTTTAATTAATTTTTGTTGAGTTTTTTAAAAGAGATTTTTGTTTTTTTAGGATTTAAAAATTGTTTTTTTAAAAATCAATTAGAAAATAAATTTAATATATTTTTTATACAAAATCTTCAATACATTAAAGCCCCGTGTATTAAATAAAGGAATTTAAAAAGCAAAGAAAAAGTTAAGGGGATGTCTTGGCGCAGGAATTAATGTTGATAAATAAATCTTAGTAATTATTTAAAAATAAATTCCTTCCTTTTTCTTTTACTATTTGAAAGCTTTTGAATAGCTAATTCTTTTTTCTAAAAGAAAAGAAGCGGTTGTAAAATTATGAAAAGTTGTAAACCGATAGGCTAAGAAAATCACAATTGACGATACGTTTCAGACTACAACCTTTTAAGGAATGCTTGGACCAAATTGACCCTTTCAGAAAAAATAATCTCGATAATTAGAGCTTTCAAATGCCATATAAGATGAAAATTATTTGGGAATATTGACAACTGGAGGGGGGGGGTTATAGCCGGATGAGAGAAGTTTGCGCCAAAACTGTCTGCGCCCAACCGTTATTAGCAAGAAAAAGCGGATTAACATATACACACATTAATTCTTTTTATTTCTTCTAATAAAAGTTATTTAATATTTAAATATCCTTTAAAGAAAGGAGATATTTAGAGTTTTTATTTTTAATTTTTATATATTTTTTGTTTTTAAATTTTTATTTAAAAGAGCAAATAAAAAATTTTTTTGAATCACTCTTAAAGTTATTTTAGTAATATTTATAGTGATAGTATCAGAATTCAAAACAAGATTATCTCTATTATTAAAGATTTAGATACCGGACTGCGAGTGTCGTCTCGGGAAATCTCGATCTTAATAACCTTTATTTTCGTTAGAGATATCGTCCCTATCTTTTCCATATTATACCTAGATTTAAAAATAAATGAATTTTGTTCGGAATTTAATTTGTTCAGTTTTTGCCTGAAAAATCAGAATTTCTTTAATTGATTTCGCTCTTTGTCTCTTTGTCTTTTTCTCTCTTTGTCTCTTTGTCTCTCTCTCTCTTTGTCTTTGTCCCGCCTGCTTTTCCCCAAAAATTTCCAAAAATTAGAAAGAAACCCCAATTTTAATCACTTGATCTCCTCACTCTCCTCCCTCTCCTTTAATTTCTCCAATTAAAATCCCAGCAATTACTGTAAATGTTTACCATCTTTCCAACTTCTCCTTTAAAATCTTTTTTCTAATTTAGCCCTTAATCTAAAAAATTTCTTCTTTTTTTACTTCCCAAAATAGGATTAACAAAACAAATATCCATTAGTTAATTGGTTTTTTTAAATAAAAAATTTTTTTTATATTTTTTAATAAGGTAATTAATAAATATTTACAGCTTTAATTAAAAAATAAACCTCTTCCCTTCCCTCCCTCCTCCCTTTCCCCCCTCCACACATTCTTTTAATTTAATCCTCTAAATATTTCTTTAATTCCATTAACTACACATTCCTGGGGCAGCTTTTTAGTTAATTTAAAAAATATTTTTATTTAAAAAGAATGTGAGGGTGTCAATTAAATAAATTGCTTTATTTAAGCGCCTTTTTAGAAAAAATAAATATTTAAATCAAATTTTATTTAAAAAATTTTATTTTATTATACTAAAATATTTTTGATGACTAAGTAGGCCTGGAAGAGATTTGTATTTTTCATGTTTTTTAGTTCTTTTTAATTTTGCAGTTTTCTTTTTTTTACAAGGCTAAAAAGTTGGGGGTTTTCACTAGGTCGTTTCATAAAAAATTGAAGCTAAGACTTTGAGCTACAAAATAAGATAAAAACAAAATTGGATAAAAATAGTTATCACTCAAAATTTTTATAAAACGACCTAGTAAATTAATATCCTTCTAAAACCATTTCTTTTTGACCAAAAATAAAACAAGCAAAATTTGAGTTTATGTTTATTGGGTCAACTCTCTTTTTTTAATTAACCTCGATGTGACGAACTTCTCGTAAAAACGTTCTCATACCTCCACAACTCATACATATTTTAAAATCAAACATTCCTAAATTTATTTTAATTTGGTCTCTCTAAAATTCCTTTTTTCACAAAGAATTCCTTTCAGAACCCAAAATTAATTTAAACTATCTTAAAAATTTATTTTTTTTTATTTTCCAGTAATTTCAAAACATATTTAATTTAAGCCAAAAATATTAATTTTTGAAGTGTGCCTTTAAAATATTAAAAAAATACAAAAAATGGGTGTTTGTTCGGTAAATTAAAGAGTTTTCCTTAAATTTAAATTTAATTTTTTCAAGTCAACAAAAAAGCGTTTAATTGTCAGGCAAACTTCCTCATTAAAATTATCACCAATACTTAAAGAAAAACCTCTATTAATTAAAAAGAATACAATAAATAAATTAGATTCCAAATTAGAAAAGAAAGATTCGGATTTAAATTTGTTACCAACAAATGATTTACAAAAAAATATAGCCAATATTGTTTCTGATGAGGTTTTGATACATATTTGAATTTAAAAACACCAAAAGAGGGAAATGGGGGGCCAAGAGGGGGGGGGGTTGGTTGGCCAAGGATTTGGTTAGAAGGTGCCCTTATATGAGGTTTTGTATTTCTGGTTAAAGGAAGCTATATAATTCATAAATCTGGTCAACTAGTCATTGATACATATCATTCGATATCAGCGATAGCCGTCAATATCAATGAGAACACTGTCCTAGTAAATAACAAGGAGGAAAGTGCTGACATAAAAAATAAATCACCGATCATCGGAAATCTGGATAGCATTTTCCCTGATACTCCATTCTCTCCCCCAACATTTCCCTTTTTATTAGAGAGTGTCTTTTTATTAAAAGCTTAAAAAAATTTTTTTTCAAGTCAATATTTGAAAGAGAAAAAAGAATGGTTGTTCTTTTGGTTAGTTGTAATATAGAAAATCCTTCACAATTAGTTTTGATTGATGTTGACTTGGCTAGTACAAATTTTGGAAAAATTATTTGTCGTTTAAGTTTGCCAATGCCTGGAGAGGAGGTAAAAAAATTAAAATTTAACAAAAACCCCAATTCCTTTTTTAGCTATATTCACTCGCTTGTATAAGAAATTCACAATCTTTATTACACTCTGACGAAACAGATATTAATATTCAACAAAACAATCAACAATTTACGGTATTTAAAAATATTTAGAAAACTACTGTATATACTCTATCAATTACCCTCAAATAATTAACACGCCTTTTAACCCCCCCCCCTCCAGCAAACAATAATTACCCCCTTAAAAATAGTTATACATAATTAGCCTTCCTAAAATAACTTCTATTAATCACCCCGCCTCCATCAACTACCCTCTCCAGAAAAAGGTCGAGAAATAACTGCCCAGGGTATCAAGAGTATATACGGTAACTGAAACTGAAATTAATTTCTCTTATTTTTCAAAAAAGTTAATAGTCCCCGTCCCTTCACATTCAAGAATTTATATACTTAAATTAATGGATGCAACATTAAATAATGGGTCAGAAAATGGAAGTTTAAAAGCCCAAAAACAAGCAGCAAATAATGAAAGTTCTTCTTCAGCAATATCTACACATATACGAATTCAAAAGGTTCTCTGGTGGGGAGGCAAATAAATGAACAAATTAATTTTACAAATTTTTTCAGTGCATTACACGAGAGGAATTGTCTAGATGGGATTTAGGTAATTAAATGATAATTTTTTAAAAAGTTGAATTTAAAAGGGAGAAAGATATTACCCTACTAAAGCCTTTAAAGGGAAAAGTTTCTCTCTTTAAATGCCAAGCTCGGCTTAAAATTTTTCTATCAGTCAGATTAGTTTTGTCAACCGAAGGGCTCGGATTGTAGATTTTAACTTTCTACTCTACACTTTTCTAAAAGATAAAAAATTCTGTTAGTATACCGTAAAACGTGTCATACCCATTCAATGTTCTACTAAAGGGCGTCATTTTAATAAAAATCTTATAGCATTACAATTTTTACTACACACCTATATTACAATTTACATAACAAGGAATATTCATATACATACAATTTATATACAGACTATTTACATGTCCTTTTATTCTCTTTCTTGGTTTTTGCCTATTCTTTCTATCATCACCAAGAAGCATGAGTCGTTGTAGAAGCCTAATTACCAGGGGTGTTATTATGAC
The DNA here is from genome assembly GCA_902706615.1 of Meloidogyne luci. Taxonomy (NCBI): domain Eukaryota; kingdom Metazoa; phylum Nematoda; class Chromadorea; order Rhabditida; family Meloidogynidae; genus Meloidogyne; species Meloidogyne luci. Next base: position 72,775 of record CACSLI010000176.1, on the reverse strand, counting down.
ACTCCCGAGGGTCCTGGCGCTCCAAGCAACATTCCCGTCTGAGGCTGATTGGTCGCTGATGTTGACGGGTCATCCACCCCAATCTCGATTGCAGTGGGAAGTGCAGAATCGGCTGTAGGGTTTTCAGGAAGTCCTTCCGTTCCTGCTGGTTGTGAAGGGAAGCGAATGATTTCCGCTGTTTGCATAGGAAAAGCCGCCACCTCTTGGAAGATACGTTCTTCATCTTCACCCTTAAATGAATTAAATCTTTTAATGAAAGGAAGGCTCCCTTTCTTAATCAACTGACAATTAACTGTTGGCTATTGACTAAAGGTCCAATAAAACCCAACAAAAATCAGGCCTTACTCACCATCAATCCACGTATTTGTGTGTGACAATGCGGACGCATAATATTGCGAGCAACAGTAACAAAGCGATCATGACGTCCAAAAACGATGCGCAAACTTGCCAAGCACGCAAAAACTTTGTCCTGTTTGAACTGAAAAAAAGAGAAAAGTTTGAAGGATCGAAAAGACCTTTCTAGTCACTTACCGCGCATTTCCAATATTCAACAGTGCCTTCACGACTAGGATTGCGGGAATTGATTCTCCAACCAACGTCTTCATTATCCTTCCACCAATAGAGAAATGCTTGACGGCTGCGGAAGCGTCTAATCTCTTTGTATACAGGACGTTCCTTCAGACCCGACATATTCCCGTGCCTAAAAAGACATAAATTTGGATTTAAGGAATATGTAGAATAAAATAAACATGAAGATACCTTCGTGTTTGGTGAGCTGACGATGAGTAGAGGAAGAAGAAGATTGATCTTGGATTAAAAACCATCTTTTATAGTGTAGCCTGTTTAAGGACGATGAAGTTTCCCTTTCAGTTTAGTTAATAAAACATTAATGGAAACAACAAAGAAAAGAAAACAATGCAAAATTTCTCTTTTAATTAAAACATTTTTCTCCAAAAACGAAAAAAATTTAAAAAATTTTTTAATGATAAAAATTAAAATAAGGAAAGAGAGGAAACGAGAGTTGGAAAGAAACATTCAAGAACAGGATAGAATACACTGAAATCCCGCCAACATACTTCGGGTCTCTCGGTCCCGAGGTTAGGGTATCAAAAGAGTTCATAGTACTTTAATTGAAGTTGGGGCTAAAAAACCTGAAGGAAACTTTAACAAAATTAAAAGAAATTTAAACAATTTTTCCTTTCAAAGGTGCCCCTTTAAGTGTTTGTTCAAACAGTGCTGTTCGATCAAATGCCATTCCTCTTCTTTTAGTTACCACAGTTGATAGAAGTGGACATTGTAAAGGTTTTTCTAAAAGAATTTTTTCCAATTTTTAAAAATTTTATAGGTGATTTATTACGTTTGGATAGACGAACATTTTGTCCAGTTGATAGAAGAAAACGTTCTATTACATCCGAAGATAGGTGAAGAAAATAAAATTTTTTTGAAAATTCTTAACAAATTTAAAGAGAATCTTCAATTAATTCTGGCACCTCTACATTCTCTAATTCTGCAGTTATTTCCTTAGAAAGTACAACAACTACAACAACAAATTCTTTCGCAACTAATGGCCAAAAATTTAAATTTCCAATGTTTGGGGGAACACTTGGTTAGGGAAATTTGTGAATATATTTTTTAATTTTTTAATTTTTAGCAATCAGTTTGAGGAATGGAGTGGTAAGAACAAATTAAAAGAAATTATTTTTGAAATATTTATGTGCCTGTTAATTTTAGATTTTTTAAAGAATGATTTTTAATTTGTGGGGGGTAACTGACAATAAGCATTTTTCTGATTATTTAATGATTTTTTGTTAATTATCTCTATCCTTGTTGTCAAACATTTGAGTTAGAATTCTTTTAGGGTTATTTGGGAATAATATTCTAGTGAAAAAACATAATGTTCAAGGTGGATCTGATTCCAACAAGTTAAATTGTTGCCATAACCATATAATGTTACAGCACTAGATTAAGATTTTCGATCTCGATTTCTTCGATATTTAAATGAAACTAACTGGGCTCTAATTATAACATCTGAGGGGGCTGTATAACCGGGAATATCAATCCAAATAGTTAATTACCATTAATTTGTTTGACAGCAAAGACAGGGATAATGACCAAAAAATGACTCAAATAGCCAGAAAATTAATGATAATTAACTGGGGAAGGGAGAGAATTTAATTATAGACAAAACATTCCCTCAAGTCTTTAATAAAATCAAAAAAAATTAATTTTCAATTTAAAGGTATTTTCAACAGAATGGGGTAATCTAGATCAAATATTTCAACAAAAACCCAGTCTTAAACAAAATTTAAATGGAAATGATGAGCCAAGTACAATTTATGGATGTGGAATTAATGGTAGTTAATAATTAATTAGTTGGATTTATTTTTAAATATTAAATTTTTAGTTTGGGAAATGCGAAGACGAAAACTAATTCAAACAGTAATTTTATTAAAAATATTTGTATTTTTAGCGTTCCGGTACCCGATTCGGGTAGATTAGAAAATGAAAATTAAGATTAGATCCTGGAACGTCAAAATTTTGGTACTGGTAGCACACTAATTACTTGAAAATCTCTTTTGTCCCGTCTTTGGCTTTTAAGTTCCATTTTAATTTAAATTGAGCCTGATTCATTATAAAATTAGTCAAAAATAATTTTTAAAACATTCCAACTTTAAATTACTACCTATTTTTCAACTACTTTTGAATTAGAAGGGGATGGATATTTTTAAAACAAATTAATCAAAAAAACAAATAAAAATCGATTTTTTTTATTCAAAACTTATTTACAAAAAGATTCGGCTAAATCCAGAAGAAGGAGGTTTATGGCCTGTATGTATTAGAATGTTACATCATGCAGAATTAACTCACGGCTTTGTTTGTACATCTATTGGAAGTTCAATCTATCATTTACACAAATGTACGAGAAGTGGACAATTTATAGCCGATAAAATTGTTTCTTTTTCTCCCGTCACAATTGGGCCTACTGACTGGCCAGGAAATTGTCCAGAAGTTCCAGCATTCCTCACAGATATGGCTATTTCTATGGATGATTTAAATTTATATGTGTGTGCGGCATTTCATGGATTTGTTGCTCAATTGGATATTTCTGACCCTTTTAGACCTTCTTTGACACAGAAAGTGAGAAAAATACAATTTTAAAATTTTGGAAATATTAAATTGAAATTTTCTTTTGTTTTTTAATAAACCTGAAAAAAATTTTTCTGGAACTCAGGATTTAATAGAAACTCAAAATTAAATTTATGTAGTAGACGGCCAAACCCATCCCCGGAAATAGCAAAAGACCGCAGGGGATTTGATCATGAGAGCTCTATGCAATACAAGATTGTTAACCACTATACAATCCCCATCACTGGCTGATTGTTTTTATATTTGCTTACTCTTCTAGGATGAAAATAATTTCAAAAATTAAAAATCATATACATATTAAATTTCCCAACTTTATTATGTGAATATTATTAAAAATAACTCGAAAATTTGAAAATTCCTTTTTAAACTTTATAAAAAATTTTTTAAAGGTCTTTCTTGGTGGAATTATTTACAAATGTATTGGTATTTCAGAATTAGGAAAAATGCCTTTGGGAAAAAGTACAAGCACTCAAAGAGTAAATAAATAAATAAATTAATTAATTAATTAACTTCCCCTCTCTTTTAAAAAGAGTTACAATACAGAACAAATAAAATTAAATGGAAAAATATATGAAGGCGGCCCTTGTCGTCTTCAATTGTCTTTAGATGGAAGACGTTTATTCATTTCCAATTCTTTCCTTCGCAATTGGGATCAGCATTTCTTTCCAAAATTGGCAGAGTTTGTATTAAATATTCAAAAATTATTTTAAAGTTTAGGATCCAAACGAGATTGATCCCGGAAACCTCATTAACTCAATTACGGGATCAGAAAATCCCTTAAAAGATACTGTTCGGTCTACTTGAAATAATTATAAAAATGTTTACATCTCTCGTTGCTCTGGCAATGAATTTCTAAAAATATTCAAAAATAAAAAAAATTTAGTTCCAATTTCTCTTAAAATTTAGGAAAGATATTAGTCCATAATGTTTCTTAATTTTATAGAGTCGGTTCTTCAATTGCTCTTGTACATATTGATCCAAGTGGAGAAAAGCCAATGAAAGGTAAAATAAATGAAGGGATGGGGAGAGGGTCTATTTTTAAAATAAAAGATCTCGGGAACTAAAAGGTGTAGGGTTATAAGGTCTTTTACGTTTGTTTTGAGATGGACATTTTATCAAAAAAAAATTATTTTTAAAGTTGATAAAGATTTTGGTATTCGCTTTGATTTTGAAAATAAAACAAATGAACACAAAAATAATGGAAATACCTCACCTTCAAATTTCGCTTTTTATGCAAGAGATATGCGTTTTCTTGGAGGTGATTCGACGTCAGATTTAATTTAATTTGTTATTTTTTTAAATAAATTTATTTTTCTTTAAATGCCAAAAATAGGTTAAAATTGATTTTTTAGTTGTTTTTCTCGATGAACATTTTTGTTTTTGATAAAATTTTTCATTATGTATTAAATTCTTTAAGCTAAGCGGGGGGAATCGTTGTCCGGTAAACTAGCTAAAGCCTTAAAATTTTTAACAACTCTTGGAGGCATTAACAATATTGGAGATCTTTTTTGTACGATAAATATCGAAATATTTCTGAAGGGGAGACTAGATGACGACCTTTTGAACATCGTTTATCCAAAAGAGTGAGGCTATGTAGGAGGTGGCAAGTTGTCAATTAGTCCGTTAAAGTAAAAATGCTGGTTGGCTTTCAGCGGTCGAATTACAATTTTTCTTTTAGAGAAATAGCCCAGTTCAGCTTTTACAACACAAAGTTTAGAGTTACAAGTCTCGCAAAATTAAAATTTTAACCTTCAAAATGAAAAATTTTTCACCTAAAATCCCTTAAGCGTTTATCTCAAATTTTTCAACCTAAGGACACAAAAACAAAAAATACATATTTATTTACACACAAGAAACACAAAATATACAATAATGAGTTCAATACAAGCAAATACACAAGCAAAATACAACAACAATGAATAAGTATATCACTATTCGATATCACAGCAGAATATATTTCTCTCTCCTAGCGTCTCGTCGGCTTGTAGATCCGTCTCGATATCGCTTGTACCAGCCGTTCGACTGCTTCCACGTCCACGTTGATCTTGCCCGCATCAGCCTTGTTTTTTGCGTATCTGGAAGGAAAAATTAAAAATTTAAGAGCTGACACGTGTTTTTTATTTTTTATCACATACCGGAGGAAGACGCTGTAGATGTACAGGTACTGATCCAAGGTTTGCACACTGCCAGCCCGCTGACGACGCAACTCTGCAACCAACTCGTAGAAGTCCAGACGATGTCCACCGCGCAGCGTATTCTGAGCCAAGTAGATCATCACGATGGTTCCGGTCCTGCCAATACCTAAAAGCAGAAAAGCTGGTCAAAAATTAATTTTTTTTATTGTAGTCATTTACCTGCCGAACAGTGGACAACTATCGGCTTGTATTTCCCGATGTAGAAGAGCAGTCGGAGCGCAGCAAGGTGATTCATCGGCACTCCACGATCGGGCCAACGTCTCCAATGGAAGTGTCGAACATTTGCCTGCCTCTTCGGGTTGTCGCTGGTGACCTGAAGGCGCGTCCGGATAAGATGGTTGTCGTCCAGTGCCTCGGTATCCACGAAACGGACTCTTATATTGTCGTCCCTGCTTGTGATTTGCTGCAAAAAACAAAACCATTAAATTAATGCCTCAATCTACAGAAAGACTAACCGATTCTGGTGTGTTATCCTTCGGCCAGTACTGATGACACTTGGGACGGTTCAGCTCGATGGTGTCACATAGCATCACAACCGCCTCAACTTTCTCCTGCAGAACCATCTCCCAGAAGTCGCCGACAGTCTGTGGAAGCGGGCCCTGCGTACAAATGTACCGACGATCACCTTAAAATAATTTTTTTTTGTCTAAAACTTGCCGAGCTTCACCATGGCTATCAATCCAATTGGCGTGAATGTAGCGTCCGTTTGACAGCGCGACCCGGTTGTTCTCGACACAAATAACGTCCCGATAGCGGTTCAGAGTAGGGTTACTACAAAAGTAAAAAAATATTTCTGCTTTAAAAACAATAAATAAATTAATTACCGTGCAAATTCAGCTGATGGTTCCGGTCGCGGCTGGCTCTGCAATCGCTCGAACTCGGACTCCAGGTCTGTCAGCTGCTTCCGCGAGGTTTCCTGCGCCCAGGCCTGAAGCTGCTCAATGAACGCTGCGTCTTCGTTGCTGTCCTCCACAGTCCGTGGTCTTCCCTGGCGTCGAACACTTGAGCGGCTGCGTGGTTGTCCAGAAGATTGACGAGTTGTCCTAGGAGTGCTTCCGGAAGATTGGCGCGAGGTCCTTGGATTGTCTCCTGAAGATTGGCGAGCCCTTGGAGTGTCCCCTCTGCTGGCGGTCACAATGTTGCGATTCCTTGATGTCATCGTAGACGGAACTAGTTGAGATGAATGGTAGTGTCGGTCGGTTGTTTGGTCTGTTCTTAGCCTGGCTTTTATACATGCTGGGTATATTTTTTATACATGCTGGCTTTTATACATGCTGGGTATGTGCTGGGTATAAACTCGTGTGACCCCTTCAAATGTATAAAAGCCAGGCTAAGAACAGACCAAACAACCGACCGACACTACCATTCATCTCAACTAGTTCCGTCTACGATGACATCAAGGAATCGCAACATTGTGACCGCCAGCAGAGGGGACACTCCAAGGGCTCGCCAATCTTCAGGAGACAATCCAAGGACCTCGCGCCAATCTTCCGGAAGCACTCCTAGGACAACTCGTCAATCTTCTGGACAACCACGCAGCCGCTCAAGTGTTCGACGCCAGGGAAGACCACGGACTGTGGAGGACAGCAACGAAGACGCAGCGTTCATTGAGCAGCTTCAGGCCTGGGCGCAGGAAACCTCGCGGAAGCAGCTGACAGACCTGGAGTCCGAGTTCGAGCGATTGCAGAGCCAGCCGCGACCGGAACCATCAGCTGAATTTGCACGGTAATTAATTTATTTATTGTTTTTAAAGCAGAAATATTTTTTTACTTTTGTAGTAACCCTACTCTGAACCGCTATCGGGACGTTATTTGTGTCGAGAACAACCGGGTCGCGCTGTCAAACGGACGCTACATTCACGCCAATTGGATTGATAGCCATGGTGAAGCTCGGCAAGTTTTAGACAAAAAAAAATTATTTTAAGGTGATCGTCGGTACATTTGTACGCAGGGCCCGCTTCCACAGACTGTCGGCGACTTCTGGGAGATGGTTCTGCAGGAGAAAGTTGAGGCGGTTGTGATGCTATGTGACACCATCGAGCTGAACCGTCCCAAGTGTCATCAGTACTGGCCGAAGGATAACACACCAGAATCGGTTAGTCTTTCTGTAGATTGAGGCATTAATTTAATGGTTTTGTTTTTTGCAGCAAATCACAAGCAGGGACGACAATATAAGAGTCCGTTTCGTGGATACCGAGGCACTGGACGACAACCATCTTATCCGGACGCGCCTTCAGGTCACCAGCGACAACCCGAAGAGGCAGGCAAATGTTCGACACTTCCATTGGAGACGTTGGCCCGATCGTGGAGTGCCGATGAATCACCTTGCTGCGCTCCGACTGCTCTTCTACATCGGGAAATACAAGCCGATAGTTGTCCACTGTTCGGCAGGTAAATGACTACAATAAAAAAAATTAATTTTTGACCAGCTTTTCTGCTTTTAGGTATTGGCAGGACCGGAACCATCGTGATGATCTACTTGGCTCAGAATACGCTGCGCGGTGGACATCGTCTGGACTTCTACGAGTTGGTTGCAGAGTTGCGTCGTCAGCGGGCTGGCAGTGTGCAAACCTTGGATCAGTACCTGTACATCTACAGCGTCTTCCTCCGGTATGTGATAAAAAATAAAAAACACGTGTCAGCTCTTAAATTTTTAATTTTTCCTTCCAGATACGCAAAAAACAAGGCTGATGCGGGCAAGATCAACGTGGACGTGGAAGCAGTCGAACGGCTGGTACAAGCGATATCGAGACGGATCTACAAGCCGACGAGACGCTAGGAGAGAGAAATATATTCTGCTGTGATATCGAATAGTGATATACTTATTCATTGTTGTTGTATTTTGCTTGTGTATTTGCTTGTATTGAACTCATTATTGTATATTTTGTGTTTCTTGTGTGTAAATAAATATGTATTTTTTGTTTTTGTGTCCTTAGGTTGAAAAATTTGAGATAAACGCTTAAGGGATTTTAGGTGAAAAATTTTTCATTTTGAAGGTTAAAATTTTAATTTTGCGAGACTTGTAACTCTAAACTTTGTGTTGTAAAAGCTGAACTGGGCTATTTCTCTAAAAGAAAAATTGTAATTCGACCGCTGAAAGCCAACCAGCATTTTTACTTTAACGGACTAATTGACAACTTGCCACCTCCTACATAGCCTCACTCTTTTGGATAAACGATGTTCAAAAGGTTCAAGATCTTTTTGTACAAAAAGATACCCAATATTGTTAATGCCTCCAAGAGTTGTTAAAAATTTTAAAGGTTTAAAGAACTTTATCGAAAATAAAAAAATATAAATCAAATCCTTCACTGACACAATACTTGTAATTTTTTATTTAAAGTACCTCCTATATCATCTAAATACATTTAGAAAATCTTTTTTTAGACTTAGTAGATCTTTTGAGTTAAATAAAATTAAAGGAAAAGCTGTTGAAAATCGTGAGTATTTTGAGTATCTAATATTAAATGTATCTAATAATGAGATCCGATTGGACTTGAATTCATTAACTCTTTTCAACTATTAACACTTCCTCTACTCCCAGTAGGCGTTTCTTGATGAATTACAATAGAAGGCAATGAAAATTGTGCTCGACGTAATGAAAGGGGTGAATTGGGTTTTGAATTGTTTTTAATATTTTCTTTTTGTTGTTCAGACATTTGTCGAGAAAATAAACGATTTTGATTGCTTTGACGGCTATTGTTGTTTGTAATACGTTCATTTAATGTCTAAAAATTGGAAAAAATTAAATTCTGGATTGTGAGATGGGAAGTTATAAAAATTTGAATTTAAGTTAGAAATATGCATTACTAATAATTTCTTTTAATTTTTTGAAAAAATATGGGAGGGGTTTTCTGGATTTATCAGTCACATGAATAAAATTAATCTCTGTTTTCCATTATTTTTAATATTCGTTCGAATGTTGACGTTGACTAGATGTGTCGACACGGTTGATGTCACCGACAAAGGTGAAGTCAACAGCTGATGACGTTGTCTCGACACAGTTGACGTCGTCAATGTCGTGTCGACACAAATCATCACAATTGACGTCGTCAATGTCGTGTCGACACGATTGACGACATCGTCTCGACATAATTGATGTCATCGACAGTAAATGACGTCGACACGAGTGACACCAACAATGGTTGACGTCATCGACTCATTTCCCGGAATGCGTTTGGTGGTTTCGACTTATAGTGCAAGATTACATAAAGTACCTCATTAAATTTAAATATTTTACCTGAAAACTATTATAATTACTTAAAGCTGAATGTCCACCACAAATACTACTCTCTTCTAAAAGTGCAGAATCTGCAGTTCCAACTCTTCTTCTTTTATTTTGACGACCACGTGAAGCCTTTTGTCGTCGTCGAAGACTTCCTCTAAAACTATTAACAAATAGGCGAATAGAACGGCGTGTTCGACGACCACCTTCTCCACGGAACCAATGCCAAAATTGACCTTTAAAAAATTATTTTTTCTTTGTAATTTGTCGGCATTTTTATGAATATATATATTTCGTTTTGGAGTATATGCCTCCTATTTTCTAGAAAAACCAAGTTAGCCAACTAAAAAAATATTTCGAGTCTCAATAATTCACATAACTTGCTCTCACGAGAAAAAATAGAAATTCAAAAGAAGTTTTCTCTCCTCATTTCCATTACTATTTTATACCACAAAACCTCTTTTATGTGATAATAATACGGGGTCTGCAAACTAATTTTTAATTTAGTCAAACTTCTAGTTAAACTTTCTATTTAGAAAAGAGCTTGTTAAAAAGGTCTCATGTCCGAGGGTTGTGTATGGGCGAGAGCCCTTAAATAGTTTAGTATAAAAGCCAGCCAATAGTTAGCTCCTTATCTGTTTGTCTTATGTCCGAGGGTTGTCCGAGATTTATGTGTATTATTAACTATTGGCTAGCTTTTCTAAAAAGGGAAAGCAATTTAAAAATATATTTGAAGACAATTTATAAATACTTCCAGATTGTTGTTGATTAGCCTGAATATTTAATATACAAACAAAAGCAATAACCATTAAAAATATAAAAAATAATTCTATTGAAGTAAAAAGTTCTGGACCTCCATAAATTATATAAATCTTTAAATAATTTTTTTAAAAATTAATTTTAAAAATATTTATTTATTTACTTGTGTTAAAATAAATGGAAAAATGAAAGGGCCAAAATGTGAAGAAATTAATATTATTGTTATAAATGTTGATATTTGGTTACTATTTATTGTTTTTATGTTGTTATCTTTAAAATAAAAATTTTTAGTAATAGACAATTAAATATTCTAATAAAGAGGCACACTCTCTAATAGACGCCCAAAATTTTCGGAAAAAAATAAATTGGCCCCTCAAAAAGTATTTGATGTAATTAAAGGATTTGGAATTGTGGAATAAATAGAATTATTTTTAAAAATTTAAAAGAAAAAAATTTGTGCATTGCGAATTAAGGCAATTAATAGATAAAAGAATTTGTTTTAATGAGAAAAGAAAATAAATTTTTACAATTTAAATCGCCAATAAATTGTAACCAGGTAGCTGGCCAAATAATTGTTAAAGATGCTCCAAATAAAGAAACAGAAAAAGGATGTAATATTTCCGAATTTAGAGTACACAAAGCACTGCCGGCACCAAACTAGATATAAATATTTTAAATTAATTTCAAAAAATTCTTTTTAATGCCTTTGTTGTCCCTTTATTTCTTTCCGCTTACTCTTAGATTTTAATATATATGTATTTATTTATTAAAGCAAAAAAAAAGAAAACAACAGAGATTATCTACCTAATATATATTCTTGACAAAAAATCTTTAAGGTTTTAAATTATTTTATTCTTTAACGAAATCATACATTTTATTTGGAATTTTAACTAATTTTAAGCTTTTAAATATTGCCCTATTTTTTGCCCTATTTTTGAGTGGCTGTGCCCTATTTTAGTGGTTTGAAGATGGTCACTCTGTTTCCCTTCATTCCCTCGCGATTTTTATTTTAAAAAATTATTTTTGTTTTCAAAATTAAAAAACAAACCAAAGCAATAGGTAAAAGAATATTTTGAGAAAACAAAAAAGAAAAACATTTTCTTTTAAAAAATTTTTGTTGTTGTTCTTTTAATATTGTTAAAAATGTTAAAGAAAAAAGAGAAAAAAACTTGAAAAAAAATTTTTTTTATTTAAAAAAAAATTAAATAATCTCTCTCACATAAAAAATAATTAAATCGTTCCTCGATTTATTCAAATTATTTTTTTCTTCAAAAGCAAATAAAATATAACCAAAACAATTAAAAAGACTTGAATTAATTGAAGACAAAATTGATAAATAAAATAATAAATGTTTTGGAAATGAATAATTATTTTGTTGTTTTTGGTTGTTGTTGGCTACAAAATAAAGAGATTATTTTTAAATTAAATTTTAATTTTTTTAGTTGGAATAAAAACAAAAATTTAAGTCTAAAACTCCAAAATTTAACAATTCTCTATTGAGGGCTAAAATTAGAAATTTAAAAATAATAAAAAGTCAATTTACAGGAAAGAAGTGTGTGTGTTTTTGTTTAATCTGTGCACCAGTAATGGGTTTAGATTCTCAAAATTTTCATCTAATTGGGGTCTCGAAAAAAGTATACGAGCATCTGGTTTTAAGTGATTCATTATCTACAAACTACCTAGTTACTTTTCAGCTTCGATTAGAACTTTATGAAAAAATTCCATGTCTAATAAATACACAACTAAAAAAATCCACACAAATTAAAAAAAAAAGCAAATTTCGTATACCTCCTTTATACCAATCTCCCCCCCCCCTCCCCAATCCCTCCCTACGAAATTTAAAAATTATAAAAAAAATTTTTCTTACAATTTTTCTGTTTAGTTAAATCAACCAAATAATTAATTTCTGTAGAAGATTGTTGTTGTTGTTTTTCTTTTTGTGGCCAAAAAGGAATTAATAAAATTAACTTTAAATAAATTTTATATAAGGAATTTAAAAAATAATTTAAAAAAAACTTGAAAAATAAACAAAAAACCAATTAAATAATTTAAATTAATTGAAAGTTTAATTAAAGGAAATTTTTGTAAAATATTAAATTGGTGGTGGATAGTTGTTGAACTGAAAAAATAAATTTTTATTTTATTCTTTAAATTATTTGACTTTGTTGTTATTTGATTCTCGCTAATAAATAAAGAAGACAAAAATGTTCCGAAAGAGAATAGAAGCAAAATCTAAATTATTTTCTAAAATTTAAACAAATTTTTAAAGGCAAGAATTTAGCAGATCCGATCCCAGAGAATAGCAAAGGATTGGAAGGATCTAACAAATAAAAGTTCTCCTATCCAAATTTGTTACCCGCTCAACCATCCACAATCGACCTGACTTTTTATTTTTGCTTTTTTGCTTTAAGTCTGGGAGGAAACTTCGTTGGTCTTACAGTAATAAGAAATCATGTAGAAAATTTTAAAAATAGGTATGTGTTTTACGAAATTTAGGAAAAGCCCAAAAATTGATAGAAAAAATATTCTAGGAAATCATAAATTTTTAATATTTTTTCTCCAAAAGTGATTAAAGACTTCTCGGTTTTTGAAGAGAAAATTAAATAATACTTTAAAACCCCTTGAAACCCTCTCATAAAATTATTAAAAATAAAAAACAAACAAAAATAATTTTATTTTTTCCATTTTTATTTAAATCGACAAATTCAAAAAACAAAATTCTCTGAATAATTCCATCAGATAAACAAATACCAAAAATTGAAAATAAAAATAAATTAATTTCTTCATTTAAAATAATTAAAACCCCAAAACAAATTAATTTTAATAAAATAATTAAAAATAAAATTAAATTAATTTTTTTGTCAATTGAGAGTTGTTGTTGTTCTTTAATAAAATAATTAAATATTGATGTTTGGAGTTTACTTAAAAAAGAGAAAAATTAAATTATAATAATTTATTAAATTTTGATATTCCTTATGTCGTTATTTTGATGTAACGTCACCCCTATTTAAATAAAGACAGTATATCCAACAAAACTCCCAAAGAATCTGATCTCCGGTGTCGTTATCGTATCCCCCTTATACACAACTAATTAACTACTATATCTTTTGTGTAACAAAAGTATTTAAATAATTTAACAGTGTGTCTAATCTTAACACTAGACTAGTCGAATGAGCTTCTTATGGCTAGTCAGCCAGTAACTTAATTTGTAAACTCCGTCTCATATAAGCTTAAAAATATTTACTAGAGTTATGCAGGATCGGGATTCTGATCGGGATTCGGCGGGATTATACAGGCTTATTTTGAGTCCCGACCCCAATTTTTCAATCCTGATACCGATTCGTGATCGGGGTCATTATTAATTAGGTAGTTGATCTTTAGATTGAACAACCTAATTTTCCTTTCAATAAATCTCATTTTAACTTAAAAATACACTAATTTTCTGGAAGGAAATTTTTTTTATAAATTATTTACTAAATATTTCCAAACCTTTTATTAAACAAAAAAGGAATAACCAAACAATTTCCACAAATTAAACAAAAATATTTAATTAAATGTATAATAACTACAATTAATTGTTGTTGTTGGTCTTTTAAAAAAATATTTGGCAAAATTAAAGAAATTAATGATTGACTTATTCCAACAAAAATTGCCAGTAAATATTTTTCAAAATAAAAATTATTTGAAGACATTTCCTTATAAAAAAATGAATATTTATTAAAAATAGGTCACAAAGTTTTTTTTTGGATTTTTAAAAATTTTTGAAATTATTAGTTGATGAAATTGAGAATTGAGGGAAAGAAGTTTTTTTGAAAAATCTTTGAAGAAATTTTTGAAAAAATTTTAGAAGGCTAAAAATCGTAAAAAAATATTTTTTATTAAAAATTTGAGAGTAAATATATTTATTTGGATAATTTTGAAAGCAAAAAAATATTTTTCTTAAATAAAATTTTGGAATTTAAAAAGGAAGAAAAAAGAACACTTTCATTTCCTTATTTCTGCAAATTAAATTTCTTTTGGTTTAATAATATTCTATATATTCTACGTCAATCTAAAAATCTTTTTTGGAATTTCCTTGAAAGGGTTTCTTCTAAATTATTTTTAAATTTCTTTTATTTAAAAAAAATTGAAGAAAAAAAGGAACGTGCTTATACATCATTTAAATAAAATAAATTTCTAAAAATATCAAAATTAATTTTTTACATCATCAAAATTTAATAACTTTCCTTTGAGGATTTAGGTAGAGATATGTAGACGTGGTGATGTTCTGACATAAATTTACTGGTTAATAGAAATTCTGGATATCTTCTGAAAAGTGTTCGTAGGATTCTCAAATGGCCAACAAGTTATACATAATTAGTTTTTTTGCGCAGCACTCGAAAATTTTGTCTGGAGGATAGGAATCACTAAAAATCAACTCGGTAATTATTCAAAAGAAAGTAATTAAATTATGATGATGTAAAAATTAATTTTACTAAAACATACCAGCTCCTTGAATAACTTCTCGGAACCAGAGGTGATCTTACTATCTTACGGAATAAGAACATTTGTTAGGTAAACTAATCAAAATAGGTATACTAACAAAATGTCTTATCTTTATCGTCTCATTTGTTTATTGAATAAGCGCCCCAAACTTTATTAAATCCAACAGTGTGAAATTCCTCCGCTTAAAGGATTAACATTTATCAATATTATACACATTTATAAATCCTTTCTCTTTTTTTAAATCTTTTTTAATTTACTTTAGCTTTCCTTTTTTAATAAAAAAATATAGCGTCAATAAAAATACTATTTTGTATAATTTAAAAAATTTAATCATAAATTGAGGAAACTTTAATAGTAACAGGAAAAATGAATACGAAAGCGAGAATTATGAATCTTTTCTCTCCATTAATATTCAAATTTAAATATTAAAAATAAATATTTATAATTAAAAGCAGTTTAAAAAGCCCGGATTGTTTGCTTTAATTAATTAAATCAGGAAAAATTAATTAAATCAGGAAAAATTTTTTTTTAATATTAAGTCGCTCAAAACAAAAAAAACAAATTTTTATTTATAAATATTAATTTGCTTCTAGATTATTAGAAGTTATCATTTAAAGTACCTAATAATCATTAAAACTTGAGTTAAACTGTTTTAATCTTTTATTAAATTAAATATTTATTAAACAAAAAAAAATAACAACAAAATTTAATTTAAAAATAATTTTATTTCAATACTTTCTTTTAAAAAAATATTTTTATTTTGAAGATTTATTAATTTCAATTGCTTGTTTAGAAACTTTATGTAATAACCTTTTAAAATTAAAATTAAAAAAATAAAAAAAAAAAAAATTATATACTTTAAACTAGCAAAATATCCAGTAAAAAAATCATCTTCCATATAAGGAAGTTGATTATTTTTACAAAATTGGCGAACTAATTGAGAACATCTTCCCAAATTTGGTCTAGGCATTGTTGGAAATAAATGGTGTTCAATCTTTTTTTTTTAATTTAAATTAATAATAAATTTTAGTAAGGTGGATGGACTTGATGGGGCCCTTCTGCCACCTAGGCACATAATATGATTTAAGGACAGCTATTGGGCTGGATAGACCCTAACTAATCAAAAGTGTGTTTTCCTTCAGGACACACATAAAAAATTTATTAACGGAAAGACAATATGTATACACCATGTGGGAGCAGGCCAACTTACCGCAGCCCAACTTGCCGCAAGCCCAACTTACCGCCGAAATTTTTTTTGTTGGATCTTCCCCCGTTGATGAATCAACCTTCACTTTTGTTGGAACTTCCGATTTTAAGTTTTTTTCGTCCTATTTCCAAGTTCCAAAATTTTGATTAAATTTCCGACAGTTCCGACTTACGGTACTTCGTCATTTCCGCCCAAACCCTGATTGGAACAACTTCCCCCGCTATTGGAACAACACCTCCCGTTGACGGAACGAAATCCCCCGTTGTTGGGTCAACTTCCCCCGTTGAATTAACAACATCCCCTTTGACGGAATAACTTCCCCCGACATTGGAATAATCTTCCCCGACATTGGAACAACTTTATTGATCAGTGTTGATTAGTTGATATAGTTATTGATTAGTTTATTTATGATGTTGTCGGCGGTAAGTTGGGCTTGCGGTAAGTTGGGCTGCGGTAAGATGGGCTCGCGGTAAGTTGGGCTGCGGTAAGATGGGCGCGGTAAGTTGGGCTGCGGTAAGTTGGGCTGCGGTAAGATGGGCTCGCGGTAAGTTGGGCTCGCGGTAAGTTGGGCTCGCGGTAAGTTGGGCTGCGGTAAGATGGGCGCGGTAAGTTGGGCTGCGGTAAGTTGGGCTGCGGTAAGATGGGCTCGCGGTAAGTTGGGCTGCGGTAAGATGGGCGCGGTAAGTTGGGCTGCGGTAAGATGGGCTCGCGGTAAGTTGGGCTCGCGGTAAGTTGGGCTGCGGTAAGATGGGCGCGGTAAGTTGGGCTGCGGTAAGTTGGGCTGCGGTAAGATGGGCTCGCGGTAAGTTGGGCTGCGGTAAGATGGGCGCGGTAAGTTGGGCTGCGGTAAGTTGGGCTGCGGTAAGATGGGCTCGCGGTAAGTTGGGCTCGCGGTAAGTTGGGCTGCGGTAAGATGGGCTCGCGGTAAGTTGGGCTGCGGTAAGATGGGCGCGGTAAGTTGGGCTGCGGTAAGTTGGGCTGCGGTAAGTTGGGCTGCGGTAAGATGGGCTCGCGGTAAGTTGGGCTCGCGGTAAGTTGGGCTGCGGTAAGATGGGCGCGGTAAGTTGGGCTGCGGTAAGTTGGGCTGCGGTAAGATGGGGTGTACCCACACCATGTGAATAAGGTGTGTTACAAGGAAAATAACAAAGATAATGAAATGGCTGGGAAAACCATTAAACCATAATCTTCCTCAAAAAATCATTTTTTCTTATTCAAGCAACGGATAAAATCTTTTTTGCTTTTTAACACACAGAATCTTTAATTCACGGAGAATCTTTAATTCAATCTTTAATTAAAGGATATAAACTGACAAATCATAAAATAATAGGAATTTTAAAGAGCTTGCGATATTGTGTATAGCAATTGATTATCGTTTAGCAAGGACTGAATTTAAGAAAATTTAACTCTCACTTAAATTATTTTATTTAAAGAGTTCACTTTTACCTGAAAATTAAGTCCACCCCAAAACCAATCAACAAAACTACAAAAATAATTAATTAAATAAATTTATTTTTGTAAAAAACAAACGGAGAGCTTTTCATATTCCTCGTAGTTAAAATATGTAAAGCAGCAAAATTGTTTAGTAAACCAGAATTTTCTGGAAATTTAGGTACAGAATTGTGGTTGTAGGAGACTACTAAAGCAATTAATGTTCCGGCAACTTTTTTTAAATTAAAAAAATTTTTTTGATTAAATTTTAAATGGAATAAATGAATTTTGATTCGGATGTATCATACACATTTTACCTAGGTTAGAATTCCCCAAACAATAATTACCGCCATATTCTCCGCATAGAAGGAAGAATAGACAGATGAAAATTTGTCCCTTATATGTATAAAAAATTTTCCCTGGTTTTTTTTTTAATTCCTAACTTTTTTTAATTCCTAACTTTTTAATTCCTAACTTTTAATTCCCTTTTAATTTTTTCGTTTTTGTCCCGTATATCTAATTTTATTCTAATAAGTCCCTTATCCGTTCCCTCAGAGTGGATGAATACAATATCTGTCTCACAATAATTTTTTGAATTCCTCGAATCCCTATTAGACAAAAATTCTACAGGTGACCATTAAAGTTTAGGACACACTCTTTATGCCATAACTTTATTCAACTTTAAGATTTTTTGTAGAAAGATTAAATAATGGAACCAGGCTTAAAAACCCTGAAAGAGAATTGGATGGCTACAAAATGGGTTTAATAATAGTAAAAAATATAAATGAGACACAGATAAATTTAAGAAGAAATGATTAAAATTACATAATTAATTACCAAACTGAGATATAGCAAAATAAATTATTCTAATATAAAAAGAAGGTAATAACCAAAGCTGCAAAAATACCCAAAACCAATGTCCAAATAAAGCAAACTTTATATATTTTTAAATTTAAAATTAAAAATTAAATTTACTTGTTCAAATAAAGCAACATTTCTATGTTTTTTATATTTACTTTTAGATGAAGTAAATAAATGTAAAATACTTTGAGTAACCCAAGAAATACGTAGAAGTGGATACATTAAAGTAAAATAACTGGAATAAATTTGAAATTTAATTTAGATTTTTTTAAGTTTTATATTTTTGTTTAGTTAATTCTCATTAGAGGTAGGACCGAGATGAGATCTCGAAAAATATCTAAGTTATCGAGACGACAAATTTTTTTTTGGGTTTTTCGAGATTTGCGAAGATTCTAGATTCTCGCCGACCCTCCAAGTACGGTCTCTAATTCTCATTATAAATTAATAAATTAAAAATTTATTTCTTTTAGATATATATTATATTAGTATATATATTATATTTGTGTAAGATTGAGAAGTTAATCAAAAAAATCAAAGGATTTTCTACTAAAAAATTAAATTTAAATTTAAAACTTACAAATATTGGTAAGGAATAATTAAGCGAAGAATTAAATTTGAAATTAAAGTTTTTTGTTTAAATAAATCATCTGGAACCTTAAAAAAATAAAAAATTATAGTAAGAACGAGGTAAGCGAGGTTACATTATATAATTTAAAAAATTTAGTTCTCGTTACAATTGCACGCTAAATCTGTGCTACTATTTTTAGATGGAAACTAGTCAAAACTTAGTTTACAAAAATATCCAAGCTTATCTCTCGATGCCCTTATAACAAGAGTTACAGAGATTTTAATTGAAGATGTCTACTAGCCTCCCAAAGTTGACTAAAAAAATTTTTTTAGGTATTTTCTTTCCCAATATCAAGATTAAAAGTAGAGGAAAGATCATTAAAATAGTCATATTTTCCAAAAAAAAATTGTTAACAAAATTAATTTACCAAAGCTAATAACGGAGCTAAATCAATATCTCCATCTCTTGAAATAATATTTGTTGTTGCGTGGTGTAAATTATGCTTTGAAATAAATTTTTAAATAAAATAAAATTAAATTTTACCTTATCTTTCCACCAATCCCTTGAGAATCCTTGTGAGAAATTACCCAAAAATAAAGATAAAAAGTCATTAATACGACGATTTTTGGTTGGTTGGTGATGACAACATTCGTGACAAAGCCTGTTTTTAAAAAAAAGTTTTTCTTTTAATTTAAAAAAATATCCAAAATTTTAAAATATTACAAAATTCCCCCTACAAAAAACTTCCTTTAAGATGCATTTTTTAATTTTCCTGGTCATTGGGTCGGGAAAGCTACCTAATAGAGATCTGCAATTTAATGTGCCCCTTAAAATAAAGTATAATTTCTTAATCCCAAAAAATGTGACCGGTTACAATATTGAAACCGAGAAAAATAGGGGTGGCGCTATAACTTTTGTGGAGCAGTGTATGGTCATTCTTAGTTAAGAGAGATATGTGTTTGCCCGTATTTTTTTGTTTGTTAATTTTGCCAAATTTTTATTTAAATAATTCTACTAAACAAAAATAGGTATATTTATCTTTTATTTTTAATTTTATAAAAATTACCATCCCATTTGTTGCCAAGTAAGTGCAAGTATTAAAGCAGAAAAAATGTAAAAAGTTTTATATTGTAACCAAAAAGCAAAAAATAATAAAGTAAAAACTTCAAATATTTTTCTGACATAAAATAGAGGTTTTGGAAGTAAAAGGCCTTCAGAATGGACTTTCTTTTAAAAAATTTTTTTTCTAAATTAAATTTTAAATTTACCTGTCTAAGTTCTTCAAATTCTAAGACTATTTTCATTTCCTAAAAAATTAAAATTTTTAAAGGATTCAATGAGAAATGATTTTTTTCATTAATTTAAGGTAACAGTCAAGAGGAGATTAAAAATTGGATGATTTTGCTTAAATATTTGTACTAATTTCTTTTAGTTTAAAAGCAAGATCTATTAAAAATCTTTGGATAACTTTCCTAAAGTGAAAGATCACGTTCCATTTCCCATCATAAAAAAGAAAATTATTTGAAAATGAGAACTTTACTCTAGGAGGTCTTTTCCTCAACTTCCTTCTTACGTTTTACATTTTTTCTCCATTTTTTTCTATTTTAGCTTTTTAAAGATTAGGTGGCAGAATCTCTGATAAAGAACGATTTTTAGACCCTGGATATTGAAAGAAAATAAACAAACTTGGATTGAATTAGCTTAAAGTACTCGAACAAAAAATCATTTGAATAAAAATCTAATTTCATAAGATCTTCCCCCTCCCCCTATTAAATTATTTTATTTTCAGTTTAATTGTCCTCTCACTTTTTCAAGAGGAATATCATAATTAATAACAACAAAATCATCATCATCAATAATTTCCTTATCCTTTGAGGAATTTGTTTTTGTTGAAATTAAAGTTGTTGAAGGTTGATTAACTTCTTTTTGTATTTCCAATTGTTTATAAGCTTTTTTGGAACCTTTAAAAATTTTTTGAAAATTAATTTAAATTTAAACAAATTATTTACCTTCATGAAAAGCATGGAAAATATGTGTGGCGTCTGCACCTCTAAATTAAATTTTATTAATTTAAAAAATAAAAAAAATCTTTCATTAATAAATTTCATTTAAGAATATTTATTAATAATTTTCGGTTGATAAAATAAAAAACAAAGGAGAGTTTACATTATTTTCTCTAAAATAGCCCCATAGGGTCATTTTTTCAATCGACCTCTAGAGGGTGAGGGGACTATTTTAGCGGGTAGGGTTATTCTAGAAATACTATCTTTTATTCAAAAACCTCTATATTGTGGACACAGTCGAAATGAAAGAGAGGTTAGAGGTTACTTTTATGTATTTGTTAAGTATCTTTTCTGATTTATTTCTTCTATATTGTTCATATAAATCTACAAAAATAGTTTATTATATAGAGGGTATATCCTAGTGAAAGTTTACAATATAAATTTGTATTTTAAACATTAAAAATAAATGATAGATAATTAAAAATGAAGAGGAGATAATCTTTAAAATAAAGGAAATAATTAAACTATATTTTACCTATATTGTTCAATTACGGGACCTCCAGGATGTAATTTAACAAATTCATCACTTAAACAAATCCATCTTCCATTTATTTTCATTAAAAGACCCTCATTTTCTGAAGAATTTGAAATATTCATTTTCAAAAAATTTAATTTAAATTATTTTTTTTTAATTAAAATTAAATGGTGCCAGACAAAAATGTTAAAAAATCATTTAATCTCTCCTCATTTTCTCTCGTTTTTCTCAAAAAATTTTTTGCTTTGCATTTAGTAATTATTTAAGCATAATAATTTTTTATTATTTGCAAATGGAAAATGGCCTGATTGATTTTATTTTTATTTATGTAAATGATTAAAAGTTAAAAGGGGGACTTTTCGAGGTAAACGGAGAATAAAGAATGATAACAAAAAAATATGGTGAAAATCTCGTATTATTTTAACTCACATCTAGATCTAAATTAGTAAGTCCATCCTTGGATTTTGAAAATATTAAAAGTAAAAAATTCTAGAAGGAAAAAGAGTTTAATTTTTAGTGATAAACCAATACTATATACTATTTATAATACCGTTTTACCTTAAAATAATTAATTAACAAGCCTAACAAAATTTTGAGCCAAAACATGAGTTTACTTCAAAATCTTTTAACGAATTTCTCACCGTCAAGATTCAAACATGAATCGTCATGGTCAGAAGTTAGGACTATAAAAGGAGTTAAAATCCCCCAAACTCTACCAAACATTCATCGCAACTCTAAAAACATCAAAATCGTCTATCTACAAAACAGCAACACTCCATGTTCGTCCGCTGCCTTTTTCCATCGGGACTTGACACCGGCCCTGGGACAAAGAAGTCGTCAACGCTGTGCTCCTTGGTGCTGATGCTGCTCGTCATTGCAACCTTCCTTGTTTGTGAAGTGCCTGGACAGATGTATGAAGAAATCGTCGGACTCGGCAATCACAAAAGGACTAAAAACAAAGTGGAGCTCAACCCGAACACTGTCAAAGTCACAGAGATGGACTTCAACTTGAAGGAATACAAATATCGGTTTGAGGACGCCTGTGATGTTAAAATCGAGAAAGGCTACATGTGAGTTTGCATTGTTTCTTATTTGTAAGAAATTTTGTAATGAAAATTCTTTTATTTTTCAGCGAGCTTAAGTACAACGAGGACGGCAAGGGATGCATTGTGGATTTGCTCAGCACAAACAAGACAAACAAGGACAAGATCAAGTTAATAGCCGGAGTTAGAAACAAGCGAGGAGGGATCAAACATTGCACTGTTGCGGGCAATAAAGTGGAGGATAGCTACAATAATAAGTAAATTTTAGAATTCTTTTGTTCGTTTAAGCTAGTTTTAATTTTTTTTAAATTTCACAGTATGCCCTTCGTCTACAGCGTTAGCAATGAAGTCATCGAGAAGCTCAACAAAAATGATGATTCCATAGAGGCGTGTAAAAATGTTTGTAAGCCGTGCATGCCAAGGACATCTCTTGAAGTTTCGTGGAGCAAGCATAAAGATATAAACGCAAATTTGATCTATGCTCACACCTATCTAACAATAAGTACGTAAATATTCTAGTTTCCTATATAATTTAGACATTTATTGTAGTTGGCGAAGCGAAGCGTGGTCTGAGTCAGGAAAAGGTTCCCAAAGATGTTGAAATGACCTTTGATTTGGAGATAACGGCGACTGACAAGTTCACGATGAATTTCGAAGAGCACGAAGTACTTGATCTGAACGATACTGTTTGTGTTCCAGAGACAGGTCAAACCGTCAAACCAGAAGCATGGACCATCACGAACACGGAACTACATGATCAACATTTGCTCGTCTTCAGTCTGCTTTCACGGAATGCGACTCTTGTATTCGAAGGGAAAGAAGTTACGTCTAAAAAACAGTCTGTGCCATATTGTGAGCTCTTCGTTCGATTTGTAAGGATTAAACAAAATTTAAAGTAATCACTAATTTAATTTAGAACAGACCGGACTACGAACTGCTGTATGTTAACCCTCCGCCTGAGACAACAACGACGACTGTTAAAACGACAACAAAAAGCTGTCCAACGGTTGCGGAAGCTACAAAGTGTACTCCTTGTCCACCAACATCTGCTCCTTGTCCAGCAGCATCGACACTGTCCAGCGACAACGAACTAATGACGACAACTGCGGCCAAAAACATCCAATCATCAGCGAATCCTGCGGAAAACAAGTGCCCGGAAGAATCCAGTGGATGGCTTTATATTGTGATTGCCGGTATTGTTGTGTGTGTAGTCATCGTCGGAGTTTTGGCATGGTTCTGGAGGAAGAGGCATTCTGAAGAGAAGAAGCTTATAGTCAAACATGAGGAAGAACTGTATGCTCTGTACCAATCTGAGGCAAAAGTCAAAGGCCCTAAGAACATGAGGTCATTTGACGGTTGGAAAGTGAATGTAAGTTTAAAAATAAAAAATATATTTATTAAACAAACTATTTTCAAAATTTTCAGAGAAAACATAACGAACTGAACGAGCTTCCGTATGAAAAATTGGCCGCTGCAATGTGGAATAGAACCGATAATAAAACCCCCAAAGAAAAGATGCAGTTCATTGTAGACCAGTGCGCGAAGCTTTATGACATGGAGGTCAGAGATCGCGAATACGGCAAGGAAATAAAGAAAAGAGGCCGTATAAGACCTGGGACCTTCGAGGGATGGAAAAAGGTGAAAATATTTTTTGATAAATATTTTCTCAATGTCAACTTATAATTTATATATTTCAGAGAAATAACATCATTACTGCGTTCACCGTGACCGATGGAACAGCAACTGCAATTCAATTTGATCGGACAAGGGACGGTGAGGAGGTGGTCGTTGAGAAAGTTGAGAAGGTGAAGGCTGATAAGAACATTGAGGAGGCAAAGGCTAATGAGAACGCTGAGGGGGTAAAGGCTGATGAAAACGTTGAGGAGGTGAAGGCTGATGAGAACATTGAGGAGGCAAAGGCTAATGAGAACGCTGAGGGGGTAAAGGCTGATGAGAACATTGAGGAGGTGAAGGCTGATGAGAATGTTGAGGATGGCGTTTCGGTTCCACTATCCGAAGGAGGAGTTTGACATTAGGGATATCCTGTGCTCGGAAAGTCCAAAGGTGAAGCTCGAGAGATAAATATGAAATATTCTATATATTGTTCCTTTGTTATAAAGAAATATTGTTCCTATTGTTCTTATCTATATTGTTCCTATTCCCTATACCCATATATTCTTTCTATCATGTGTAAGATACCTATATATTCTGTTGTATTGTATTTGTTTGTAAAAAAATAAATTGTTGTTTTGAATTGTTTTTTTTAGTTGGGAAAAGTTTGGGGAATATTTGCCCCAAATAAATGCTGAATGTTTTTGTTAACTTTTAGTGTATTAATTTGAGTTTTAGTTAATTTGAGGTGGGAATTCAGAAATGAGAAAGCCAAAACGAAATTGTTTACCCTTTTTCTTAATCCGAATGGAATTTTCTGTTTATTAAAAACATTTAAACAATCTCGATTGAAAGTTAAAAATATATTGGTTGGAGATAAAAACTTTTAATTTAAACTTGCCCCTTTCTTTTGCTTTTCATTAATAAGACTAAATTTATCTGCAAATTGCCCATTTAAATAACAATTATGTTTATGGGAATCTGGATCTAATATTTCGGTACTTTATGGATATGTCACCCCCCCCTCCTATTTTGAGTCTCAGAGTTTTCCTTAAATGTAGAAGATGGTCAGAGATTATTTTCTTCTCCATGTCAATCATTTTTTTCTTCTTCAAGTAGTTTGCTTGTTTATTTTGCCTTTTCACATATTTTGTACTTACATTTCACTCATTTCGTTTCTTCATTTACCACATTTCACTTATTTTGCTTGAAAAAAGAAAAATGATTGACATGGAGAAGAAAATAATCTCTGACCATTTTCTACGTTTAAGGAAAACTCTGAGACTCAAAATAGGAGGGGGGTGACATATCCATAAAGTACCAATATTTCAAATGAAGCTAGTTGTTTATTTGGAGGAGAATTTTCTTCGATTTTTAGTCGAACAATTTTTGGTGAAATTAATAGATTTTTTGATGAATTTGGACTAAAAAAATAAATAATTATTTGCTAATTATTTTTAAATAAAATTTAAATTTTTTATTTTTTAATTAGGTTAAATTTTGAATTAAATTTTGAATTAAACTCCTCAACTTTTCCCATTTTTGAAATTAAATTTTGCCGAGTACTTGGAAAGATAAATAAATCACCGTATTTCCTGTAATATTACACCCCCTGAATTAGAACTCCCCCCTCCTTTAATAATACTCCCCTTTGGGGAAGGATTGAAAAATAGTACACCCGGGAATAGTATTAAAAGAAATACTGTATTTACTAATTCTCAAAAGAAGGAGAGTTAACTTCCAAAGGCTAACTCCAAAGTTTTAACAAAGAAAAACAATTTGTTGAAACAAAAAATATTTCATAAAAATTAAAAACAAAAAATAATAAAAAAGAAAAAAGCAACAAAAACAACCAAACTTTTTGGTCTTCAAAATTTTAATATTTTTGGAATTAAACAGAAAAGAGAGGGGAAAGATGTTAAACAAAGAAATGAATTAAGTTGGAGGAAAAATAATGTTAAATCCCTTATTATAAGATACACCCACGGGGCTAAAAAAACCGTATCTAATAATGAGGTAATGTATATAGGTACTTAAATAATTATCGAAGTCTCGTTGGATGGGATAATTAAAACATGCCTTTCCTTGCCTCGAGTCAAAAATTGTCAAACAGATCTTTAAATTTTGATAAACCGATAAGCATTTTTGGCTTAAGAATTTTTAAAATTCGGTAAAATTAATCGTATTTTAGGTCATAACTTAAAATTTGGTGAAAATCTTTTATATGTTAAATTACATCTAGATTAACCGTTTAAGCTGGATTATGAAAATATTAAAAGTAGACAGAATCGTCATGGTTAGAAGTTAGGACTATAAAAGGAGGTAAAATCCATCCAAACTCTACCAAACATTCATCACAACTCTAAAACATCAATATCGTCTATCTACAAAACAGCAACACTCCATGTTCGTCCGCTGCCATCTTCCATTTGGACTTGACACCGGCCCTGGGACAAGGAAGTCTTCAACGCTGTGCTCCTTGGTGCTGATGCTGCTCGTCATCGCAACCTTCCTTGTGCCTGGACAGATGGAGGAGGAAATCGTCGGACTCGGCAATCACAAAAAGACTGGCAACCAAGTGGAGCTCAACCCGTACACTGTCAAAGTCACAGAGAAGAACTTCAGCTTGACAGAATACAAATATCGCTTTCGGGATGCCTGTGATATCAAGATCGAGAAAGGCTACATGTGAGTTTGCTTTGCCTCTTATTTGTGATAATTTTTGTAACAAAATACCTTATTTTTCAGCGAGCTTAAGTACAACGAGGACGGCAAGGGATGCATTGTGGATTTGCTCAGTAGGGACAGGAAAAACAAGATCAAGTTAACAGCTGTAGTAAGAAACAAGCGAGGAGGGATCAAAAAATGCCTTGCTGAAGGGGTGCATCTGGAGGATAGCTATAATAATAAGTAAATTTTGGAATTATTGTTTGTATTTGTTTCAATTTTTTAACTTTTACAGTATGCCATTCGTCTACAGCGTGAGCAACAAAGACATCGAGAAGCTCAACAAAGGACTAAACAATGATGGTTCCGGAAAAACGTGTAAAAAGATGCCGTGGACATCTCTTGAAGTTTCGTGGAGCAGGTCTAAATCTGGGACACATGCTTACGCTCACACCCATCTAAGTGCATAAATGATCTAAATTCATATTTAATTTTGTTGTTTATTGCAGTTGGCGAAGAGAAGCATGGCCTTAGTCCGAAGAAGGGGCTCGAAGATAGCGAAATGACCTTCGATTTGGAGATAACTGCGCCAAACAAGTTCACGATGAACTTCTCAGGAAAACAAGAATTTGATCCGAAGGGAGGTGTTTGTCAAATTGTCAAACCAGAAGTATGGACCATCACGAACACGGATCTTCGTGATAAACATCTGTTCGTCTTCAGCCTGCTTTCACGGAATGCGACTTTTGTATTCGATGGGGAAAGAATCACGGATGAAAACCCGTCCGTGCCTTACTGTGAGCTCTTCATTCGATTTGTAAGTTTTGCACAAACTTTTTGAGAAACTCCAACTAATTTTATTCAATTTAGAACAGACCGGACTACGAGCTGCTGTATGTTAACCCTCAGCCACCGCTAACACCAACTACTACCACCACAAAAGTCACTTCAACAGAAACAACTGAAACTTCAACATGTGCTCCTTGTCCAACATCGACAGTTCTAATGACTACAACAACTGCTGCCAAAAACATCTCATCACCAGCGGTTAAGTGTCCAGCGGAAGGCAAATGCCCGGAAAAATCCAATGTATGGATTTATGTGATTTTGATTGCCGTGGGTGTAATTATCATTGGAATTCTGGCATGGTTCACATGGAACTGGGTGGAGGTGAATTCTGAGAAGAGGGCGGCGCGTGCAGCCAAACGTGCAGAAGACAGAGGATGGTATGCTGATTACCAAGCTGAGGCAAAAGTCAAAGGCAGTGAGAACATGAAGCCATTTGCCATATGGAAAGATGATGTAAGTCTAAAAAATATTTACTAAACAAACTTATTTTCCCACCTTTTCAGAAAAAAGAGGAATATAATAAGAGATTTATGGATCGTCATCCGATTGATAAATTGAGCGCTGCAATGTGGAGGAAAGCGGAGAAGGAAAAAGACGACAAAAGCAAGATGCAATTCATTGTAGACCAGATTGTGCGGTTTAAGGACCAAGAGCTCTACGATAACGAATACTGGCCGGAACTGACTGAAAAGGGGTATGAAACTGTTGGGGAGTTTGAGGAGTGGAAAAAGGTGAAAAATAATTTTTTGGATGTCAATTTATATTTTATATATTTCAGAAAAAGTATATCAATACGTTCGCTGTGGTCGAAACTGAAATTGAATATGAGCCGCCAAAGCACGACGAGAAGGAATTGCTTCCTGGGGCCAGCATTGAGGAAAAGAAAAGAGCTCGACGTTAGGGGTATCCTGTGCTTGGAAGTTCTGAGGGTGAAGCTCGAGATATAAACATGAAATAGTCTATATATTGTTCTTTTCTTATGTCCCTATATTGTTCCCATTCCCTATACCCATATATTCTTTCTATCGTATGTAATATATATTTTGTAGTCTGAATTGTAGTTTTTTGTAAATAAATTGTTGTTTAGAGTTGTAAACTTACTTTACTTGATGGGATATATGGTTGTAAAAAATAAACGTAGTAGGTACTTGTAGTTGTGCTTTGAACAGGGACCTTTAAAAATTTTTTAAAAAAATTTAAAATAATCCTATAAAACTTTGAAAGCCTTCAACCGTTCGAGGCATAAATTTATTAAACCTACAATATTCCATAAAAAATTTTTTAGATTATTAGAAAACATTTGATTTACTTAACGTATATGCTATAATAATTACCCTGGGTAATTATTGTTTTAACCTTTCGTTGATAGGGAATAATTTATAAAAAATAGTGACGCTCACAATATTGACTGTGAACGAATAAGCTAACCCCCATATTTGACACAGATCCCCCAAAATTTTAATTTGTCAATTTACTGTTCTCACGGTGACCTGTACTAAACATCCTCCCCATTTTCTCCCTTTTTTTTATTTGTTCATCATTCCCTCCCTTTCCCTTTTTTTATTTTCTTCCAAAAAGGTTCAAAATTTATTTATTTTGTCTCAAAATTTGCATATTCTTTTCTTTCCTTCCCGTCCATTTTTAAAAAAATTCCTTTTCTTTAACATTAGCGCTCTTTATTTTCTAATCGGTTAAAAGCCTTTTTTTTTATTTTTACAAAATTCTCACAGATACAAAAATAAATAAATTATGTAAATAAATAAATATGTAATTTTTATCTTTATTTGTTTAAAAATAAAAGAATTTTTGAGGGGTTAAGCGGATAAAGGAAGAAAAGAGAGAGTGAAAGAATGAGAGAGAAGAAGATTATTATCTTCTCTTTTAAATAAAAGTTTGGGTTAATTTATTCAAAAAAAGTAATTTTGTTTTTATGAATATTTTTGAATAAATTTAGAAGGAATATATGTACTTAAAATTAATTTTAGGTAAAATTGGAAGTGGATAAATAGATTTATTTAATTGTTGTAGAAATTAAAAGAGAATTTTTTGGCTACTAATATTTTTGGAATATTTTTCGATTGTTTTTTAAATTTAATTAGTTTTTTGAGTTTAGGTAGTCAATGTTTTTCTGTATAAATAAATCATAAGTATTTTTGTAGACGAGGAGTCAGGAGGGTTTCTCAGTTCAGAGACTAAGAGAATTTTTTTGGTTAATTTCCGAATATAAGAAAAATTCCGTTAAACCTACCCTATTTTAAAATTCCAAAAAATATTTTTCAAAATTTTTTATTTAATTTATTTTTACAATTATTTTACACTGCCTACTTTATTTATCTCAATTATTTGTCTATAAAAATAAAAGGAAAGGACCTTTCACTCTTCCTTTCTTGGTCGATAGACTCCGAGAAGGGAGGGGGGATATTTGTGAGGTCTTCAAGAGTGGAAGGGAAGGGAAGAGGAAGAGGAGGATTGGCAAAAGCTCTTGAAAATAAAAAGAAGCGATAACAATTATATGCGCAAGAAGAGGAAGAAAGAAGGGAGGAAGAAAGGGAGAGAGACAGATGTTATAAAAATAAAAATGGTTTGGCAATTTTTAGAAAAAAAAATTTTTTGAAAGGAAAAAGAAAATTTTAAAGAAAATAAAAGAAATGTATTCAATTATAATTAGAAAATTAAAGAGAGAATAAATAAAAGAATAAATTTAAAAGGGGAAGAAGAAGATGTGTTTGTGTGTGTGGCCAAATTTATGTACATACTTCATTTATTTATTTATTGACCATCAAAATAGTTTTGGTCATTTTACTAAATTTAAAAAAGATTAAAGAATTATCCTTCAATTTTAATTAATTAATAAAATAAGAAATGAAGGAATAGAGAATAGTTAAAGCAAAATAAAATTGTTTAAATGAAATACATACAATGTTATTTTTGTTTTTTATGTTATTCATACGAGGGATCGCGCTGACAGAAAACCAAATTCCCAATTTTCGTGAATTCGCGAAAATTTTAAATTCCCGATTTTCAGGAATCGGGTCGGCGCGATCCCTGATACATACTTAATTTCGAATAAAATTTTTTAAAGATTTAAAGAATCTTCCTAACATTTTTCCTCTAATTTTTATATTTTTTATTTTTTTAAATAATTTATTTTAGATCCGGATATATCTTCCCCATTTGTTCATTCTCTGACCTTGAAAATGAACCTATCTATCTCTACATATCTCCTCCCTTCAAAACATTAATTTTCTTTTATTTTTTTTGTTTTTTCAGCCTTTCTCAAAAACAACGACAAATAACCTTTCTTTCCCCTTCCCTTTTATATTTTTGCTCATTTTCATTTTATACATTCTCAATTATTTTTGAACCGTCCGAAGAGGACAGTCAACGGATAAAATTGTGAACAAACCCCCAACCCTTTTTTTCTTCTTATTTATGTAGAAAAGACATTTTTGGCATTGATTGTATAGAATTATTTTTTTAGTTTTTTACCTATTTTTCGATTTATTGATTTTACTAGGATAGGGCACTACCGGGTTTTAAAACCGGAAATTTTTCCAAATGATTAATTATTTAAAAATTCCCCCCAAAATAGAACCGGTATTAAACAAAAACCGAGGGTTTTCAAGTTTGGATTAGCAGAAACTGAGAATACCGATTTTAAAACCGATTGTGTCCAACCCTAATTTTTATCTTAGAGTTTTTATTTAATTAATATTTTAATTTTTACTTGAAATTTTTTTGAATTCTTTATGGTCACTAGGCTTTCCCTAAATTCTATTTTCCTGTAATTTCTTTCATGTTTTTTACCTTTCTTTTTTTATTTATTAATTAAATTTATTTATCTGACAACTTTCTTAAATAAATTATTTTTTGATCTTGTAACGAATCAAGGATTTTAGGAGATAGAGAAATAATTAAAACCCCCGATAATTTCTGATTGAAAAATTTTTGGTTTTCTTACACTTTGTATGGGCGGCCATTCGGGGTTATGATTCTATTGAATTTGGTATGTGGTCTTAGATATTTTTTCTATTTTTAAATCAAAATTGAAAGGCAACGTTTCTTAAAAACAATTTGCGGCCAATCACGCGTTTTCCTAACTCCAAATATTTTAAGGAAAAATACAAAATTAATTTCATGCCCCCCCCCCTCCTTACTTTTTTTACAATTTATTCGTTTGTATAAAAAGAAAGTTTTTTCTTTTCTTTCATTTTTTAATTTTCACACTTTTGAACAAATTTCACAATTCTTCTTTTTTTTCAAATTTTATAAAAAAAAATTTTCTTTGTAAAAAAAATAAAAACACTTGTCATTGTGTGGGCAATAAAAATAAATAAAAAGAAAATCTCCCCAATTTATCTTCTATGCCCATCTTCTCCTTAAAAATAAATCTCTGACCTCCAACCACAGAATAAAAATTATTTTTTTTTCTTCATTTGGCGACATTGATCGCTGTCCCCCCTATTTTCTTCTAATAATAAATAAAATTAATTTTAATTGTCGCACTTTTTCTTTTTCTAAAAGTTTATTTATTTTATTTCTTTTTTTAGTTGTTTTAAATAAAATTTTTTTTGAAAATAGTCCATTTAACTCTTTTGGAGGTTTATTTTAATTAAAAATCAGACCGAGAGGAGAGAGAGAAATCTCAGTTATCGAGCTCAAGATTTTTTGTGATATTGTTCTGAATTGTTATTAAAATATTGTTAAAAATATAAAAATATTCTTCTGAACCTTTCCATTTCTCTCTAATTTTAATCATCCAAAATCCTGTATTTTTCTTTAAATTATTAAATAAATTGAATACTGTTTATGGACCCTGATAACTAAAAAATCAAAAAACCGGTTTCTCTATCTAATTAAAAATACCTCAATATATAAATTTATTTTTAACATTCCTTTAAAAATATTTTCTAAAAAAACAATTAACGTCATTAATGTTATAATTAAATTCTTTTCTATCTATCTATGTATGTATTTATATTTGTAATTTTGTGTAAAATGTTGATAGAATGTTGTATTTTTAATTTTCGATTTTCTTTGAAATGTTTTAAATTTGTAATAAATATTTTTACTTTATAATTTGTTTTTCCTAATAATTTTTTGTTTTTTTAAGAATTTGTGAGGAAAATCTAGTTAAATCTTCAGTTAAATTACCTACTTTTATTTAAGTCATTTTAATTTTAAGGGTATCTATTCAATTCCTCCATAAGGCTTCGATCTTTCGGCCCAAACAAAAATTTTGTTTTTTTACAATTATTCACATATACATATATTTTCTTAATCACAAAATACTTGTAAATGTTATTTAGCTCTCCAAATTGCTCACCCACTTCTTTACATTAAATGCAAATATCAATCTATTAACTATTCCAAAAGATCGTATTTTTTAAAATGCTTTTATTTAGAATCTTAATAGATTCTGATCTAACATAGGGTTGATTAATTTGTTTTGATCTTTTGGCTATACACTCCATTTTAGCATTTATTTAAATTTTTTCTTTGGTTTTTATAACAAATTTCTAGACATTTTTGTTATTTAAATTTTTTAATACAAAAATTACAGCCAAGTTGCTAAAGTTATTTTTATTTTCTGAGCAGTCTAGAGGAGAAATTACTTTTTTTATGAAAATGTTGAGATTTTAGTTAACAGATAACCAACCCTTTTTTCAGTCAAAAAATCCAAAAAAAAAATAATTATTTTTTACAACAACTAGCACAATAACTATTTTTACGATAATATTATTTCTCGTCATGCGAATCACCTAAAAAATATTTTTTTATTTTTATTGCACTCTAACCAATTAAGTATGTACTTTCCAAGTCAATATATTTTTTTATTTTATTATGTCAATTTACACACAAATTTATTAGATAATTTTAACAGAAATATTTATCAAAAAATAATTTAGACTTTTTTAATTTTAAAAATAAATTAGGTGGGTTGTTTTGGCGTTATTTTATTATTGACAAAATGCCAAAAAAATTATTTTTTTGTTGTATTTTTTGTTGATCTTTTGGGTTTTATTTAATTTGTTCTTTTTATTTTTGAGTGTGTTTTAGTCTCGATGTTGACTTTTGTTTGTTTAGAATATTTTTGTTGAGTTTTGGGGGTTGCTTTTGACCTATTTGTTTGTTTATTGATCTTTTGTGTTTTGTTGTTTTTATCCTTCCCTTGTCTATGTATAGTAATTTCTGAGTCCTTTGCCGGACCGGATCTGGCCGGATTTTGCGGGTTAATCTGGTTAAGAATAAACCCGGATTTGTAATCTGAACTTTAGAAAAATCTAGCCGTGTTCGGCCCAACCTCGGACACTAACATTTCCTTGTTTTTAACTTCAAAAATTTCAAATATCCTCAAACAATTCAACTAATCCATTTGTTTCTTAATTAAAAAAAGCTATTTTCAAGAATAGTAAAAAAGGGCTTTAGTATTTTTTTCTCGAATTTAATTCTATATACCTCTATTATTTACATGCATCACATTCTTTTTCAGCATCTTCATTTTCTTAAAAAAATATACTAACCCCCCTTTCCTCTCCATGGCCATTTTTTAATGTTTTTTTGCTTGGCGTGGTCCTTCTTATATATTTATATATACCCCTTCAAGCGTTGCTCATTTCCGCCAATTTTCCATCTCTGGCTATTTTTTTCTTTCTCTATAAAATTTTTTTCTTGCAAGAACCAAAAGAACACATTGAGGGTTTTTGACTGAAAAACCTTTCGATATTTTTCTGGTTTTTTTGGTGTTGTTATTTATCCTTTTGGCAGAGCGTTGTTAAGAAAAGAACTATTTTCCTCTATTTCCTTGTTTCCTTTTCCTGTAAAGTTTTTTTAAAAGAAAAGGGGATGTTGAAATATTTGTCACATTTTTTTATTTTTATTAAAAAATTTAGGGAAATTTAAATTTTGTTGTTGATTTGCTGACAAAGGGTTATACAATGAACCGAAATTTTGAGAATATTTTGAGCATATCTTTTTCTGAAATGAATTTAGAAAGGCATTTTTAATTTTAAAAAATTAAGCTTAAAAATAGGTTTATTTTAAAACAAAGAACATCGAAATCGATCAATTTTTGGAAAAGTTATGGCCATTAATTCTTCGCCAATTTCACAAATATTTTCTAGCCGCTTTTACTTTTTTTTCTGCTAAATTTATTGCAAATAATGAATTTAGTAATTTAAAATAATTTTTTAGTCAGTTATTAAATTTAGAAAAAATTTTTAAAAATTCCTAACAAAATATTAAAAAAAATTCTTTTACTCTCTCTAAATTAATTTTTTCGCTATTTATTTAAATTTATTTTTAGATTTTTTAAAAATATTTTTTACCCACTTTTACTATTAATTTTACCTGTCCTTTACATTTCTCTCAATTTTTTTCCCATAAATTTTTATTTAAATATTTTATTTTTATTTTTAGATAAAAATATTAAATGTAAATTTAAGGTGATATAAAAAATATTTTTAAAAAAAATCACCAAAAATGATCTCCAAATTAATTTGTTGTGTTTTGTTCTACCTCAAAATATGTTTTACTGGTAAATTTATTTAAAGAAAAATTTTTTGAAAAAAAATATTTTTCTTTTTTAGTTGCCGAATTATTTTCAAGCTCAAATTCTTCGCCAATTTCACAAATTGATTGGGCTAATATTCCAACACCTCCAAGATTTATTCACGAACGGAATGACCCAATTACTTATTTTTCTCTTCAAGACTATAAAGGGCCTAATGGAAATGGGCGGCATGAGAGGGATGAACACCAAAATGGAATTAATCATTTACAACATTTTTTGAAACCAAAAGTTTTTAGATGTGTTGCTATTGGGATTCCACGGCCTGAGTAAATTTTTTTGTTAATTTTTATTGAAATTTTGGGATAATAATTATTTTAAATTTATTTACTTTAGGAAGCAAAAATTTAAAAAATTTTACGGAGATTGTGTAGTTAAGTGGGAAAGTGTTTGGTTCTTTGAGCGAGTATGTCCTGGGTTCGAATCCCCACGTGCTAAAATAATTTTGTTTGGCGCGCCGAAATTTGCGGATTTTAATTTGCGGACCCGAAATTTGCGGACCCGAACTTTGCGGACCCGAACTTTGCGGACCCGAATTTTGCGGACCCGAACTATGCGGACCCGAATTTTGCGGATCTGAGATTTGCGGACCAAAAATTTGCGGACCGACAATAGAGTCTACTGAACCTCGGAAATTTCAAAAATTTTAGCCTGCGGCGTTAATTAGGATGAATTCAGGCATCATGACTTTATGAGATGGCCATATAAATGATTTCTTCAAGGAATTTTCTCGATTATTCAAATTATGAAATAATTTTAAGATAAAAAATTGATAAAAATTTTGAAAAATCAAGAAAAAATCTTGATCTGATACTGATCATGGTAAACTTTGCCGGGATCATCGAAAAATAAAATTTTTAATTTTTACTTTTTACTCAAGTGTCTGTCCTAAAATCTTGGTTCCGCAAAAATCAGGTCCGCAAACTTCGTGTCCGCAACCTTCGAGTCCGCAACTTTCGTTCCGCAAATTTCGGGTCCGCAAAGTTCGGGTCCGCAAAATTCGGGTCCGCAAAGTTCGCGCCACGTTTTGTTTTTGTCAAAAAAATTTTTAATGAAATTTCGGAGTTTTATTGATAACCTCTTAATTAAAAGTATTTGAGGAGCTATTTTTTCAAAATTTTTTAAGGATTATTTTTAAAGAAAATTAATTTTTAATTTATTGATTTGGATTAATGATTACCTAAATTAAAATGATTTTTAAAAAATTTGTAGATATAGATGGCTTAAAGATAATTCAACATTTCCTGTCAATGTTTACAGAGATAGAATAATTACAAATTCTGATAATGGATCTTTAATTTTTACAAAATTTTTTGAATCTGATGAGGGGGAATATCAATGTTTGGCTAGTAATGATAATGGAACTGCTTATTCTGAGAAAATTAAACTTTTGTTGGCTTGTAGGTTTTTTTTGGATATTTTAAAAAATTAAACTTTTTTGGGTAAAAAAAGTTAAAATTAGCTTTTGGCATTTTTTAAAGATTTTTTAAACTCATTAATGGAAGAATAATATGGGTATTTTAATCTTTTCAGTTAAGAGGGCTGTAATAATTTCTAAAATTTAATTTTACAATAATTTTTAAATTAAAATTTGTTAGTATAAAGATATCAGCATCCTTCTGAAAAATCGTTTAGAGTTGTCGTTTCGAAACCGAATAACCGGGAATTTTTGGGTTCTTTGGTTACGGACGTCCAAAGATTTTTCATGATCCGACAACCCTCCTGAAACTATTTTCTCTTTCTTCAAAAATTTTTGTTTGTATTTGTTTTTAACGGGAATAACTTTTAAAACAATTTAACACTATTTTTTACATTTGTTTAAAATAATTACTAAATTTAACAAGAATTTATATTTAATTTTTTAAGGGATTAATCCATTTCCTGATTTTGAAGGACCTAATGTAGTTGAAATACCTTTGAGTAGACCATATGCTAGAGATTGTACTCCCCCCGATTCAAATCCTCCAGCAATGATTTTTTGGATTTTACGTTCTCCTGACAATGTTAAACATATAAGTGCAATTAATTCTTCTCATATTTCGTCGAGTGAAAAGGTTAGTGGAAATTTTTTTTAAATATATTTAAAATATTCTCTATATCTCTTAATTTATCAAAAAACCATCTAAATCTATCTATTTTCTTGGCAAAAATCATATGCCTTTTCAGGGCTGTCCACAAGTCATTTTTCAAAGTTATTCAAATACTCTATATAATCCTTAAAAATTATTTATTTTTTCTTCATATTTTTTCTTGTCTTTCTTATACCTCCAAAAATTATAAAATTTATGGCAAGGATTCTGTAACATTTTTGAAATTTTTAAAGAAAATTCTGAGAACAATATCTCTTCCATTCTCTTCACTCAATCTCTACTATTTTTTCTATTTAATTCACCATTTATCCTCATTTTTTCCTTTTCGTTTTCTTTCAATTAATTTTAACCTTTAAAAAACTATCTATCACTCTCTGTTTTCACTTAAAAAGCCTCTTAAAATTTCATAAAAAATTTT
This sequence comes from Meloidogyne luci, assembly GCA_902706615.1. NCBI lineage: Eukaryota > Metazoa > Nematoda > Chromadorea > Rhabditida > Meloidogynidae > Meloidogyne > Meloidogyne luci. The sequence goes on along the minus strand of CACSLI010000176.1, from coordinate 35,118 downwards.
TTAATAAAGATAGGCAAAAAAATTTAGTCTCTCTCCAAAATTTTTTTGATAACTAAACTATTTATACTCTAAAACTACCCAATTAAATAGTAAAAATAAATAAAAATCACCTCGTAAATTTAACCATAAAAAATACATCTGGTTAAATAATAAAAAAAATATTTTTTTATCTTTTTTTTTATTTTTAACCGCCTTTTTAATTATGAAAAGCGGTGTTTTTGAAGCTTTTTTTTGATAATAATTTATTTATTTTCTTGCGATTCTCGAATTTTTTTAGAAAATATTTTTTATTAAACAAGCCATAAAAATAAATAAAAATAATATTTTATTTATCTTCTCTATTAATTTTTAATTAATTATTTTTGCTCTATTTTATTAATTAATAATTAATGTAAAACTGGCCATTTTACATTAAATAAAAATTTTTTTATAAAATATTTTATTTTTATCAATTTTTACATCCTTCAGTCTTTATTTATTTTCTTAAAAAATTTTTTTGTTTTCTTTTTATCCATTTTTGGATGACAAAAAAATAATTTTTTCCCTCTTACTAAAAAAATATAAATTCTTCTAACGAAGAAGAAGCATCTTCTCGCCTTATTTTTTATAAACTTTCTCTTTTTTTCTTCCTTTTGGTCAAAGTCATTTAGCCTCTTTTCTAAAGTCTTTTTTGTCAACTACATAAAAAGGGGGCTTCCTTCCTGATTTTTTTTTCTGACTTTAAATTTTGCTTTTCAATTCGTAAAAATTTATTTTTTTTGGTTGTCCCTTAAGTCTCGCCCTCTTCTTTTTCCTCAATTTTTGCATCTGTCTCTTTGCATCATCAAAGCATCTTTCTAAACAAAAAAGAGAAAAGGGAGAGAGCGTTCTCGCCACTTGGGAATTCAATACTTTTTTTCTTCACTGCAAGTAGCACAATATCTTTTTATTTTTAGCAAAAAGCATTGGACATTCAATAATAAAAAGGCTTTTTCTTCTTTTTTCTTCTTTTTCTCGACCATCAATGTGTAACGTTTTTATATTTTTCTTCCCTTTTGTTTCTCTCTCAAGTCCTCATTTTTAGTCTCTCCTCTTCCCTCCTCTTCAAAAAAAATTTATTTTTATTTTCACTATCCTCACGCAAAGGTTTGTGCAACTGCTGTTTAGCAAAAGGAGAAAGAGAGAATGACGAGAAGAAGCTGAAAATAGAAGGAGAAAGCGAGAAAAGTGCGCCGAAAGGGCTAAACTCTTTGTCTAGCTTTTTAAAAAAGAGAAAATGGATATATTTTTGCCATTTTGCTGCGATTGAGTAACCAGCTTTTGATGTATGCTTGTTTAGTTGATGGGGCTGGTTAGAGAGACAATTAGAGAGGAGGAAGAGGGGGGTTCTCAATTGCTAGTTTTTATTTTTATTTTCTTGGCATATTTTTAAAATTGTTATGCCGATAATTTCTTTTATTTCTTCTACTTTGTTCTAGTAGAAATGGAAGCCTTTTTACTGTTAACTACCCCGCTATAATTGTTTTCCCTTAAATATCTCTTGAGCTTATTTTCTTGATATAAATTTATAAAATGACTACCAGATTTTTTGGGGGTTTTTCTTCAATCACTCTTAACCTTTCTGTATTATTAAAATTAAAAAAGACATCCTTTTTTATTTAATATTTCATCTTTCTTTAACCGTTTTTATTTATTGCCAGCCATATTTTTATGTCCAACACATTTCCTTCTATTACACATAACTCACGCTCCTTTGAGTTCTTTACATCCCCTTCTTACCTCATTTTGTCCTCTCCTCTATCTGCTTTTTTTCACTATTGAACAATTTTTGAAAAAAAAACGAAAAAGGGCGGTGGCTGCGAAAAAAAAAATAAAATAAGACCCGAGCACAAAACATTGTTTAGTGTTTTATAAAAACTCTCATCGTTTTAAAAATTTTTTAAAAATTTAACTGATTTTCTTGTTCCATCTCTTTCCATTTAATTTTTATTTCTTCCAAAATATTTTGAAATATTTTCCATTTTGGGGAATTTTCAATGGACTTTTTTAATTTTTTGAAAATTCTGGGATGAATGGATGACGATTTTTTCTAAAAAAATTTTTAATGACAAATTTGGAAATTTATTTTTTTATTCGCCCTTTAATTTTTTAAAATCGATTTATATCCATCCTTCTCTTTATTTTTCCCTCTTAAATTTAAAAATATTTTTTTTACAATTTTCCCCTTTACGACTCTTTCCCCAAGACTAATTTCCGCGCATTTACATTTACTTTTTTTTGAAAGTCAATTACCCCTAACCTCCTCACGAATTTACTTAAACGACCTGTACTGCGACCATCAACCGCCCACGAACTAAAAAATTTTCCTAATTTTTTCCTCCATGTTGCATGCGTGGCTTTTGATGGAGGAATAAGTCTGCGCAGACTTTCAAAACAAAAAATTTTCTTTTTCGAGAATTTAAATTTTTTTAAATTTTTTTTTGAAATTTATAGATTTTCTAGAGAACTAGTTTTGCTGTAAAAATAAAAATAAATGAAAATACTTCCCCTTTTATACTCTAAAAAAAGAGTAAAAAAATATTCTTTATTTATTATTTCTTCATTTCTGCCACCATTCTTTCATTTTGCTCACTTTTTCCTATTAATCTCAATTCTTCCTAGTCAACTTCTTTTTGGCAACAATAATAAGGTTGGTAATATTTTAGGGTACAATTTTCTTTCATTATGTGCAAGAAAGTGATTTCAAGGACAATGCTTTATACACGTGTGCTGCTTATAATCAGGAATTGAAGGAATACAAGGTAGATGGGATTTGGGAAGAAGAGGGAAAAAGATTTTTTGTTTGGACTTTGTGAAGATTTTTAAATTTAAATAGTTCTTAAAAGCTAATTTTCCGATTGCGACCATTAAAGATTTTTTAAATGATCGAACTCAGAAAATTGAATTTTAAGGAGCTTGGGAAATGGCATTTTGTGGGAAAAACGCATTCATAGAAAAATATATATTTTGGATAAACATGAACACTAAAATACAGGATTTTTATTTTTTAGTTCAGCAACAATCAATTCAATTTTAATGTCAAGAAAAGACATGCAACAGAAAAATGTAACATTCTTTGAATTTTTTATTAAATATTTTTTATTTTTAAAGTGCGCAATATGCCTCCAGAACAACAATGGGTCAATCAATCTTCACCAATTGCATTACTTGGACATATTCACAAACTTCATTGTTTTTTCTCTGGATTGTAAGTTTTTTTAAATTTATTTTTATAAAAATAATTTGATTAAATAAATACAAAAAAATTAATTTACCGAAAACATTTAAAAATAAATATAGTTAAAATCATTGAACTATAACTAATTTTTACCTTTTATAAAATTTAATTGGCTCAAATTATTTGCAGCAAAAATAAAATATTTTGAACCACAAATAAAAATTAATTCAGTTGGGTTGGTAAAATAAATAAAAGGGAGAAAAAGAGTATTTTTAAATAAATCTTGACAGAATTTTTAAATGAAGGATTAATAAAAAAATATTTAAAAATTCAGTAATTAATATTTTTGCAAGTATCCACTGATGAAAATTTTTTAAATAATTTACAAAAAAATTTCTTTTAAATTTCAGTCCAAACCCAACACCAATATGGTATCATAATGGAATAGAAATCACTTCAGACAATACCAGAGGCTTTTCTTTTGAAAATTTTGGAAAAACTTTAGTTTTCAACGTTACTGCTCAACATATTGGAAGATATGATTGCAAATTTGAAAGGCATGCTTCGATTGACAGAACTTTTGATATTAAATTAAATGGTTTTTTGGACTAGTTTTTGATTTTTTTAAATTAATTTTTTTAATTTTTAGCAGCGCCTTACTGGTTTGATCTTCCACCTGCAAGTGTGAACACTAGTGAAGGGGAAACAGTTGTCTTTGATTGTAAAACGCTTGGTAACCCAACTCCGGTTGTTACCTTTTACAAGAATGGCGTAGGTGAGAGTTATTTATAGTTTGAAACTTTTCGGCGCCGACTGTTTGGGCGTTGGACTATTTTTGTCTAGAATTTTGTTCCTTAAGTTCTTCGGCCGAAAATTTAGATCCGACGCCAAACAATTGGCGTCTAAACGTTACTCACCCGATTTTATCGTTTTTTAAATTGATGATGATTGATATTCCTTAATTAATTTTTTAAGAGTTGCGGAGACCTCGTCCCGGTGAGAATTGGGTGATTGAAGGCTCTAAATTGACAATTTATGATGTGAAAAAGGGTGCTAATGGTCTGCCAGGAGACAATGCTGTTTATCAATGTAAATCAGAAAATAAACACGGATATTTATGGACAAATTTTTACTTGAATTTATTGGGTATTTTTGAAAAATTTTGTTTAAACTTTCAAAATAATTTTTAGCTTTCCAACCTCAATTATTGGAAGAACCTGGTCAAGTGGAAGCAATTGAAGGAAAACCTTTTTCACTTCAGTGCAAATTTTTTTCATCTCCTCAAGCAACAGTGACATGGGAAAGTCCTGTACTTGGTGGAGTTCCTTATAGTACAAAAGTTGATCAATTTGGTACTGGATGGCTGTTGTTTGAAGGTATTTTTTAGATTTTAGTTTAAAAGTTCTTTTAATTAATTTCAATTTGCAGAGGTTAGAAGAGGATATGACGGGGAATATAAATGCACAGGTGTCAATAAATATGGTTCTGCATCTGCTACTCAAAAATTAGTTGTAAGAAGTGAGTAGTTTTTAAAATTTTTGTTAAATATAAATTTTACAGTTCCAACATTGCTTGATCCTTTTTCTAAACAACGAATGGAACATCGAGCAGGAATTCCAATGAGTTTGTTTTTACAAAATTTTTTTAATAATTTTCTAATTAAGAATTACCTTGTGAGGCCAAACATGATCCCGATTTGGATGTTCAATATATTTGGACAATTAATGGAAGAGATTTGGCTCAAGCAAATAAAGAAATTGGAGGTGGACATTACCATGTGACAGAAGATAATACACTTGTTATTGAACAACCAACACAAGAAGATAGTGGAATGTATACTTGTTTGGTTAAGACTAAATTGGATGAAATTTCAAAAAGTATAACTGTTAATATCGAAGGTTTATATTTTTTATTATTTATTATTTGCTTACCCATTTGATGACCTGGAAAGGGGATTCCAAAATTTTAATCATTTTGGTTTTTCGAATTCTTAAAATATCCAAAAACAAAAATTTTTTGCCCACCTCAAAGTTTATCATATACATAAAAGGTCGAATTTTTAAAAAATTCTCAAAAATGTATTTTAAAATATTTTTAGATGTACCTCAACCTGTCCATTCAGCACGTATTTCAAGCTGTAATATTGACGAGCCTATTGTAACAATTGATTTTGAACACTATGAACCTGCTGATCGAAGTAAACCTGTTGAAGAATTTTGGTATGAATTTCTGGCTATTTTAATTGTATTTTTAATCTATTTAAAGGATTAGATATAGTGTTGATCAAGAGGTTGATCAAGGAAAATGGCAAACTTACCCAGTTCCATTGAAGGCTTTACCACATGAAACAGTTGGGGAATCGTTGAGGCTTGTTCGTGGTCAAGTGAAAATTTTGTTGAAGCCGTTTGGAACGGTTTGTATTTAATTACTTTCAGAGTTTCTTGATTTTGAAAAATTTGGACTCGGTCCGAAACAACTCGGGTTTTGACTATTTGACCTTAAAAGACTTGAATATCATTTCTAAAAAATTTCTGTTTTATTTAGTACACCTTCCAAGTAATAGCAAGGAATGCGATTGGCGACAGTGCCCCTTACATTATCGATGGAACGTGTCAAACATCCCAAAAACCTCCAACTCGAAATCCTTCTGGTGTTTGGTTACAAGGAACACAGCCAGATAATTTAATTGTGTATTGGGAACCAATGCCAAGAGATGAATGGAATGCTGAAAATTTTGCTTATCGCATCTTATATCGTCGAAAGGAAGAAGGAGGTGATTGGAAAAGTATAACTGTTGAGGATCCATTTGCTGATAAATTTACAATTGATTTGGGTGATGGAGGTGCTAGAGCATGGGATCAGTATGAGGTTAGTTTTAAATTTAACAAGTTTTTTAGCCATTGTTTTTGTTATAATGGCTATCGGCAATTATCCTTCTCTCGAATAAAAACAGTTAAAAATTTGTAGGTTCAAGTCCGTGCAATAAATGGAAAAGGAGCTTCAACTGTAATGCCTGAAGTTGTTGAGGGAAGAACTGGCGAAGGAGAACCTGGAGTTACACCAACAAATTTCCGCTTAATTCAAGTCACTTCAACTTCTGCAGAATTTGAATGGGATTCAGTGGATCCTTCCAAAGTTCAAGGAAATTTTAGTGGGTATAAGGTAAGAGATTATTTCGATTTCAAAATCAAAAATTATTTCCCAGATAACTTATTGGTATGATGAAAATAGTCTTTTGGATAATGAATCAAATAACAAAATAAGAAAAGCTCGTCATAGAAGGGCGGGTGATTTATCGAGTGGAAGTGGAAACTTTGAAAGAAATTCTGTAGTATTTGCACCAGGCGTGACTCGTGGTACTATAACTGGATTGAAACCAAATTCTATAAATTATGCGGTTATTTCTGTATTAAATGGACAAAATGAAGGTGCACCATCGCAAGAATTGTCGTTTAGGACAAAAGAGGGAGGTTTGGAATTTTTGGATTTTTCTAGTTTCTAAGAATTCTTAAATTTCAGTACCTACACCTGTACGCGATTTACGTGCATATCCAATGAATAACCGTCATGCATCTGAACATGCTGTTGTTGTACTTAAGTGGCATCCTCCGAGAGAACGTAATGGTCGATTGATTAAATATACGGTTGTTCATTGTAGAGCTAGTGATGGAGATGATCCTGAAAGTGAAGAGGTTAATTTGAGAAAAATATTTAAATGTTGTAATGAATAGGGACGTATAAAATCCCTTTAAATTTTTTGATTTTCCTGTCAGAATGACAACCCTAATAATTAGGGGTGTGTTGATGGTTATATTTATCCTTCTGAACTTGATAAAATTGGGGAAACAATTATAATAAATTGTAGCACTAGAAATAAAAAATTTTTTGAATTTTTACTTTTAGTAACAGTCAAAGCCTTATTTGATAGAAATATTTTCCCAATTACCTACAAAATAACATACCTAAATATAAAATCCCTTTAAATTTCTTTAAAATCTCAACTAAAAATTTTAGTTTACAAATTGTGGTGAACCAGTAGATGTAAATAGACGATTAACTGAACTTCGAATAATTAATCTCCGTTATAATACAAAATATCGTTTTGAATTTGCTGCGCATACTGGAGGTGGAATGGGACTTTTAAATTCTGTTGATGCACATACATTGCCTGAAGCGTTACATTTAAATAGTGGGTTTTATATAAAATAATTTTAAATTAAAAATATAAAAATTTTAATTCTATTGGGGGTGATGGGGCGCGATCTTTAGAATTAAAAAAAGTCAATTTATTCGGATTAGATAAACTTTTAACTGATACTCATTTTCTTGCATCTAAAATATTTCGCGCCATAATAATTCTCTATCTAAAATTTATGCATTAACAATATTTTCTATAAAATATTTTTATATTAAAAATGCTTTTAAAAGAAATTATTTGCATTAAGAAAAATGTCCTTTTCTTTATTTACATTTTTATTATTTCATTTAATTAAATCTTAATAATTAATGTAAAAAGGTTGGGGAGAAAAGAATGTCCACCACATCTGCGTCCACTTTTTTTCTTGGGTTAATTTAAAAATATTTGTTGTTAATTAAACACAGCTTCTTTCCGTCTTTTAAATTTTTATTTTATTTTATTATGAGTTGTTTGGTCTCATCTGTTGTCGCCTTTTCTTTGCATTAATTGGTTTTAGAATTTTTGTTACTTTGGGGAAAGAGGAGGGGTGTTTCCTTTGACAAAATTTACTTGTTTTTAAGGAAAAAACAGCAGCTGGTGTGTCTTTTTCTTGGAAAAAATATTTTTATTAGCATTTTAGCTCTTCTTTGAGGTGCTACTAAATTTTTTCTTCCAAATAGTTTATAGATAATGGAAAAAGATTAGAAAATAAAAATATATTTTTGTTGTGTGCTTTGCTACTTTTGTGAGCAAAAATTCTTTAAAAAAGTTTCTTTAAACTTTTACTCAATTTTCTTTCATTGCTGTTTTTTAGTTTGTCTATTAATAGGAAATTTAGTAAAATGTTGTTTTTTTTCATTTTTAGGATGACTGTTGTTAGGGTAAGGAAGTTTTCTACTTACATATATTCTAATAGCTTAAATTTTATGGAATTTTGTCTAGACATTTTGTTTAATCTTTTATTGTTTGCTCTTTTTGGATCCTTAATTATTTCTCTAAAATTTAGCTTTGTTTTAAGATTTTGCTCTTAATTTTTTAAAAATCATTTTAAATTTATAGTTTTTTTGGTGAGGACTTTTTCTAGTTTAAAAACTAAAATAATAATATTATTGTTTCCATGGAAACTAGTATATATTAATATACATAAATATATGTAAATTCTTTTGTTATTATTTTAAACGACTATCATCCTCCCCATTTTTTTCTGAAAACTTTTTTAAACGTATTATACATATTTACAATTGTCTAAATAGAAAATGTAGTATATTTTTCAACAAAAAATATTTTTCTTTCATTTTATTTAAAAAAAATTCTTTTTTATTTAGACAGATTTAAACTTTAAAAAAATGTTTTTCTCTAATATTAATCTAATAATTTATTTTCTTCTAAATTTTTTATTTACATTTGCTGAAATTACAGTTGAACCAAGCAAACCATCACTCTACAAAGAAGGAATTGGAGATGATCATTTTAACATATCTTTTGTTCCTGGACATTATGATTCTCGTGTAGGAGCGCCTGTTGGAAATTCTTTTTATGTAAAATATCGAGAAACGGATTCGGGTGATGAATGGCTTACAAAAGAACCTCCTCCAGATGGGTTAACATTACAAGTTACTGTGGATAGATTAACACCTGGAACTAAATATGATGTAATGACTGTTTCGTTACAAAGGGATGAAGCTGGAAATATTGTTGGACAAACTGAATCTAGAATACATCATATTACAACTACTGGAGTTTGTAAGTCTATTTTTGGATTTTAAAAATTAATATTTGAGAATTTGCTAGTTTTAAATTGAGAAAAAAATTTGGAAAAAATTTTTGAATACATGATCCAAAATCGATAAAGTTTTTTAAGGTTCAAAATGGGTACACCCCAACTTACCGCGAGCCCAACTCGTCGCAGAGCTATAACTTCGTTCAGAATTGTCGAATCCGGGGCGCCCTGGTATGGTTCGATTCAGCTCGTCGAGGCGCATCGAAACATACAAAGACATACCGGATTCGACAATTCTGAACAAAGTTATAGCTCTGCGGTAAGTTGGGCTCGCGGTAAGTTGGCCTGCTCCCATTCAAAATCTTTTAAAAATATTTTAAAATTATTTACTCTTTTCCTCACAATTTGGGGTAATTTTGTGCGTTAGGTATAAGCCTACTTTGCTATTATTATAAGTCTCAAGATCAGCTAATTATTGTTTTTTTTTTATTTTTAAATGGATTATTAAAATTACTAAAAAGTTTTTTCGTTTTTTTGCAAAAATTTCTTTATATTTATTCTCAAAATTATTATTTTTTAGCACCTCGTAGAGCAACATTATATTGGTTATTAATTATTTTATTGATATTGTTACTTCTATTACTATTTATTTGTATTGCTTGTTGTCTTTTACATCAACGTGGACGTAAATATTTTGTTGAAGAAAAAGAACGACTTCATGGACGTGAACCAATGCTTCCAAAAGATAAACAATTTGAAGAATTTGGAAAAACGTTTGTAGATTTTTTTGTAAAAAAATTTTTAGAAGAAAAAAATATTTAAGGCCAGAAGATATTGAAAAACGTTCTCTTTCGGGACACATGTGGGGTGGTGAATCAGAATCTGATTCTTTGGTAGCTGATGTAGATGATAATCAAGGATATAATGAAGATGGCTCGTTTGTTAGTAAGTGAAAATTAAAAAAAAATTTTAAAGAAAAATAATTTTTAGTTTTGTTAAAATTATTTTGACATAATTTGTGGGCGTGACACAAATATAGGTGTTTCTTATAATTTTGGACTTTCTGAATAAAATGCCAAAATAATGAATTACTAAGGATTTAGTTAAATAAAATTTGTAAACTAACAATCTAGATCTTTCATCTACAAGTTATAATGTTATTTTGTATAATATTTGTTGCTCTAACTATTCCTTGAACCCCAGGGCTTCCAATCTTTAACCAGGGCTTCTCCCAAATGTCCACACCTTTTTACTAAGTTATTAAAATTATCTACCTAATAATTTATTTTTTATCAGAAAATTTTTTCTTTTTTAGATCAATATGGTGCAAATAACAGGACAGGCCTTGTTCATTCTGGATCCGGTCCTGAAGGGTCTCAACAGCATCCGACTGGAACCGAATCAACATCTCGGCGTTAATATATTTGTGCATAAAATATATTTAAAACTCAGTGAAAAACAACAGAGATCTTTCTTTTAAAAATTTGCTCTTTAAATAAAAAAATTTTTCTCCATTCTAGATTTACCAATTGCAATACGGGCATTTTTGAACTCTTTTTTTATTTTAATTTAAATTCTTTATATACTCATTAAAGGCAGGGTTTTCAGTTAAAAATTATTTTTGGGGTTTTTAATAAAAATTAGAAAACCTTGTTTTTCCGTCCACTTATATTTTCTTTAAAGTTAGCAAAAAAAGGAGAATATAATTAAATATATTCCTTATTTTCTCTGATCTTTTTTTTCTGTTTTTTTAACATTTTTAAATAAAATTCTATGTATATTTAACACTTTTTTAATGAATAAAACTGCCTATTATATTTTGAGGAAAATTGTTGCATAAAAAAGAAAATTTTAATTTGTTATGCAACATTTTCAAGTTTTTTCATTTTTTTTTTTGGCTTCTCTTTGCTTTTGATGCCTCAAAATTTCTATTTCTCTTTTAAAATATGAAAAAATATTTCTTTAATTTTTTGTATTTTGGATTATAAAAATTTTTTTTGTTTGATTTTCCAATAAAATACAAAAAATATAAACATTCCTATTCAATTCATCTATCATTTTTTCTTTTGTTTTAATACATATAAAACATCTTTAAATATGAAAAATTCACCTGCCAATTTTAAATCTCATTTTGTTTGGTGAAAATTTTCAAGAATAAAATTTTAAATAATTCAAAAAAAATTGTGATATTAAACTAGAGTGGTTAAATGCATCCGGAAATTGGATTGCGATCTTCATCTTCGCAGTCCTAAACTCGCATTCCTGAAACGAATATGTAATTCTATAAATTTACTTTAACCTTTTAATAACTACTTATATATAAATTTTTCTCTTAGCGGGCGTTGTAGCTCAATGGTAGTCTGTTTGACTACACAAAATCTGGCTGTTAGATGGTATAAGGTTTCAACCCGCGTAACTTTTTTTATATTTTTTTCAAAATTTAATTAATTAATTTTAAAAATTTAAATTTATTTATATGTACAGAGAAAGTTATAAGCGGATTTAAAGAGACCGGTAAAATCGCAACAATATTTAATTTTTAAAATATAAAAATTGAAAAAAAAAACAAGAATATTTTTTTTCTGATTTTTTGTTTAAATAATTATATATGCCATTTTATTTAAATTTAATTTTAAAGAGACCGGTAAAATCGCATCCGGAAATAGAATTGCGATTTTCGCAGTCCTGAACTCGCAATCCCGAAATGAATATGTATTTCTATAAATATTAAAACTTTAACTACAATATTAAGCTAAACTTTGAAATGTTCCAAGGGGAGGGATACGTTTCAAGAACAGAGAAAGTTCTAAGCGGATCCGGAATAATCTTAATGGATCCAGAATCTTATTGGGGCACCTTAGTGGCTTTTTAATGCCCTCTCTCTCTCTTTAGTGGCAGTATTCTTTTTTAACCCCAACCGTTTCTTCTTTATGTACAGTACTATAAAAGCCTGTACTTATTTTTTATTTAACCTTAGTCTTTCTAATTATTTCCTTTTGACGACAAAGAATGCCAAACCAAGACATTGTGCTTCAAGCTGTTGGTAATGATGGAGTTGTTCAGAGATGGGTTCGGCGTTCTTATGTTCGCCATCTTCCATTGCGTCGCAATTTTTTTGAGCAAGATCCAGATGAAGGGCCAAGCAATGATCAACAACAAGTTGCGCCTATGTTAGATCCTAAAACGACTAAACTTGAAGAATTGGGTTGCCACATTTTGGTTAGTTTTTCTTGATTTTGTTTAAAAAAAATTTTTTTGTAAATTTTAGGCTCGAGTTTTTCAAAGTCTCTCCATTCTTGATCGACTTCGAATGGAACATGTTTCTCGTCTTTTTCGTAATACTGCTAAAATGGGATGGATTGGACAGCGCAAAATTGTTGTAATTCCCGAGGATGCGGTAATAGAAGGAGGCAAAACCTATCTGTTTAGTGTAAGTAAAAAATTGAATAAATGTAGGGGAAGAGGGGAGATTACTGTTCCTTTTGAACAAACAGACTCGAATAATCGAGAATTTTTATTTTCAGGGTCGCGCTTACTTCCGTCTCATAATGAAGCGTTGTTGTCGTTACACTTTTGAACTTGTAATTTATCAATTGGTGCCAAGGGATCGATTGTTTAAATTACTTCAACTTTGCTTTCTTCTTCGACATCTTTGCTTGGATTATTTGTCGCCCCTTAGTGGCTCTGAATTTTTGGAAATTTCTGAACGTATGCCTGAATTGAGGTCTTTGGTTGTTAAGAACTGTCGATTGGTGGGTATTTTTGAATTTACTCGTTATTAGGGTTATCGGGTTGAACCGAGGATTTTTCCGTTCCTCTAAATCCCCCCAACATTAAAGAAATAATTTTTTATTCTTTTAAGCATTATAAATTCGCTCGTGATTTCCAAAGAATGCTTGATGGTCTTCAACATCTTCAAGTACTTTCTGTCGTCAACTGTGAAGGTTTTGGTAAGTTAATTATTTTAAGTTATTTAATAAACTTTCTTTTAAAGATAAATTAGAAATTGAGAGACTTCCTTCTACTCTTCAAGTTATTCAATTAAATTATCTTGATGGGAGTTTGGATAGGCAAATGAGGTTAATTGAATGTCTTTAAGTTTTTTTCTAAATGTTTCTTCTTTCTTCAGAATTATTCGGACAATTCGGCAACACGTTCCTAATGTTGTGAGTTTTTCTAAATTTTATTTCTTTATAATACACAAAAGTATAAGGGTTATCAATCATTTTGTCTAAACTTTTAAATATTTCGGGTGTTGGCGGTCATTTAATCTAAACTAAATAGTGTGTCCAAAGCCGGCCAAAATGAAAACTCAAAGGCCTTTTTTCGATAACGCTAACAATCCTACACTAATTTATACTCTTCAAATTTAAAAATTAAAAAAATTTCTTTTTAAAAAACAATTTTAGAAAGTTCTGGTACTTGATGAAGGTAACGAGCAAGCACATGTTCTAATGCAACCATTTCAAAATATCAAAGTCTTAGTCCTTCCATTTCACAGCTGGGATTGGAGAGGTAATCGTGCGGAAAATATTGAATTTTATCCTCGAGAATTTCTTCTACGTTTGACTGCTTTGGATTTTGGAGAGGTTACTGTTGAGGTTTGGAAATTATTTTTTTTATTTTTAATGTTACTTTTGGGCACAAGTGTATGCCCTTTTTTTGACATTCTGTAAAAATAGGGAAGATGGAAATGATGGGTTTAGATGGGTGGGTTTAGGATTATAAGTCTTCATATTTACTCACAAGTTAGTTGTGTTAGACTAGCCTCCCGCCACAGTTTCGAATTCTCATTTATTGGATTCTTGTCTCGAGGAATGACCAAACTTTTATTTTTTTCAGTTTGGGACTCTCAGGTTTAGCGCCTTACAATTACCAAACTTGGAATATTTGGTCCTTCAATTAACCAGAATTGTAAATGCTAATCAATTCTTCAATGCAGTTGTTGGTTTGCCTGCTCTGCGTTCTTTGACTCTTAAAATGAAAGGAAATACTTTTAGTGAGCCACCGCATTGGAGAGGCAAAGATAGACAATTATATGATTCTTTGATGTCTATGGCACAAAGAGGAATTATTGAAGTAAGTAATGTGGATTGGGTTTTTGGGATCTTTTTTGGGATCTTTTGAGTTTTTTGAGACTTGGGATCTGTTAAATTTTAAAAAATATTTTTTCAGTATTTGGACGTTTCTTGGCCGTTAAATACTTCTCTTGCTGTGGAATTTGTTAAGAATTGTTCGGTAAGTTTTTTAGTTTGACTTTTCTAATTTTATACATATTTGCCCCCAAATTGTGACTAAATTTTTTGAAATAATTTTTCGAATCCTTTTAACATGTATCAATTCTTTATTTTTATTTCCCCTTTTTATTTTTAAGAAATTACGTGCACTCTTCTTCGGAATTCGAAATGCGAAACATCGTGACTCGGAAGAAGAATTTGTGTGGAAAAGTTTCATTAAATCCCTCGATGAATTAAAAAAAGGATTATTACCAAAAGAAGATTTTCAAAAAATAAGAATGTTCAGAAATGTTTTTGGGGAATATACAGGAACGAATCCATGGAATTCAGATTTTAAATTGGTTCCAGTTAAACATCCGTGGATTGTATGTCTTGGTAAAGCTATACCTTCACATGTTTTGGGAGAAGTTTGTCTGAAGGAATTGGGAGAGAATGTTGATGTGACAACTGAGTAAGTTTTTCTTTTAAATTTTAACGTTGAAAACGTCTTTTTGGGCTGTCTGGGGATATTTTGAATATATGTCCATTAACTCTTTTCTGGTATTTAGTGGAATTTTTGGGAATATTTTTGGGGAATTTATTTTTTAACCATTCGATTTGGTTTAATTTGTTCATTTAAGAGGGAAAGAGTTTCAGACATTTCTGATTTTTTTAATTTCAGATTATTCAAATTCCCACCAAGAGTGCAGGTGCCTGAGAAGATTATTGAGGATTAGAAAATATAGATATTATGTAGTTATTAGATAAAAAAATATAAATTGTGTCCGGTAGCTTTGTCATAGTTAATATATTTGTGTATAAAGTGATTGTTCTTTTAGACTTTTTGGTTAAAAATTAAAATTTACCTTAAAATTCTCAAAATTTTCCCTGAAAGAGGCGAACAAATGGGGTAAAAGAAAAAGAAGAAATCTTGCTGCTTGGCCTTTCAAAATTCTCAAATTTTCGCTAGCGGCGCTAAAAGGAATTTCTTTGGAAGAAAAATATAAGTGACACCCTCTTCAATTCATCTATCATTTTTCTTGTTTTAATCTAAAAGATTTTTAAATATGAAAAATTCACTTGCCAATTTAAATCTCTGTTTGGTAAAAATTTCAAGAATAAACGGAGTTAATCCCGAAAATCTTAAGCCCCGCCAATCCCTAAAATTGAGAAAACTGGAATTTTAAGACGAGAACCGAAAAATCTTGTACTAGATCCCATCCTGTGCTGACCTCTAAATGAAACCAAATTATTTGAGAGATTTAGTTAAAAACAGCAAGATGAATCTTTGGTGAAAAATAAATGTCTGCCAATTTCATATAACTCGAAATGATAACGGTCAACTTAACAAGTTAGAATGATTCCGAATTAGTCATTTGAAATCTGTCGTTTATGGCGTTGAGTTTGGCATTATGTCTATAAATTTTTGAAAGTAGATATAAAAGGAAAATCATTTAGTTTTTTTTACTTCTTGTCTTCTTTTGTTTCAAAGTTTTTTTTAAACTTTTATCTCTTTAAGGTTATTATTCTATATCTTTTCTTAATATGCTGGCTCTTGATCGCAATCGCGGCGTCGACCAATTTGAGGAGGTAAAATTAAATTAAATTTCCTCTTCAATTGTTTCTCTGAAATTTCAGGTTCGTTTTATTCACGAACTTGATCCGGTTGTTCTCTCTCGTGCAAATCTCATTCGACTGGCGGAGAAAGCAGAAAATTTTGACGAACTTGTCAAAAACTGCTATGTTCGAATGTTGACAAAGACGGACAAAGTGACGTTCCACGCTATCTATCGTATTATTGGGGTTATTGATACTCAGGTAATTGAATCGAAAAACTCATCATTTTTTTCATTTTTGAGGTTCCTATTGGCAAGTCAAAGTATGCGAAGCGTATTCGGGTTGATAATCAGGCTGAACGAATTCTTGAAAGTACCGCTGTGGATCCAATGACTCAAGAGGAATTTGATGTTTGGTACAAAAATGCTAAACTCAAAACGGTTTGAATTTCTTACATTAAGACAAAATTTCTGTGTTTATTTTCAGCAACCTCTTCCCACAATTCGTTGGATCAGGCAGCGTTCTGATGAGATTCGTTTGGCGCTTCATGACGCTTCCAGGCGCTCTGAGGTTAAATCCGTAAGTGAACTGTCAAAAATTGTGTTGAGCCGTTCGCGTCTTGTCCCGTTGGTTCAAAGTACTGAGGGCGAGGGTATTATTGAAAATTGTTTTGTGCGTATGGTGCTTGGACATGACAGTACTGGCCAAACCAAATATGGGGTAACTTTTTAAATTTATGATCTTTTAAAATATAAATTTATTTTTAGGTCGCTCAAATTGTTGCGGTTACGGAAAGTGATGAATATTCTGTTAATGTACCAATGGCTGGCTCAGTCACTACACATACGGTCAGTTGGAAAGTTTCAATTTACAGTTTTATCCAAATTTTAGATGTATCGCAAACTTACGCTTCGACACGTTTCTAATGCCTATATGGATGTTGGACTTCAAAGCATTTCCAATTCGCCTATTGATGGTGCTGAATTCTTTGAATGGACAACGGCTTATCTTCACGCGGTTGTTTAATCTTTTTGGCAATAAAATAACTAATAAATTTTATTTTTTAAGGCTCTTCCATTGCCACTGATGGATTTCATTGAAAAGAAGGAACGTCAAATTCATGAGTATCTTTTGTCGCGTGGTCTGCTTCTCAAGAAAGTAAAGAAAGAGGAACCGGTAGATGATGAGGAAAGAAGGGCGGTTGAGCCAGTCCAGAAGAAATTGAAGGTTTCTCGCAGTCGTGATTTATATGGCCAATAAGGGAATTTTTCGGTGATTTTTTAAGAAAAAATGAGGGGAAAATATATTTATATAAAATTTAGTGTTTTTTCATCCTCATTGCTGAATTTAATCTCTCTCCCTCTTGTTGCAAAGCAAATGTTGTATTTCTAAATATATTGATGAATTTTTGGGTATACTTATATGGGAATATTGTAATGTGGAATTTTGAACTTTATGGGCCCCATTTTTTATGAAAACAGAAAAACTTGAAAAACTCCTTTATAGAAGTGAGTTTTTATCCAAAATTATTTTTTGATTGATTTAGTTTCAATAATTAAATCAAAGGAAAAAATAAGGAAGAAATAAAAAAGAGGGCTCATAAAGTTCAAAATTCATACCTATACAACTTTTATTTGCCAGTAAATGTTATATAATATTGTACACATATATTTCCGTTTTCCTTCCATCTCTCCAAATTTGTTTGATCATATATGGATATTTTAAATAAAATTTTGTGCCATGATTGTTGTAGTTAATAGTATGTTTTTTAAACACATTTTTATATTTTTTTTTATCTTTTGGGCGTGATTTAATAATCCCTTTTCGTTTAGAAAAATTTTTTGTTTGGAGACATTGACATAATTAAATCTGCGACAATGTGGCCTTGCTACACAATGGACAATCGTTTCGCTGACCGATATAAACAAGATATGAGCAAACCGCCGCCTTCACCATATGGGAAGCCGTTTTTAGTTTCAAATCCGTCTCCTCCTCCACCCCCTCGTCCAATGCTTTGGGGACAGCCGCCACCACAAACTGCGTTGACGATGGGTTCTTTAATTGAACCCTGCCATTTTCAACCATTGACCTGGCATCAAGATCAGCCATCTTCCTCAGAGTTGTTGCAAAAGGAGAGCGGTACATCTGTCAAAAGCAATCCATCAAAACCGACGACATTTCCAATGGTGAGAAAATTTAAATTATGTAAATTAAGGTCAGGGAGTTTTGGAAAGTGGGATAACTGACCATTATATATTTCTTTTGGTTTAGGGTCTGAAAAGGAAGTGAATTTAGATATTATTCAAAATTTTTATTCAAAATTTATGCATAGAAATGCGAATAAATTATAGAGTTTATGAGCAAAATAACCCAAAAAGTGTTCACCGGTTTTTTTATATTTTTCTTTTTTCATGAGAACAGGCATTTTCATTCCTTTGTATTTTTTTATGTTTAAAAACTTTTTTAGGTTATCAAGAACATTCAACCTTCAAGTCCGCCAATTTCAATGGCCAAAGTTGCTCAACAATTTGAATCAATGAATTTGTATAGTCCTTTACCAAAGGAGCAGGAAAATTCTGTTTTTGACACCAATGATGGTTTGTTTTAAATTTTTTTCTTCTAGTTAAGCAGGGGTTTTAATCCTAAATTTTCTTTTTTTCCTTTTCACTCTAATTACTTTTTTAATTAGATGCCGATTTTCCTAGTTTGAGTAGTAATGGCAATAAAACAATTGAAATTCCTAAACAAGCTCAAGTAAAAACAACACAACAAAAGTCTTTCGCAAACATTGCTGCAAAAGCTCCGACCTTGGTGAAGAAACAATCGGATTCTAATAATATGCAGACAGTTAAGGCGCGGTGAGTTATTCTTTAAAGCGAAAGAAATTTAAAAAATTTTTAAGAATTTAATTGTTTCATTATTAATTTTAACCTTTTTTAATTTTTAAGAGGATCGATATCGAATTCTCCTCCTAGCCAGCCACAACCACCGCAATCACAAACGACAATTATTCCTCCAACTTCAAACTCTTTGGTGGTTAAACAAAATGAAGACGTTTTAATTAATATTAAACAAAAAGAGGAAGGTTTTTTTCTTTTTTCGTTTTTATTTTTTAATTATAAAATTTTTAAGAAACGCAAATTCCACCAAAATCACCTTTGACCTTTGAACAATTTAATGACAAAATTGAAGAGAATAAGAATTTCTCTAATTTTTTGGTGGAATCTCAATTTGATGACTTATTTGAACGTGATCCATATTTAAATCATTTGAGAAATGTTCAAGAAGATATGTTTCTTCAAATGTATAATATGACGCCTAATGACAATTTTGTTATTCCTGAACCTCAAATAGTTGAGGAGAAAATTGAAATAGTAGAATCTCCACCTCCTCGACCGCCATCTATCGATGAGTGGCAAACTGTGGTTGCTCGTCGAAGAAAATCTTCTTGCAATACCGAGGTTTTTTTAATTTTTTCCGAAGAAATATTTATTTTCTATTTTAAGTATTTGTCTCATCGACCAAGTCCGTGTACTGACGATGGGTATATGGTTAGTTGTTAAATTTGTTTTTTAAATATTATCCGTTTTCCAGGAAGACTACAGCGACGAAGATGACTTTGATGGTGAAAATACAAATGATGGAATTATTCGATCAGATAGCCCTGCAAGTAGTATAGCACAACGTAGTGACAATGTACTGGAGGGAACTAGTGGAGGATCCCATTTAGACAATAAACATATATTTTATAGGTAATTAATTGTTTTAAAGAAATTTACTGTTTTTTAAATTTAGAACACATATTTGCCTTTATTGGCAAAACTGGCAAGAAGGGAAAGGTCCAAAATGTCGACATGGAGAAAATTGTTTTTATGCTCATGGATCTAAAAAATTAAGAAAACTTAATCCTGTATATTACAAAACAGTCTTATGTGAAAAGTTTAATAATGGAGATAGATGTCCATATGGTGAAAATTGTAATTTTGCACATGGCGAGAGGGAATTGAAAAAATTTTTAACAAAAGGTTTTTTTAATTTTTAAAATTAAAAAAATTTTTTTTTAATTTTAGCACAATCAAATAATAATATAAATTCAACAAATAAGGAATTGAGGAAATTTTTTGCTGTATCAAAACGTTACCAAATTCGGAAAAATCGTGGAACAGAAACTATTCAATGTAATCCAGTAAAGCATTTTGACAAAGTAAAAGTAATAAAAACAAAAGAAGGGCAAAAAAGTATTAAAAAATAGTTTTTTTAAAAGTAAATTATTTTTATTAAATTATTCAGAGAATAAATTTTCAAGAAAATAAAATTTCTTTTTTGTGTGTTTTGGAAGGTTTTTAGTTGAAATTCTTGAAAATTTATTTTTAGGCAAAAATGAAATAGGAAATAAATATAAGGACAGTTTGACAAATGGAATTTTCATTAACCTCTGGATTATTTTGCTTGAATATCTTTATTAGAGACTTGAAGGTTCGATAGAGATACAGGATCAATGTCTCGAAAAATCTTGTTCACGCTGAACGAGATCTTTCGATATCTCGTTTTGGTCTGTCTCTAGCTTGATTGATTTATAAGAAATTAATTTTCTGAATATCCTTGGAAAACTTAAGTTATTTTACGAAAATGTATGAAATTTCCATTTGTTGGGCTGGTTTTGTTAACGCAAGGGTTTATCCAGTAGAAGCATAGAGGTCTCCCATAATTGACAAATTAAAATAAAATTTGGCATAAAGTAACGTTAAAAAAAGTTTTTCTCTTATGTTCTTTACTGAAATTTAATTGCTGGATAAGCTTTTTCGTCTAACACCTTATATTATTTTGTTTGTTATTTATTGTCCCCTTTGGCTATTACCCTATTTTTTGACCATCATATCTTTATTTGTTAATTCAAGAGCTATTACCTTGCCCATCCTTTATTAAAAGCATTTAATTATTTTATTTAAAATGCACAATTATATACTTATTAAATTAAAAAATTATGAAAACTACTAACAAACATTTTTTGACTTAAAAATATTTTCTATAAATATTATTATTTATTTATAAATAAAAGAATAAAATAAATTTATCTGTTAATAATTGTGGTTTTAATTTAAATATATTTTTAAATTATATTAATTATTGTAGTAATTTTTTTTATTTTTATATACTTTTGAAGCTTTTAGATTATGAAATGTTTGACTACAAAATTAGAGAAAAGACCAGCTTCTTCGCAGATTTGTGGAGATGGCAAAGACTTGTTGGTTGGCACTTACCAATTAAATTCTGATACAAATTCTGGTAAAAATTTAAATTTTTTTGAAAATTTTTATTAATAAGTAGATTTTTAAGTCTCATCCTATGCTGGCGAATTATTTTTAATTAGAACTGAAGATTTAACTGTAAGGTGTAGTCTTGACTTGGGTGCTGGTATTTTCCGGTTCATTTTGGATAATGATAAGTGTGTGCTTGCACTTACGGATGGACGACTTGTTATAGTAAAGGTTTGGGTTTTTGGATCCGTAATTTTTCTTCAATTAAAAATTCAACTTTTCGTTCCTTAAGTATAACAATGAAAATTTATTCTCTGCTGCACAGTTCAAAGTCTGCTCTCAAATGCTGCTAGATTGTTCTATTTTAAATGATCGAATTCTTTCTACAAATACTCAGGGTCAAATATTTTTAGTTAATGTTGAAGATGGCTCTTTTGTTTCTAATTGTGGGCATAAGTCAAAATATGGATTAGTTAGTTTTTAATAGTTTTTGAAATGTTAATTAAGGAGTATAAAAACGAAATTGTTTTCGGATTCTCTTAAAATTATTTTCAATAAATTCAAAAAAATATTAATCAGTATTAAGGAGGAATGTGAAGTTTGGTGTTGCTCATGGATAAACGGACAAGTTTGTTTATACGTTTTTAAACTTGAACCTATTGTACTAAAATTTAAAAAGTAAAAAATAAATTTAAATTTTTTAGACCTTTGCAACCGGTGCAGAAGATGGAATTTTGAAAATTTGGGATTTGCGTTGTTCTTTTAGGTTTATATTTTTTATTTAAAAAATTTTTTAGTTTAGTTCACGGGAGCAACAAAAGATTGAACACTCTGCGGGTGTTACTTCTTTATATAAATTGAATGATTATTATCAAATTATGTCAGGTTCATATGATGACAATTTAAGATTATTTGATTGGAGAAATTTAAATAGACCACTTTCGACTTTAAAGGTTTTTTATTTTAAAATTAAAAAAAAGTTTTTTAAACTATAGTTAAATGGTGGAATTTGGGAAGTTAGTCTAATTGAAAATAATTATTTTATTTTGGCTTGTATGTATGGAGGTATTTGAATTTTTAAATTAAAAAATAATCATTTCTTAAACAAAAGAAACAATGATAAATCATTCCATTATTTACTAGGTTTTTCCCCTCGTCACCCGTAACTCTTTTAATTTTTACTTGGCCCCTCCTAAAAATTTTTTGTCATCATTTTCTAATTAATTTTTCCTGTTAGGTGCAAGTATTATTCAAAAATCTTTCAATTCAACATTAAAACTTGTCCACTCTTGTCAAAGTAACAATCCAACAGATCTTTGTTATAGTGCTAAAGCAATTCCAATTAAAGAAAATGAAGAAGATGAAATAAATCTAAAAATATTTACATGTTTCTTTAATGATTATTCTGTTAGAAAGGAATTAATTAAAATTAAAAGAAATTTTTAAATAAAATAAGAAAATTCTTTTTAATTTTTTAAAAAAGATAATCATTTTCTTGATAATATTTTTAATTTAATTTTTTTCAAATTCAAAAATTTAAATTTAAAGATAAAAATGTTTTTTAGCCGATTGTTGGGTGGTGTGCCAAAATTACGAACATCAAAACGTATGTTTTATAAAAAATTTTGTTTGAATTTTCGGTTATTGATGATAGGAATAGTAAGGTTTGATTTGTATTTGGGAATAACGTTCTAGTGATTTAAGAAAAATTTCCAAATTTTATTCATGGATGGTCTGTGTTTAGCATAATTAGGCAAATTTATTATTCGTTTTCTATTGCGAGGGTTTTTGGAATTTGACGATTTTATTTTTCTAATTTGGGCCGATGTTCTCATTTCAATAAAAAAATTTCTAACTAATAAAAAAACGCCCTAAAAATTTTTATTTTTAAGCAAAAGTTTTACAACGACGTTTTAACCCTCTTCGAATGCTTTGTCCTTCCCCAATTGCTTCATGTCCAGAATGTCACAATTCACTTTCTCCTTGGGTTTGCTGTTTACAATGTTATCAATTAATTAAAGAAGAAAGTGAAAAAATAAAGCAAAAAATGATTGGAAATAATTCTTAAAAATATTTATTTTTAAATTTTTGTTAGAAATTTGACTTTTTTAAAAAACATTTGATTTTAATTTTATTTTTTAAAAATTTATAATTTTTTAAATATACCTATTTGCTTTTTAATATTTTATTTTTCTAATTTTTCTGGATTTTAGTTAAATATTTAGTGAACAACAACAAACAAGGCAACTTTAAAAATGACAACAGAATCGGATCTTAGAACGGTAGGTATATACATACATATTATTGGGGTTTTTTCTTAGTAGTTCTTAAAGTGGTGAAATTTTTTTTATTAATTTTTGAGTCCGGTCAAAAAATTTAATTTTAGCATTTAATATTAACAAATCACGACAAAATTAAAAAAAACTTGAGATAAAGGGGTATTTCATAATTTTAAGTTTCGTGAGTTTCTTCTACAATATAATGCTGTAACTGAGCATTGTTTTAATTC
Organism: Meloidogyne luci; assembly: GCA_902706615.1. Taxonomy (NCBI): domain Eukaryota; kingdom Metazoa; phylum Nematoda; class Chromadorea; order Rhabditida; family Meloidogynidae; genus Meloidogyne; species Meloidogyne luci. Next base: position 11,485 of record CACSLI010000176.1, on the reverse strand, counting down.
TTGTGTGGTTGATTTTTCAAGGAGAGAAGTAAGCGACAAAGAAGATTTGTGTACTAGAAATTGTATGGAAAAGTTTTTAAAGGTTAATAGAAATTGTGTGAAAAATATTTGGAAGAAATTAATTTTATTTTTTAAGGCCGGCCAAAGACTTTCAATGCGTTTTCAAGAACATCAAATGCTAAATATGGAGGCGCAAGGAGCACCTATTTCAGTTAGTGCGGCAGCAAGTAAAATGTGATAAAGTTAATCGTTTTCGTTTTTTTGTTGAATAATAAAAATATTTTTTGACTTTAAATATTTAATTTTTTTGCAGATAATGTAATACTATTTACATTAAATATTTATTTATTTTGTCATTAATTTGATTTCTTGAAACCAGAAGAACTTTGATATTAACGCTGAGCTTTCTTGGCGTTCAAAGGGCCTGTCCGATTTTTAATTGTTTCCTTTCTAATTTTTTAAAGACATTTTTTGTTAAAACAGCATCTAGGCACATGTAAATTAAATATATATTTATTCTTTTTTAGCATATTTAGATTTTGATCAAATTAAAAAATGTTTTTTGATGAAGATGTTTCTCAAAGTTCCAATAATGAAAACATTAAAGAACCTGAACGAAAAAATTCTACAGGCTTGAAGCCGTTAACTTTTCGTGATTGTGTTCTTAGAGTTAATGAAATTTATGAGGTTTTTTAAATTAATTTTGTTTTCTAATTATTCAATAATTTAGAAGTCTACCAATGTATTGGAAGATAAAGATAAATATAAAGTCATTCAACAAACGATAAGACGTTATTTTGATGACGAAGATTCTGAAGATGTTTTTGAGGGTTTTCTGAATCTAGTTATTCATTTGGATAAAATCACAACGTTATTGGCAAAACAATATGATCTGTCATTGGTTTGTTTTTTTTGAATTTTAGTAGAATTTGAGGGCCATTTATTTTCTCTAAAGCCTAGTCTTTTCATTACTTATATCTTTATATTTCTTCAGCTTGTGTGTAGGTTCCGAAAAATCTCCGTCTGTATTTAGGAATAATATTCCATATACATATGTACTTAAACGAGAAAGATGTTATGAGATTATGCTTTTGGGGAAATTACTAAAACGTGAAATCAAGCCTAAATTTTTGCAATTTTTAGGTTATAACTGCTCTCAATGCCTACAATGATTTTCTTATAGGGAAACCTGAATTAACTCAAAAAGCGCAGAATGTTGAAGATGTTGATTTACTTGTATAATTTATTTGAATTTTTTAAATTTTTATTTTTAAGACAAATGCGTTAAAAATTGTATCGGTTCTCAAAGGGAAGCATTTACAATTAATTGTAAAAACATTTCACCTAAATGATGTTTCGATGACTTTTGCTGCCTCAAATATGATTAATGAACTTCTCTTAGCTGAAGATTTCGTAAAAGCTATTCAATGGATGTCGCTTCTAAATCTTCGTGATCATTACCCTTTTGAACAGGTTTTCAATAATATTTTTATGTTGCCTGTAGGTTATTTCCAGGTATTTTTGAGTATTGTTAGGTCTCAGTTTTTCTAGAGCATTTAGGGGTTGGTTCATTCTATCCTAACTTAATTATCTAATAAAAAATGTTTTTTGAGTTTATTTGTAAAATCCTCAATTTTTTCTGTCTAAATCATTTCTATAAATGTCGTGATTAATTAGTTTTTTTAATTTAGACGGTTTGCCGTCTCCTCCTTTTGGAAAATGATGAGTCTCTGAAACTTTTTGTTGGTGAAGCAGAATATAGACACAAAAAGTTGTTGAAAAAGTTGGATGAACTTGTTGGTCTACACATGAGACACCGGAATGGAGTGGATGAATATGAGAATAGACTTATAGCTGACCACAAGAGAATTGTTAAGGTATTGATTTTTAATTTAATATATTTTATCTTTTAATGATTTGTAAGCTTGCCATTAAATACGCGAAGAAGTACAAAACGCCTGACAGGTTTTTTAAAATTAATTTTTGAATATTTTTAACTTTTTTTAGTGACATTGCAAATGTAATGATTCAACGTGCTTACGACGCTTTACTTTACAATCATTTTTGTTGGAAAGATGGCAAACATTCTTGGGTTCATTTTGAAGAATTAGCATTGGTAATATTTGAACACATGTATTTGCAATTCAAATTAATTATTTTTTAGCCTCCACTCAGTCAAAGCGAATTTATTAGAGAAAAATATTTCAATTTTCTGCTTGATAAAGGTCTGGGCGATAAGGCTTTGTATTTTGCTCATTTACTTAAACTTCCGGAGTCTCAATACCCTAGAAGATTGGCTTATTTTATGGAAACTATACAGGTTATTTAAATACATTATTTTCAATATTTAACTTGATTTCCTTATTTTTTGATCGTATTCCTTAAGATATGGTAAAAATAAATTGCCCAGAAACGCTTGTCTTTTAGGACTTGTTTATCTAAATCTAAAAAAATTTTTCGTTAACATTTTAATTTTTAGCCAAATGAAATTGACTCAATTCGTGAAAGCATAACAAAGTAAACAGAATTTTTGCAATAATTTAAACAAAAATTATAATTTTTAGGAATCTTGAAATTCGTAAACGAAATCAAGAGATTGAACAAGAATTTGATTGTTCTTTGGATGATGGGACGCCAATTATTTTGGTAGATTCTTTAGAATCTTTGGATGATGTTATTGAAGTACTGAGAAATGGAGGAGAGAAATTATTGGGAATTGATGCAGAATGGAGACCACATTATCTTGCGGCCGATGAAAAGTTATTTTTATTTTAATTCTTAGGGGCAATCAGATGCGGGCACAGGAAATTTTCGGTTCGGAACCGTCGGCATTTATCAAAATTAATAACATTTCCTTAATATTCTGTCGGAATCAGCTTGTTTCATTGTGTTGACTATTCAATTTGTTCATTTATTTTTTTAGAATTTCGTTAATCCAAATAGCCACCTCCAAAGTAGTTTATATTATCGATGTATTACGTCTTGAAGTTGAATTAGAATTAACTGAAGATGAATGGATCAACTTCTTTGATGCTTTATTTTGTACTCCAAATGTTAAAAAAATCGGTCTTTTAAAATTTAAATTTTTTCAAATGAAAATTTTTCTTTAAGGTTATGATTTTATTAATGATATTCGAGTACTTAAAAGTACTTTCTCTTTTATGTCACAGCTTTTCCTGAAGTCAAATAATATTATTTGTTTATATAAATTGTTTGGTCAGGTTTGTATTCTTATGAATATTCAACATAAATTTTCTGCTTTTGCAGATTGCTCTAGATCCTGAATTTTCCGAAGCCGTTTTTGGAGGTAAGAAAGAGTTTGAGGATTTAATAAAATAAGGAGAAAAAATATTTACATAGAAAATTTTGATTTTAACATGCAAAACATTTCTATGTGGTTAATAAGGAAACGTTTTATTAGCTTGTCAACTTTTAAATGTTTTATACTAAATAATATTATTATGTTAGATGTTCCCTTTTAAGAGATAATTTAAAATTCGAAGGTTAACAAAAGTTTTTTAGGCAAACCTCTAAAAAATTTGGGTCTTTCTGATGTTGCAAATTATTTTCTTGGAATTCAAGTGGAAAAAAGTGAAAGGACTGGAAATTGGAGTCAACGACCTTTACGACTTGAACGTTAATATTTAATTATTTTTTTTTTCTGACCAATTTTTTTTAATTTTAGAGAAAAAATATGCTGCATTGGACGCTCATTGTTTAGTTCAATTATACAAGAAAATTGCTCCTTTAATTCTAAAATTACGTGAAGATCAACAAAATTCTTTGCAAAATTGTGCTTTAATCAAATTTGTAAATGAAGAGGAAAAGAAACAACAAAATTATGTTTTAGATGATGGCCAAGTTGTTAAAATAAAAGAAGGAGAAAATGATTTTTTCAAAAATATTCAGGTTTTCAAAGAAAAAGATAAAAAAATAATTTTTTCAGATGGCATCACATGAACTTAATGATGAAGCTACAAATTCGTCAAATGTCCCCTTAAAGTCAATTAATGATGTTAGATTTGTTGTTGATTCAATGCTTTTTGGGTAAGTTGAGATTTTACTATTCTTTTATTGAAACAAATATATCTCATGAAATTGAAAGAAATGTATGTTTACGGAATACTGAAAACAATTTTCTGAGTCCATCCTAGTTCACGTAAAAGGATGTCGGCGAACAAAGGGTGACCTAGTTTTTTAGAGAAACGAAATAAAGTAAAATATAAAATGCGGAGGAAGTAATATCCTTATTTTAGAGGGATTAAATTGTTATTTACAGATATTTTTGATTGATTAATATATTAATTTTAGATTAGGCAAAGTTTTGAGAAAATGTGGCTTTGATACTCGATTAATTGGTGATCGTAAAAAAATTGTGGAATTTTGTCAAATGGAAAACAACAAAGATTTTATTGTTTTGAGTACCGGAAAAGGCCATAAACAATTGGAAACTTTATTAAATCCTGAAAGAGTTTTCTTTGTTCCAATCAGTACAACAAGAGGAGCAACTAAACCTTCACAATTAGTTAATCATATAATGCATGAATTAAGAATTTTAATACGTCCAGAAGATTTGTGGTCAAGATGTGTTGAATGTAATAAAAGAGCTTTTGTGCCTGTTCCAATGCAAATTATTCAATTGCTTTTTTATATGAATGTAGGTTTAATTTTAATTAATTTAAATTTGAAAACGATACCAAAAAGGTTTTTATGTTAATCGTAATTTTTTAATTTAAATTTTAAACGGTCATTTTCACAAAAATCTTCTCACATCTTTTGACTATTAAGGGTACAAAATCGTTTCTTTTTGTCCCTAAAATTTTTTTGGTCTCCTCAAATAAGTTTTGGGCCCTCTATTTATTTTTAAACGTTTAGTAGACTTAAGTTTAGCTAATTATCTCGGCGTTCTATTTTGTATTTAATGCCACTACTAACAATAAGTCATATTTTAGAATCCTTTTAAAATTATAAAGTTTCAAAAATGTTATTTAACGAATAACTTCTTACTTCTGTTTTAAATTTCTTTTTAAATCTAGGCTGTTCGACTTGGAGCGGATTGGTTAGAAATTTCTGAAGAGGTAATTTATATTGAAATTTATTAAAAATAAAATATTTTTAAAAGGATTTGCAAGATTGTTTCCTGAAATTAAAAAATGAAAGTCAACAAACAATTAGAATTACACCAGAAATGCATAGTGGAAAACATCCAAGGAAAGAGTTGGTTTAAAATTTAATTAAAATTTCTGACATGTTATTTTTTAAAGCAGAAGTTTATTGGGTAACAAAAATTATTTTGTGTACGAGGACAACTGTTTTGTTATATGCGAAACTCGTACATGCGCAATTGATATAATGTTTGTTTAAATTATTTTTTTTTAATTTATAAAAATTTTTTTTCCAGAAATAAACTAATATTATCCGATAACAGCGGAGGTCCAACCTCAATTCATGTTGGGCTAAAATACAAAAAAGAAACGTTTGAAGATGTAGAGTTAGAATTCTTTGTTTGTACTGAGTGTGGTAAGGTTCAATTCAACAATGCGGGTGGTGACGATTAGAAAAAATTTTTTTTTGAAATTAAAAAAATCTTTCAAAAAATTCTCCAAAGAAAATTCTCTTAAATACTTAAATGCATTTAGTGTTAGTGCCCTAATTTATATTGAAGAAATCGTTGAGACGTCTTGCCACTAATAACTGATCAATTACATTTTTATCACATATTTCTCTGGGTTTTCTTTCTGTGATAATTCGACGTTAAGTTAATGTTAAAAGACTTCAATTTTTTCCATATAAATCTGGGCCCTATTTATCGCAAATATGTAATGCATTATTGCAGTTGTTTTTCTTTATTTTTGAGTGATTTCTTAATTTTTTGATCCTTTTTGTTACACAATTTTTTCTGTAAATTTTTGTCACTCAAAATAAAAGTAAAAATTAATAACCATCTGTTATTTGTTATTTACTTTCCTTTTAGTTGTTTTTTTTATTTTAGATAGATATTTTTTGTTTTGAAAAAAATATGTCCGCATTAATTTATTTTTTCGATTATTATAGTATTTTCCATGAAATTTTTTTTGCCTTCTCAATAGGGTTGGTCCCCGACGGGGGGGGGGGAGGGCCACGGGGAAAATTTTCGGGGAGGCAGCGCCACGGGGGGGGGACGGGGACGGGGAAAATTTTTTATTTTTTTACGGGGGGGGGACGGGGACGGGGGAAAAATGTTTACGGGGAAATTCCGGGGAATCAAAAATTTTTTTGGCGCCTTCGGCGCCAAAAATTTTCATTTTTTTGCGCCGCAGGCGAAAATTTTGAGAATTTTTAGGTCCTTAAGCCAGATTTCTTCCATTTTTTGCGCCGCAGGCGAAAAATAAAGAGTTTTGAATTTCAAAAAATAATATTAAAGGTTTAAAATTGTCTCTTGTATCAAAAAAGTTAAAAATAATCCGAAAATAATCTAAACCGATGTTTAGTAATCGAACCAAACTCTCCTTTAAATAAAGGCAAAATATTTTTAGTTATGCATAAAAATTTCGGGGAGAGCTCGGGGAAAATTCTGCCACGGGGGGGGACGGGGACGGGGAAAATTTTTTATTTTTTCACGGGGGGGGGGGGACGGGGACGGGGAATTTTCAAAAAATCTCTCAAATTCCCCGACTTTCGGGGACGGGGACGGGGACCAACCCTACTTCTCAAAGAGATTTATAATTTTATCAATTGTTATACATATTATTCCAAATATTTATTGATTTGTAAAAATTGATTTAAAAAATTTTTTTATTTCATTATTTGTTGATTTATTCAATTTATTTAATCAATTTATTTCTTTTACTAATTTTTAATTTTATTTTTAAGAAATTTTCTTTAGAAAAATGCCAAGCCATCACTCACATAAACGCAGAAGTTCCTCGTCTGAATATGAAAAAAGTCATCGATCAACTGCAGAGAGGTATTTTTTTCTTTAAAATTTTATGGGAACAGGTGTTTTCTTTTTTACTTTTTTGTGGTATTTAAATAAATTCTTGAAAGTTGTGTTTTGATTTATTTTAATATAATGGCTTTTAGTAGACATCGCAGTGGATCGCAACGTTATGAAAATGATTCAAGAAGACCAGTTAGGCGTTCACCTTCTCCGCCAATGGCTTTTCGTCGTGATTCGTCTGCTTATTCACGTCCTTCGAGGTTGCTAATTTTTATGTTAAAAATTTTCTTGAATGGGCATTTAATTTTTTGGTATCTTCCTAGTTTCAAACTACCTGAATCGGGGTTTTTTGGACTAAATTATTTTTAAATTAAATCTATTTTCATTTTAAAAGAACGTTTTTAATTTTACAGCTTTCGACCTCGTGTCATTTATTCATCTCGTCCGCGACCTTTCTCCATTCGTGCTTATCGTGCCTCTGCAATATCAAGATTCAGTACAAGAGGTAGATTTCCACGAGTTCCATTTCATGGTTTTTTTTGAAATTTTATTTTTAAATTAATTCTAATTCAAAAAAATAATTAGATCGACGTTCCTCGTCACCATCTGGTTTTCATCAACATTCATTTGCTTCAGAAAGAGGACGAATAGTTCGTGGTGTTTCGAGGGTTTCGCGAAGAGCTGATTTTATTGGAAGTTTTGGTTTGTTTTTTAGAATTTTTGATAAAAATTTTTTTTTGTCTTTTTAAGGTCGTCCAATTTATTATCAGCCAACTTATGAAGTTTCTCCGGACAGGACAGCAGAAGACAAATTGCCAGATAAACCTGAGGAAGTTGTAGAAGACAGAGACGAACTTTTTTCACAAATGATGGAGGCAAAGAGGAACGAAAACGTATTTAAATATCTACAGAAATTAATATTTTAATAAAGAGGAGGATGACTTTAAAAATAATTTTAAAAATAAGAAGAGTATTTCTGAAATTATAATTCCAGTCAAGAAAAAGAGGAATTATTTTCATTGAGAAACCCAAAATTTTATTAAACAGAAAAAGAAATTTTTCTCAAAAGTTTATCGTAGACTTTAATTAACAAAAGAAGAAACTAACAGAAATTTTTTAGTCAGAAAAGTTGAAGAAATTAAATTTTTTTTGTAAATTAATATTTATATAAGAAGTTTAAAATGAAGAGAAAGAATTTTCTAGAAATAATTTAAGAAGAATTTTTAAAATAAAATTAAAAATAAAAGAAGACAAAAAAAATGTTTCTAGCTTGATGACTACTACCGACTACGAGATTTGCTCAATGCTTTTGATAGACGTAATCCACATTTGGCATTTCGAGGAAGTGGAAGAATTGCTAAAAGAAGACTGTCTTTGTCGCCAGAAAGAAATGGAGCTGAGAAACGATTCAAAAGTGAAAAAGTAAAGGAAAAATCTTCTAAAGAAGGGAAGATTGCAGTTTTGGGGGAAGAATTGGAGGAAGTTGATTGTACAGGTGAGGATTAAAGAAAATTTTTATTGAGGGGGAGAAGAGGGGTGTATTAAATATATTGGGATTCTAATTTCCTTTTTAGAATTTTATAGAAATTTATTTATTGAAATGAATTTATCTAATGAGGGACCTTTCCAAACTAATTAATTATATTAGTATCAATTTCTATTTATGGCTTGTGGGAAGCATAGTCTTTTCTATTTTTTCTTCATTTTGTGTCTTAATTTTTGATAATTTTTTGGGGTTTTTGAAATTTTTCAATTAATAAGTCTATAAAATTCTCCGGAACTAACACAAATTAATTTTAAATTAAACTTCTCAATTAATATAATTTAAAAATAGATAAAAATGAAACTGGATCCAAAGGAAAAAATAAAGAAATGGCTGCAGATATCACATTGGAACAAATTAGCAATGAAGATTTGGAGAGAGACGATAATTATGATGATATTGATTATGACGAGTAAAAATTAATTTTTAAATTAAAAAATTAAAAAAATTTTTTAATTTTTTAGAAAAAGTGCTACTAAAGAAGATATTTATTGTGGAGATGTTTATGAAGAAGAAAATGCTGTTGATCTTGATTTTATGGAAGATGAAATTGTTGAAGAAGAAATTCAGGTATATATTTAAATTTGGGGATGAGGGTGCCGAATGTCCGTGTTTTTTGCTCAATTATATGGCAAACATGAGAAGCGGCCTAAATTTTTAATTAGAAGTATTAAGGGTTGAAAATTTAAACTTTATTTTTTCTGTTTTTAAAAATATTTATTAAAGATTTCATCCGAACGATTAAAGACGATATCTCGTGAAAAGCAAAAGCAGGATAAATTAAATATGAAGAAAGGTTTATTTAATATTTTTTTAAATAATTTTTTTTTAATTTTTAGCTCCAATTGCTCACATGTTTCGACCAGAATTTATTCCTGTTTTGATCTCTTCATTACGTAAAGGAGCAGTTATAGCAAGTTCTACAAGTGAAAGGTATTAGTTATGTTTAGTCTAGTGGTTAGGGTGTTTGTCTATAACGAATAAGGTTGTTGGTTCGAGTCTGTTGCGATGTTTTTAATTTATTATTAACGTCAGCCTATGAAGAAAGTGTAATTAAACCAGTTCTGCTACTGAATTGGCATAGTATGTTGATTAAAAAATGTCTGAGGCTGACTTTAATATTTATTGAAAAACATTTTTAATTTTATTTTTAAGGGACTTAAAAGGACAAAATTCTCATGTTGATTCTGTAAAAGTTACTTCTGATGAAACTGTGGTTAATGACAAAAATACTAGTGGGCAAAAGAGGGGACGAAAGCCGAAAAAGGTAAAAATAGTTTTAAAAATTTAACTTGAAACTTAATAATATTGTAACACTTAATCTGGACAAAAATTACCTTATATTAGACCAAACAAAAAGAGCAACAAGAAATCAAAACATCTCCACAATGTAGTGAACTCAATTTAAACAATAAAGAGCTTCAATCAAAAGAAAAATCTCAACAAATACCAACACTTTTGGAAATCGCATTGAGCAGTGTAATTGCATCGGAAATGAATTCAAGTAAAAAATTGTGAAAAAATTAAATTAAAAATTTTTTAATTAAAATTTTGTTAGGAAATTTATTTAATCATTCGCAAGTAATTTTATTTTTCTAAATCCTCCACTTTTCTTTTATTAAATATCCAACTTAGTTTTCAAACATTAGACTTTCTAAATTCCTTGCCTTACTGAATAACTGTAAATAAATTTTGGGAGAGATGAATTGGACAAAGAAAAATCGATCCTGGAGTTCAGTCCTTCTTAAATATTTTATTGACCCTTCAATTACGGTAAAGCCAAATGTTTAAGATATTTAATAAAAGAAAAATCAAAATATCCTTTATGTTTTTCAACATTAAATGTTTTAACAAAAGTATAAAATTTAATTATGACTTTCATACTTAATACACCTAATTTGAATGAAAATTAATTTAATCTCGGTCTATGAACTCGAATGGCCCGAGGAAAATTCTCATTTCATGATGTTGCAAATGTAGCGACTCATTTAGAGTTCATTTTGCTGAATAAATTTGATGGGACACGCCCGAAATGTCGCGGGCCAAAATGTCGCGGCCGAAATGTCGCGACCGAATTGTCGCCGGCCGAAATGTCGCGGGCCAAAATGTCGCCGGCCGAATTGTCGCCAAGCTTTTAAATTAAATTTCCATAAAATACTACTAAAATACCAAGCTTTTTATTAAATATTTTGTAAAATACTATCTGATTAATTTTTTTATATTGTTAATAAACAATTTAATATTTATTTAGCTTCTATTATGCTTCATAATTCAGAAAAAAATTGCGAAAAATATTCACACAACGGCTTTAGTTATGTGTTCCTCCAAATCCTGAAAATAGATTGATTCTGTAATCCTGGACAAATACAGATGTTATGAATCAGAGCCTGGAATTTCTAGATCTGTTTTATTTTTTTGCTAATTGATTATAATCAGAATATTTAATTAAAAAGCTTGGCGACATTTCGGCCGGCGACATTTTGGCCCGCGACATTTCGGCCGGCGACAATTCGGTCGCGACATTTCGGCCGCGACATTTTGGCCCGCGACATTTCGGGCTGTACCCAAATTTGATTTATCAGGGCTCGACGAAATTGCGTATTTTTTTTGATTTTGTGGCTTCAGATTTTCACGATTCAACGCATTTTTATTTTTCAATTTATCGATTTTTTTGTAAAAATACATATTAATATAATAATCTATGCCGTCTTTGTTTTTCTGAGTATGTTTACGAACAATTATTTCACTTTGTTGTGCACAAGTATATCAAAGCTTAGAGAAGTTTTTTACAACTTTACAACTTGAAATTTCCTTACAATTACCTAAGCTTCGTTTTGATATTTTTTTAGTTTGATATTTTACTTTATTTCCATTTTTAAATCACTTAACATTTTGAAGTTCCTCTGAAATAGCGTTAATTAGAGAAACAAATTTTCAAATTTACGCCTATTGTCAGCGTCATTTTTTTTGGCATTCTGTTTTTATTGATTTTTTCTGTTATTCTCTATTTTATTCACTCTTTT